>JARBWK010000008.1:110933036-111537423 GCA_030556195.1 Anolis apletophallus | reverse complement strand
GGTCCAGAACCAAGACCGATAAAGACTAAACTTGGCACACAATGCCCCCATGACCCACACTCCATCTGACTGCAGTTTAGAGGAGGGTGGACCATGGATGATGGGATTTCAAGTACCTCTGAAGCAGGAAAAATCCTTCTAAGCAATACCCTTTTCCTCCAAGGCTGCTTCCGTGCGGGCGCAGGAACAAGAAGACGTGACAACTGGGTTACTTCTCAGGAACCACAGTTTATTTTGAATCCACAGCTGTGAGGTCTGCCCTATGGCGCAACAAGAGCGCAAAGGGACAGAACCCCTCCCTTCCAGTCATTCAGTTTTTATACAATCAATGGAGTCGGTTTAAGCACCGCCTCGTTCATTCATTTCACTGGCTAACACTTATGATGTGCTCTGATTCTAACCAATTAAAAATGCATTTTGTAATCTAATAATCCATTGGCTAACAGACATTGCGCAGTTTATTTTCCTGACCAGTTATTAAAGCTTTGTCTATGTGCGTGGGTGTCCCTATATTGTTACTTTTCTGATAAGCGTTCCACGGACCGGCCAAATGGGTGTTTCATTTAGGCTAACATAGGTGATGTCTCCTAGACCAATCACTGACTAGTAAACAAAGAGCACATGGTGTTTCTCTAAACCAATTGTAATGCATCAGGACAACCAATGAGGTGGCGTCCCTTCTAAACCAATCACTGCTGTTCTCTAGCGTGCTTGCTAACTCTGCCTTCTTCTCTATGCCTATGCCTATGCTTGGGTAGCATTCTCTCCTGACGTTTCTTCTGCAACTCAATGAGTCTCCTTCGCCTCCACTCACTTCTTGAGCCCGCTGCGACCCTCATCCAGTGATTGAGGAAGACCACACTTCGCACACAAAGCCCCCATGACCCACTTTACATCTGGGTGCAGTTCGGAGGGTCGACCACGGATGATGGGACTTGAGGTACCTTAACTCATTTCCCGAGACTGCTGCGACCCTCATTTAATGACTGATCAAGACCAAACTTGGCACACAGAGCCCCCATGACCCACTTTACATCCTGGTGCAATTTGGAGGAGGATGGACCATGGATTATGGGACTTGAAGTACCTTCACTCACTTCCCGATACCAAGCCAAATAAACAACTGATAAGGACCAAACTTGGCACACAATGCCTTTCTTAAATAACCCGGGCAGCGCCGGGTCCCCAAGCTAGTATCATTAATAAATTCCCTAAACCTTTGGCCACTGAGGTTATTTGCAAAAACAATTGTGCTAAGCTCCTAAAAACTCAGTTTTTCTTTAGGTCATATGAAAACATTGCCAGACCTAACATTACCAGTGCTGTACTGAAAAGTGTTTGCAGATCCCCATTATATCAGTATTCCCCAAAGTATACGCACAAGGGATAAATTCATTCTTGTGTCGAACAGGCGTTCATAGCAGAACCTCTCCTACAGTAGCCAAAATGTTTACGAAATTACAAGCAAGAAAGTGTTCCAAAACTATAGAACATTATTCACATGGACTTCCTGGAACCTTTGTTTGCCCGAGTGAGATGAAATGGGAGACTTTAATACATTGGCTCAGATTTGGACTTTCGGTTCCGGCAACCAGTTACAAGGGGTAAAATCGGTGGCATTTGAGAACACTATTCTAGTAAAGTATATGATGTCAGAATCTACTTAAGACCGCACTATACTGGCTGCCAGTAAGCTATCACTGTTTCAGCCCCTTTTCAATAATGCTTGCAGGTCTTGTAATGGGAGATGTAGACTAAATATTCAAAGCAAGGTTTGATACGAAGCAACCTTTTCTTTATTTGGAAGAGAATTTAAGTACAGATTGTTGTCTTGCTAATTGAAGACGGAGATGCTATGGCTGGGTCGTCCTGGTGTCGGTGAGTGCCGGTTGCCTATCCTGGATGGCGAGCGTCTAAGCCCGTCATCTTTGGTAAAAAGCCTGGGGGTTCAATTTGACCCACTGCTAAGGATGGAGACTCAGGTCTCCATGGTTAGCAGGTCTGCATTCTTCCATCTCCGACAGGCTAGGCCAGTGTTTCCCAACCTTTTTTGAGCCGCGGCACACTTTTTACATTTACAAAATCCTGGGGCACACCACCAACGAAAATGACATAAAATGACACTCTAACACAGTAATACATATAGTTAATATGTTTTTAAATGTATTTATACACTCAGTGTGAAAGCTGGGCCAGTTTTGATGAACACAACATAGATATCCTGGCAGGAATGGCAGAAAGACACACACGAAGGTCTTGCTCAACAGCTTTCAGTCTCTCTCTGTGTTTAGAAAAAATGTGTCCATATACCTTCAAAGCAGTCCACTAGTACTGTTCCTATGCATCAATACACCTCATGGAACAATAATGAGGCTTCCACCTTCAATATATATGCTCCTGTATCATTCCAGGTGGGCATTAGACGAGTCCCTCGTGTATAACTGGTGAACAAGAGAGTTGTTACACAGTCACTAGAAAGGCTATCACGTCCAGCCAATGCCAAATGTAGTAATAGTTAGTACACATAAACACGAAAACGGCCGAAGGAGGCAGCGCCCCAGCCCCTTCTTCTTCACCGCCGCCCGGCCCTTCCTCTTCCTCCTTCCCCCGCAAGCAGCAGCAGCAGCAGCAGGAGTTCGGCAAGAGGGGGGAGAAAGGGGGGAAGAGAGGTTTTTCCCCCGGCACACCAGGTGATCCCTCTCGGCACACTAGTGTGCCGCGGCACAGTGGTTGGGAAACACTGGGCTAGGCGACTGGCTCCCTACCTATCCAGGAATGACCTAGCTATGGTGATTCAGGCAATGGTAATCTCGAGGTTAGACTACTGTAACGCCCTCTACATCGGCCTTCCCTTGTCGACAACCTGGAAACTAAAGCTGGTGCAAAATGCTACTGCTCGATTGCTGGTGGGAGCATCGACAAGAGAGCACATTACACCAATTCTACAGCAATTGCACTGGCTACCAGTAGAGTACTGAATTGTCTTCAAGGTGCTGGTTTTGACCGTTAAGGCCTTGTATGGTCTAGGGCCAGTGTACCTGAGGGACCGCCTCACCCCATATGTTCCCCCGAGTTCGCTACTATCAGAACAAAATCTTCTGGTGATTCCATCAATCCGTTTCCGCTGCCTTTCAACAACAAGACAAAGAGCCTTTTCTGTGGTGGCGCCGACTTTATGGAACGAGTTACCTAACGGAACTCGCACCATCACAGAGTTAGCCCCCTTCCGGAAGGCCTGCAAGACGTTCCTTTTTAGGCAGGCTTTCAATCTAGGCACCTCCTGATAATCCTGTCCACACCCTTGTGTTTTTATATATCCAAACTGTTTTTATGTGTATTTTATTGTTTTTATATAAACCGCCCCGAGCCTGCAGGGAGGAGCGGTATATAAAAGTGAATAATAAAATAAAAATAAATAAAATATTGGAGTGGTACTCTATGTATGCAAAAGTATATATGTAAACAAATGCTGCAACCAATCAGATCCAATTGCAAATCAATTTAATTAGCATAGACCTCAATTTTTGTCTTTTAAACTCTCAAATAGACTTGTTTTGACAGTCAAGTTCTAACTCGAGTTTAATTTAGCAGAGTAAACAATACTCAGCCATGCCTCCAACTCTTCTTCCAAACCCACTATTTTCTCTCAGAGGATTACTTCACACATGATTACATAATGTTAATAAACTCCCGAAGAGCGATTGTATAAACCGGCGAAGTACATTTTAAAAAGGCGCTTGTCTCGATGGAACAAGTAGACTAACAGGCAAATGTTTATGCCGTCAACCCCTTTTGGGATTCACGTTTTGTCTTGGTTCAAGATTACCAACTGTTTTCATCCTCCCCAAATCACTTGTAGCTGGAATACAGAGTTCAAATTTCCCATGTCCTTTAACAGTGCACATATATCTTTATGTCTTTGTAATTGGTACAAAGGCCCTCCCTGGTTAGTCGTCTTTTTTACCCACTATTTTTCTGCCTCCTTTCAGTTTTCCTTTTCGCCTTCAGCTTTTCAACCTCCTTTCACACACTGATCGCGAGAATGCAGTTCTTCCAACATTACATAGTCTCTACTAGACAGGCTGGGTTTCACCTTCAAACAGAAGTGGCACTGCCAACATTTGTATGTTTTCTTGACCAGTAAGGATATTGAAGACTGTTCTATAAAATCACAGCTGTTCAGCCCACAATACAAAGGAACCTGCAGGCAATAGCTGTTTCCCGTCTACCCACTCAATATCAGTTTCCTGTTCCAGAAAAGCAGGAAGTCTTTTAGGGATATAACTATTTCATCCCCACGTCAGCATAGGCAAATCTGTGCTTAAGTCCGTGCAGCAGTTCACCTACCTGGGAAGCATCATTTCTTCAGATGCCAAGATTGATAGAGAGATAGATCACAGATTAGCAAAGGCATATAGCGCATTTGGAAGGCCTCACAAAAGTCTGAAGCAACAAGCACCTGAGCCAAAGCACCAAAATTAGTGTGTACAGAGCTATCGTACTGTCTATTCCCCCATATGGGTCTGAAACATGGGTCACCTATCGCAAACACCTATGACTCCTCGAACGCTTTCATCAGCGCTGTCTTCGCACAATCCTAAATATACACTGGACCGACTTTGTGACTAATGTTGCTGTCCTTGAGCAAGCAGGGATCACCAGCGTTGAGGCCATGCTATTGAGAACACAACTGCGCTGGGCAGGGCACGTCTCTAGGATGGAGGACCACCGCCTCCCAAAGATACTGCTCTATGGTGAACTCGCCATGGGTCAGCGCAAGAAAGGCGCCCCAAAAATGAGATATAAGGATCTCAGGCTCGGCCAGATTGATCACCAACAATGGTCCACTCTGGCCTCACATCGGGAGGCATGGAGATGCACTATCCACAATGCCGCGGCCTCTTTCGAGAAGACACGCCATACGGGTCTTGATGAGAAACGACAACGCAGAAAGAACCGTAACTTGGAAACAATATCACCCAAGGAGACTTTCTGCTGTGCTTTCTGCAACTGAACTTGCCTATCTCAGATTGGCCTTTTAAGTCATCAACACGCTTGTAAAAAGCGTGGGATGAGTCCTTCCTAAGAATCTTCGTTCACGAAGTAATGCCGAGAGATTTAAGAGATTTAATCCAATGATGTTGGAATTCAAATGGAACATTTAATCATTCGAATTCACTAGCAGAGTTTTGTGCAATGTTCAGTAAAAATTTACTAACTTCTTGTTAGGTTCAATAACAGACGACAGTCATGAAATAGATTTATTAATACAGATAGAAAATACGTCAAATCTGATTTATAAAAATTTATTTTTTAAATCATACACAACTGGAGCTTTGCATTGAAGAGACTGACATATACTCCTTTTCTTAAATACCAATATGAGTAAGACAAAAATGCTTCAGGCACTAGATGAGAAGCAAAATTTGTGCCCTCCCTTCTGCAGTTTCATTTAGTGGAATTACCCATATTTTGACTGTATGTGAATACATATTACTGTTCCCCACCATTTGCTTGCCCATTCTCGCCCACCGGATGCATCCAGACACCCACCAGCATTGTATTATGTGGTTAAAAATGACATTGCATTGCTCATCAAGAGATAATTTCAAAACATGTTTTCTTTAACAAGTGGAATTAGTGCATTATCTCCAAAAATGTAAATTAGAAAATTAATGCTGTTGGTATATCCAAAACCCAATGCAAACTGAGATGGGTGCAAGGCTAGTTGGTATATGTAATTAAAGAGATACTGATTGGTTATATGTTGAAAACTAGAATACAAAATACAGAAGAAAATCAGCTGTACCCACCTCTCCCCCCAAGAATATCCATAATTGTGATTTGGTCAAAACAAGGCTTAAAGGCTAGAGGGTTATCTCAATCTAGCATTAATGCTATGATTTCATTTAGTGGTTACCTGCAGGTTCTGTGACTTTTTTTTTCTTAAAAGGCAAATCTATGCCACATCAAAGCAGGTACCCACCCAGAAAACCCTGGGAACAATTGTTCCAAAGCTCATCGTTCTCTTGCCACCTTCTTCGGCCTATATCTACCAGTTATTAAGCTCTACTAGTTGAAGTGGCTTAGGATCATCAAACGGATGTATCATAAGTCACACGTCTTCTTTCTTCCAAGCAGCTATGAGCAAATACAAGGCCATAAAACCCATTGGGAAAAGGCAGAGAGAGAGAAAAAAGAGAGAGATCAAAGCTTTGAGAACATACATCGCAACACCATCTACCCATGAAAAATGGTAGAGGAGTGCCACAGTTCATTTGTGTTTTTAAAAGGTGACTAAGACTTTTAAAAATAGGAATTCATTATTGGTACAGAAGAGGAGTCGCTGCTTTTGTGCCCCCAGCCCATTCTAGAAACTGGAAGAACAAAGGGAGGGGAGGGATCACAGCAGCAAAGAAATGGGGTGGAGAGGAAAGAAGGGGGGGATCCTGGCAGCTGTTCTCCTGTAAGTGCGATCAGTTCAGGCATGTTCCAGTTGAGGCCGCCCAGAGGAGCACGCAGGGACTTCTCAGTTGCTGCAACACTGCCCCTTGCTGGGTTGGCTACTCTCCTGGAGGTCGACTCCTCGATTCCTGCCTGCTGCTCCCGTTGGACATTGTGGCTCGTTTTTGGGGAGCTTCTTAGCTGAAGGGAAAAAGGCAACACATTCAGGAGCCCACATAGCAACCTGGTTCTTAAGACCCACTTTATATGGGAAATAATGCACACACTAGTACAAAAACTTGCTCAGTGTAACCTCATTCCATTGTTCACAATGACCAGCCAATAGTCCTGTTATGTATCCAATATTCATCTGAATAGTGTGTGCGTGCGAGTGCACACACATATCTTCCTTCAATGAACCTTTTCAATCCGTTCTATGGCATCCAAAGATAGCCGCTGACCCGTTATCCTCACCCACAAGTCTTCTCCTACCCTCTCATTTCTTTTCCAGTTGCAACCAACTATCATCATACTACTTACTTTAAGGATGGACAAACTTCAGACCTCTAAGTGGAATTACATCCCTATAATTAAGTGGTTCTCAATCTATGGGACCTCAGATGTTTTAGCCTCCCAGAAATCCTAACAGCTGGTAAACTGTCTGGGATTTCTAGGCCAAAACAGCTGGGGACCCACAGGTTGAGAACCAATGCTGTAGTTCTTCTCTATTGAGTAGACTGGCTGGAACCTTGGGGAGTTGAGGGCCAAGGTTCTCTGTCTCAAGCCCACTCCCATTTCTTTCTCCCCCCCCCCCAAATTTTTTTATTTTAACATATATAAAGTGAATATTATCAAGGAAAGGGGGAACAATGTATGTATAGAAAAGTAGGAAAAGCTAAATAGGAGAAAGGAGCAAAAAAATAACGTAAAAAATCAAAAGTCAAAAAATATTGAAGAAAAAATAAATAAATAAAAAGATTGAGAAAAAAAAGAATTGTGACTTCCATTCTAAACTTTTGTCTTCTCTTAATTTATTTCTCTTCTATCTCTTTGTCCCTTCCATATTTCATTAATCTTTTCTATTTAAATTTTTTTCATATTCTATCAAGAGGTCCCAATTTGTACTTTTTATTGGTCTTCCTTCATTTCTCTTTAACAAGAAAGTTAATTTGTCCATATCTTTTACTTCCTTAAGCTTATTAATCCAGTCCTCTATATCCGGGACTTCTTCTTGTTTCCATAGATTCTTGCTGTAGTTACCATATAAGCGCGTCTATCTGTATTATCGTCGAGACTGAGGTCAGAGTCCGTAATTCCCAGTAGATAATATTCTGGTTTCTTCTTAAATTTTCTATTCAAAATTTTCTGAGATTCTTCATGTATCCTTGTCCAAAATTTACTGGCACTCTTGCAAGTCCATCACATGTGGAAAAAGGTTCCCTCCACTTCAAGGGTTGGGAATGTTTCTCAACTCAAGGGCCAAATTCAATAGGAGAGATATTCACGGGAGAGCAACTGTCTTGGATAAGCGAGTGGGCCAAAGGCAAAAAAAAAAAAAAAAAAAAAAAGCAGGACCAAGAATACCAGCAGTTAAAGCTATTGCAGTCACTAAGTCTGTCTTGGGAGAGGCTATTTAGAACTGGAGGGACAAAATTCATAAAAGGAGGACTCATGGAGTATCATGGAGGAGGAGTGTGTGGCTGCCAGAAGACTAAAGGATCAGCTTTGGACAGCAGGAAGTCCAAAAGCCCAGAGCTTGAGATCCTGCAACCTTGCTATGTGCCTCTCTACTTCTCTACCATAAGTTCTCTTCCCTCTCAACTTCAACAGTAAATGGCCTTTACTACCTCTGCTGCCAAAACCATATAGCTTCAGTATGCATTGAAAGTAGAAAGTATAAGGAAGATTATAAGCCAATGTATTTTCCCTACAGGAGGTGTTGAAGAACCTACAACTCTTATACATCCTGGTGGATTCTCAGCCCATGGGTGTATTTGGGGGAGAGGACACACCATATGTGCCTTTCCCTAAACACTTCACTTACCTATTGCCATGAAGGTTTCATTCACATTCATTGCTGTCTTTGCGGATGTCTCCATGAACAGCAAGCTGTTATCATCTGCATATGTCTGGGCTTCCTGCAATCATACATACCCCAAAGATTATGATCCGTGCTCTGGGCCTACCTTGGTTGGTCAAATAGTCACAGCTCATATGTGCCAAAAATGGAAACAAGGCAAGTGACAGACTACTATCTATCCCACCAATATTAAATTTTGCTTGCACCATCTAATAACCATAGATCCCGAGGGAAGGAGACACAATATAGAAGTTACAGCAACAATGACTAAGCTCATCGGCATTTTATCAAAAAACCATGATTAGCCATTCCAAGCATTTTGCTTTCTTTCAGAATTACTTAGCATTTATAACCTTCTAGATCAGGATTGGGAAATATGTGTTGTTCCCACTCAGATGTTGTTGGAGATCGGCACCCATTAGTCCTAGACGTCAAAGCCAAAGAGGGATCATAAGAGTTGAATGTCACCAACATTGGGAAGCCCTCATAGTCCTCATCCTTACTCTAGGCTTATAATGCATTTCACATAATCTTTACAATTACTCTCCAAAGTTAGGGAAGTATTGCCACACGCACATTGGAAAGAAACCCCTGGCAGCTGTTTCACGCTTATCCAAGCTGCACAGAACCATCTTTTTTGAATGGCAGATAAAGCTAAAAATCAAAACTTACATTAATCAAGTTGAGCAAACTGTTTTATGTAGCTTTAAGAATGTGCAACATAATCATGTTTTAAGGATTATACATCTTGGCTTTTCTTCACGAACGAAGATTCAGGAAGGACTCGTGCCATGCTTTCTACAAGCGCGTTGATGATCCGGAGGTTGATGTGTCCTTCGAGCCTGTGCAATGGACCTTTCTGGTGGAGCGCAGCGCGCACAGAACTGGCCTCACCCTTTAAACCAAAGGTTCGTCTGCCGGGGCCTAGCAAGCTTAGGACGGTGGCAGCGAGGTCCTCACGTCACAGGTTTGGTTCGAGTTTCCTTCTCTTCGATGGTTGACCTTACAGAGTTAAATGAGCACCATCTGCCCGGGTTTGAAATCAGTGTTTTCCTTCTCTTAGGATGGTTGCCAAAAGGCTAGAGAGCTCATCCTGCCCTTTGACGCTCTTTGTCAGTCCCTTCAGTTGTGACTTGTCTGGCATGGGAGGCCCTACCGGTGGCTATTATGCCACTGCCAGCATAGCTCACAACTTCATTAGGGTACGCAAAGCCTCTCCCCCACAACAAGGGGGCGCCAACAAAGATGCTTATAAGGATTATAACAACCTTCTTAAATAGGTAGGTATTATCCTTATAGTGCAGATTTGTGAAGGGGCCAAGGTAATGGAGTAGTTTAAGAAGCTTGAACCTCTTACCTCAAGATAACACTTTTCAGATTGTTTATTTTAATTTCTTGCGAAACTCTTTATAAGAGTGTCATTATGAAAGCAATACGATCCACTTCTACTACTATTATAAGCTGCTTTGAGATGTGCTCAAAAAGGAGTGCGCCAAGAATTTCTGAAAATACATTCCAAGCAAACACACACCAAAGGTGAACCCAAACCACCATTTTCCTAATCCACAGTTCAGTCCTAATAATGAAGCATGGAAGCTGCTGGCTTATACTCCAGGATCAGGTTAAATCAGGGATGGGAAACATGTGGCCCTCCAGTTGTTGGACTGCAACTTTCATCAATCCTAGCCAGTACAGATAACCTAGTAACATTTGGAGGACTATGCAATCCCTACCGTTATTGCACACACTTTATGTTGAGACATTAACTCAGAAAGGAACTCCATTCATTTGGTGAGAGTAAAAAAGCATTAAATCTTCAGATTATAGAATGCTTTGTAAACTTCCCACTATTAAACGCACACAAACACACAGACACAGACACTTACTTGGAAGTCCACTGCTCGCTTGCTACCCAAGTCAGCCTTGTTTCCTGCCAGGGCAATGACTATGTTTGAGCTGGCTTGACGCTGCAGTTCCTTCACCCAATTCTTGGCTCGCACAAAGGTGTCCTACAAAAAAAAATAAAGGCCTACAAAAGTGTTGTGCCATTTCAATTTCACAAATCCCAATTCTGGCCTACCGAAGTACCACTACATTTCCCTGCCATATTCTACCTGGTAGCATAGCACTCGAGAGCTTATGCACTGCATACGTCCAGTTGTGGGGCCTTCCCACACCAAAGATAGGAAGATAAACAAATTTCATGGTTGTGGTGTTTAATGGTTAAAGGGGCATTAATGTCATCCTGCATGTCCAGAATAGACAGCAAAGCAGCAACAACAACAAAAAACTAAAATATGTGATTCAAAATCAAGTGTGTTTGCAGAAATTGAAGGTATACAACAAATAGGATGTTAAAAGCTAATGTAACAAATAAACTGCTCACTTGAACTGAAGTTCAAGTGACACCCAAGCTTTAAAGATATACAAAACTTTTCCAAAGGCTGATGTTAAAAAGATATACAAAACTTTTCCAAAGGCTGATGTTAAAGATTGCTTTATTGGCTTCTTTTTCAGACTAATAGCCTTTTGAAGAGCACTTATATAATTTACAGCTTATTCTACAACTGTTTATTCTACAATTCAGTTTGATTCTGGTTTAGCAAATGACCAATTTATTCAAATCCAGGAATAATGTGGTATCACAAACAAATAATGATCTAAAGCAGGGGTGGGCAATTATTTTTTCCAAGGGGCCACACAAGAGCCAAACAATATTATGGAGGGCCGCACCTAAAGGCTGAACTGCATCCTAATCTACATTATTTATTTATTTACTATATTTACTATATATTACACATCATTAATATTAACATATTAATATATCAAGAAATATTCATATATTATTATTAATATCATAATTATTATAGTATATATAGACATTATAATATATTGAAATTATAATACAATATAACATAACATTATATTATTATAAAATTATTATTATAAAATAATAAAAACCACTAAAATAAAATAAAATGAAATTCAAGAAGACAAGGTGCGTTTCTCGCATGTAACAGATAACTGGTACAAAATGTATCACCACTGGTACCACACACCGGTGAGCCTAGCCAGGTGTTATGCGTCTGTGAGCGACCTCTGCTGGAAGTGCAAGAAGGAGAAGGGTAATTTTATGCATTGCTGGTGGCACTGTAAGATTCTGAGGAAATTTTGGGGAGAGATCCACTTCCACACGGAGAACATTTTGGGGACTAAGTTTGCGATGAAACCGGATTTTTACCTACTTCACATTATGGACAAAGACTGGAATAGTAATGAAGATAGGGTTTTTTTTTTTATGTTAGCCACAGCCGCAAGAATGGAAATTGCCCAGAACTGGAAGAAGGAGGGCCCGATTTCAGTGAAGAACTGGTTTTCCCGAATAAGGGAAATTATAGACCTGGATAATTTAAGAAACATGATGAGTGACCAGGATAGCAAGGCCAAGACGAACTGGGCTAAAGCCACCAGATATGTAAATGAACTAAGCCCAAAGGCTATAGGCAAGATCAGCCAATGAAATCCCCCGTGCAGATAAGTAGGGGCAATAAACTGGCATAATGGCCAGAAGTGTACAAAGGGGATACCTAGTTTCGTGGGTCCTTACTGACTGGACGGGAGCTCAACGTGTACCCTCAATCCGCCTGTGTCCTACCCTCACTCCCCCTTTCCCTCCCGTCCCTCCCTTCACTACCCCTTGTTTTATTTCTGTAATTAAAATGCAATAAAAACATTTTTAAAAAAAGAAGACAAGGTGCGAACCAAGATAGAGGCTGACATCCTCAAGAGAGGAAGGATCCCAAGATGGAATGGCCCAATGGACCCAGCCCAGAGGATGACAAAGCAGACCCAGCTGCCGCTGCAGCAGGACAGAGCAGAGGACGATCGGAGGCTGCAGGCCTCCGCCTGCTCTCGCCCCCAGCCGTTCCCCAGCTGATCGCCCTGCCATGGAGTGCCTTCCATCTCGTGAGGCGATCTGGGCCTGCAGCGGGAGCAGTCGGCGACTTGCGGCGGACGATTGCCCAGGCAAACCGGAAGATGATCAAGTCTTCCGGGTTGCCAGGGCGATCAGCCCTGATCGTCTTCCAGTTCGCCTGGGCTATCGCCCGCCGCAGGTCGCCGACTGCTCCCGCTGCAGGCCCGGATCGCCTCACGGGATGGCAGGCACTCCAAAGCCACCGCTCCTCCGATTGTTCTCCGGAGTGGCGGGCTCTCTGCCGACGCAGGCCCCACAGCCCATAATGGGATGGCGGCAACAGCACCCCGTCCTCTTGGCCCCACCCCCGACGCCCTTCTCCCCGGGCCAGACAGAATCGGATGCCGGGCTGCATCCGGCCAGGGTTTCCAGGTCTGATCTAAAGTGAAATTGAATTTTGGTTTCTTCTACAAGAGGAGAAAGGAGAAAGAAGAAACAAGACTTCGATTTTTATTTTTCATTTGTCTATATAGTGAGCTATACCAGGCCATAAATGGGTTGCCATCCTTATGTTGCTGGATTGTGACTTCCATTAGCCCTGGTGAGAACAGCTAATGAAGAGAATGATGGTAATTGCAATCCAACAAGCATGGAGAGCCACACATTTTCTACTCTGACGCTAAAGCGTAATGTGATCATATATACAAACCCACTCAATATCAAGGAATGTACTTTTGGAAGTGTCCCTTAAAATCCAATATAATACCAAGATTCCAAAATGCAGACTTAGAATCAGGCCCTATTTACAAATCGGATAACTAGGACATTAAATTGATATGGAAAGTGCACTGCACCTAAACATTTTAAAATGAAGTTGACATTTCTGATAAAGAGCAAATATGTGTGCTACATCTCTATTTCTTGACATACTCCCTTTTTATGTGCAGATATGCTTTTTGTATGCAATACTTCATCACACTTTGAAATGGCACAGTTCAGGCAAACATTTCAGCTGAACTAGAATGAGGCCCAAACTCAAGACACAACCCAACTCAATGGTTGTCCTGCATGACATGTTCATTCAAAGCACACAAGCATCACTTCTCAGGACAGAATGCCTTTTATGGAATCGAAACCAGAAAAGCAGTATTGCAGACTAAATTAGATAAAAGCCAACAAGGCCTACTCAAGACAGAGAGGAATATAAATAAAGTATATTACTATAAAAATCCTCACCATGTTTGTGATGTCATAAACAACAATGGCTGCTTGAGCACCCCGGTAATACATCGGTGCCAGACTGTGGTACCGTTCCTGACCAGCTGTATCCCAGATCTCAAACTTGACTGTTGTGTCATCTAGGCAGATGGTCTGTGTAAGGAAAGCAGCTGGAAAATAAAAGTCAGGAACAGTTACACCAAGGATGAGAGAAATCTGGGGCTGTTGTTTTCCACAGAAAGCAACCCTTCCATCATTAAAGCACACTGGAACTCTAGCATACATAAGAGAAGCCTTGGCATTAGCCTTTTCAACCTGAAACCATCACCAGTTCCAAATGATGTGTGCTTGAAGCAAGGTACTTCTCCTGATTATCTAACCAAGACATTGCCATAGTTTTATTCTGATGACATTCTGGTAGATGCCTATCACATTTGTACAACTCTCTTCTTTATTGATTTGTTTAAATTCAGAACCTAAATAGGAACGAGAGAGGGAACCTTCTCCGCGATTGCTACCCGTCTCTGGAACTCCTTCCCTAGAGAATTTAAACAGCCCCCACCTTCTTTTCCTTTAAGAAATTTCTGAAAAAGCACTTGTATACCTTAGCATATGGAGAGGAGACGTTAATCCACCAGAATGTTGGCAAACCATTTGCACTATATGATGGCTATGATATATTTTTAATAAACACCTATTAGCCATTTCAAACGCAATTTATTTAAACTGTTTTTAATGATACATGTTTAATGTTCATTTATGTTTTAGTTTTCTTGTCTAATTGGTTTATTGTTACCTAGTTCCTATTTCAGTATTTAATTTTTTTCATTATAAGTTTACTATTGTTATTGTGCATTATTTTGTATTATTTTTGATGTTGTTTGCACTTTGTAAGACATTGAATGTTTGCCTATATCTGTATGTAAACCGCCCCGAGTCCCTTTCGAGAGAGGGTGGTTTAGAAATGATGATTATGATTATTATTATTATGAAAGAACTGCAAAACTTTTCTCTTTGGTCTGACTATAATCTCTGTACTGCTCTTGTGTTTGATTGCTGTTCTTATTCACCTCATGCCTGGAAAAAGGGCAGGGTAAAAATGATATAATAAATATGTTTAAGTAAAATGGAGAAATTTTATTACCATGCTGGGTAGGTCTGATGTGAGCTTCTCTTCAAAGTGTCTGACTTCCAAGGCTTTAAAAAGTGTATTCTTGAATGCAGACACCACTTCTACAATTTTGGAATAAACCAAGCTATGAGCTGGTCAGTCCTTAAGCAGCCTTTGCTCCCAAGAAATTCTCCAGATGTAATAAACTGAACAGGATTTGACACCAGTTGTTGTTTGCTGTCACGCCAACTTCAGCTTATAGAGCAGTAACTCACGCCATTAGAAATGCTTACTTGGCTCAGATTGGGCCAAAACCTGCCAAGGTTGGTGTTGGTCCCTTGCACTCGACAGAGTGGAAATTGTGAGTGGTGAAGCAAGAACTGCTGCAGCCTTCGGCATCTGGATGGCCAGTCTGCTCAAGGTAGAGAAACAACTTCACCGAACTGACATGTTTTCGTGGCTGCGCACACGCACAATCTTTGTTGCTTTTGTTAGTGTGGAGTCAGGGATCTTAATGACACTGTGGCTTTGAGTAGCCTAGAAGGTATTTTTGAAAACTAGTGAGCATCAGCATCCCCTAGTTTGAGGAGTTGCGCTTGTGGCCTTCTAGGTTAAGCCAATGCCCCCAGCAAGTGGGGCCAACAATAAGGGATGCTAAGAGCTGTAAGCCAACACCTAGAATGGCACAGGCTCTTCAACCTTGCCTTCTACAAAGTCTTTTGTATTAGAAAACAGTGTTGAGTAAGGACACACATATTCTGCACAATAGGCCAAACTTGCAACATTCTCACAATTTCTAAATATGAACCAGTAGCAGCATACAAATATTTCTAGAATAGGAATGAAGAACATGTCTCCTACAAATTGCTGGAGGGCAGCTCCCATCACTTTGTACTATTAGCTATGCTAGAAGTGTTGAGAGTCGCAGCACAATATCGAAATAAGGTATGTTCCTTCCCATTCAAAACAATTTGCATCTTCCACTTTATTCTAATAATTTATAACCATAAGAGTTTGTTGGACAGAATGCCCTACATAAAGAAGAAGACAACTGGTCTTCTAGCCGAGTTGTTCTCAACCTGTGGGTCCCCAGGTGTTTTGGCCTACAACTCCCATAAATCCCAGACTGTTTACCAGCTGTTATGATTTCTGGAAGTTTTATTTATTTATTTATTTATTACTTCCGTTTTATATACCGCTCCATCCCAACAGGCTCGGAGCGGTTTACATAAGGCAACATTAACAATACACTAAAAAACAATAAAAACAGCTAAAACCAACAATAAAACAGTCACCCCTAGTACACCTAGATACATTGGGTCAGGCCAAAACATCTGGGGACCCACAGATTGAGAACCACTGTTCTTATGCTTATGACTTCAACTCCCATAATCAATCATGATTTGGTATGCTGGACAGGCTGATGGTAATTACAATCCAATAAAATCTGAAGGGCCAAATTTGCTCACAATAGCTTTGTGCTTCGAAGCAAAATATGTACCATGAAATAGCATTTTGGAATTATTTGTAACACATTTGTGTAGAAAAACTTTCATAACAGTGGGGATTGTGCAGTTAGCTAGGCTAAACAAATGTTAGTATTGTGAGGAATGCCACCCACCCTGCAGTGCTTACCTCCAATGGTGCTCTCCTGGTACTCATGAAACTGTCCTTTCACAAATCGCAAGACAAGGCTGGACTTCCCGACAGCCGACTCTCCCAGAAGCACCAGTTTAAACTGACAGATCTTATTCCCTACAGCCGGTCCATTTGGCCGTGCAGCTCCACCGCGGCCCGCCATGGCCCCTTATAAAGATGGAAGACTCAGACAAGAAGGCGGGACTGTAGGCGAGACAAATTAATCGCCAACTGAAAGAGAAGAGACATTTTATCTACAAGGGAGCCACTTTTGATACAAACTGAACACTTGAAAAAATGGTTTGAGGCTCCAACACCTGTTGGATAGGCTTGGGCAGATTCCGTGAAAGTTACTTTCCAGATGACAGCTTCTAGGATCTCATTAAGGATCTCGGATTTATAGTTTAAACAATTTTTCCCACGAACTTTGTCTCAGGCAAGTTGTTCTCCATTATTCAAATAGGTAAACTGCCTTTGTAACAATCTTCTTGGGTAAGGTAAACATACAGCAAAGTCCTTTTCAAGAAACGAAAGTGGAATTGCTGTTTAGTATTCAACTAGTTCAGCCAGGTAAAAAGCTGGTTTTGGACAGTTGCCTTGCCACATGCCAGAAAGTTTCAACTTCAGATCTCAGCAGGTGGCCTTTAAGCCAGGAAGTTTTGAAGCCTGGCTCCTTTTGCCATACATCTCCAAGAGATTTAACAGCACTGGACAACCTTACAGGGCTGTAATACTGATCATAACCAGGTAAAGTTCGGTTCAAAAGTCTGCATGATGCTATATAAATTCCAAGTACAGTTATATCTAGCTGACCTTTAGACAAGTCATTGAGAATATGATGATTTACGGCATTTGTTTTCATAACATCAGCTTAGAAGTGAAAGAAAAAAACTGCACATTAATCATTCGCCTCCAAAACAGAAACTTGACTATTTGGGAAAAATCTTCTGATTTAGTTACTGTATTTGTGAGTTCAGCTATTGAAGGATATTTCTTCCTGGCAGAAAATATTTCAGGAATATCTAAATTTCTAAATGTCTAAACCTTAAAGGATAACTCTAAAGAAGTGTAACACAATGTGATGACTTGGCTAAGCTATTTTTTAAAGTAGGTGCCGTAAATATTACTGTAATCTAAATATTGAATGTCAGTTTGGTTCTTTAAAAAAAAACAACCCTACACACCCTATAATCTGGCTATTATCTGAATGTATGACCACGTTTACAGATTGAGTGGAATTGTTTTAATGGCGATGTGGTTTTATGCTGGGTTTTTATGTATTTTAATATGTTGTTCTAGTTGTTTTTAAATTGTATAGCATTGAATCTTTGCTGTTATGCCGGTCTGAGTCCCTCAATAGAGGTGAGAAGGTCGGGGTACAAAAGTTTTAAATAAATAAATAATAAAAATAAATAAAAATTAAAAACGAAACTTGCCCCCAGTGGTTACAGCACAGTAATAAGAATCGAGGAGTTATATGTTCATGCCTCAGCTTAACTAGTGGGTCGAGAGGATGAAAATCTGGTCCACAAGCCTCCTTCCTATTTAATTAATTAATTTCCGATCCTCCTTCCCTGTCACTGACCATGGCATATGTTCTTTATCGGAAACTAGAGCTGATGTGGTCTATTCAATGAAATTTTCTGAATCAGCACCCCAAACTGAATCTAAAGTTGACCAAAAGCTGATACATAACCTTTCTGGTGCTAATGTTGGAGAGTGGTCCCTGGTCAAAAAAAGGTTGTGAACTGGCTTAGATGCAAGACTAAAAACCATGTTGACTGTGGTACAGACTTACTTTGTCCCTGAGCCCCATATTTCTTGCTCACCTCGAACCTTTTCTAGATCAGGGAAGGGGAAAATGAAGCATCAACTGAGCCACTTGACTTAAGTGAAGAGTCTCCCTTGTTTCATTTCTACCTCAGAAGCTGTGCTTAAATTAAAGGCCTGGGGCATCCCTTTACTTTCCCAGGATGGCTTGTAGGCTGGTAGCTCATTATCACTAATGTAGATTTTATAACAAATGTAACTTCTCACACTGGACTGGAGCTTCTATAATTTTTGCCTACTGGCTTTGGCGGCTAGGACAGATGTGAATTGCAATCCCAATCCTACCTTACAACCATATGCCATTCTGTATATGCAAAAGAGAGTATGCATCAAATCTAATTTCAGTATTGGCCAGGCATTTTCCATGATAAAATGTCACCAATTTCTTTAACTAAGGTACTTCAACAAAAACATTTTTGTGTAAAGCTAGCACAGTGCTTTACAACAACATAACAATATAGCAAGCAGCATATATATAGAAAAAGGAGTGTGTACATTTTAAGGACATTTTGAGAATGCAGTAGTACCCTGTACTGCCCATCAAGCACACTGAGGAAGATACATAAGTTCAATAAAATGAATTCCAAGAATATCAGATTGGAGAACACTACATAGAGCAGAGATGGAGACCTATAGTCCTGTAGGTCAGAGCTTTCCAACCATTTCATGTTGGTAAGACACTATTTTTATACATTCATCATTAATTTAACTATGTTGGAGTCCATGTGTAATAAGCATTGGATATGTTGCATCAAGAGCATCTTCCACTTGTGAGATGCTAAAACAACCTTCTAAAACTGACCACAGATGTGTAAGCAACTTAGGCAGTGAAGTAAACTGCTTGCCTCACAGGTTTAGAGCAGCCTACTGATACGAAAAGCAACTCAGGAAGGAGGGATGGTGGCAGCAGCCAAGCAATGACAGTAAATGGTTGGGATGGGTTAACGAGAAACCAAATGCTCGAGGAACAAAATGTCCAAGAAAGATAATAGAACAATTGTTATACAGGAAAGATTGCTTCCTTTAACAGTTCGTATGACTTATTTATACAAGATTTTCATCAGTGCTTAGTTCACTTTGTACACATTACAGTGATATTCTTAAAGCCTTAGAAAAATAGAGTGTTATTCCTAAAGAGTGTGGGGAAAGAAGAAACTTAACAGAGATACAATTCCTTCTCACAAAATCGTGAAAGAGTGAAGATTTCAGTTAAGGCCTTGTTGTTATACCACTGAAGCAGCATCCTTCCAAGACCGAGATACTAGTCATAAAAAGAATTTACCATTAGCCTAAGTTAAGAGAGGCACACACTAAAGTTAAACAGTTATTGGTTCTTAACTTAAAAGAACATTTACTTTTATTACAGTCCTGTGGTATTTGGGAAAGTGAGGCAATCACGTTTTAATGCCACCTCAGTCTGCAACAAACATGAAAATACTCGGTCAACATCTCCAGAAAAGATGGTACATATATATACACAAAGCTCAAAACAGATCAGGATAAGGCTGGAGTTTACTGCAGTCTGAGAGCCAGACAGATATGGAATCCAACCTTTGGACCCTTAAAAAAGGATTTCCTATCTCCAAACCTATTGCACTTTACAAACACCGTACTTGTTGTTTTTGGTTGGGCACTGCTATTAAAAGCAAAACAAACAGTTTAACAGAACTAACAGCAAATCCCAATTAGTTTTTATAATACAATAAAACAATGTCACATTAAGTTAAGTTTGTCTTAATTTGCTTTTAATTATTGTATTGCATTATTAATATCAAACCTATTCAAAGGTAATTGTATAGTACAGTATTAGTCAGGCCTATTTTTAATAGTAACTCGCAAGCAACAAGAAACATTTCTCCAGGATCTACCAATCCCCACAGGGGCCAGTTTATAGAGTCTACTGTATGTCGTCTGAAGTGGTGGAAAAGTTGCAATATAAATTAAACTAATGCATACATGATTTTTAAAATTGTCCTTACAAGTCGAATGTTTATTCTCCCAAACCTAGAAAAATCCAGCTCAGGATAATCAGCATAGCTCTCCCCAAAATAGTATGATTCTTCTACCTTTCTAAAGTTCTGTTTTTGCCATTATCTGTTGCATCAAGACTAATATACATTTAAATAAAGCAAGAGGTGGTATCCATTTGAGGTCTGCAGGGAGATGGCAGAGCAGAAATCAGATACATTTAACTGGCTGAGCATCCACTCTTTCCTCTCCCCAGTTTTTACAATAATAAATAAATTATACAAATCACACACAACAAACATTAACACAAAACATACAATAAATCAGTTAAACAATTAGTCATATTTTATGCATGTAATCTCTACGTGCACCCACCACCCAAGAGACATATAAAAATAACTAATATTATGGAAGAATATCTTCTCCAAAATGCTAGTGTATGCTGACTTGGTTTCACTCTTTCCAATGCCCTAAGTTGACTTAAGCATTGTTGTGCAACTGTTTATCACTTATGTAAATTGCAGGATAGTCTATTTTGATTCAGAAGGAACATCATCTGCGATCACTCGTGTCCGAGTAGGATGGCCTTCCAAACATAGGGTCTTGGTGATGGGTCTGTAGGTGACTGTGGAGACCTATTCTTGACCAGAATGTTTTTCTACAGTGAAGACACAGATCAGGGCTGGGGGTCCTGGTCAGTGGTTCTCAACCTGGCTTGACTCCCAGAAACCCCAGCCAGTTTACCAGCTCTTGACCCTCTAGTGCCTCTTTGAATTCCACAGCACTGTGGGTAACAGCTGATCTCCAGTTAGAGTGCTCAAGGGCCAGGGCTTTCCAGTTCTCAGTGTCTATGCCACCGTTTTTAAAGTTGGCTTTAAGGCCATCTTTAAATCTCTTTTCCTGTCCACCAACATTACGTCTCCCATTCTTGAGTTGGGAGTATAGTAACTGCTTTAGGAGACGGTGATCGGGCATTTGGACAATGTGGCCAGTCCAGTGAAGTTGATGGTGGAAGATCATCTCTTCAATGCTGGTGATCTTTGCTTCTTGCAAGCATGCCAGTGTTTGTCTGCCTGTCCTCCCAAGAGATTTGCAGGATTTTTCGGAGGCAGCGCTGATGGAATCGTTCCAGGAGTTGAGTGTGATGTCTGTAGAAGGTCCATGTTTACGATTCAGAAGAGCAAGAATTGTCACACCCCAAACATATTGAGATTTCTGTTGGAGCAACCCAGGACCCATCTACACTGCCATATAATAATAATCTTTATTTATATCCCACCTCCGCTCCCTGAAGGGATTTGGGGCAGCAATACACAGTACGAATAATAATACTCAACAACCAAATTAACAAAATCCGCCCACCAACTAATCAATGAATTGTAATATACAAGACAAAAATAAAACCAGACACTAGACATAATAATTATAACATTACAAAAGCATATAATCCAGATTGTCTGCTTTGAACTGGATTATATGACAGTGTAGACCAGGCACGGGCAAACTATGTGATGCCTTGAAGCGCCTTGTTGTGATATCACATGAGACGGGTGGCCCGTCTCAAAAGTATCTGGTATTGTGGACTGACATTATCCTTAAATGTGCCTGTGTTGTACTCATCGCAGACTGGAAACTCATTGCAGAGTGACAACCAATGGTTTATAGCAGGCATAAGCAAACTTTGGCCTCCAGGTGTTTTGGTCTTCAACTCCCACAGTTTCTAACAGCTGGTAGGCTGTTAGAAATTGTGGGAGTAGAAGTCCAAAATTTAAACTCAATCTACACTGACCATATAAAAGAGTTCCAAACCACATTAGATGGCAGTATAGATCCAACCTTAGGGAGCACCAGTTTTGTTGTGGTGGTGCAGATGTTTTCCTTCCAGCTCCTTGCTTCCCAACTCCCAACATCCACATAGGCTCCTTCTACACTGTCAAATAATCCAGATTATCAAAACAGATAATCCACATTATCTGCTTTGAACTGGATTACATGTGTCTACACTGCCAGACAATCCAGTTCAAAGCAGATAATCTGGCTTTTATAGGGCCGTGTAGAAGGGGCCCTACTCTTAAAAGGATTGTGTTAGTCTGTTTCAGAAAAATCCAGCGCCGGGAAGTGGCGCAGCTGGCTAAGTGTCAGCTGCATAAGATCTCTCTGACCAGTAGGTCATGAGTTCAAGGTCTGCCCGGGATCGAGGTGGGTGCTCGACCTTAAGTGTAGCCTGCTGTCGACCTTTGCAGCCCAAAAGACAGTTCATTTAAGTAGGAGATAAAGGTACCACATTAAGTGGGGAGGCAAATTTCGACTGATTTATGAGGCCATAAAGAACTCCAGGAATCGCTGAGGAATGCGGAAGAAACAACAAAGGGACGCTGGAAAACGCTGAGAGAGATGAGGAGTGTGTCAGCTCCCCCTGGTGGCCAGAAGTTTGCTTCTGTTAGTCTATATATGTCTAAATATGTCTATATATGTTGAACTGCAGGGATTGCCTGCAAGTATGTGTACTGTAATCCGCTCTGAGTCCCCTTTCGGGGTGAGAAGAGCGGAATATAAATAAAGTAAAATAAATAAATAAATAAACCAGGCATGAGCAAACTTCAACCCTCCATGTGTTTTGGACTTAGAATCATAGAGTTGGAAGAGACCTCATGGGCCTTCCAATCCACCCCCCTGCCAAGAAGCAGGAAAATTACATTCAAAGCACCCCGACAGATGGCCATCCAGCCTCTGTTTAAAAGCCTCCAAAGAAGGAGCCTCCACCACACTCCGGGGCAGAGAGTTCCACTGCTGAACAGCTCTCACAGTCAAGAAGTTCCTCCTAACTTTCAGGTGGAATCTCCTTTCTTGTAGTTTGAAGCCATTGCTAGTGAGAATTGGGATGACAGAGGATGAATTAGGATTTCCCCTGCCTGATCAGGACATGCAGAGTGCATACAAATTAATTATGTTACCACCAGTGCAGACAACCGGGGTCATCATAGAATCATAGAGTTGGAAGAGACCTCGTGGGCCATCCAGTCCAACCCTATGCCAAGAAGCAGGAAAAGCACATTCAAAAAATGGCTGACCTCCTTCCTCCACCAGCGGTCTCAGCGTGTGAGGAGGGGCGGGGTGGTCTCCGAGGGCTCCCCATTAGTTTGTGGAGTTCCGCAGGGGGCCATCCTCTCCCCTCTGTTATTTAACATCTACATGCAGCCGCTTGCACAGCTGGTGCGGAGTTACGGGCTGGAGTGTCACCAGTACGCTGATGACACCCAGCTCATCCTGAGGATGGAGGGCAGGCCGGGATCCGTCCCCGATAATTTCCAACACTGCCTCGAAGCCATTACTGGATGGCTGCGAGCCAGTAGGTTGAGGGTGAATCCGGCGAAGACGGAGATCTTGTGGCTGGGTCGCCCAGGTGATGTGGATGTCCAGCTTCCGAGCCTGGACGGTGTGGCGTTATGCCCATCGTCTTCCGTTAAGAGCCTGGGGGTCCACTTGGACTCCCAGCTGACCATGGAGGCCCAGGTCTCTATGGTCAGCAAGAGTGCTTTTTTTCATCTGCGACAGGCAAAGAGGCTGGCCCCCTACGTCTCCCGGAACGACCTGGCCACGGTGATCCAAGCCACGGTCATCTCGAGGCTAGATTACTGCAACGCGCTCTACGTTGGCCTTCCTCTGTCAGTGACCCGGAAGCTCAGGCTAGTGCAGAACACTGCCGCCCGGCTCCTGTCTGGCACGCCAACAGGTAACCACATAACACCCGTCTTGCAGGATCTGCACTGGCTGCCTATCGAGCACCGGATCACCTTCAAAGTGTTGGTTCTCACCTTCAAGGCCTTGCACGGTCTGGGGCCAGCGTATCTGAGGGACCGTCTCACCCCATACTGCCCTCTGAGATCACTACGGTCCGAGGACTCCAATCTCTTGGTGATTCCCTCAGGCCAAATCTGCAAGACTGACATCAACCCGCCGGAGGGCGTTCTCTGTTATAGCGCCCACACTATGGAACGCCCTCCCGGCCGAAACCCGAGCCATGAAGGACCTGCTCCCGTTCAGGCGGGCCTGTAAAACCCACCTGTTTAAGCAGGCCTTTGGTGGGTAGGTCCTTCCCATGTCCCGCCTCTTGGCCGTTCGCGTTAGGACGATGGGCTGCCTATTGTTGAGCGGTGCTACGGTTCTACTGTTCTATTGCGTTGTGTGTTCTTTTTAACTGTTTTAATTGTTTTATTGCCTGTTTTTATGCCTATCGGCTCTTGTAAGCCGCCGCGAGCCCCAGGGAGTCGGCGGCATAGAAGCCCGAATAATAATAATAATAATAATTATAGAAGCCCGAATAATAATAATAATAATAATTATTATTATTATTGAAGCCCGAATAATAAATAAATAAATAAAGCACCCCCGACAGATGGCCATCCAGCTTCAGTTTAAAAGCCTCCAAAGAAGGAGCCTCCACCACAACCTGCAACGGAGAGTTCCACTGCTGAACAGCTCTCACAGTCAGAGAGTTCTTCCTCATGTTCAGGTGGAATCTCCTTTCTTGTATATTGAAGCTATTCCGTGTCCTAGTCTCCAGGGCAGCAGAAAACAAGCTTGCTCCCTCCTCAATATGACTTCCCCTCACATATTTATCCATGGCCCTCACCCTGTCTCCTCTCAGCCTTCTTTTCTGCAGGCTAAACATGACCCAAACCCTGACAGGCCCTGAAAGGTATGCTGCCCTTATGCCTGGAGGCTCCATTTTGCTCAGAAGCCCCACCTCAAGGCAATGGCTGTGTCTCTCCCCTTGCAAGGCCTCCCTCCCTTCCTCCTCCCGGCCCAGGCCTTCCCCCCCCAGGCGCCACTCACCCGCTCCCGCCCGCGGGACCGCAGCCCTCGTCGCCTCCGGCCCCTTCGCTCGCCGCCGCCGCCTCCAGCTCCCCTCTCCCGCAATCTCCAGCAGCGCCACTTCCGCCCTCCACTCCTCTCCAGCTTCTTCCGCTTCCTGCGAGAGCTCCGCCTTCTGGGCGCTGTTCTGTTGGCTCTGCTTCCTCCCCGTCTCTGATAGGCTGTCCCCCTGCTCCAATCGTGGTGACGCAACCCGTAGCTCCGCCTTCCCTATTCAATGAGGGGAATGTCACTCAGGGGAAGAGGAGGCGGGGAAAAGAGCCTCTAGCACAGTGTCTCTCAACCTGGGGGTCGGGACCCCTGGAGGGGTCGCGAGGGAGTGTCAGAGGGGTCTCCAAAGTCCATCAGAAAACACAGTATTTTCTGTTGGTCATAGGGGTTCTGTGTGGGAAGTTTGGCCCAATTCTATCCTTGGTGGGGTTCAGAATTCTCTTTGATTGTAGGTGAACTATAAATCCCAGCAACTACAACTCACACATGTCAATGTCTATTTTCCCTAAACTCCACCAATGTTCACATCTGGGCATATTGAGTATCTGTGCCAAGTTTGGCCCAGATCTATCAGTGTCTGAGTCCACAGTGCTCTCTGTGTGTAGGTGAACTACAACTCCCAAACTCAATGTCCACCAGACACTTCCAGTATTTTCTGTTGGTCATGCGAGTTCTGTGTGGGAAGTTTGGCCCAATTCTATCCTTGGTGGGGTTCAGAATTCTCTTTGATTGTAGGTGAACTATAAATCCCAGCAACTACAACTCACACATGTCAATGTCTATTTTCCCTAAACTCCACCAATGTTCACATCTGGGCATATTGAGTATCTGGGCCAAGTTTGGCCCAGATCTATCAGTGTCTGAGTCCACAGTGCTCTCTGTGTGTAGGTGAACTACAACTCCCAAACTCAATGTCCACCAGACACTTCCAGTATTTTCTGTTGGGCATAGGGGTTCTGTGTGGGAAGTTTGGCCCAATTCTATCCTTGGTGGGGTTCAGAATTCTCTTTGATTGTAGGTGAACTATAAATCCCAGCAACTACAACTCACACATGTCAATGTCTATTTTCCCTAAACTCCACCAATGTTCACATCTGGGCATATTGAGTATCTGGGCCAAGTTTGGTCCAGATCTATCAGTGTCTGAGTCCACAGTGCTCTCTGTGTGTAGGTGAACTACAACTCCCAAACTCAATGTCCACCAGACACTTCCAGTATTTCCTGTTGGTCATATGCGAGTTCTGTGTGCCAAGTTTGGTGCAAGTCCATCGTTGGTGGAGTTCAGAATGCTGCTTGACGGTAGGTGAACTATAAATCCCAGCAAGTATAAGTCCCAAATGTCAAAATCAACCTGGCCCACAACCCCACCAGTATTCAAATTTACGTATTTGTGGCAAATTTGGTCCAGTGAATGAAAATACATCCTGCATATCAGATATTTACATTACGGTTCATAACAGTAGCAAAATTACAGTTATGAAGTAGCAACAAAAATAATGTTATGTTGGGGGTCACCAAAACATGAAGAACTGTATTAAGGGGTCGCGGCGTTAAGAAGGTTGAGAACCATTGTCTAGCAGGCATGGGCAAACCGGGGCCTTCCAGGTGGTTTGGACTTCAACTCCCAGCATTCCCTCCCTGAGGGGCCTGAGGCTGTTAGGGAATGCTGGGAGTTGCAGTCCAAACCACCTGGAAGGCCCAGGTTTGCCCAAGCTTGCTCTAGAGTTGCATCTGAATGCAGTTAGATGCCACTTGAGTGGCTCAATGCTATGGAGCCCTGGGAGTTGTAGTTTGGTGAGGCACCAGCACAATCCCAGCCTCCCCTGTGGGCAATTTTGGGATACTTTGGATTCCCAGGTGCCACTCAATGCTATGGAGCCTTGGGAGTTGTAGTTTGGAGAGGCACCAGCACAATCCCAGCCTCCCCTGTGGGCAATTTTGGGATACTTTGGAATCCCAGGTGCCACTTGAGTGGCTCAATGCTATGGAGCCCTGGGAGTTGTAGTTTGGTGAGGCACCAGCACAATCCCAGCCTCCCCTGTGGGCAATTTTGGGATACTTTGGGAGTTGTAGTTTCCCAGGTGCCACTTTAGTGGCTCAATGCTATGGAGCCTTGGGAGTTGTAGTTTGGAGAGGCACCAGCACAATCCCAGCCTCCCCTGTGGGCAATTTTGGGATACTTTGGATTCCCAGGTGCCACTCAATGCTATGGAGCCCTGGGAGTTGTAGTTTGGTGAGGCACCAGCACAATCCCAGCCTCCCCTGTGGGCAATTTTGGGATACTTTGGAATCCCAGGTGCCACTTGAGTGGCTCAATGCTATGGAGCCCTGGGAGTTGTAGTTTGGTGAGGCACCAGCACACTCCCAGCCTCCCTGTGGGCAATTTTGGGATACTTTGGAATCCCAGATGCCACTTTAGTGGCTCAATGCTATGGAGCCCTGGGGGTTGTAGTTTGGTGAGGCACCAGCACAATCCCAGCCTCCCCTGTGGGCAATTTTGGGATACTTTGGATTCCCAGGTGCCAGATGCCACTTTAGTGGCTCAATGCTATGGAGCCTTGGGAGTTGTAGTTTGGTGAGGCACCAGCACAATCCCAGCCTCCCCTGTGGGCAATTTTGGGATACTTTGGATTCCCAGGTGCCACTTTAGTGGCTCAATGCTATGGAGCCCTGGGAGTTGTAGTTTGGTGAGGCACCAGCACAATCCCAGCCTCCCCTGTGGGCAATTTTGGGATACTTTGGATCCCAGGTGCCACTTGAGTGGTCAATCATGGATGGGAGTTGTATGGAGCCCTGGCAGCACAATCCCAATTTTGGGATACTTTGTAGGATGCCACTTTAGTGGCTCAATGCTATGGAGCCCTGGGAGTTGTAGTTTGGTGAGGCACCAGCACAATCCCAGCCTCCCCTGTGGGCAATTTTGGGATACTTTGGAGTTCCCAGATGCCACTTTAGTGGCTCAATGCTATGGAGCCCTGGGAGTTGTAGTTTGGTGAGGCACCAGCACAATCCCAGCCTCCCCTGTGGGCAATTTTGGGATACTTTGGAATCCCAGATGCCACTTTAGTGGCTCAATGCTATGGAGCCCTGGGAGTTGTAGTTTGGTGAGGCACCAGCACAATCCCAGCCTCCCCTGTGGGCAATTTTGGGATACTTTGGAATCCCAGGTGCCACTTGAGTGGCTCAATGCTATGGAGCCCTGGGAGTTGTAGTTTGGAGAGGCACCAGCACAATCCCAGCCTCCCCTGTGGGCAATTTTGGGATACTTTGGATTCTCAGGTGCCACTAGTGGCTCAATGCTATGGAGCCCTGGGAGTTGTAGTCTGGTGAGGCACCAGCACAATCCCAGCCTCCCCTGTGGGCAATTTTGGGATACTTTGGATTCCCAGGTGCCACTCAATGCTATGGAGCCCTGGGAGTTGTAGTTTGGTGAGGCACCAGCACAATCCCAGCCTCCCCTGTGGGCAATTTTGGGATACTTTGGAATCCCAGATGCCACTTGAGTGGCTCAATGCTATGGAGCCTTGGGAGTTGTAGTTTGGAGAGGCACCAGCACAATCCCAGCCTCCCCTGTGGGCAATTTTGGGATACTTTGGATTCCCAGGTGCCACTCAATGCTATGGAGCCTTGGGAGTTGTAGTTTGGAGAGGCACCAGCACAATCCCAGCCTCCCCTGTGGGCAATTTTGGGATACTTTGGATTCCCAGGTGCCACTCAATGCTATGGAGCCTTGGGAGTTGTAGTTTGGAGAGGCACCAGCACAATCCCAGCCTCCCCTGTGGGCAATTTTGGGATACTTTGGAATCCCAGATGCCACTTTAGTGGCTCAATGCTATGGAGCCCTGGGAGTTGTAGTTTGGTGAGGCACCAGCACAATCCCAGCCTCCCCTGTGGGCAATTTTGGGATACTTTGGAATCACAGATGTATTTATTTATTGTGTCAGAAGTGAATCGAGAATAAATAATAATAATAATGCCAATAATGATAGTGTTGCCAAATAATGGAAGAGCTTAAGTTTCCGGGTCACAGACAAGGTAGGCCAATGTAGATGGTGTTACAGTAGTCTAATCTTGAGATGGGCATGGCCTAGGTCAGTGTTTTTCAACCTTTTTTGAGCCGTGGCACATTTTTTACATTTACAAAATCCTGGGGCACACCACCAACCAAAATGACACAAAATGACACTCTAACACAGTAATACATATCGTTAATATGTTTTTAAATGTATTTATACACTCAGTGTGAAACCTGGGCCTGTTTTGATGAACACAACATAGATATCCTGGCTGGAATGGCAGAAAGACACAAACTTCCCACACAGAACTCCCATAACCAAGAGAAAATACTATAAGAGTTTGGTGGGCATTGACCTTGGGTTTTGGAGTTGTAGTTCACCTATATCCAGAGAGCACTGTGGACCGAAACAATGTTGGATCAGGACCCAACTTGGCATGAATACTCAGTATGCCGAAATGTGAACACATACGGAGTTTGGGGAAAATAGACCTTGACATTTGGGAGTTACAGTTTCTAGGATTTATAGTTAACACACAATCAAAGAGCATCCTGAACTCTTGCAACAATGGAATTGAACCAAACTTGGCATATTGAACTCTCATTGCCAACAGAAAGTACTGAAAGGGTATGCTTGGGAATTGACCGTGAGTTTGGAAGTTGTAGTTCACCTACACCCAGAGAGCACTGTGGAATCAAACAATGTTATGTTATGTTGTTGTTGTTTTCTATCCAGAATCACAATGTTGGAAGGAGGCCAAAACACCTGGAAGGTCCAAGTTTGCCCATGCCAGCTTTCGACAGAGACCTCTTCCTCCCCCTTCCCCTTCACGCCCCTTCTTCTCCCTCCTGCTGAACACTTACTTTTTCTTCTACACTGCTGCTTCTGCTGCCATTTTGATCCGAGGAGGCAGCGTGAGTGTGTTCAGGAGGGGAGGAGGCAGGGAGGAAGACGTGACCCATGAGGGCGCTACTGCGCAAACTCGCCCAAGAGCAAAGCGAGGCAAAGCGAGCAGAGCGAGGCTGGGAAGAAGGGAGCCCGAGTGGAGAAGAAAAAATGTTCAGCAGGAGGGGGAAGAAAGGGTATTGGAGGTTCCAATTCCCCACGGCACACCTGATGATCGCTCACGGCACACTAGTGTGCCACGGCACACTGGTTGAGAAACACTGGCCTAGGTCATCTCTACACAGATTATTTACTATATTTCTATACCGCCCCTCTCAGCCCGAAGGTGACGCAAGGCGGTTTACATATGGCAACTAATGCCAACAGGATAAAATACAATAACAATAAAAAAACAATTAATGCAGTATCCATATAAAAAACAATATACAATGAGCAATTAAAACCACAAAATGCAATTCTCAGCATCTCATTGTTAAAACCCGACGAAGACGGAGATCTTGTGGCTGGGCCGCCCGGAGGGGGTAGAGACCCAGTTGCCGACGTTTGATGGTGTGGCACTTCGCCCACAGCCCCTAGTTAAGAGCCTTGGGGTCCAGCTAGACACCCAACTGTCGATGGAAGCGCAGATTGCCTGCGCTTGCAAGACAGCGTTCTACCATCTGCGGCAGGCGAAACGTCTGGCTCCTTACCTCTCCCGCTGCGACCTGGCCACGGTGATCCAAGCCACGGTCATCTCGAGGCTTGATTACTGTAATGCGCTGTACATTGGCCTACCCTTGTCGGTGATCCGGAAACTTAAGCTGGTGCAGAACGCAGCAGCGCGCCTGCTGTCGGGAGCCCCAAGATCTGCGCATGTGACCCCACTCCTGCGTGCACTGCACTGGCTTCCCATCGAATTCCGGGTCTCCTTCAAGGTGTTAGTTCTAACTTTCAAGGCCTTATATGGTTTGGGGCCAGTGTACTTGAGGGAGCGTCTTACCCCATACAAACCCAGAAGATCACTGCGCTCAGAGGGGCTTAATCTACTAGAGGTCCCTAGTTTTAAGATCTGTAGGCTGTCGAGCACCCGGCAGAGAGCATTTACAGTGGCCGCTCCGACCCTCTGGAATTCTCTGCCGGAGGAGATACGAGCACTACGGGGTTTGTTGGCCTTCCGCAAGTCTGTGAAGACTTGGCTATATAGGCAGGCATTTGGTCCCAACTGATGCCTCCTTAGTTGCCAGCTGCCAACATACCGTCCTGCCATGTATTGCCTCTGCGTATTATAGCTTGCCGGGATCATTTGTGGGGAGGGGGGCTTTTGGGTATACGTCTTTTATCTTTTTATTGATGTTTTATTGATTTTATGCTGTAAACCGCTCTGGGCTCCAGAGAGAGCGGTCTACCAAATCGAATTTATAAATAAATAAATAAATAAATAAATAAATAAAATAGTTTTCCGTCGCATCGTCATATTCCATAAAATCTCAGTTAAACAGCTTTACTTCATCTGCAAATGCCTGCTCAAATAGCCAGGTCTTAATTCTCTTTCGAAACGTTAAGAGGGAGGAGGCCGAGCTATTGTCCCTAGGGAGGGCATTCCATAGCCGAGGGGCCACCACTGAGAAGGCCCTGTCTCTTGTCCCCGCCAAATCGGATCTGTGAAGGAGGCGGGACCGAGAGCAGGGACTCTCCAGACAACTTTAAACACCTAGATGGCAATAATAGTATTGCCAAACGGACAAAGCATAAAATGCAATCAGCCTGAAGCCTATAAATATCTGGGCATACTACAGTTGGACAATATCAATCATGGCCATGTGAAAAATGTGGTCAGCAAAGAATATATCCAAAGAGTCAGAAAGGTTTTGAAGAGCAAATTAAATGGTGGACATACAATCAAGGCTATCAACCCCTGGGTCATCCCCATCTTCAGATACACTGCTGGAATTGTGAACTGGACACAAGCAGAGCTGGATGATCTGGACAGAAAAACAAGAAAACTGATGACAATCCACTACTCATTACACCCACATAATAAGTAGTGGATATCGACAGATTTTACCTGCCCAGAGAATCAGAAGGCAGAGGGCTTCTGCAAGTGAAACAAACGGTAGAAGAAGAGAAACATGCACTGGCGGATTATGTGAAAGGCAGTCAAGATCCAACATTGAGGGAAGTCAGTAGTAGTAAACTGCTTAAAGGGCAAAAGACAAAGAGTGAATACAGTAAAAACACAATCCAGAGCAGAAGAGAAAACTGGCTCTCCATGAACTGTTCCTGGGAAAAATTGAACCAAATTAACAAAGAAAAAACAATGGAAGGCCTGATTCTTGATGGCATTAGAACAAATGCCATCAAAACCAGAATTGAAAAGTCGATGACAGATCCCAAGTGTAGACTCTGCAAGGAAGCAGATGAAACCATGGATCACATCCTCAGCTGCTGCAAGACGATCGTGCAGACAGACTATAAGCAGAGGCACAACACAGTAGCTCAGATGATTCATTGGAACTTGTGCCACAAATACCATCTGCCTGCGACAAAGAACTGGTGGAATCACAAGCTGGAAAAAGTTACAGAAAATGAACACGTCAAACTCCTATAGTTGACCATTTCGAGTGCCTCTGGTGTCACTGTAAGAAGGTCTTCCATTATGCATGTGGCAGGACACAGGTTTCAATGTAGTAAGTGGTCTATAGTTTGCTCTTCAAATTCACATGTTGTGGACTCCACTTTGAGACTCCATTCCTTAAGATTGGCTATGCATCTCGTGGTCCCAGAACACAGTATTTTGTGTGCCCAGGATGGAAAACCGTGAACGTCAATCAGTGGCTGATACCAGTATCAGCCACTGATTGAAGTTCAGGGTTTTCACCTGCCACTTTTGGACTCTTGCTTGCTGGGGTGTTCCTGCGAGTATCTCTGTAGATCTTAGAAAGCTATTTTTTGATTTAAGTTGTTAGCCTGCTGGCTGATATCTGAAGAGAGGATCATAGAATCATAGAGTTGGAAGAGACCTCGTGGGCCATCCAGTCCAACCCCCTGCCAAGAAGGGCCAGGGATGTCAATGCTCTGGTTCTTTCATTACAGGCCGCTACTTCCCAATGAATATCATGTGGTCAATACTAGCTAAACTGTATAATGCAGTGGTTTTCAACCTGTGGGTCCCCAGATGTTTTGGCCTTCAACTCCCAGAAATCCTAACAGGTGGTAAACTGGCTAGGATTTCTGGAAGTTTAGGCTAAAACACCTGGGGACCCACAGGTTGAGAACCACTGGTATAATGGTTTTAGCCCTCTCTGTTGGTGCCTCACCAAACTACAATCCCTAAGGTTCCATAGCGTTGAGCCATTGCCATTAAAGTGGTGTCAGACTGCATTAATTCTACAGTGTGTAGATCCACTCCTAGACATGTTGAACTAAATATTTATTGAACTTAATACTTATTCCTAGGTTATAGAACTCTGAAGTAAATAGGACAGTGTTGTTGTTTTTAGCATCTGACTACTGTTAGAAACAAAAATAAAACAAAGTTTCCTTTATTCTCTGTCATTGCTGCTAAATTAAACTATGTCACTATTTGAAAAAGTTATATAACTCCCTATATATACTCCGTGTAATTAGATTATTGTCCAGGTAAGCAATCCATTACATGTCACTTCTTTTATCTGCTATTTTCAAAAGATCACTCATCAAAATATGCTTTCTGGGCAGCTTCCAAAATTGAGACTAAATTAATGCAACAATTGAATTGGCAAAGTATGGACTGCAGACCATATGTGGTTCCATAAAAAGCCCCTGGAGACCCACCCTCTGGAGACTGCCCAATTTTGAAAACCTTGGGTTAATTTTCAAGGGATTATTTTCCTGGAAATGCCCAAAATCTCCCAGGCTACCTGTAAATGTGCCTTCAGTGCCCAACCTTTCATATACATGGATTCGATATCCATAGTTTCACTTATTCATGTCTAAAAATATTCCTTCTTGGAAGTGTTTGTGGTCTTCTGTAGTTCTCACACTTCTATTCTAAGGTAGGCTTCTCGCCAAGTATAGTTAAGCTTTGCTATTAGGGGGCAGTGTGAAGCCAGCGGTGCCAGAGCCAGCACAATGCTGGCTTGGCACTGTCCCCTCAAGGCTGAAGCAACTGCTGGGAGTGCTGAAGCCGGGGGAGGAGGCAGAGCCAGGCCGCGCCATGCCCCGCCCCCTTCCCCCAGCTTCAGCTCTCCCACAGAGGAGGAGCATGAGCGGTGGACGGGATTCAGTGGGCGGGGCTCATCCTCCACGCGGCTTCAGCGAGCGAGGGGCAAGAGTCATGGCGGAAGTCATGGCGGATTGGAGGCTGGCTGGGGAAACGGCCAAAGGAGGCGGTGCCCCGACCCCTTCTTCTTTTTCTTCGCCGCCGCCCAGCCCTTCCTCCTCCTCCTCCCCCAAGCAGCAGGAGTTCGGCAGGAGGGGGGGAAGGAAGGGGGGCAGAGAGCTTTTCTCGCGGCACAGCAGGAGGTCCATCACGGCACACTAGTGTGCCACGGCACACTGGTTGAGAAAGACTGGTCTAAGAGAAGTGGACTTGGAATGTGTCCCCAGCAAATGCTGGGGTTGTACTATACTCCTTTCCCACACCCCAGAATATTGCAATCTTTCCAAAACACAGAACCTCAGATGAAACTAGCAATCAAAATGGCATTTAAAACAGCTAAGGTTCATGGAGGCAAGACTTGGCTCCCACTCTCCACACAGTTGCCCGTTATTGCTTTAAATGTTAAAAGCAACCTTTTAAATTAAAGCAGGAAGCAATCTAGAAGTCAGTGCAGATGACTATTGGTGTATGATCAAAACACATCCTAAATCTTTGGTTCAAAAATTCAATCTTTGTTTACTTTTGTCAGTCTGCATGCACCGTGGAATGATGTGCATGAAAAAGCAACATATTTATGTGTACGTTTGGGAAGCCACACCTTGACAGGTATTCAGGAAGTTACTGAAAAATTCTAGTATGTGGGGGAGCAGAGACTGGACATGTGCCTAAATACATAAACTAGCAGACCTACATAGAATTCTGTCTTTGATGTCATTGTTATGTGCCTTCAAGTCAACTTCAGTTCATGATGATTCCATAATGAGATTTTATTGGCATAATATGTATATTCAAAGGAGTGATATTTGTTCAAGGTCGCCCCAGGGGTTTCCATAGCTGAAGATGTATATCCGTTATATAATTTTAGGATTTGATAGCCTGAAGCCATGGCTGTTAAAATCATATCAAACTGCTATACTTGTATGGTGTAGATTCCTAGGCCAATATTCAACTTTACTAAAACATACTGACTCCAGTCTAAGTTTAATTTTTTTTAATTTCTTGATTTATAGGGCACCTTTTGAAATAAACCTTGTGACTTGAGGGACCCTAGGAGAAAGCTGATGATTTAGAGGTGATTCAAAAAGGGAACAGACATGTGTAATGAAAGCGAAAACAAGTTCTTAATTGCATGGCAAGTCCTGGCAGAATGGGGCCACTGGAAAATAAGCAATGGGGAGCAGCATGCTCTGGGAAATCCTAACATTTGCAGAAGTGTAAAAACAAATAATCTTCAAACGAGATGGAAATAAAAGGTTGAAATTGATAACCAAATAAAAGGCCAGTGGAGGTGTTCTATGGCCATAAAAGGCTGCAAACTTATTTGAGGTTGGTCAGAAAAGAAAGCAGCATAGATGAATGGTGGAATAAGAACATAAGAAGAGCCATGCTGAATCGGGCCTCAGCCCATCTAGTCCAGCATTCTGTGTCACACAGTGGCCCACTAGTTGTACACGGGGATCTCTAGCAGAAAGGAGGGCAAAACCCTCACCTTCAAATCAGTCAGCCATGAAGTACCCAGGAAGACAGTTTCATTGGCATCTGGAAAAAGAACGTTCCACACGGCAATATTTTGTCCTTAATGTATCTTTCAAGGAAAATAAGTTCTCAAAATCACAGCTGCAGGTGTGTATAGGTCTCTCAGCATTACTTCGTGAACGAAGATTCTTAGGAAGGAATCATCCCACGCTTTTTACAAGTGCGTTGATGGCTAAAAAGGCCAATCTGAGGCAAGTTCGGTTGCAGAAAGCACAGCAGAAAGTCTCCTTGGGTGACGTTGTTTCCAAATTGCGGTTCTTTCTGCGTTGTCGTTTCTCTTCGAGACCCATTTGGCATGTCTTCTCGAAAGAGGCCACAGCATTGTGGATAGTGCGTCTCCACGCCTCCCGATGTGAGGCCAGGGTGGACCATTGTTGGTGATCAATCTGGCCGAGCCTGAGATGTTGTTTCAGGGAGTGCTTATATCTCTTTTTGGGGGCGCCTCTCTTGCGCTGACCCATGGCGAGTTCACCATAGAGTAGTATCTTTGGGAGGTGGTGGTCCTCCATCCTAGAGATGTGTCCTGCCCATCGCAGCTGTGTTCTCAATAGCATGGCCTCAATGCTGGTGATCCCTGCTTGCTCAAGGACAGCAACATTAGTCACATAGTCGGTCCAGTGTATATTTAGGATTGTGCGAAGACAGCGCTGATGAAAGCGTTCGAGGAGTCATAGGTGTTGGCGATAGGTGACCCATGTTTCAGACCCATATAGGAGAATAGACAGTATAGGTAGTCCTCAAGTTACAACCATATGACTTACAAAGGATTCATAGTTAAGAATTCTGGTGAGACAATAGGTTGTGAGTGAAATCTACCTTTTGGAAGGGAAATCAACTCCTGAAAGAGTTATTGTGAAGACGCGCCTGGGGTCTTTGACTAAGAATAGGAACAAGGACGTGATATCTCTTCCCAGGGGACTTCTTCTTGCCTTCCCATAGAGAACTGGAACTCTCAAGGACCAAACCAGTCACCTTAGATAACTCAAACAGGCTTTATTGTTCACAAAAGGAGTTATCTTGTTGAGGTATTAAACTTAGTTCTCCAAACAGGGGTAAAATAAAATATACATTACAGTTCTTTAGTTGTTTGGGTCCAGGAAGCTTTCAGCCGGATGGCTTTCCAAATTCTCTCCCTCTCAATGGCTTTGAGGTGAGAACTCTCTTAGCCCCAGTCAAATGGCCTATATTGAAGGCACAGAGCCTTCCTATTGGTGCCAAATGACCAGTTGAAGGCGCTTGAGATTCCACAGTCCCATCCAGGTGTGCTGAATATGCAGAATGAATCCAAGATATGAAGAATTGGTGCTAGAGAATGCCTGACTGAGGCCTGGCTGGCAAACCCTCTAACACGTCCTCTTCTGTAGAGATGCAGGCAAAATCTAAAGAGAAAGCTAGATTTCCAAAGTCTCAAGGGGGGGAAAAACAAACTTAACGATGATTGACAGCTTTAAAGAACCAATCAATGCAACCAAAACTTAACAACACTAAACAGACTAGCTGAAACATAATACAATAGTTTAAACCTTGTAACTTAAAGTCTTATACACAGATGGCATCAGCCACGCCTTCACAGTTATCATGGGAAAAAGTAATCACCTCTGAAGCTTTCCCACCAATTCTTGTTTCCATAACAAGCCAACTTTTTCAAAATCCAGTTTTCACAGGAACAGAAAGGAAGGTGAAAACTGGGTGGTTGTAGGTTTTTTGGGCTATATGGCCATGTTCTAAAAGCACTCTCTCCTGAAGTTTCGCCTGCATCTATGGCAGGCATCCTCAGAGGTAGTGAGGTCTGTTGGAAACTAGGAAAAATGGGTTTATACATCTGAAAAATTCTTAACAGGGGTAAAGACAGAAACAAATTCTACAGAGGTGTTCACCCTTCCCTATGCTATTCAAAGCATGTGTGTGTGTCTGAGATTACACTTTAAAATGTACCTCTTCTGACGTACATACAAATTCAACTTAAGAACAAACCTTATTTGTACTTTGGGGACTGCCTGTATATACATACACACACCCATCTCCACATGCAATGTTTCCCTTTCCCAGCTGGTTGCTATTTTGGATCTGGCCAGTAGGGGTCGCCTCAGGTAAAGCCAAATGAACTCACCTTCCCTCCACAATTTTAACAAAAAGTAGAACTGAGGTCAGAAGCCCTCTCCATGCATTCCTGTGCTAGAAGTTCTTATCCTAGTTCCCAAAGTTGGTTGCACTTATTCCAAAAGCCCTCAACAGCACATACATTAGAGTCTTAGTGATCCAACATAAATGAGCCAGCAGAACATTGGATAAACTGTTGCATAATAAGGAGAGAATAAGGAAAAGCCTATTAAATGCCAAATTACCTTATTATTACGTTATGATTTTACAAATGAAGCACCAAAGCATTATGTTTTCTAACAAATCAACAGAAAAAGCAGTTCAATACATGGCAACGTTATGTAGTAATTACTGTATTTATGAATTTAGCACCAAAACAGACAAGGGTTCTTTCTTTCTCCCACCCTGGACCGTGTTGGATAATACAGAACGTTAGATAAGCAAAGGAAACTCTACTGTATTTTGAAAGACACGGGTGGTCAGCGGAACTACTTTGTTGATTTTGAAAACCACTTTGAGAGAAAAATAATAGGAAAGCGATATCAGATATGTGCTGCAAATTGAGCCTGTACAGTCAATCTTTTGTATCCACAGATTCCTGCATCCAAGGATCCATTCTTCCATTCTTCTGTATCCATTCATTGCTTGAAGACATTTTAACAAGTCTGGATAGCAAAACTTGATTTTGCCATTCTATATAAGGGACATCATCTATTACATATAATAAAAGTCAGTGTTTGCGGGTGGTGGGCGGGTGGGCTGAGCGACGGGAGGAATATGTGCCAGTGTTTCGATTGGCTGCCACTCCGGGATTATTTGCATAACGGCTCTGAATGGCCAGCCTCTCAACATTCCAACAATCCTAGGCAGCAGAGAAAGGAAGGGAAAGGGCCTGAGGCAGACACACAGAGCCCCCCTGACCCATTCTACATCCTGGTGCAGTTTCAAATAGGACGAACCATGGATGATGCGACTTGAAGTACCTCCACCCATTTCCTGAGAACGCTGCCAGAGAGGGTAAAACTGAATTACCCTGACTGAATTAACACAAGATTTTTCTGGACTAGGCCTCAGTTACTCCATAAAGGGCCTGAAAGGGCCTGACTGAATTAACAGTCAGGCTTCCTAAACTTCATTTTCTGGACTAGGCCTCGGTTACTGGACTACTATGCAAGGACTGAGTTAACAGTAAGGCTGCCTTAACTTGATACTCCAGATTAGGCCGCCAATCATGGGATCCTGTGTATGGCCTGAATTGACAGTAACATTTCCTCAACTAGATCAGTGTTTCCCAACCTTTTTTGAGCCGCGGCACACTTTTAACCTTAAAAAAATTCAGGGGCACACCACCAACCAAAATGACACAAAATGACACTCTAACACAGTAAAGAACGGCTGGGGGTTGGTGGCCTGCTGGGAGCAGCTGCTGGGAGTGCGAAGCCGGGAGGGGCAGAGCCAGGCTGCGCCATGCCCCGCCCCTCCCCGGCTTCGGCACTCCCAGCAGCTGCTCCAGCCTTGAGGGGCAGTGCCAAGCCAGCGGTGCCAGAGTCAGCACAATGCTGGCTTGGCACTGTCCCCTCAAGGCTGGAGCAGCTGCTGGGAGTGCGAAGCCGGGAGGGGCAGAGCCAGGTCGCACCATGCCCCCCCCCCCAGCTTCAGCTCTCCTACAGAGGAGCATGAGCGGTGGATGGGCTTCAGTGGGCGGGGCTCCTCCTCCACGCGGCTTCAGCGAGCGAGGGGCGAGAGTCATGGTGGGAGTCATGGCGGATTGGAGGCTGGCTGGGGAAACGGCCGAAGGAGGCGGCGCCCCGGTCCCTTCTTCTTTTTCTTCGCCACGGCCCGGCCCTTCCTCCTCCCCCAGGCAACAGGAGTTTGGCAGGAGGGGGGGAGGAAGGGGGGCAGAGAGCTTTTCTCGCGGCACAGCAGGAGGTCCGTCACGGCACACTAGTGTGCCACGGCACGCTGGTTGAGAAAGACTGAACTAGATTATCATGACTAGGCCAAAGTTACTGGGATACTGTGTAACGACTGAAATAACAGTAAGGCTTCCTAAACTTGCTTTTCCTGACTAGGCCTCAGTTACTGTGATACTGTCTCAAGACAGATCCCGCTGCGACCCTCATCCAGTGCATGATCATGACCACACTTAGCACACAAAGCCCCCATGATCCACTTTACATCCTGGTGCAGTTCGGAGGAGGGTGGACCACGGATGATGGGACTTGAAGTACCTCCACTCACTTCACAAGACCACTGCCAACCTCATCCAAAGACTGATCAAGACCAAACTTGGCACACAGAACCCCCATGACTCATTCTACATCCTGGTATAGTATTGAGGGGGATGGACCACGGATGATGGGACTTGAAGTAGCTCCACTCACTTCCCAAGACTGCTGCAACCCTCATCCAATAACTGAGCAAGACAAAATTTGCCACACATAATCCCCATGACCTACTCTACATCCTGGTGCACTTTGGAGGAGGATGGACCATGGACGATGGGATTCCCAGCACCTTCCCTCACTTCCCAAGACCACTGCAAGCCACTGATAAGGACCAACCTTGGCACAAAATGCCCTTTTCAAATAACCCGGGCAGCGCCGGGTTCCCAAGCTAGTTTTACTATATAACACAGGCATGGGCAAACTTGGGAACTTGGCAGGCGCTATCCAAGGTGCTGAAACTGGGAGGCTGGTTTGGACCCCATTTTGATTGTAGAATAGGCATGGGCAAACTTGGGCCCTCCAGGTGTTTTGGACTTCAACTCCCACCATTCCTAACAGCCTCAGGCTCTTTCCTTTTCCTTCTCAGCCGCTTAAGCGAGCAGCTGAGAGGGAAAAGGAAAGAGCCTGAGGCTGTTAGGAATGGTGGGAGTTGAAGTCCAAAACACCTGGAGGGCCCAAGTTTGCCCATGCCTGTTATAACAGGACTTGAGCATCCATGGAATATAAAAGCAGCCATAATTCTAAGACATTCCTCATTTTGAGAGAGGTTCACATGGGGAAAAAAGTGTGCCTTAAAATCGAAAAAAGACATCATGTAGAGTTTCCATAGGAACCTTTTGAAAGACCAAAGCTGGGTTAGGTTGGGGTTAGTTCATTGTCATCCCAGAAGTGAACAAAGCCCTGTCTCTGGGGCAGATGATGAAACGAAATTCCGCTTCAGGTCTTGTTAGAGAGGAAGGCAGGCCAGTGTTGCCACGGTGCCAGCAGCTGTGCGGCCGGTTGCTAGGAAACGCGGGTCCCATCATGACAACAAGGCCGCATCCCAGTGAAGGGGTTAATCAAAGGGCCTGGCCTGAGGGATCTTGAGAAGGAAAAACGGCAGCAGGACACATAATCTGGAATGCGACACCCCATTCCTCCATCCTGGTGTCTATGCGACTCTGTGGTGACCACCAAAGCAATGGCAACAGTTGCCGTAGCAACAAGGATGCTGCCTTGGATGCTCAGCCACAGCAGAGCCAGTGTAGCATGGAACAAAGGAGGCAAGGAAGGCTGGATGGTGTTTATTTGTTTGGCAGAGGCAGCTGTTCCTCTTCCTTCAGCATCGTTGAACCCACAACTATGTGATGCCTTGAAGCACCCTGCTGTGATATCATATAAACTTAGGGCGGTCCATCTCAAAAGTATCTGGTGCTGCGGACTGACATTATCCTCAAATGTGCCTGTGTTGTACGCACACAGTTTCCTGGAAACTCATCACAGACGGGGAGCCATTGGCTTTTTGCAGGCATGGGCAAACTTGGGCCCTCCGGCCCAAGAAATTGTTAGGAATTGGGGAGTTGAAGTCCAAAACACCTTGAGGACCCAAGTTTATCCATGTCTGCTTTATAGACTATCTTTCAGGGACTGATAGACTATTTGAGGATTTTCCTGAAACAGACTAACACAGTTCTTTAAAAGTAGGGCCCCTTCTGCACTGCCATATAAAATCCAGATTATCTGCTTTGAACTGCTTTGGCAGTGTAGACTCATATAATCCAGTTTAAAACAGATAATGTGGATTATCTGATTTGATAATCTAGATTATTTGGCAGTATAAAAGGGGCCTAGGTATTCTTGTGAACAGATGGTCAAAGCTTCAGTCCACAAATCATCTCTCTCTCTCTCTCTCTCTCTCTCTGTGTGTGTGTTTGTGTTCAAGTTGCCTGTTGACTTATGGTGACCTCCTATTTCCCTGTCATGGTCCCTGTGAATACGTACATATGGTAATTCCTGCACCTGCGCAGACAGTTCGGAATCTTTTAGAGAGATATCACTTTAAATGGTAGCCCCGCCCACTCCCCTCGAGTATATATAGCCAGTGGGAGGGGCTGCCACCTCAGATCCTTTCATCTGCCGCGTTGCGACAGCTAGGAATCTTGTCTCATTTCTTTCGACTAGCGGAAAGTTACTATTCTTTTCCATTTAAATTTAAATCACATTAAGTTCATTTATTTACTTTATTTATTTTTAATTATTTATTTAGTTAATTAAATTCTTATTTCTATTTAATAAAATTATTATATAAAAAGGAGAAAGGGCCTAGTATTGCTAATAGCCCGATGGTGGAGGCAGGCCTCAAAGCGTCTCCTCAGAAGCTCGGGCCTCATTCTTGGCATTGGGGACAGCTGATTCAGTAATGCCTGTATGGATGAGTCCTCGATCAACATCGACGCCGCAGAACCTTGTGCAGGAGCGCCAGCATGGGAGGCCTCCCTCAATCGGGAGCTTGAAGATGTCCTCGATATCGAGGGACTTCGACGTCGGCACCTTTCACCTATTTAAGATGGCGCTCGGCCTTTTCAAATGGCCCGGGTGGAGAAGGAGCCGAGACCGGGGAGTTTAGTCCTCTTGCAGTGCCGGAGACAATGGTTTGTTTTAGGCCGCTTGGGAAGTCTGGCCACCTGGCACGGGTTGCTCCTGTGCCATCTCCTGAAGGGTAGCATCAGAGAGGTCGCCCTAGCACTTGCCAACCTAGCAGTTTTAAACATGCGAATGTGAGTAGATCAGGAATTACCATATGTACGAATTCACAGGTGACCACTCAGGGAACTATGGTTACAGGTAAGCAACCAATAATTCATAGGGCACTGGTTCCCAAACTTTGGTCCTCCAGTTGTTTTGGACTTCTGAAGGGCCAACTAGCTGGAACATCTGGGAGGTCCAAAACCCGGAGCATCAGTGTTTAAGAATCACTATGATAAAAAAATTTTAGGCAAGAAATATTCAGAGGTGGTTTTGCCAATTCCTTCCTCTGAAATATAGCCTGCAGCACCTGTGATTCATTGGGAGTCTCTCATCCAAGTATTCACCAAGTATTGACCTTGCTTAGTTTCCAAGATGAGACAAGATTCAAAGTTGTTAGAATATTTAGGCAGGACAACTGAAATTAAAAGAATGAAATGAACACCTAGAACCATAAGCATGCTCAGGAGGGTTTTTGCTATAGCTTCTTCATTACCTGCTGCTTTTTGGGAGCATTGTGCTCTGCAGGACCTGAATATTAGGCTTTGATGACCAGTCCTAGCTCCGCCACAGAGCATCTTTGTACAAGTGCAAAACACCTTTTTTCACAGAGTAGCTGCAAAAGAACTATCTTTCCATTAAGCAGACAGAGCTGGCCCCTTCCACACAGCTGTATTAAATCCACAATATGGACTCAGATAACCCAGTTCAAAGCAGACATTCTGGATTATCTGCCTTGATATTCTGGGTTATATGACTGTGTGGAAGGGCACTGAGGCCCCTTCTACACTGCCATATAAAATCTAGACTATCTACTTTGAAGTAGATTATATGGCAGTGTAGACTCATGAAATCCAGTTCAAACCAGATAATGTTGATTATCTGATTTAATAATCTGGATTATATGGCAGCGTAGAAGGGGTTTAAGGGGATGCTGGGAGTTGAGAAGTAAGGGATTGGAGGGAAAATGTGTGTACCACACAACACACCTTGTGCTCCCTAAGGTTGGATCTACACTGCCCATATAATCCGGTTTGGAACTCCTTTATATGGTCAGTGTAGACTCATATAATGTGGTTTAACTTCACTGAATTGCATTATATGGGTTTACAGTGACTTTATCATGTAGTTTAGATCTAGATTAAATTAATCTGATGTCTTATTTGAGTAGACAACTGTATTTTATCAGCAGTGTTGAGGAAAGTTTCAGCTACCATTCCAATTAGCTTTTGTACCTGGAAAGGGATGACATTTTGTACTTCCTCTCAAGTAACAAAATATCTTGAGCCAGCCTCAAGCTTTGTTCGGCTTTCACATCTCTAGGATTAGGCCTTCTGCTTAGAGACTATGCAACTTGCAGGTAATTTAGAGCCCTATCATCATTTGCCTTAGAAAGAGTGAATCTGGTGTGAAGTCAGAACCGTCTGGATACATTACATCTCAGAGAAGATGTACAAGCAAGAGATTGACTTTAACTAATTAGCCAAACTTCTTTTTTTTTAGGCTGGAAAGAATGAGGCCAATGCCACAGTATTTACCTAGAGCTCTCTCCTCTTGTTTGTAGGTTGCCTCCACCCCCTCCACCCACAAGAACTGTCAAAATAGGTAGAAAAACAAAAATCTTTAATTTTCAGACATTTCACAGAAGGATCACACATTCCCTCTGGCACCCCTTTTCAACATAAAATATTAAAGAAGGAGGGGAGAGAGAAAATAATAATTTAATAGAAAAACAAGTTTTGGCGGTATAGCAGGGTTGAAAAACAACCAGTGTCCAAAAGCAAGAGATTCCAGTTATGACATTTGGTGGAGCGGAAGAAAGGGACAAGCTCGTGATGGAACAAACTGGAAGAAAAAAAATCACTTAGTGATTGCCTCTACCTTGAGATGGATTACAAAAAACACACAGACTAGATGAGGTAAGGCATCCACCACACCTTGCCTCAAAGTATAGCTATTCTTTAAGGGGATCTCCAAAAGCAGTGCTACTATGGGACAAGATGAGGTGGCTGCCATTTGGGGCCCAATCAAAGGTGGCCCAGGGAGGATAGAGCTGATCCATAGGGCACAATCCACTAGAGAATCTCTCACACAAGCCTCACTAAAATCAAATGGAGTAGTGCAAGTATTGCTCTTGTGCATTTCCCATTATCTTCAGTCAGGCTTACATAGCTGAACTTCCTGATGGCTCATGCCTCAGGCAAACTAACAACCATGGTAGTCTAATGTAGATTCACATTCCTCCAGCAGCAAAATGGTTTGGATCAGCCCTATGGTTCACGTGCGTGCATAATCCTAAGTCTTAACATGCTTATTGTTGGACTGGATGGTTGCTGTTAGATTTGGGGATTTTGAATACAAGGTATATATGATTAAATCTGGAAGTCAACGTGTAAATATTATTGCCTTCAAAACATACCAGTAAGATGTTCGATTCCATTTTTAAAAAGTGCCCTGTAAAAGAACAGTGAGTTATCTTTGCACGTTTTGCACGTTTTGGTTATGATTCCCACATTTTTGCTATTGTCCTGTTGGGTGGATATGTGGGGAGTTTTAGGCCAAAACATTGGAAAGCCACAAATTCTTTATCCCTCCTTCAAAACAGTCCTGAAAACCCAAAAGATGGAATCCAAAAGTGAGCTTAATTTTCTCTCTCAAAGGAATAATTCTATCCCATCCCCTATGGAGTGATGTTTATTTTTAAAAACCCTATTGGTAACCAAAAAATAAATAAATCAGAAAGGATGGTGCTCGCCACAAAGTTCTGAGCACTGAATATCCAAAAGGAAGAGGCTGTGGCAGGAGGTTCCTTGGCATCAGTGAAAACTTTCTGAACTTGACCGTAAAAAGAAGCGTTTAGTTGGCGGATAGCTCTGCCCTGAGCAGTTGGAAAAAGAGTTTCTCGGGGAAAGTGAGGTAACAGAACACAACATTGGAGAGCTTGAACAAGAAGTCATATTGTCCGTCTGCCCATGGTGATGGCTTCTATGTCTTGTCTCTTCTCGAGGAGAATGGTACCGGTATGCGGGACTTGCAGGGCCACAAGAGGCAGAGCCCCTCTGTTCTTGGGGGTCCAAAGGCTCCGTGCAATTCGAAAATGGGGAGCTGGTGAAGGCGGAAAAGTCTACACTTGAGGAGGCCAGGAGGCCACAGGTTGGCATGGAAGCAGAGGTGTGAGACAAAGGCAGTCTGCTGATAGGAGGTGTGGGGGGAGAGCTGTGAATGCAGTTGTGGGGACAGGTTGAGGCAGTGAGGTTGGAAGACTGAGCAGCCAGCTGACTCTGAAGGAGGCTCATCAGATGTTGCAGCTCCCGACTGAGTTGGGAAACCTCCCGGTTCAGGTTGCTGATCTAGAAGAATAGAGGGAGAATCAGAAAAACAAGCAATGCCAGTATGTGGCCAGGAAAGTAGCTCAGTTACCTCTTTCAAAGGTGCATTTTCATGACATCTTTATCTATCTATCTATCAATAATAATAATAATAATAATCTCTATCTCTATCTCTTCTCTATATATTAATAAAGTGGAATGTTTGTATGTATGTATGTATGTGTGTGTGTTTGTATGTATGTGGCAGCGTTCTGATTGGTTGCCAGTGAGGGAGCATTTGCAGAACGCCTCTATTGGCCAGCCAACACGAACATTCCGACGCTCTAAACTGGCAGAGGGGGTAAGGAAAAGGCCTGAGGCAGTCAGGCATGGTGGGAGTTTCAGACCAAAACACTTTGCGACCCCTTTGCGACCCCAAACAATGAGAGAACAAGACCAAACTTGGCACACAGAACCTTCAAGACCCACTATACATCCTGGTGCAGTTTGAGGGAGGATGGACCATGGATGACGGGACTTGCAGTACTTTTACTCACTTGCTTAGAGCACTCTGGCCCACACCATAGAAGGATCAGGACCACACTTGGCACACAGATGCCCACTGGACCACTTTACAACCTGGTGCAGTGTAGGGCAGGATGGGCCACAAATGATGGGATTTGCAGTACCTTCACCTGATTCATTTCCCACAGAACATTGAAGCCCCTACAAATCACAGACCAGGCCCAAACTTGGCACACAGAGTACCCATGACCCACTCTACATCCTGCTGCAGTTTTGAGTGGGACGGACCATGGATGATAGGACTTGAAGTACCTTCACTCACTTTCTGAGACCACTGCGACCCTCATCCAATTACCAAAAAAGAACAAACTAGGCACACAGAGCTTCCATGACCCACTTTACATCCTGGTGCAGCTTGGAGGAGGGCAGACCATGCATGATGGGACTTGAAGTACCTTCACTCACTTCCCAAAACTGCTGCAAACCTAATCCAATGACTGATCAAGACCAAACCTGACACACAGAGCCCTCATGACCCACTCTACATCCTGGTGCCGTTTGAAGGAGGATGGACCATGGATGATGGGACTGGAAGTACCTTCACTAACTTCCTGAGACCACTGCAAGCCACGTAAACATCTCATAAGGACCACCCTTGGCACACAATGCCTTTCTCAAATAACCCGGGCAGGGCCGGGTCCCCAAGCTAGTAATAATAATAAAGCAGGAAGAGCCATTACAAGCACCGGGTGGGCAGGAAAGCTGTGGTGGTGGAAAGTGCTGTCAAAGTTGGGGTCTTACTAAGAATGAGGAACATAGAGGTGATAGTGGGTAGTGGTGGGGAGAAGAAATAGAAGATGAGAGGGCTGGCTGGCTTTGTTGCTATGAAATTGTCACCATGCTAATTTTAAACCTTGACACCCTGAGTCAGAAACGCCAACTCTGGGGATGCACACAGAAACCTTCCCCCTCATTCCTCCCTCTGTCAGGGGCAGGACAACTCCTCCCACCCTCCCAAATACACACAGAAAGGAAATCAGGCACTGGCAGAAAGTGGTGCGGTTGGGCAGAGAATTTCATTTTGATTTTTGAGGCCATACATCTTATATGTTCAGAAATGAGGGTAGAAAAAGAAGGGCCGTTGACTAAGGGACAAAATATCTGAAAAGCTAATTTTCATTGCCTTCTGATTATAAGGCCCCTTTCCGAACTGCCTGGTTTATGAAGGCTTGTTTTTACTCAATATGGTAAGAGAAAAGGACTCTGCTCAAGGGAACTTGTTCCTAGGAGTGTATCCACACTGCAGAAATGCATCACTTTAACTTCCGTAGTTATAATTGTGTAGTGCAGATACATACCAGGAGTACATTTTGCATTTTAATTCAACTTTGCACAACAAGGTACTTTAACTTAGCATGATATTTTCCAGGTCTTGTTTCTCTGGCATTGAAAAACAAGATGGAAGAAGGACTCAGTTATAGTGAGGCCTTCCAGAAAGTAAACCTTGCTGCATCCCACCTCTTCATTGAGCCTCCTGATGTTCTCCTTTACCTCGTCAGTGTCTGAGTTGAACACAGGGTTGGCTTCTTCGGTTCCTGTGAGAAAAATCCAAGAGAATCCAGAAGGAGAGATCAGAGGATGGAAAAGAAGAGCCACAAATTGTCTTCTGACAGTGGGTTCATGTGAGAAAGGGAGCTTTTCCACCAGAATGAACCCCTGGAACATGGACTGCTGGACTTCATTTGTTAACATATAAAACTAAGAACAGCTACAGTCCACTTTTCATTTCAGCACTTCTACTGGGTAAAATGCAGGTGAGGGCCATAGCACTTCATATTTAAAAACCAAAATCGTCTTTACATTGAGATGGAAATTTTTACAGGGAAAGGTCCTAGGACTGAGATGGAAATTTTTACAGGGAAAGGTCCTAGGACTAACCTTACATATAATATATCAGTTTCTTATCCATGGGGCATACAAAACAGAAGAGAGGTTAGAGGAACCCTCAGCCCTGGAGCTATCTGTAGTCAGAAAAAGAAATGTCCAGACACAGGTCCAATACTATACCAATAAAACAATGGAGTTCAACAACCCAAATATAAATTATGAAAGCAAAGTCCATCTGCACACATGTTATAATTCTAATTTCTTCTTAAATTTCAAGATTGTACATCAAAAGGAACTTGTGTGGTGTTTACAGATGTGAACGATTCCTACTGTTTCATAATCCCTATTTCTTTCTGGTAGGAAAGTTTGTCAAGGTTACCTGGCACAGGAGGCTCTTGTACTGAGTTCTGGACAGGCTGATACATGTTGAAAGTAAAGGTTTGTGTCTCTGATGCTCTGCTATCATCTTCAATTCCATCTACGATTCTATAGGAAGTAGGAGATAAGTCAACTTTAGTAAGGTGTCAAAAAGTAGAAGGATAGAAGTCAAATAATAGCTCTGAGATTCAAATATCCGTTTATCCATTAAGCCTAACTTACTTCATGGAAGGGGGGGGCAGGGATGACTAAGTATATCACCTTGAGCTCACTGGAAGAAAGGTAGGGGGGAAATTTAACAACAAAAAAGAGACAAAGGTGTCATTCAGCTGGAATTGAACTGTGCTGAAACTCATGATCAGCCTCAATGGTTCTGCAAACATAGATATTGCTTTATCCCTGCATTTAAAGAAAGTATTAATTTCCCATAGTTCGTAACACAAATGACAATTGTTTTACTGTGGAATATTGGAAATGCAGGTATTCAGCATTCGAAGGCCCACAGTCATGCCTCTCAATGAAAGTCTTAAAAACAGATGTGCATGTTGAGTCACATCAACAAACTATTTCTAGCACTCTTCACCTCTAGCGCAAGCAGATCTTTTGCAAACATGTTACTTCATCCACATTACAACAGGATAGTAGTTTGACATGACTTCAACAGTCATAGCTCCATCCTACAGAATGCTGCTATTTGTAGCTTACTATGATACCAGACAGAGAAAAGTAAATCTCTCTTTGTAAACATAATATTAGTTCATCTACACAGTGTTAACTATAGCAGTTTGACACCACTATAACTTCTACAACTCCATCCTAAGGAATTCTGGGATTTGTCATTTATTGTGACAGAGATTTCTGACAGAGAAAGGTAAATATCCCACAAAGCTACAAATCTCAGAATTGCAGGATTTCATTGCATTGAACTAGGGCATTTAATTTGTGGTGTCAAAGTGCTATTATTTTTTTTCAGTGTCGACATAACTTTAGTTACCCATTCAAGAACTAGCCAAAAAAAAAATACTTTGGGTAGAATCAGATTAGTGGCATTAGCAAGGAACCCGATCCAACCCCTCTGCCATAAGAAATGGGAGGGAGAAAAACAACCAGATAAGGCTGTCATACTGCTTCATCTCTTTGTAGCCAACTGCAATGGAGTCACCTCTCTCATAGCAGTGACCCATAGGGATTAGTATCTGCCAGAGGAAGTCATGGAGCTATGAACAGGCAGCTATTATGCACCAAGTGTACCATCTAGGATTTTAGCCTTTTCATTTCTTTAAAAAAAAATTAAGACAGTATAGAATATATATAAACAGGAAAAACCCCGATTAAAATGAATAATTACAAGGAAAGAGAGGGAACAATAATTACATTTAGAAAAGTAGGAAAACTAGAGAGAGAAAAGAAAAAAAGAAAAAAAGTCTTGATTTCCATTCCAAACTTGTGTCTTCCATTAGTTCATGTCTGTTATTATTCTATTTCCCCTAAATTTATTTCCTTATTATTTTCTACTAAGATCCAAGAGGTCCTAATTGGTCCTTTTTATTGGTTTACCATCATTTTTCTTTAACAAAAAAGTTAGTTTATCCGTGTCTTTTATTTCCTTAAGCTTATTTAGCCAATCATCTATATTGGGAATTTTTTCTTGTTTCCAGCATTTTGCGAAGGAAATTCTCGCTGCAGTTATCATATATGTAAATAATCTATCTGTATTCTCGTCTAGACTGAGGTCTGAGTCCGTAATTCCTAATAAGTAATATTATGGCTTTTTTTCATTTCAATAGGGGAGAATTCATTCTACTTCTGGATACCGTGAAAACTGCAGCTCAATCTAAGGCAGGGCTGCCCAGGAAGTCGATCATGATCGACCAGTCGATCCTGGGACCGAAGGAGGTTGATCTCAGTTGGATGGGGCGCTTCTCAGAGGGGGCGGAGCCAGGCTGCACCAAGCCCCGCCCCCTCCCTGGCTTTGGCACTCCCTGCAGCTTCTCCAGGCTTGAGGATGGCAATGCCAAGCCAGTGGCGGCATAGCTAGCAAAAGGCTGGCTTGGTATTGCCATCCTCAAGCCTGGAGAAACTGCTGGTAGAGCGGAAGCCAGAGGGGGGCGGAGCCAAGTTGCGCCAAGCCCCACCCCCACCCCTACCCTCTCCAGCCTTGAGGCGGTAGGTAGATCTTTCTGACTTGGTTTTATTATAAGTAGCTCACATGCTGAAAAAGTGTGGGCACCCCTGATCTAGGGAGATCCAAGAATAAGGGTGGAAAATGATGTCATTGCCCTTCCTAATAAAACGATTCCACCTTATAAACCCTGAATTGTTCTATTCCTGTTCTTACCTGGGGCTGAGGTCTGGGGGTCCACAATTCATGAGAGAAGGAATGAGGAGTTTGCCAGGTTTCCGCGCATAGGTGATCTCACTGTCAGAGAATCGTTCCTCTCGGCGAAACCGTGGAGAAGGACTATGGCCTCGGCTGCAGCGAGCGGGAGACCGACAAGTTAACCGCAGGGCTGAGAACTGTCGCAGATCATCTCCTAGGAGGCTGCTGATGGAGCCCTTCCTCACGGGACTGTTGAGGTTGGGCAAGAGGAGTTTGCGGTGGGCGATGGAGGCAGGTGAGGATTGGAAGATGTCTTCAGTGTCCTCAATGAATTCCTGGATGGATGGCAGGGGCTTCTCGGGGGCAGCACCACTTTCAGAATGAGGCTGGTCATAAGGGGAAAAAAGGAATTCAGTAGTGGGTTGGGGGAGGATTTTCCTTAAATCACCTTTTAACAACTTCATGCTATACATGTGACCTTGTGAGCATCACAAATATTAAGAATATATTTTTGTCATGAAAACAACCATTACAAAATATTTCATATCTACACTTCCAACCTGTTGAAGCCTTCCTGTGACAATATGGATGGCCTAATTACACATTCTAAAATGTAAAAACTTCTGTATCAAGGGGTTTTTTTTGGCAAGGTTGCTCTCCCATTCTACACATTTCAAGGACTAAGAGTGAGCCATGCAATCAGGGGATTTTCATAGTCATGGCTGAATATCTGGAATAAAGTGTCCTTCATGATTCTTAGAAAATTAGAGCTCAGTCACGAACCAAGACACAGGCTGCAATTTCATTGCAATAGATCAGAATTAAAACTCAGGATTTTACATCTGTCAAATTTAACTTTCAGATTTTGTCTTTGGATGAATCATGACATAAATCTTCTAAAAGTATTCTTCAAAGTTATGCACTCTTGAGTATCATTAAATAGAAAGGTTACAGTGCAATCTTGTATATGCTTACTCAGAAAGGAACTCCACTGAGTTCAATGGGAGTTGCCCTCACTAAGTGGATATATGATTGCAGCTTTAAACTTATGCTTAATAGTCCTCATACTAAAATCCATGTGACTTCAAAGCATTTAATTATCTGTTTGAAATAATGGCCCTGAATATTAAATATTGCTAGGTGAAAAATGAGATTGCTTTAAATGTAAAGGGCAGGATGGTAAAGATGAACCTGCCAATTCAATACTTCTAACACTTATTGTCCCCTTCAATGGCAAAACAGAGATTCAAAATCTAGTTATTGCTGCCCTGTGTAGACATAACTTATACAAACCCTAGTAGTGTTGGCTCTAGGTTTTGGGAGGCTCTTGGGTAAAGTCGATTCAATGGGCCTCCCCACTCTGTGATCCTTTCCCCTTTCTCTTTCTGTACAATGCTCTCCTCCCTGTAGGGCAGTGTTTCCCAAACAGTGTGCCATGAGCAATCATGCCTTCTTCCCAGCCTCACTCCGCTCGCTTTGCCTCGCTTTGCTCTGGGGTGGGTCTGCGCAGTAGCGCCCACACAGGTCACCTCTTCCTCCCTCCCCTCCTAAACACGCTCATACTGCCCCCTCGGATCAAAATGGCGGCAGAAGCGGCAGTGTAGAAGAAAAAGTACGTGTTTGGCAGGAGGGGGAAGAAAGGGCATGAAGGGGAAGGGGGAGGAAGAGGTCTCTGTCGAAAGCTGTCATGGGCAAACTTGGACCTTCCAGGTGTTTTGGGCTCCAACTCTCACCATTCCTAGCAGCCTCAGGCTTTTTTCCTTTTCCCCCCTCAGCCATTTAAGCAGGAAAGGGCCTCAGGCTGTTAGGAATGGTGGGAGTTGAAGTCCAAAGCACCCAGAGGGCCGAAATTTTCCCATGCCTGTTTTAGGGACCTTAAAGTGGTGTGCCTCCTTCCAACATGATGATTTTGGATAGAAAACAAACAACAACATAACATAACATTGTTTGAGTCCACAGTGCTCTCTGGGTGTAGGTGAACTACAACTTCCAAACTCAAGGTCAATTCCCAAGCAAACCCTTTCAGTACTTTCTGTTGGTAATGAGAATTCAATATGCCAAGTTTGGTTCAATTCCATTGTTGCAAGTGTTCAGGATGCTCTTTGATTGTGTATTAATTATAAATCCCAGAAACTGTAACTCCCAAATCTCAAGGTCTATTTTCCCCAAACTCCATCTGTGTTCACATTTGGGCATATTGAGTATTCATGCCAAGTTTGGTCCTGATCCAACATTGTTTGAGTCCACAGTGCTCTCTGGATATAGGTGAACTACAACTCCAAAACCCAAGGTCAATGCCCACCAAACTCTTATAGTATTTTCTTTTGGTTATGGGAGTTCTGTGTGGGAAGTTTGTGTCTTTCTGCCATTCCTATACACACTGCTAAACCACAATGTTTAAAGGGGCAGTGTCAAAGGATATCTATGTTGTGTTCATCGAAACAAGTCCAGGTTTCACACTGAGTGTATAAATACATTTTAAAACATATTAACTATATGTATTACTGTGTTAGAGTGTCATTTTGTGTCATTTTGGTTGGTGGTGTGCCCCAGGATTTTGTAAATGTAAAAAGTGTGCTGCGGCTCAAAACACTGCTCTAGGGGCATACATGACTGGGCAAAGAAGCTGCAGAATGGCCAGTGGCTCCATTTCCCCATTCTTTGGTCTTTGCTGCATGCTCAAAGATAATGTGTGCAAAACAATAGCAAGAAAAATGAAAAGATCCAAAATTGAAAGAACTCAGACCATGTCAGTAGGACCCATGATTTTGGAAAGTGCCCAATGTGTCCTGTCCCTGAGGACAACCCTACAATATGCAGCACATTCCAAGAAACATCATAGACTAGGCACCAGTTCCTTGTACAACCAAGGATCCTGGTTTGAGAGGGGAAATACAGGCAATACAAGTTAGAGTAACCTCTTATAATTCTCTTGGCCCACAACCAGGTACCACTCCCTGGTGGCATGCACTTTCAGGCTCTGTTGGGAGAGGGTTTTTGCTTTACTCCTTTTTGTCATCAGGTCACTGCCTTCCTACAGCCTTTCCCAAGTTACGTGACTGTCCTTGGTGTCCAACTAGTTGACAACCCCCTGCGGCTGCAGGAAATTCACAGAGCCCTATCAGCAGCTCCCAAGCACTTCTTGAAGCCCATCTGTGCAGTCAAGAATGCTTCGCTTTTAGCAAACTCCAGGGCTTCTGGTTAATTTTCAGCCAAATATGGTACAGAAACCTCAAATTTTGCCAAGCAAAAAACCTTGTAGGGAGGGGGTTATGAAATTAGAAGTAGATCTATGACCACTCAGGGGTTTCCCCAATTGTTAGGAGTAATTTTCAGAGAGAGAATATTGACTTCTGGTCTGCTGGAGTCCCCCCCCCCCCCCCATTTCATTTCAAAGTCAGATCACTCCGGACTTTCAGCAACCTGTCACAGGGTTATATTGGAAAGGTTTGATCCGAAGCACATTGGCTTTGCCCTTGCCCTCCACTGAGGCTGAAAAAGTGTGTCTTTCTTAAAATCACAGGTGGGTTTCAATGGCAAAACAGAGATTCAAACCCTGGTCTCCAGAGCTGCCGTCCAGTACGCAAACACTACACTAATTTGTCCTGCTGCAAATTCTCCTTTCCTAAATCAATAATATCTATAACTGTGAATGTTGTGTGAGTGAAATATTTAGGCTAATATAATTCTAATTAGGAGATTATGCTTGGAAATCCCCTCCCCCTCCCATCAATTCGCCATTAAGTCAGGAAATCTCCCCCCATCCTTGCCCTTCTGTTCCCCAAACAGAAAATTCAAGCTACCTGGGATAAACGTGGGGACCTGGATAATCGGAGAAGTCCCTGGAAAGGAAAACAATACAAAAAGGGTTAATTTTTGAATCTAAAGGCTGACTTTGGTTGTTAGACTGACAATTTAACTGGAAGTTTAAGAGAAAATACCTGACATACATTTTTCCTATAGTTCTGACATCACAAAACCTCTACTGTCTGTTCCACTAGAAAGCTATCTACGGCCCCATTTACACTGCCAAATAAAATCCAGATTATCTGTTTTGTACTGGATTATATGGCAGTGTAGATTAATATAATCCAGTTTAAAGCAAATAATATAGATTTTATATGGCTGTAAAGATGGGGCCTAAGAAACCATGATGGCTACCATCTTGCCTGAACTGTGAAATATGAGGTTTTCTCCTTCAGCAAAACCAAGTCAGCTTATCCTCCTCTAGAAGCTGTTGCAAAGTAGCAGGGTTACTGAACAAAGGGTTTTCGAAATAGGACCTATACACATTATTTGTTGTGCCAGAAATGAATTCTGTTAGAGAAATGAGTTTTTAGCACTCTATCTTACTGCGTCTCTGCTTACTTCAGCATCACGTCAAGCTTCCATAATGATATCATTGCTGTCACCTCAATTGAGGTCGGGTGACACAATGGGTTTTCATTGTGTTATATAAACCGGTTGCCTCGGGACTGGAATCTTATAGCCTGAACAAGTCTTGGCCTATTGATCCTTGCTTGATCCCAAAGGCAGGCCCAAGACATTTTTGTTGCATGATGGCATGGACAAGATGGGAAGAGGCACCATTCCATGGTCATAAACTGGGCGGACTGACAGTTGGATATCGCTTCAATACCGATGGTGGAAAAAAGCCTTCTATCATACTGCAGGGTAACAAATAAAAGAAGGGGGGCTGGAAACATTGCCTGAAGCATCAAGTTGCCTGCCCCTTCGCACTTTCTGCCTGAGGCTATTGCCTCACATTGCCTAATAATAAACCTGGCAATGCTTGATTCCTTCCTTCCCAGCTTTGAGAAACAGTAGCTAAGAGATTACATCAAGCAGTTCCATGTCTTTCCTGCATCCACAAGATATCATGCAGACAGGTTTTGGAAGGAGTGCAAACATCTAGCAGTAATTCCCAAACTCTAGGTTTCTACATCTTTTTGGATTTCAACTCCAAGTAGCTTCAGCTGCCTGGAATTTTGAGAGCTGTAGTCCAAAACCCTTGAAAGACTAGAGTTTGGGAAACATTAAAGAGAAGGTAATGTGCCCCATCCAAAAAGAGATATATAGTCAGTCAGTTCTTCACATTCGCTGAAATTAGGAGGGCAGGAACCCCGTGAAAATAGGGGGGCATAAAGAAAAAAACCCTCTTAGGATAACCTTAGAGGATACCTCTATAGTAGTGCTTCTTAACCTGTGGGCCGCAGACCACTAGTGGGCCATGAGACCCAAAATCTGGTCCGCGAGCCTCCTCTTCTATTTATTTATTTATTTAAATTTATTTCCACTCCTTTCACACTGCCTGCCACTTTTTCCCTGTGACTGACCAGCCCCATCCCCTTGGATAGACCACATCTGGATCATTAAATATGGTTTTCTGTGGGCAAGCAAATGGCAACTTCTGGATGACATATGTTTTGTATCAGAAACTAGAGCTGATGTGGTCCATCCAATGCAATTTTCTGAATCAGCACCCCAAATAACCAAACCAAATTTAAAGTTGACCAAAAACTGATTTGTAACCCTTTTGGTACTAATGTTGGAGAGTGGTCCCTGGTCAAATGGTTCCTGGTCAAGTGGTCCCTGGTTAAAAAAAAGGTTGGGAATCACTGCTTTATAGGAACCCCAAGGTTTAGTTATTTATTTACTTTATTTATATCCCGCTCTTCTCACTCCAAAGGAAATTCAGAGCGGATTACTGTACACAGACTAGCAGACAATCCCTGCTGTTTCAACATACAACATATAGACGAACAGAGGCAAACTCTGGCCAGCAGGGGGAGCTGATGCACTCCTCATCTCTCAGCGTTCCCAGCTTCCCTTGTTGTTCTTCCGCAATCCTCAGCAATTCGTTATGGCCTCATAAATCAGTCAAAATTTGCCTCCCCACTTAATGTGGTACCTTTATCTCCTGACAAATGAATTGTCTTTCGGGCTGTAAAGGTAGACAGCAGGCTACACTTAAGGTCGAGCACCCACCTCAACCCGGGCAGGCCTCAAACTCATGACCTACTGGTCAGAGAGATCTTATGCAGCTGACACTTAGCCAGTTGCGCCACATTCCCGGTGCTTAAGCAGTGACCATAGATTTGCAGTGATATTCCTTCTATTAATCTCTAAATCTTCCAGTGTGATTCTATGGTCAATGCCTGGCAGATGTTGACCATATCATCATATTGGAGGACCTAGAGTAGGCCTGAGCAAACTTCAGCCCTCCAGGTGTTTTGGACTCCAACTCCCACAATTCCTAACAGCCGGTAGGCTGTTAGGAATTGTGGGAGTTGGAGTCCAAAACACCTGGAGGGCTGAAGTTTGCCCAGGCCTGACCTAGAGCTTTATTGAGAGAATCATAGAATAATAGAGCTGGAAGAGACCACATGGGCCATCTAGTCCAGCTCCCTGCCATGCAGGCAAAGCACAGTTAAAGCACATTTCAATCAAATCCACAAGTCAAAACTGCAAATGAGGAGGGTCGACTGTATACATGTGCATAAGCAACAGGGCACAGGGTGTGCGCGCACATGGCAGGAGTGCCCCATCCGGCTGGTGAGGCCCGAAGATCACCTGGAAGAGGGCCAAAGATCTACTAGTAGCTCCCGAGCTACCTAATGAGCACCCCTGTTCTAAAGTGTCATCGGTTGGGAGCCCCTCTCCCACTCCAGCACCAACCGCTGCTCTGAAATCAGAGTGAAAAGAGGGACCAGGAAGGCAATTCCATCTTGTCTCCTGCACTGTGCTAATAATATAATATAATATAATATAATGTATATACATATAATGCATATACATATAATATTGATAATATTATAATGTAATCTATATATATATAATCCGAGTGGTCGTGGGATGTCGTATATAGACAAAGAAACTATGGCTCGCAGAGGCACCAAACTTGGCAGCCTACTGGACCATTACACTCGCTACAGACAACAGCAAAAAAACCCGACCTACATACCTCCCAGCACCCCAAAAAAACGATCCCCAAAAAAATTCCAACCCCGGCCACTTCGCTGCCAGCGCGAACGTTTAGAACGTTCGCACATGGCAGCCAGAGCGCCTCCTCCGCCTCCTCAGGAAGAGCGGCGGCGGGGGGGGGGGACCTGGAAGGAGGAGGGGAAACCGGCTCCCTCCCCCAGCCCCTCCCACCTCCTTCCGCACCCCCACCCCCCGCCGCAGCCGTCCCGGCAGCTTCCTCCCACCTCCGCCAGGATCGGGACCCCGGTTCTCCCGATCCCTGAGGAGGCAGGAGGGAAGCTTTTCCCGGGCACCTCTTTTCCCTCCTCTCCCCGCCCCTCCACCTCCTCCAAAACACCCTCCCACCCCGACTCCCCTTCACCCCGCCCTCCTCCTCCTCCCTCCCACCCCACCCGCGCCCCGACTCCTTACCTGCCGCATCCCTCGCCGCCCGGTTCCAAAGCCTGGCGGGGGGGGGGTCGGGGCAGGTGGCGGACATCCCTCCCCCCCTAGCCCCTCCCACCTCCTCCCGCGCTCCTCCCCGCCGCCCGGTTCCGAGGCCTGGCGGGAGGGGGCGGGGCAGGAGGCGGGACATCCCTCCCCCGCCCTAGCCCCTCCCACCTCCTCCCCCCCGCCTCCCCGCCGCCCGGTGCCGAGGCCAGGCGGGGGGGGGCGGGGCCGGGGGCGGGACATCCCTCCCCTCCCTAGCCCCTCCCACCTCCTCCCCGCTCCTCCCGCCGCCCGGTTCCGAGGCCTGGCGGGAGGGGCGGGGCAGGAGGCGGGACATCCCTCCCCTCCCTAGCCCCTCCCACCTCCTCCCGCGCTCCTCCCCGCCCGGTTCCGAGGCCTGGCGGGAGGGGGCGGGGCAGGAGGCGGGACATCCCTCCCCCTCCCTAGCCCCTCCCACCTCCTCCCGCTCCTCCCCGCCGCCCGGTTCCGAGGCCTGGCGGGGGGGCGGGGCAGGAGGCGGACATCCCTCCCCCTCCCTAGCCCCTCCCACCTCCTCCCGCGCTCCTCCCCGCCGCCCGGTTGCGAAGCCTGGCGGAGGGGCGGGCAGGAGGCGGACATCATCCCCCCCTCCCTAGCCCCTCCCACCTCCTCCCGCGCTCCTCCCGCCGCCCGGTTCCGAGGCCTGGAACAGCTGGGAGGCGGAGGAGGCAGCGGAGGGGGGCGCCACCCCGCCTTCCCGGTGGCGAAGGTCCCCTTTCGGCCCAGTGATGCCGAAGGTCCCCTATCGGAGGAGAAGGAGGAGGAGGACACAGCAGGCACCACACCACACACACAAAAGCCACAGCGAAGCGTGGCCAGGTTAGCTAGTACAATATAATACTAATAATAATATGATATTATAATGATATATATTTATATTACATGTAATATTACTAATAATATTGCAGTATAATGTTATAACAGTATACAGTATAATGCTATGGCAATAATGTAATATATTGTATTTACATTTACTTGTAAGCTGCTCTGAGTCCCCTTCGGAGTGTGAGGGCGGCATATAAATGTCGTAAATAAAATAAAATAAAATAAAGTGCCCCTTGACTAGAATGCAAGTTCTGATAGACTGTCTCAAAGAGAATGTGGTAGAAAAAAAAAGCTAGAATCAACTCACATGGGGTAAGGAAGGACCTTTGTGATAGTATCTTCCTTTCATCAGAAATTTTATTCTCTTTGTGTTTATTATAATGTTACGTAGAGACCCTTAATGCTCTTTAAGGAGGTATGTAAAGATCACTCATATGTTTTTTTTCATTAACAAGAAAGGATCGAGAAAATGGTGAGATGCCATTTGAGATTATTATCATTTTTGGTGATAATTTTATGCAAAAATCTTGGATTTCTGCACACAAAAATATTTTCTATTAAAACAAAATAGTTTTTCTACATTTTTGCCCACAAAGAAGGCCTAAAATGCAATATATATATTTTAAACGACACCCCAAACTCTCATATTGTCGCCCCCCCCCCCAAAGAGAGAAGCCTTTGGAAATCATTTGCATGTTCTTGCTTACAAAAACAACAGCAAAAATTAGAAGACATACACCTCAATACTCAACAATGGAAGATAGATTTCTAGTACCACAGTGTCCGCCCTGTCTCCTCCAAGTACATTCATCCTACCTGAGATGAATGTCTGACAGGCCTGTGAAATGTCGATAGACTCTTGTTCTTTGAAAATTGACAAGTTCTGTCCATATTCTCAATTATGTCTTAGCAAAGTCTTTTCTGAAAACATCTAAATTTGTAGATCTTTTATATTTAAAATTATACATATACAAATATATATATATATACAGCCTTGATATGTTCAGGAGAGAACTGGGGACAGTACTGTTTGGACTAGAGTTACCAAAATCCCCAGCCAGTATCACAATTAGCCATGTTTGTAGATGTATGTTGGGAGTTGTAGTCCAAAAAGTTACTTTTCCAAGCTCTTGCAGGAGCTGAAAATGCACCCCACTATCACAGCAGACAAACCTAGGGACAAACAATTTTCCATGTGCTACATCAAAGTGTCAAGAAGGGAAAGGAGAGAACGAAGTTCAGGATTGCTTTTGACACTGAGTGGATCGTTGTGATGCCAGGTGGGAGCAGCAAGACACATTGAGGGAGGTGATGGAGTGAGGGAAGTAGGGTTGGGTTGGGTTGGGACACAAGACCTTTCACCTCTAGGTCACTGGCTTGAATGTAGCCCAGGCCGGTAGCGCCCAAAGCATGTTACCATCCGACGGCTGTTGGAGAGCTTACGGGTACCTGGCTGCTCACGGTCTTGGTCCTAGTGGACAAAAACCACCATCACAATCAGCAGGAGTTTGGGCAAGTCCTGGCCAAGGAGAAAACTGTAAACAGAGGAGGAGGACATGGGATGAAGGAGAAATGGGGCAGGAAGGGAATGATCCGGATGATGTTCTATGTCTTTTGACTAGTAAAGGCTAGAAGGCTCAGGAGGAACGGGTGGGCAGCTGCCACTACTGCCCCTGGCATTTGCTGCCTGGGGCATTTTGCCCACTCTGTCCAATAGAAGGGCCAATCATCCCAAAGCCAGAAAGGAGTATCACTAGCCCCAATAGAGTGTGTGAGAATGAGTGACTGAGTGAAAGAGAGGGGTATTTTCACTATTTGACCCTGCAGACCCTCTACATCAGGGCTGCTCAGGAAGTCGATTGTGATCGACCAGTCAATTGTGGGACCGAAGGAGGTTGATCGCAGCCAGATGGGGCGCTTCTCAGAGGGGGGCGGAGCCAGGCTGCACAAAGCCCCACCCCCTCCCCAGCTTCAGCGCTCCCAGCAGCTTCTGCAGTCTTGAGGAGGGCAGGGCCAAGCCAGCCTTGTGCTAGCTATGCCACCACTGGCTTGGCACTGCCCTCCTCAAGCCTGCAGAAGCTGCTGGTAGTGCTGAAGCCAGGGGAGGGGGCGGGGCTTGGTGCAGCCTGGCTCTGCCCCCCTCTGGCTTCCGCTCTACCAGCAGCATCTGCAGGCTTGAGGATGGCAGTGCCAAGCCAGTGGTGGCATATCTAGCACAAGGCTGGCTTGGCCCTGCCCTCCTCAAGCCTGCAGAATGTGCTGGTAGCGCTGAAGCCAGGGGAGGGGGGCAGAGCCAGGCCCCGCCAAGCTCCGCCCCCTCCTCTCTCCAGCCTTGAGGAGGTAGATAGTTCTTTTTGACTTGGTTTTATTATAAGTAGCTCGCATGCTGAAAAAGTGTGGGCATCCTGCTCTACATCAGTGGTTCCCATCCATGGTTCGTTGACCACCAGTGGTCCGCAAGAACTAAAATATGGTCCTCCGCCTCACTGTTACACCGTTGCAACGAGAGCGAATGGTCTTGCGAAACCCTCTTATAGTGCTGAGGCTTATTAAATATGGTTTTCTGAGGGCGAGAAAATGGTGACTACTGGATGGCATATGTTCTGTATCGGAAACTAGAGCTGATGTGATCTATACTATGCAATTTTCTGAATCAGCACCCCAAGTAACCAAACCAAATCTAAATTTGAGTAAAAACCGATTCGTAACCCTTTTAGTACTAATGTTGGAGAGTGGTGCTTGGTCAAAGTGGTCCCTAGTCAAACAAAGATTGGGAACCACTGCTCTACACAGAAGGTGGCTACGTACCAAAGAAGATAGAGTTCCAGAACTTTTGACAGTTGTGTAAGTAGAAAGCATTGCAGATGGGCAAATCCACAACTTACATCTGCTAAAATCCCCTCTTCTACAAAACTGTTAAAAGTCTGGGAGCCCATATTACTTTTTTATGTGACCACTCTTATTTATCAGCAGGTGCAGCACAGAACTCCCTTTGTTATTACTGCCTTCCTATCTTTCTTTTCTTTTTTTAAAAAAACCCTTGTATTTACTGCATGTTTTTTCATTGTAAGCAGCCTTGAAAGGCTTGTTGTCATCCAGAAAAAATGGGATGCAAATATTTTAAATAAATAACATTGCCTGATTTATGTGGTGAGCTGCTCTATGGCAACCATTTCCCAGGTGCTGATCGTTTGCTGGGTGGAGCAGTTAAATAATCAACCAACAAAAGATACCACACATTAGGCTTATTTTGCTGTAGTTTGAAAGATCCAGGCCTATTCAGATTTTAATATTATAAATTGTCATCACATTTTAGATTACATCGTCCCCACTTCCAGCCTGACTGCTTCACAGACTTCTTGTGTGGATAAAGCGGAAAGGAAGAAAGCAAACTGGACCTCACTGGAGAAAAAAGTGAGGTATAAATGTTAACAAATAAGTAATAGGGAATATCCCTCAGGATTTTGCACTCCTATTTTCCTGCTGGATCCTTGCTGCAAGTCCCTCAAAATGCACCCCAAGTCACTCAATGGTTGGGGTGCATTTTCTCCATGATTTAAGATCCCCTTGGGTCAATTTACGCCTAGGACAAGACTTTTTAACAGCCTTTAAAAAGATTTCTCCTGGGCATAAAGTTTTCATGGTGAATAATCAAGACTAACTCTTGATAACTCTATACAAAGTTAGGAGAAATTGTTCTTTAGGACTGCAGCTCTCCCACCTAACTGTTAGGAAGAACTTCAGGAAGTTCTGTTCGACGGTGGAATATGTTGCTTCAGAGCATGATGGAGTTGGCTTTTCTGGAGGGTTTTAACAGGGGCTGGATTGCTGTCTATTGGAGGTGCTTTGATTGTGCGTTTCTGCATGGTAGAATTGGCTTGGACTAGATGGTCTTTGTGGTGTTTTCCAACTCTACAATTCTATGAAATATACTGATTGCAGAGATTAGGGAGCTGTAATTTTTTTAAATAAAAAAAAACCACACTCTCCCTGTCCCACTCAGGAAAAAAGGGACATTGCAGCTCACCACAGATGCTTCTCAGTTCTCACTATGTAATAGTGAAAAAAGGATCTAGAAACAACAGGCTTGCGAATTCTGTTCCAACTGCAGGAAACACTGCAATGGAAAGTCTAAAATAGCTTGATTCAGATTGATTTCAGGGACGTGTACTTTGGGCGCTATACTTTGAATATATTTACATAGATTTGCTTTCATTATTTTGCAGAATGGGATGTTCTTCTGTTAACTGCCTGAGAAAGAGCTGTTCACGCTCCAGAAGACCCATTCCTAGACTGCAAGAAAATCCTGCTCTCCCCGTATATCACTTTTGAAATGACACATTTGTTCGCATGCTTTCAAACCATTCCTTGTAGCTTTAACGGGCAGGAATGTGGCCTCTAAAAAACAAGACAGTGTGCATATTGAATTTTACATTTAAAATCAATTTCTATGCTTATATGGAATTATGGAATCTGATGGCCTACAAAACCAAAGTCAACTAACTAGTCAATGATTAGTCAAAATATTCTGTGACCAACTGAAGAGGAGCCCAAGCACCCTTCTCCTTCCCATCATGAGGATCAACTATTTAAAAAGTATTGCTGTCCCTTTCTAACACTAATTCCTGCCTAAGCTTCGCAAGCGCGGCTCGTGGGACGAGAGACAGGGCCTTCTCTGTGGTCGCCCCTCGGCTGGGGAACTCTCTCCCAAGTGATGCGAGGTCTGCCCCCTCTCTGTTGTCCTTTAGGAGGCTGGTGAAGACTTGGATGTGGAACCAAGCCTTCCCAGAATAGGCTGAGATTGGCTATTGTCTGAATGAATGACCACCCTTACAGATTGAGTCGAATTGTTTTAATGGCGATGTGGTTTTATGCTGGGTTTTTATGTATTTTAATATGTTGTTGTAGTTGTTTTTAAATTGTATAGCATTGAATTTTGCTGTACTGCCAGTCTGAGTCCCTCGATAGAGGTGAGAAGGTTGGGGTACAAAAGTTTAAAATAATAATAATAATAATTTATCTTCTGCACTATGAAGCTGCCTTGTTAGGTTGCTTTATCCTACTGATTGGCCAAGCTATTCTATGCCAGAATCTGGAATCATTACTTTTGAATTACAACTCCAAGAATCTCCTAAACAGTATGGTCATTCCGGGAACTGTAGTCCAATTAGTAAGATTCCCAACCTATGAACCCAATCATAATACTAGCCAATACGAAGTGCTCTAATCACCTGTGTTTTTCTGTGTCTGGAGTAACAGACAGGCCCGGATTAATGGTTTGTGGCACCCTAGGCCACACTCTCTAAATGCTGCCCCCGGGGGGTGGGGCCGCTTGAGGGGGCGGGGCCTCTTGCAGGGGCGGCGTCGGCACAAGGGAGAAGGAGCTGGGGGGAAGCCCTGCCCCTAGGGCGACTGACGTGGCTTCCCCCGCCGCCTCCTCGCTCGCACGGGCAAGCGAGGCGGCGGCGGGGGAAGCCACGTCAGTTGCCCTAGGGGCAGCGGGGCTTTCCCCCGGCTCCTTCTCCCTCATGCAGGCGGGTGCCACTCCTTCCTTCACTGAAGGGAGAAGGGGCGGAGCTGGCGCGAGGGAGAAGGAGCCGGGGAAGTCCCGGCCCTAGGGCGTTTGACGTGGCTTCCCTTGCCGCTGCCTCGCTTGCACGGGCGCCCCTCCTCCCTTCACTGAAGGAAGGAGTGGCGCCCACCCGCGCGAGCGAGGCGGCGGCGGGGGAAGCCACGTCAGTCGCCCTAGGGGCGGCGGAACTTCCCCCGGCTCCTTCTCCCTCGCTCCTTCTCAGTGCACAGGAGCAGAAGCAAGCGCCCGAAGATTGGACTAAAATTTTTAATTATTTTTCAATTTTAGGGGGTCCGGATCTGCTGTCCCCCCAAAGCTGCCGCCCTAGGCCATGGCCTAGGGTGCCCTTATGGGTAATCTGGGCCTGGTAACAGATTGTCTGGGCTGCCTAAATTTGCCACAGCCATTCTTCCAAATTTTCTGAAAGATTCACCCCACCCCAGATTTTATAGCCTTCTTATCTTTGAAAGCAGTCTACTTAACAAAGAAAATATGCTTTGGCATAGGGGAAGGTGTTATATAATACCTGCCCCTGTCCAGGAAGCTTCAAAAACCTGGAATATGTGCTTCATTAGTGGCAACCTTGGGGCTAAAAGGAACAAGCAGGCAAAAATGACGGGAAGAGAAGCTTCTGTCGTACTCTTTCAAAATAATTGTCTGTCTCCATCTGCAGGTGCCTTTACCTTCCTTGCAACTTGAGAAATGGGTTGCAGAGAAAGGGCAATGCTCTCTTTCACTGCTCAAAGAGGGACATAAGAAGCAATGGTAAAAAAGGATGCTGATGCAGTCACACAGGACAAGGAACATGGATGTTGATGGTTTGGAACTGGGAGTAGTAAGCTTCGAAGAGGAGGTGAAAGATTCCTGGGGAAGTCAAGTGGCCAGCCTTGGGAGGGACTGGCCTTTTGAGAAACAATGACTAGAAATACAGGGAAACAGAAGGGATAAGAAGACATCCGTATCACCAGCAGCTTGCCACATTCACCTACCTCAATCTCACTGCCTTCGCGTAGGTTGAAGGTGAGGTCCTGGTGAATATCCGCCATGAATTTGGCCGAATATTCAGGGTATAGTTCCAGCACCTCAAAGAGCCCACGCAAACTGATGTATTGGAGGTCACAGTAGGTGAGTGCCTTGACATCTGCGTTGGTCTTGATTACTTGGTCTTTGCTGGGCAGATCAGCACCGATGAGATCCCCTTTGCCTATAAAATAGTCAAGTTTCAGGAATGGGATTAGACTGGAGCAGGGGTGGGCAATTATTTTTTCCAAGGGGCCACACGAGAGCCAAGAAATATTATGGAGGGCCGCACCTAAAGGCTGAACTGCATTCTAATCTACATAATTTACTTATTTACTTACTTACTATATTTACTATATATTATACATAATTAATATTAACATATTAATATATCAAGAAATATTCATATATTATTAGTATTAATATCATAATTAATATATTATAGTATATATATAGACATTATAATATATTGAAATTATAATATAATATAACATTATATTATATTATTATTATATTATTATATTATTATAATAAAATTATTATAAAATAATAATAAAACCACTTAAATTAAATTAAATTAAATTCAAGAAGACAAGGTGCAATCCAAGATAGAGGCTGACATCCTCAAGAGAGGAAGGATCCCAAGATGGAATGCCCCAATGGCCCCAGCCTAGAGGATGGCAAAGTAGACCCAGCTGCCACAGCAGAGGAGAGCAGAGCAGCAGGCCATTGGAGGCTGCAGGCCTCTGCCCGCTCTTGCCCCCAGCCGTTCCCCAGCTGATCGCCCTGCGGGGCTAAGAGGAAGGGGTGCTGCTGCCGCCATCCGATCACGGGCTCTGTGAGACCTGTGTTGGCAGACAGACCAAAGGAGCAGTGGCTTTGGAGTGCTTGCCATCCCTGGAGGTGATCCTGGCCTGCAGGGGGAGCACTCGGCAATCTGAGGCAGCTCATCTCCGTGGTGACCCAAAAGACGATCAAGTCTTCCAGGTCGCTACGGCGATCAGCCCCTGCAGGTCGCTGAGTGCTCCCGCTTCAGGCCCAGATCGCCTCCAGGGATGGCAGGCACTCCAAAGCCGCTGCTCCTCCAGACTGTCTGCCAACACAGGCCCCACAGAGCCCGCGATGGGATGGCACCGGCACCCCTTCCTCTTGGCCCCGCCCCTGACGCCCTTCTCCTGGGCCAGACAGAGTCGGCTGCCAGGCCACATTCGGCCCGCGGGCCGTAGGTTGCCCACCCCTGGGCTGGAGAGTACTTCAGCCACACACCCTGACTTCCCAGAGCTGAAAATGTATGAGTCACAGGGTGTTTAGGGAAGTAATAGAGAACTTGTTCATCCTAAGAGTTGACCTAATCTAGGATGGTAGGATAGGGACCTTGTGACAGTACAGTGTGGGATCATTGCCAATAATGTTTGGAGCAAGTCCCCAAAGTGTGGGCCTCTGATGCTGTTGTGCTTTGCTTCCTGCTGACCTTGACTACTTACCCAAAATAGCCAGCACAATGTTGTCCTTGAGGACTTCGAGGGAGCCTGAGCAGACAAAGTAATGTGCTTGCAAGGCGTCCCCCTGCCGAAGCAAGTACTCTCCAGGGGCGCAGAAGGAGGTCTTGATGTGCAAGGATAAGGCGCGCAGGCAGCCCCGACTAGCACTCTCAAACAGTGGCAACTGCAAAATGTCCTTGTTTAGGTGCATGGCGATGTCAGCACGTAGTTCATCTGGAAAGTCACGCAGGAGCTGCAAGGAAAGGGAGGGAGTGAGGCATTTTGCATGGGGGTTGGGTGCCATTTGAATCTGTCACTGGTTCTCAGCCTACTGAGTGTTTTCCATATAGCCACTCTGCTCTATTGTATTTCCATCCATGTAAAGTTGTTCCAGAATTTAGGAGCTTAAGATTCAGGAGGAAGAGTCTGAGAAATGTAGATCACATGGATGAGAGGGTTGTGGGTTGTCAGCAGAGATAAACAAAACTTAACTCATTTAGCACTACAAGATCGAGAATGCTTCCAAACTGTTTCAAAATGTCACAGTTCAAATAGCAACATTTTCTCAAGCACCTAAGACAGGGCTGAACTGGGAACCCTGTGAGATGGCAAGGTCATTTTGCTGCCTGAAGTAACATACAAAACAGTGCCATCAGACTCATTCTGTTCATAGACACACCAACTGGATGAGCTTCAGTTAGTGATGGAATAGTGACTTTCAAGCACCTGATAGAAGCAAACAAGTTTGGAGGTAAAAGCTAACTGTGTGGCAGCTATTGCTTTGTTAATGGTCCATTTTTTAAGTTGCTTTTATATATGGCAGGGGTGCTCACACTTTTTCAGCCTGCAAGCTACTTCTAAAACAACCAAGTCAAAATGATTTACCTACCCACTACTCATAGAGCCATAAAAGCAAAATATTTGGAAATTTATTTCAGTGAGAGCCATATAATATATTTTAAGACTGAATTCAACTAAATGTGAGTATAATCAGTCCCTGAATTTATTCATAATAATAATCATTATGATGATAATAATATTCATTCAGCCTCGGATACTACTACTACTACTACTACTACTACTACTAACAGTAACAACAACAATAGGTTCCTAGAGTAGAAGGAGACCTCCAAGAGCCATCCAGTCCAACCTCCTTCTGCCATAAGGGAAAAACACAATCAAAGCATTCCTCACAGATGGCCATTCAGCCTCTGATAATAATAATAACAACAACAATGGGTTCCTAGAATAGGAGGAGACCTCCAAGGGCCATCCAGTCCAACCTCCTTCTGCACCTGGGCGGCATCAGGAGCCTGTGGGGCGGGACTGAGCCTTCCTCCCGCCCTGCCTGCGATCTACCAAGACGTCCTACGTGATCTACCAGTAGATCTTGATCTACCTAATGAGCACCCCTGATATATGGCATCTCTATCTATGAGATACCTCTAAAACACCTTTTCATCAACCATCCTGCTGAGTTTTCTAACTCATGATTCCAGTTTCCTTGACTGATTGTACTGTAATGTCTTTCTGCCCCCCTTTCCCAAGCATTAGTGGTTTGAGTATGACTTTGGAGATCAGGATTTGAATTCATGCTCAGTCATCAAAATAAACTGGGTGACCCTGGGAAAGACAGACATTCTCAAGCTTATAAAACCCTGTGATAGGTTTGGTTTTTTAAAATTAACATAAGTTGAAAATGACTTGAAGGCATGCTATGACGTTTAACTATTGGAGCAGACAGTTCTTCCTTATGCCTTTCCAAAAGAAATTAATGGAGTGGGTTCTCCTTCTCTCAATACCTCATTGGCATCAATGCCATTGTTGACAGACCATGTAGTCTGAAAGTACTCCAGCATACGTTGCTTGAGCTGCTGGGGCAGGCGGTGGACACGGATGAAATCCTTAAGATCCTTCATGCGGGTATGATAGAGGGACCGTCGAGAATACATGCGCTGGATGATGGCTGTTACATTTCCAAAAACCACAGCATGCATTAAAGCTAGGGCAGGAAGGAGAGAGAAAAGAACATCAGAAGAGGCCCATGGGATCAGACCATAATTCAGTAGCCACCTGCCTTCAGGTAATCCAGAGGAAGGAACTGAAAACTATATCTCCTCCCTTGTTGTTTCTCTAAAGGTGTAATGAGTTCAGGTAGACTGCAAGTGAACATAGATTTCTTTAGCGTATATTGGCTAAAACGGGAACTGATCTATTTTCCTGAATGCATGTGCCTACCCTCAAGTGTCCTAGAACACTGCAATAAATTTAGAAGCAAAATTCTAAAATTAGAAAATCATTTAAAAGGTTCCCTGCTCTCCCCCATCTCTATATATACATCACACATACACATACCACACTCTCAGAGACACTCTTTCTCACTCTTTTGGGGCTTCCCATGTGCCTTTTCCATTTAGGATTAGACTCAGAATAATTTCCTATCATGTTTTTACTGGTTGCATTTATATGTCATCTTTCCTTGAATGAGCTCAAGATAGTGCACATGCATCTTTGCTCCTCTACTTTATCCTTACAACACCCGGCGAGGTAGGGTTGATTGAGAGACAGCGACTGTCTTCCAAGGAGTTTTGTGGCTAAATGGAGTCTGGAACACATATCTTCTGAATATTTACATGGATATATCTCTGCATTGAGAACCAGTCTGATGTCATGGTTTTAATGGTAGGTTACAATTCTGGGCCTCTCCGTTGGCGCCCCCTTGTTGTGGGGGAGAGGCTTGCATACCCTAATGAAGTTGTGAGCTATGCTGGCGGTGGCATAATAGCTACTGGTAGGGCCTCCCATGCCAGACAGGTCACTACCGAAGGGTCTGACAAAGAGCGTCAAAGGGCAGGATGGGCTCTCTAGCCTTTTGGCAACCATCCTAGGAGAAGGAAAACTCTGATTTCAAACCCGGGCAGATGGTGCTCGTTTAACCCTGCAAGGTCAACCATCTAAGAGAAGGAAACTCGAACCAAACCTACGACCTGAGGACCTCGCTGCCACCGTCCTAAGCTTGCTAGGCCCCAGCAGACAAACCTTTGGTTTAAAGGGTTAGGCCAGTTCTGTGCACGCTGCGCTCCACCAGAAGAGTCCATTGCACAGGCTCGAAGGACACATCCAACCTCACAATTATCAACGCGCTTGCAGAAAGCGTGGGATGAGTCCTTCCTGAATCTTCGTTCATGAAGAAAAGCCAAGACAATTCTGGAAGCTAAGGTTCAAATCCCTGCTCAACCAGGAAACCCACAGGGTGACCTTGGACAAGACACACTTTCTCAGCAGAAGAGGAAGGCAATGGCAAACCTTCTCTGAACAAATCTTGAACAGAAAACCTTAAGATTGCCATAGGTTGGAAATGACTTGAAGGCATAAAATAACATCAGATTACCAGCACAATGATTGTGTGCAATAATGTGCTTCTCATACATTTCCAAGTTTCTTGAGCTCTTATGCTATCATTAAAACAAAGAGCTAAAAATCTCAGAAGACCCCTCTCTGTCTTTTATTTGGAGTTTATAATGCAGAGATAATCAAATCAGATTGTTTTTCTCAATTCCATCTGTTCCGATTATTTCTGCAATAAAGATCGGTGTCTTCTTTCCATACAGTATAGGGATGGACAGCTGTGGCCTTCCAGATGTTTATGACTGCTGCTTTATTGATCCCTTGCAGCAGATTATACTGACTATGGCAAATGTTGTGTTTTGGATTACAGCTCCCATAATCTCACAGTCAATATGCTGATCATATTGATTAAGGCAGTGTTTCCCAACCAGTGTGCCGTGGCACACTAGTGTGAAGTGAGCGACCATCAAGTGTGCCGTGGGAAATTGGAACCTCCAATACCCTTTCTTCCCCATCCTGCCGAACACTTTTTCTTCTCCACTCAGGCTCCCTTCTTCCCAGCATCGCTCTGCTCGCTTTGTGTCTTTCTGCCATTCCTGCCAGGATATCTATGTTGTGTTCATCGAAACAGGCCCAGGTTTCACACTAAGTAAGTGTATAAATACATTTAAAAACATATTAACTATATGTATTACTGTGTTAGAGTGTCATTTTGTGTCATTTTGGTTGGTGGTGTGCCCCAGAATTTTGTAAATGTAAAAAATGTGCTGCAGAGCTCAAAAAAGGTTGAAAAACACTGGATTAAGGGACATGTTGTCCAAAAAACTATTATTTCAAATTCTGGCAGGGCATAATAGGAAGAGCTGTTGCCAGAATGTTGCCAGTTAGTTGTCCACTCCAATTTAGCGGCATCCAAATTTGGGATCCAGACTTGTAGCTTCAAAACAAAACAAAAAAGAAATACATGTTTTAAGTTCTGTCTTATAAAGAGACCAGAATCCAGGATGCTTATTTGCAAAGTAATGAAAGCTAGCCCTGATTTGTTTAGCAGTCACTTCAGTAGGAAGAGAAGCAAATAGTCTTCCGGTACAAACATATGATCTATTTGCAGAAAGCCACAATTCTTCCAAATTCTGCTTTATTGTTTCAATCAAGGAGAATAATATGACCAAAGCTTTATAATGAGTTTGGGACAGAAATAACTTCTGATCTTTCTGATCCAAGCAAAAGCAAATGTTTTAAAAAATGCACCATGAAAATACCAGTCATCAGACTGGGAAAAGATGAGGTTATAAAAATTACTTTTTTGGACTACTAATTGTAGAACCCTTCTATCAGCAGGAGGATTCCAGGAGCTGTAATCAAATCCAACATTTCATACCTCTGCAGAGGGTCTCCCGTCATATTCTTCCTTGCCCTTTGTTCAATTAAGAGCAAAAAAACAATTTAATTTCTGACTTCCTGGTAAAATGCAAATTATATTTTTACAAGTTCTTGTTTTGCTTAATGTATTCTGTTTGGCTTGTGATTGGGTATAGAAAAATTATAGTGAAGAGATCAAAAGGACTACCCATGGCCACTGAAATCATATCAAGCCTGCCACATCCAATGTGTGTTCCAAACATTTATCATTCAAGTCCATCTTTGCATGTTTAAGAAACACAATATTACATTCTTTCCCAAAATGAAAGCTGGGATTCTCTGGTTGCCTGATTCCTGAAGACACAAGTGCCGAATCTCATGCATTTTATGGTGTACTGTGAATGATGTACTCACCGCCAATGAGCATGGTACAGATGGAGAAGATTTTTTCCGCGTCCGTATTGGCGCAGACGTTGCCGAAGCCGACACTGGTTAAACTACTGAGGGTGAAGTATAGTGAAGCGATGTAGGCGCTACGGATGGATGGTCCACCCACAGACGTGTTGAGGTACGGGGCCTCGATCCGCTTGCCCAGTTCATGGAGCCAACCTGACAATCACAGCGGAGTGGGAATCAGATCTCAAGAGAAGCCATGTCATGCTATCACATTAAGGGGCTCAAGAACCCAAGGGCTGAGGAAAACTTGAAAGGGTGCAGACATTTATATCAGAGGGTTTGATACAGATTCCCATGAGAGGGAAATTCCAGAAGCCAATACTGCACTCATTAGTTTACTTCAAACTTTTATCCAACTTGATGCCCTCCAAATGTGTTATCTCAACATGTTGATTCTTACATGCCTCATAATTATTTTGGTTAGATGTTATGGGAGCTGGAGTACAACACAAATGAGGAGGACAGCTGGAAAGGCTAGTTTCTGGTCTCTATGGCTTACTCTTCAGAATGTCCCCCAGTCAAGAAGGCAATGGGCTGGAGCCTGGAAAAGTTACTCAGCTTCTCTACAGCAATTTTTCCAAGCTCAGAACACCACATCTAATGTGCAAAGACAACACTTTTGCCTAATATGCCACTTAAAAATGAAGCCTGTATCCTTTTCATTCCTACAGTTTTCTTCCAGAGGAGGCAAGGTCTGAAACTTCATTATGATTGCAACTTTGAAATCTCGAGGCTAGACTACTGTAAAGCCCTCTACATTGGCCTTCCCTTGTCAACAAACCCAGAAACTAAAGCTGGTGCAAAATGCTGCTGCTCGATTGCTGGTGGAAGCATGGACAAGAGTTTTTTTACACCAATTTTACAGCAATTGCACTGGCTACCAGATTGTCTTCAAGGTGCTAGTTTTGACCTTTAAGGCCTTGTATGGTCTAGGGCAGGGTGCTCAGAATGGTGATCGGGATCACCAGGGTGATCTTTGGGCCTCATCCTGGTGATCTTCAGGCCCCTGATGAGGTTTTTTGCTGTTGGTCCTCTTCACGCGCCCCTGCACGCTGCAAAGAAGTCCTCCGTCGTTGCTCCTCCCTGCTCCCTGCTTGCGTGCCGCCTCCAAAAGCTCCAGAGTCCAAGAGGCAGAATGGGTCCCTCTTTTGGCTTCCTCCTCCCCCCCTCCGTCCTTCTCCAGCCACTCAGAATCGTAGGAGACCAAAGGGGGCGGGCCTGGATGACGCAATGCATGGCTGGCCCCGCACGCATGCGCAGAAGCGCCCATTCTGCCTCTCGGACTTCTCGTGAGCTCTTGGAGGCGGCACGCATGCTGGCGCTGTGGAAATAGGAGCAATGGCGGAGGAGGAGAAGGACGCTTTGGGGTCACTTCCTTACCGCATCTCAAAGGTTGGTCTTTTTACTTTGGGGTGGGTGCTTGATTGTTCTGTGGCATGTCTCTTTGCTTATTTTTAATGTTTAAAATGGCCTTTTAGCTCCAAAGCCTCTCTGCTTGCTCTGTTCCTTGAGAAATATATATTGGGGAATATGGAAATGTGGGAGAAATGGGGTGGTTGGATGTATTTTTGCATGCCCCTTTGTTTACCTTGCTGAGCATTAAATGGCCTTGCAGTTCAAAAGCCTCTCTTCTTACTTTCTGGCTGATAATATGTGTGGTAATATGGCAGTGTGGGAGAAATGGGGTGGTTGGATGTATTTTTATGCTCTGTTTTATATTGTTGTTATTAAATTGAAATGTTGATGTTTTATAACTTCACTTTATGTAAACTGCCCCGAGCCTGCTGGGAGGAGCGGTACATAAAAATGAATAATAAATATAAATAAATAAATAAGAAAATAGTTATACATTTTACATTTCTGGGTAGGTGATCTTTGGGACGTGGTTTTTTAGTCAGTAGCTCCCATGCTGAAAAAGTGTGAGCACCCCTGGTCTAGGGCCAGTGTACCTGAGGGACCGCCTCACCCCATACATTCCCCCCGAGATCGTTGCATTCAGAACAAAATCTCCTGATGATTCCATCAATCCGTTCCTGCCATCTTTCAACAACAAGACAAAGAGCCTTTTCTGTGGTGGCACCAACTCTATGGAATGAGTTACCAGACGGAACTCCCGCTATCACAGAGTTGACCCCCTTCCGGAGGGCCTGCAATACGTTCCTCTTTAGGCAGGCTTTTAATCTAGGCACCTCCTGATAATCCTGTCCATACCCTTGTGTTTTTACATATCCAAACTGTTTTATGTGTATTTTATTGTTTTATGTAAACCGCCCCGAGCCTGCAGGGAGGAGCGGTATATAAAAGTGAATAATAAATATAATAAATAAATGTATCCGGAGTTCTCTGGGCTATAAAGAAACTACACAAAATGCTAAACACTATCCCCAATATAGGTTGAGGACTTTTGGATCATTCGAACCATACCATTCAAAATAGGTTCAGATTTTTGGATAGGTATGTTCAAGTACCTAACCTAGAGTAGATGCCTGCGGACAAGGAATCCTGCTACTGCTGCTACTGAAGCTTCCATTCTATAAAGTCTGATTCAGACACCAACAACTTGTGATCTACATGGTTTTGATTGCTTATAAACCTATTCTTCTAAACAGTTGCCATCTGTGGCTGCAGCCTGGAATTAAACAGGGATAGACTCCTCTGGATAATCTGCCTGTGTGTGTAGTACTGCAATTCACAGACAAGACAGAGGCAGTTCCAGAGGATTTTTCTATCCGCTTTTCGATTTGCGTAACAAACAAACATACCAGAAAGTCAAATATTGGCTCAACTACCCGTCTTTGCCCTTCCCACTATACTTCAGATGCACCAATTTCCCTGTTTTGATTTATTTAATTAAGCAAGATCTCTAATTGGCTTGTCTGTTTATGCATATACAGTAGACTCCCAGTTAACCAGCACCCATGGGAATTGGTATATGCCAGATAAATATAGTTTCTGATTGCTTGAGAGTTAGTATTAAAATAGGCCTAAGTAATACCATACCTCAGACTATGCCATACCATAAACTCTGTATTAATTTAATGTTAATATTGAAATACAATTAAAAGCAAATAAAGGCAAACTTAACTTGATGTAACACAGTTTTACTGTTTTTAAATACTAATTTTACTGTATTATAAAATGGTTTTATTATCTCTTCATTTTTGCCAGTTGCTCAAGAGCCCCATTGCTTGAATTACAGTTTACTGAGAGTTTATTCTATTTGTAAAAGTCTCAAGTTCCAAGAATAGCAAAAGCAAACAAAATGCAAAATGGTTCTAACAAGCAGTACTTTGATGTCACTTCTGGTTGCCCAAAACAGTGACCAAGATGTCACACTATGGTTCCCCAGAGTTTCAGATTAGCTAAAAATCAGGTAATGTGGCTCTCTGGAACATGCAGAGATCAGAGTCCTAAAAGTAATTTTCCAGTGTCTGTTTCTAAACCAACCCTGGTTTGCCTTAGAAAGTTTGCATTCAACTTCATTCTCCCAGTCTTGTTCAAACCCCAAGTGCTTCCCAGAATGCTTAGTGACCTAGACCATCAATTCCAAAGTAGCCATATCTAATCACACATAGTGCCCCTGCCTGAGATTTCTGTGACAAGCACCTCCAGACCATGCTCAAAGCTCACCGATGTCCCAGGTTACTGGATCATTGCTTTCCTGACGGCCGATCACATACCAGATGCAGGCCATCCAGTGGGCCAACAAAGCAAACATGGACATGAGTAATGTCAGGACCATGGCGCTGTACTGAGAATAACGGTCCAACTTTTGGAGCAGGCGGAGCAAGCGCAGGAGACGTACTGTCTTCAGCAGGTGCACAAGGTACGTCTGAGAGTGGGAAAAAGAAAGAGAAGGGATCAGACTGTTGTATTGTTTAGACAGTGAGATACAACAGTTAGAACAGAGTGCCACTATCACTGAGGCAGAGAGCAACTTCTACTGGGGGACAGCAAAACTAACCAGTCGTTCTATGCTTTTGGGCAACAGAGCTATGTTTGCCATTTGCAGTGTCTGCTGGTGTCTTCACCAGCATGATAACTCTTTTGTGGGTATTATTGAACTCTCATACCAAGAAGGAGAGGGTATTAAAGGCCATTGGGCATGTGGCTAAAGTAATTTTCAAGCACATTTTGGTATCAGACATGCTCTGCAGGCCTTGGCAATAGGTTTGCCAATGATGATGGTTAAGTGAGTACATTGTGAACTGGAATCACTCAGGGTGACAGTCTCCGGCAGCCATGTCCCCAAGGAGAGTCCTAAATGCCATCAACTGCATCAAGCCATATCAACAAAATAGTTCCAAGAGTTTTGTGTCCACCAGGAGCATTTTTTTTAAAACATAGTGAGTTTTTATTTCCTTTTGATAGGGAATGCCATCATCTGAGTCTACTACTCCCCCTCCCTGATACACTCTTATCAGTTTGAGGGGAGAATGGAGTTTGACAAGATTTAATTAAGAAGCGAGGTATTGACTTCTAGCAACCATCCCAATTTAGTCTGTGTACCATCTAGGAAAAGCAACAGGTATCTACCAGCTCAGGAACAATTTCAGAGGCCTCAAAGGCTGGATGCTGATGACACCATGGTATCCTTTGCCTAGTTGCTTAACAAGACTCCCAGGGACACAGAAACGAAAGTGCAACCACTGGCAGGAGGAGGTAAACACAGGACAAGAGATTTGCAGGTAGAGAAGGAGTCTCAAGCTAGGTCAACAGAACATAGATCTGATCCTATTAGAACTGAAAGAACATTTTGAGCCAATCTGAAATTCAGTGAAGGATGGCATGGGTCTTGAATCTGGAATCGGCAAGTCATGCAGCTTGTGATTTTTTACATTTTGAGAACATCTCCTGGCTCCCACTGATAAATCTTGAAAGTTGCACCACTTTCATTAAAAGCCCACCATACATACACACACAAACTGGAGTGACTTACAGGGAGCGGTCAACCCTCCTGTTTAAGGAGCTCCATTGGCTGCCATTCATTTACCGATTCCAATTCAAGGTACAGATTCTCACCTACAAAGCCCTGAATGGTTTGGGACACGCCTACCTGCGTGACCATATTTCTGTGTACAAACCCATGCAATCTCTTTGATCATCTGGAGAGGCCCTGCTCTTGCTCCCGCCCCCTTCACAGGCGCGACTGTTGGGGACGAGGGAGAGGGCCTCCCCCCGACTCTGGAACTCACTCCCCAAGGATATCAGACAAGCCTCCACATTGGCAGTCTTTAGAAGCTTGAAAACGTGGCTGTTCCAGTGTGTCTTCCCTGAATAAAGGAAACAATGCCCTGATCTGACCAATTTTCTGCAATATGTCCTCTGAAGCACTTTATCTACCCGTTGGATTGATCTCCCTACGCTACCCTCTAAAATCCACCTATTTAGATATACCTTACTTCTGTTCACACCCAGTGTTTTAAATTTTTTAATCTACTACGCCTTGCCCTGACCACTGTGTTTAAAATCTTTTGTGTGTTACTGCTTATATGTTATTATAACATTTGTATTATGTTTTATTTGCTTGCTTGCTTTATTGTTTTACTGATGTATTATGTTGGGCTTGGCCTCATGTAAGCCGCCCTGAGTCCCCTTGGGGAGATGGTGGAAAGGTATAAATAAATTATTATTATTATTATTATTATGTTAGCAACATAAGACTACAAAACAGACCAGTTCTGTAATGGCATTCTTGCATGGTGTTTGACATCTCTGAGAACCCACTCCTGATCAAAAGAAGGAAACAAAGACACACATTTGTACTACTTATCCCATATACTAATGGCAAGTTAATTACTCAGTGTCATCAGCGTGACATCATCCATGAAGAGGGGGAAGAAATGAGAATGCTCAGGAGACCCCTGAACTTTGCAGAAATAAAACAAAAGAAAAAGAGGGTAAGAATAAATCAGAATAGCCCTGTAAGGACTGAGTGTGTTCAGCAGATACACTTGACACTGGCTGATAGTTTTGAGGCAGGGGAACAGAATGGAGTTGTTGAAACAAAACACCTGCACATCTAAATAAATCAGTGAAACAAACCACCATATTGCAAAATGTTGTTACATGTCTCACTTATATAAACTCTATTTTTTTCACATCAAGAAACCCGTCTTGATTCTGATGGCAGGTTGTGCACCGCGTGTGTTTTTGTGTGCACATGCGCTAATCTGTAGTGAAAGCACATCTGGCTCTTGTTCAGCTGTTTGATCACTGAGAAATGGGAAGGACTGGAGTATGGAGAATAGCTAATATTGTGTCAGATGCACATCTGAGACATTTTCTGTAAGAAGCATGTCCCAGATCGCCCAAAGTCAAAACAGTCCAAAATAAAAGAGTGCCCTTTACAAAAGACAGCTTTTCAGATAATAGGACCTGTATTCCTGGTGAAGAGAAACAATAGGCACTGGTGCTTTCTTTGTCTTTCTGGAGTTCAGAACCAAGCTGGAAAGCCGTTTTCCACCCGTGGTTTATCTCACTGTTGTATTCAGCTGTTTTGTCTCAACAATGGAGATTTCTTTTAAAGCAATTGCTTTCCTCCACCCCATTGCTATTGTCAAAGAAACATGACTGCAAATGACCCTTACACCGAGTTATTTATGTCCTTGTGTTATAAAGCAAAATCCACTGAAGATCTCGTTTTGTGGCCGTTGCAAGGCTTAATTTCAGTCAAAGCTGAAGTTCAGCCCCAGAACCAGTTTTGACCCACAGATCTTGTTATAGGAATAGCACTGTGGTCTCTGAGAATGTCCAAAGTACACTTCCAACCACTGCTGGCTGACCACAGTTTTGCTCCCAATGCATCTTTAGGGATAAGAAGTGGGATTTAAACCTGAGTCCAAAAACAGTAAACAGAATATAGAATAGCAGACTCCACATTGTGAATCAAGATACCCCTTATTTCACCTCACTCATTAGATGTTCATATGCAAGTCACAAACATCTAGAATTTATTATTATTTCCAGTACCATATCCTTGTCCTTTCTGCCCTTGTCGCCCATTCAGAAGCAGCTCTGCAGCACCTAACATCCTGCTTTGCAACAGCTGCAGAGCTGTTTGGGCTGGAAGTCAGCCTGAAGAAAATGGAAGTCCTCTACCAGCCCACACCACAGGAAGAACACCATCATCCCCACGTCAGCATAGGCAAATCTGTGCTTAAGTCCGTTCAGCAGTTCACCTACCTGGGAAGCATCATCTCTTCAGACGCCAAGATCGATAAAGAGATAGATCACAGATTATCAAAGGCATATAGTGCATTTGGAAGGCTTCACAAAAGAGTCTGGAGCAACAAGCACCTGAGGCAAAGCACCAAAATCAGTGTGTACAGAGCTATCATACTGTCTATTCTCCTATATTGGTCTGAAACATGGGTCACCTATTGCCAACACGTACGACTCCTCGAACATTTTCATCAGCGCTATCTTCGCACAATCCTAAATATACACTGGACCGACTATGTGACTAATGTTGCTGTAATTGAGCAAGCAGGGATCACCAGCATTGAGGCCATGCTATTGGGAATACAGCTGCGCTGGGCAGGGCACATCTCTAGGATGGAGGACCACCGCCTCCCAAATATACTACTCTATGGTGAACTCACCACGGGTCAGCACAAGAGAGGTGCCCCAAAAAAGAGGTATAAGGACTCCCTGAAACAACATCTCAGGCTCGGCCAGATTGATCACCAACAATGGTTCACCCTGGCCTCATATCGGGAGGCATGAAGACGCACTATCCACAATGCTGCGGCCTCTTTTGAGAAGACACACCGAACGGGTCTCGAAGAGAAATGACAACACAGAAAGAACCGCAACTTGGAAACAACATCACCCAAGGAGATGTTCTGCTGTGCTTTCTGCAACCAAACTTGCATATCTCAGATTGGCCTTTTTAGTCATCAACGTGCTTGTAAAAGCGTGGGATGAGTCCTACCTAAGAATCTTCATTCGTGAAGTAATGCTGAGCGAGAGACCATATCCTATACAGTAAACAGAGAATCCTTGTCTCAACGTAAGTCGGTAAATATCCAAAATAACCCCAGCCATGAAAAAAAGGGAAGCCATATAAAGGGGAACCCCAAGGTTTGTAAACATACTGAAAATCTTTAAGAGGAGTCCTGCTCAGGAGGGAAAGATAAACTGAAAATTTCTCTATGAGGCGTGACAGTATACAATAGCCATGAGAAGATGACTGACTGGTGGTGGTGGGTAGGGTGGCAATTTGGGCGTGGCTGAGAAAAAGGACCAGAATATCCTGAAAGAAGGCACGGCCATATGGCTGGTTAGCCAGCTGAACTCTGGACAAAAATAGTCTGTACTGAAATATTTTACAGCAGCCGTATCTGTGGAGAGAATAATACCAATCAAACCGTCAAGATTACAAAAAAAAAGAAAAAGAAACCCTTGTTGAAAAAAATATAAATACAATGTTTCTATGATGTTTCTAAATATGTGCAAAGTGTTTCTGGTTTCTACTTGATAACTACTGTTCGTCTTCCACTTATGCATTCGAGATAACATGGCTGCGGGCATCTCTTTGCTACCACTCTTTGCCATTTCTGTGGCTCATTATCACATGTTGCCCATCACATTCGCTCTTGCAAGAACAGAAATATCTGCTTTCAATCGCACAGATCAGAGGCTGGCACCTCTGTGTGTGGGCAACTCTTTAAAGAAAATGACTGTTCAGCATTCACAGAAAGACAACTTGGGTTGCAAGTATTTGCTAATTTCAAAGCATGGATTTAAAGTAGGGGTGGGTCACTTATGGCCTCCAGAGCACAGAAGGTCCACGTCCCGCATATTTGCAGTTTGCACATCCACCCTCCCTTCCCCAATAATTTTAAGATCAAAATGAAGAGTCACCTTCCGGAAACATAATGTACATTAAAACCATACTATGCCTCTTGTCTTATCATGAAAAGGGGAGGAGGTGGAAATTGGAGAGAGATACGTCATCAGGAGAGGATAATGTTGCTTGCACAGGACTGAAAGGGGGTAAAATTGGTCCCCAGACTGTCTCAAATTATCCACCATCTGGTTTAAAGAGTCACTCACCACAGGAACGTTGAAGACATAGAGGAGATCAAAGGGCAAGGCTGCAATCAAGTCCACGAAGAACCAGGTAGCCACGTAGTGGAGGCAGATAGAACGAGGATCATAAATCACCTGGCCCGACTGGCTAACATATGTGGTCCGGAAGTTCAAAATAATGTCTGCCAAGACAGAAGAGGCAAAAGGATCAAACAATGTGCACATATTGCAGAAGGCTTTCACGGCTGGAATCATTGGGGTGTTGTGTGGTTTCCAGGCTGTAGGGCTGTGTTCTAGCAGCATCTTGTCCTGATGTTTCACCTGCATCTGTGGCTGGCATCTTCAAAGAGTCCATAATATCTGCTATGAACTGGATTATCTGAGTCCACACTGCCATATAACCCAGTTCAAAGCAGATAATGTAGAATTTATACAGCTGTGTGGAAGAGGACTCAGAGGTTGGAAAAATTAGTTGTCTAGATCAGTGTTTCCCAACCGCTGTGATGCGGCACTGTGACGGACCTCCTGCTGAGCCGCAAGAAAAGCTATCTGCCCCCCTTCCTTCCCCCCTCCTCCTGCCGAACTCCTGCTGCTTGGGGGAGGAGGAGGAAGGGCCGGGCGGCGACAAAGAAAAAGAAGAAGGGACTGGGGCGCCGCCTCATTCGGCCCTTTCCCCAGCCAGCCTCCAATCCGCCATGACTCCCGCCATGACTCCCACCCCTCGCTCGCTAAAGCTGCGCGGAGGAGGAAGCTGGGGGGAGGGGCATGTCACGGCCTGGTTCCGCCCCTCCCCCCAGCTTCAGCTCTCCCAGAGCTTCTCCAGTCTTGAAGGGACAGTGCCAAGCCAGCATTGTGCTGGCTCTGCCACTGCTGGCTTGGCATTGCCCCCTCAAGACTGGAGAAGCTCTGGGAGAGCTGAAGCTGGGGGGAGGGGGCGGGGCATGGTACGATCTGGCTTCTCCCCCTCCCCCAGCTTCGGCACTCCCAGCAGCTGCTCCCAACAGGCCACCATCCCCCAGCCGTTCTTTACTGTGTTAGAGTGTCATTTTGGTTGGTTGTGTGCCCCCGGATTTTTTTTAATGTTAAAAGTGTGCCGCGGCTCAAAAAAGGTTGGGAAACACTGGTCTAGATCACAATTCCAATACACCTCAACCTGAATGTCCACTGAATGTTACTTGGGTAGAGGATCTGTAGTCCTCAAAAACAACTTCTCCAAGTTTTATTGTATACCGTATTATTTGTTTTTAATCACTTTCAAGGCTTACAGAGGCCTGGATCCTCCAGACAGCCAGATTCTAAAGACCTTGACCCCTCATTCCTCAGTTCTGACTACAACTCCCATCTGCTCTTGCCATGATAGAAATTAGTAAAGGGTGATGGAAACTGTGGCACAACAACTTCTGAAGGGTTACATCTTCCCTACTCCTCTCCTGTTGTTCTATGGTAATAATAATAATAATAATTGTTATTTATTACCCACTTATCCTTGCAACTTGAGGTGGAGTACAACATAGCTAAAATAGCAAGGTAGTACTATTAAGCACTATTAAAATATGTGTAACAAATACACACAAGTAAAATGCAGCTCAAAATTTACTGATAAAACACAGATTAAAATCCACAAGTTAGGGTAGACATGCTGGAAGAGATCACTTGATAAACATACTGGAAGGGATGGGTCTTAAACTGTGTTTTAAATTCTGACAAATGATTTAGCTATCTGATCTCTTCTGGCAGATCATTCCACAGTCTTGAGGCAGCAGATGATCAGAACCCTTCTCTTACTTTCTCCACCACTGCTACTTATATCGTGCAAGTGTCTATGTGTAATTTTCTGTTCCAGGAATACAAAGAGTTGTTTTGTCCTCACCGACAATGAAGAGCATCTCCACTGCGATGTCACTGACAATGGTGCTGCGGGCAGTCGCCAAACTGTCTTCGGTGTCTGTGAAGCAGACGTTGTAAGGAACAGTCACGGCTACATAGAAAGTGGCCAGGAGGATGAGCCAATCCCAGAGGGCCTTGAAGACACTGTAATGGAGGACGATGAAGCGTGACTTCTGTATGGAGGCTACTTTATACTCGGGCACAGAAGGCTTGCTCTCAAAGACATCCTGAAGGGCAGAGGAGATGAGAAACTCTTAGTCCTCAGCTTCACATGCATCAACAGGCTCTGTTGTTTTTCAGCATTTTGTAGAGTAGAAGTATGATGTTTGGCTCTCCAAATGTTGGAAAGCTTCTCCCCTCAGCTTTAACCATCAGAGCAATGGTAAAATATGATGGGAGATGAACAGCAACATCTGGAGAGCCATATGTTTCCTCTCCTTTTGTAAGGGCAGCCACGTGTAACTACCTACCATTCCATGAATGCCCCTGAGAATGATGCTATGTCATGATGTTATTCCCAAGATAGCTTTATCCAGCTAAGCTAGAAACAGCAGAAGCAAGGTTCCTTTGAAAAATACAATAAATGGGACTAGGAGAAAAAGGACATCTGATTTATTTACTGTATTTGTATACCGCCCCTCTCAGCCTCCCGGCAACTCAGTACTTTTTTTTTTAAATCCCTTTCATTTGAACATTTATTATATTTACTGAAATTGGTAAAATGCATCTCTATAAAGTAAAGATTATATAAAAAAACGGGTGTGTATCCAACGCGGCTTCTCCTGTGTAAGAAAGACAACTTTTCCCATTTTTTTTAAAAAAAAGGCATACAAAAAAAGGTCCAAAGTTTTGAAAGTTCATGACCAAAAAACAAAAAAAGACAGATGACGAGGACGATGGGCACCTTTTGCACCATTCAAATTTTGGTGGGACGTCGACGGGAACAGGGATATGGGGACAAAGACTTCTTGGCCTGTTCCAAGTTAACCCTGAGTGTAAGTGCAAAAAAAAGAGCACCCAAAGTCACAGAAAAGTAATCCAAGGAGTCAGGCATGTAGCCAGGGGGGCTTGGGGGGCTTCGGCCCCCCCCCCGAAATTCTCAGGGTGGTCCGCGAGAAGGCCTTACTGGTACATTATTTAAACTGTTATGTGTATTCATATCATGATCTGATCACCATGCTCATTATATCCCACATTCATGGGGTTATTGGGATAACAATACAAAAGGTTTGCTAGGGTACCCCCTGAATCAAAATCCTGGCTACGGCCCTGCAAGGAGTCCATCGCCTAAATTAAAAACCAAGGAAAGAAGTTCCTTTTTTTCGGTGGGGGTGGGTGGGGGTTGGGGAAGAGTTGAGAGGAAACACAATTAAGAAAGGGGAACCAAGTCTGAGTCTGAATTAAGATTAAGTCTTTTGTTGCCGGGACAAGGAGCAAAAACTCGCCTTAAAGTGCAGACATGAAGTCCTTTGCGAATAGGGGAAGTGTCCCTTGCAAGGCATATAGGCGCCTAGTTGGGCCCTTCCAGGGGTCCTGGACTACAACTCCCAGAAATCCCAGCGGCCTCAGGCCTTTTTTCCTTTCCCCCCTCAGGCTGCTGGGCCTAGTTTTGGGCCTTTCAGGGGTTTCCCTCAGGCGCTGGACCTAGTTATGCGCCTTCCAGGGGTTTCCCTCAGGCGCTGGGCCTAGTTGTGCGCCTTCCAGCGGTTTCCCTCAGGCGCTGGGCCTAGTTGTGCGCCTTCCAGGGGTTTCCCTCAGGCGCTGGACCTAGTTGCAGGCCTTCCAGGGGTTTCCCTCAGGCGCTGGGCCTAGTTGTGGGTCTTCAAGGGGTTTCCCTCAGGCGCTGGGCCTAGTTGTGTGCCTTCTAAGGGTTTCCCTCAGGCGCTGGACCTAGTTGTGGGCCTTCCAGGGGTTTCCCTCAGGCGCTGGACCTAGTTGTGGGCCTTCCAGGGGTTTCCCTCAGGCGCTGGGCCTAGTTGTGCGCCTTCCAGGGGTTTCCCTCAGGCGCTGGACCTAGTTGTAGGCCTTCCAGGGGTTTCCCTCAGGCGCTGGGCCTAGTTGTGGGTCTTCAAGGGGTTTCCCTCAGGCGCTGGGCCTAGTTGTGGGCCTTCCAGGGGTTTCCCTCAGGCGCTGGGCCTAGTTGTGGGCCTTCCAGGGGTTTCCCTCAGGCGCTGGACCTAGTTGTGGGCCTTCCAGGGGTTTCCCTCAGGCGCTGGGCCTAGTTGTGGGCCTTCCAGGGGTTTCCCTCAGGCGCTGGGCCTAGTTGTGGGCCTTCCAGGGGTTTCCCTCAGGCGCTGGGCCTAGTTGTGGGCCTTCCAGGGGTTTCCCTCAGGCGCTGGGCCTAGTTGTGGGCCTTCCAGGGGTTTCCTCAGGCGCTGGGCCTAGTTGTGGGCCTTCAGGGGGTTTCCCTCAGGCGCTGGGCCTAGTTGTGGGCCTTCCAGGGGTTTCCCTCAGGCGCTGGGCCTAGTTGTGCGCCTTCCAGGAGTTTCCCTCAGGCGCTGGGCCTAGTTGTGCACCTTCCAGGGGTTTCCCTCAGGCGCTGGGCCTAGTTGCGGGCCTTCCAGGGGTTTCCCTCAGGCGCTGGGCCTAGTTGTGGGCCTTCCAGGGATTTCCCTCAGGCGCTGGACCTAGTTGTGTGCCTTCTAAGGGTTTCCCTCAGGCGCTGGACCTAGTTGTGTGCCTTCCAGGGGTTTCCCTCAGGCGCTGGGCCTAGTTGTAGGCTTTCCAGGGGTTCCGGACTTCAACTCCCAGAACCCCCAGCAGCCCCAGCCCCCCCCCCCTTCTCCCCCTCAGCCGCTTAAGTGGCTGAGGGGGAAAAGGAAAGGGCCTGAGGCCGCTAGGGCCGAAGTCCAAAGCTCCCCGAGGGCCCAACTAGGCCCAAGCCTGCTGTCAGCATCTCAGGAATCTGTGAGGTGGCAAGAGAGGGGATTGGTTGCCACTGTGGTTCAATTTGCATATCTGGCAACTCAGTACTTAAAGGTTATATTCCCACTCATTAAAGGTTTTTGAGTTACACACTTGGAAAGAAATATGCACACTTGTCACAATTTCACCAAAAAGGTGGAAAATATTAAGCAGATGTTATCCATAAGATGTAGACAATGAATGTACCTACTGATACCAGGCAGGTGGGTCCTACAATCCTTGTCAGCATCATGTTAAAGTGGTCCAATAGTATATTCATTTAGTTGTCCATGGGCAAAAGCAGTAAGGTATTCATAAGTCACATTCATTCCTTCATTCACTAAAGCACATTTTAACCTGACTTTCAGCAAAGTTACAAAGGTAGCTGCTACTGAGCAAAGTTTAAAAACATGGGTGTCGATCTGTTGGACTTATATCTCACTGCCATTAATGAGATAAGTTGCTCATGATTAAATTATCTCATCCACTTAATGGAATCTAGATCAGTCTTTCTAAGTTTTACTTAGATTAGCAAATTAGATTAGTGTCAGCTGCCATTTTAAATAAAAGAGCAACAATAATTGATCCTCCAGGCGCCTTCAACCTGGTGTCTTCTGGAGGTTTGTGACTAAAACTCCAGTCATCCCCAACTACCCATAGAAGGAATTATGTGGTTTATAGTTCAATACACATGATGCATCCCCTGATTGTGGAAGCCCATTTCAACATATCCTACTTAGTTTGAAAGAAAAAAAGCTAGGAGAAATCAAGTTTGGGAAGCTGAATGCAGTTCCCAGTTCTTGGAGAAGAAATTCAAAGTTGCTTCCTGGGGACTCTAAAACATAATTCAAAGCAAAGGTATTGAAATGCCTCGGATTTCTATCAGGGGCGGTCCGAGCTCTCAGGGGGGAGCAAACATTATTTTGCCCCCGCGGCTCCCAGGTGCTTCTGGGCATGCATGGAGGTTTTGCGCGCATGCCCAGTGCCTACGGAGTTCCACTTGAGCTTTGTAGGCACTGCGCATGCGCGTGAAAATCTCCGTGCGCATGTGCTGTGCCTACGGAGTTCACTTGAGCTCTTTAGACACAGCGCATGTGCGCGGAGATTTTCGCACGCATGCGCAGTGCCTACAGAGTTCAAGTGGAGCTCCGTAGGCACTGGGCATGCGCGCAAAACCTCCGAGCATGCCCAGAAGCGCCTGTAGGTGCAGCGCGGCAGCAGCACGGAGATACGGCGCCCCACGCTGTCGCCTCCAAGATGGCGCCCTACGCGGTCGCGTAGTTTGCCTAATGGAAAGACCGCCCCTGATTTCTATTAACCATTAGGCAAGTGCTCTACGACTGCCGCAGTGTGAGCTTGGAATGTAAGTAATTGTCAAACTTTTAGGCCCAAACATCAGTGTTAACCCCAACCTGAAAGATGGAATTTACAGTTTCAACAACAACAGCACATGTATCCTTTTTCTCTCCCTCCCCATTCTCTCTCTACCTACCACCTTTCTTATTGTCATTCTCTTCTCCATCGTCTTTCCGTACAGCAGTGATTCCCAACCTTTGGGCTTCCAGGTGTTTTGGACTTCAACTCCCAGAAATCCCAGCCTGTTTACCAGGAACTGTGGGAACTGTGGGAGCTGAAGTCCAAAACACCCAGAGGTCCAAAGGTTGGGAACCACTGCCCTATAGTAAACTTGAAGATAAGGGTAAGGAATATTTGGCTTTGCATATATTTTGATCAACTATACCAGTGGTTCCCAAAGTGGGCGGTACCGCCCCCTGGTGGGCGGTGGGGCGATCCAAGGGGGCGCTGGGAGGCTCAGGAGAATTTGGGGGGCGCTGAACCCTTGTAAGGGGGCGGTGGCATGAACAGGCTTGCAGGGGCTGAGTGACCATGTCAGGAGTGTTTTGATTGTGCTTTTCCCTTATGGCAGAAGGAAGTTGGACCGAATGGCTCTTGGAGGTCGCTTTCAACCCCAGATTATTATTATTATTATTATTGAGAGTCTGAGTTACCATCTGTCAGGAGTGTTTTGATTATGCTTTTCCCTTATGGCAGAAGGAAGTTGGACTGAATGGCTCCTGGAGGTCTCTTCCAACCCCAGAATATTATTATGATTATGATTATTATTATTAAGGAGAGTCTGAGTGACCATCTGTCAGGAGTGTTTTGATTGTGCTTTTCCCTTATGGCAGAAGGAGGTTGGAATGGATGACCCTTGGAGGTCTCTTGCAACCCTAGGATTCTATTACTGTGAATTCTTCCCAAACCCCTCCAGTATTTTCTGTTGGTCATGGAGGTTCTGTGTGCCAAGTTTGATCCAGATCTGTCATTCATGGGGGTCTTAGAGATCTGTGGAAGTCAGAGCTGAATTGGCTGAAGGTACTGCAAATCCCATCATCTGTTGCTCATACTCCCCCAAATATATTGTTTTTGTAATTATTTCTGGAATTCAATGTTTGTAATTTACACCTTTCTTTACTATATTTTACGAAAAAGATAGAAACATTAATACATATATCTTTCTGTTTAATTGCTATTAAAATTTTAAAAAATAATTTCATGGGGGGGCGGTGAGTACATTTTTTTCTGTAAAGGGGGCGGTAGGCCAAAAAAGTTTGGGAGCCACCGAACTATACCTACAATTGCCCCCCTGGTGGCACAGCAGGTTAAACCGCCGAGCTGCTGAAATTGCTGACCAAAAAGTTGGCAGTTCGAATCTGGGGAGCGGGGGTGAGCTCCTGCTGTTATGCCCAGCTTCTGCCAACCTAGCAGTTTGAAAACATGCAAATGGGAGTAGATCAATAGGTACAGCTTTGGCGGGAAGGTAACGGCACTCCATGCAGTCATGCCAGCCACATGACCTTGGAGGCATCTACGGACAAAGCTGGCTCTTCGGCTCACCTAACCCTAACCCTACCCCCCCCCCCCAAGAGTTGGACACGACTAGACTTAATATCTGGGGAACCTTTACCTTTCTCATACCTACAAGCACTTCTGAGAGCTGAAGTCCAAAACATCTTGAAAGTCAAAGGTTCACTCACAAGAAAATGGTGGTAGGTTATTGGATCATGACCTGCCTCTTGAGTACTATGATCAAAGTGGCCGGAATGACTATTCACTCTGAACACTCTGATGATAGTAATCAAAGAGGTTAACGGAAAGGAGGGGAAAATAGAGGAATAAGAGCTGCATGGAAGTCTCAAAACAGCATGCATTTCCTCCGCAATAAAGTTATCAGGCTATTATAAAAAAATATTATTATTTGTCTGTCTGTCAACTATTCCAAATATCTGCCAGTTCTGGAAATCTCAAGCAAGTGGGGCATTTTCCCTCCCACCCAACACATGCACATACACACACTTCCCTCAGCTACCCACCCGGATAATCCTTTACAATTCCCCTGGGACACTTTCTTCCCAAGCGCACACCCCTTCCCCAAAAGCTCCTTAGGCCCCTAAGTGTGGATGAGGATGGGGAAGCCAGTCCTTTTGCAGGGAGATTGTCCACCATTATCAGCTTAGTGCATGTCAGTCCCTGCCCCTTCCCTCCCTCCCTCCCTCCCTCCACCCCACGTGGCAGGGAAAGGGTTTACCAGTCTGTAATACAGAATGGATAGTTTACAAGAGCAGCTGCTGTGGTTGTTGTTCAACAGTGTCTCTCTCCTCCTGCCCCCCACCATACCCTGCATCCTCCAACCACCACCCTTCCCTGAAGCAGCCCAAAGCCTTTTAATCTGCCTCGGCGTTAGGTCACAGGGGAACAGCTGTCAAGGCATGAAGAGCCGCAGAGGGGGAAAAGCATAGGCCTTAGTGGTCAGCAGGGGGCCCTTCATGCCAGGGTTGGGTATCCAGATGTTTCCAAGCCACCAACACTTTCCTTCTAATGCCATCTACGCCATACACTTATATACAAATAGACCAATTCCTGTGGCAAAATCAGACTGGCAATCACACAGCAGATCTCTTGAATATGCTTTCTAGAAACAAATGCTATTACTTTCCTCATACATTTTTTTTTCATATCAGGAGTGGCTTGAGAAACTGCAAATTGCTTCTGGTGTGAGAGAATTGGCCGTCTGCAAGGACATTGTCCAGGGGATACCCGGATGTTTTTGATGTTTTACCATCCTTGTGGGAGGGTTCTCTCATGTCCCCACATGGAGAGCTGGAGCTGACAGAGGGAGCTCATCCGCACTCTCCCTGGCCTTCAGTCCTGCCTGCACAAGGGTTTAACCCAGGGGTGGCCAATTTCCTAACAGAAATCCTAACAGCTGGTAAACTGGCTGGGATTTCTGGGAGTTGAAGTCCAAAACCCCTGGAGGGCCGGTAATTGCCCACCCCTGGTTTAACCCATTGTGCCACCGGGGACTCTTCTCATACAAATAAAACTAAATTAAATAAAATTAATTTAATTTTAATTTCATTTAATATAATTAAAGAAATAAAAGGCATAATTGAAAGGGATGAGGCGAGACTCTTGAACTAAGCAAACATGGACCATGCAATTAAAGAAAATGTTCCAGGGAGGGAGAAACTCACATGGAATGATCAATCACTGACTGCCCACACTGCAACATAACACTGATTAAATATCGACAGATAAAATACAATCAGCCTTTTCCCATGAATTCTGTATCCATGGATTCAATCATCTACAGCTTGAAAATGCTTTCTAAATAAATCCAAAACATAAATCCTGTTTTACTTTTTATATAAGTGCCATCATTTTACTACACCATTGTACATGATGGGACTTTGACAGATTTTGGTATCAATAAAGAGTCCTAAAACCAAACCTCAGTGGACACCAAATGCCCATTGTAAACACAAGATTCACAACTTATTTGCTTTTTAGGAACCCTACAACAAACAAACCAGCACCTGGCTTTTGCTCTTGACATAACATATAAGCTAACATATGAGGTCCAAAGTTATACTTTTTCTTCTATCTCAAAAAAGCAGAGCTTCAAAAAAAATTATCATTTTGGAATTACAAAATTCCTAGAGTCCCCCAGCCTGCATGTCAAATGCCTAAGACACTCTGGTAACTTTATTACTCTTTGACCCAAGTCAGGGAATCTGTATCAAGTCTCAAGTCCAGTGACCACTTGTTGCCCTCAACCCATTTCTCCTGGTCTTGACAGAGGTGAACTTATTTATTTATGTCATTTATATTCCACCCTTCTCACCCCGCAGGGAACTCAAGGTGGATCACAATGCACATATACAGGCAAACATTCAATGCCATTGACATGTAACATATATAGACAGACATAGAGGCAATTTAACATTCCAGAAATCAGTTAAATTTAGCCTCCCCAGAAAGTGGTACCTACATTTCCTACTTGACAGATGCAACTGTTTTTCGGGTTGCAAAGGTCAACAACGAGCTACACAAATTGGTCGAGAGCTCACCCCGACCAGGGCAGGCCTCAAACTCATGACCTTTTGGTCCGTAAAGATCTTATGACAAAAAGGAGAGTTTTTTCAACTCCCTTCTGAAAAACTGTCACCAGTCTAGCTCCTCGGTTTAAAGATTTCCAAATAGGTCTTGGCCTTTTCACCCCTCTTTCTCATTCTCTCTCTCATTCTATCTCTCCCTCTCTTTTGCATATGTCCTTATACATACACAGGATCTTGTGGCTCTCTAGAGCTTGTTGGATTACAGCTCCAATATTATCTCACCATTTGCTAGGCTAGCTAAAGGCTTCATGCTTTCCACTCTTGCTTTCAGTAGCCAGCAGCTTCGACATCAGTGGTTCTCAACTTGTGGGTGTCCAGGTGTTTTGGCCTACAACTCTCAGAAATCCCAGCCACTTTACCAGCTGTTAGGACTTCTGGGAGTTGAGAGCCAAAACATCTGGGGATCCACAGGTTGAGAACCATTGTTCTACATAATTCTGCATTGCTCTGAGCAGGACTTTGGATAGTTCTCCCCTTACTTTGACCCCATAAGGCCTCTGTTACGTCTGTGGGTCTACAGCAGGAGTGCTCACACTTTTTCAGCATGTGAGCTACTCTTAAAGCAACCAAGTCCAAAAGATCTACCTGCCCCCGCCGCTGCACGCTCTCACCACCACACATGCTTCTGCTACTGTTTTCCGCCTGCGCAGCGCTTCTTCCGCCTGCGGGGCATTGCCAGGAAGGAGAAAGCATGAGGCGGGGCATCCAGAGGAAGCGCTCCGCCCTGCCTGTCTCACCGGCAATGGAGGCTGCACAGCTGCTTCTGGATGAGAGAGAGGCAGGGCACTCCCTCCAGAGGCCCCGCCTTGTGCTTCCTTCTTCCTGCAATGCTCCGCAGGCAAAAGAAGCACAGCGATAGCAGAAGCCAGCAGCAGGAGCGTGCGTGTGTGCAGGGTGTGCACGCGCATGGCAGGAGTGCCCTATCCGGCTGGTGAGGCCCGAAGATCACCTGGAAGAGGGCCAAAGATCTACTAGTAGCTCATGAGCTACCTAATGAGCACCCCTGGTCTACAGACTATCCATCTGTTGTACCATTCCCACCAGCTAGGGAAACTCTGAGCTGCTTCAAACAGGAAAGCCTGCAGCAGGAAGGCGACCCTTAGTAGAGGCTGCAGCATTAATGGCCTTCAAAGTGGTGATCTTAATGCTATTAACACACTGTAGGCACTGGCTTCTGCCCAAAAATTGTCTCTGGGGGATGCACTCTGCTTGGAGAAAGCATGCAAATGGCTCTACATCAGGAGAAGCAGTTTGGCTTAAATGTGCACAATGCCAGATGGTAGGAACCATGTGTCCCTCCAGATGCTCTCAGACCTCAAACAGTAGTGGTGGTTGATGGGAGTTGTAGTCAAAAAGCATCTGGAAGGCCATGATCTTAATCCCTTCTCTAGGAAACCTCATCAAATCCATTAGTGATGTGATGAAATTTCATGAAGAGCAGAACTATAGATGCCAAAGTCCAGTGGTTCCCAACCTGTGGGTCCCCAGGTGTTTTGGTCTACAACTCCCAGAAACCCCAGACAATTTACCAGCTGTTAGGATTTCTGGGAGATGAAGGCCAAAACATCTAGGGAGCCATATGTTAAGAACCACTATCATAGCTGAATCACCCAGACTCACACTCAAAGTCTCATCTCTAAAAAAGTCCCCACTTTAGAATGAAATAATAGCGTATCAGAGGACGCTATTTGGAGAACAGTCAAGTTACAGCAATAAACATGCCAGCAGGAACAAAACTGAGAAATGTAGAGCTACAAAGAACCGTCAGCTCCCCACTCCCCTACTAGCAGGTTATGTCTTTACACTGTTGATCTTCATCTCCGTCCGTTCCTTCCTGGTGAACTGGCGAGCGAGATGGTGGAGAGCTGTGCGCCCCTGTCGCCTGGCTGCCCGCAAGTGGGAACTCTCTGCCTTCTTACAGCGGTGTTTTTCTAGAAGAGGAGAGAAAGAATTGGAGTCACAGAAGTCACAGCCGTGGGACAAGAGTCACAGTCCTGACATTACAAACAGTGGTGTGGGTACGTGTTGTCGAAGGCTTTCAAGGACAGAATCACTGGGTTGCTGTGAGTTTTCTGTATGGCCCTGTGCCAGAAGCATTCTTTCCTGATGTTTTCCCCATATCTAGACAAGTGATGTTTATATATCTATGGAATGTCCAGAGTGGGAGAAATAACTCTTGTCTGTTTGAAGCAAGTGTAACTTGGCCAAGTCTGACTTGGCCATGGTGGTCCACGCTCTGGTTACATCCCGAATAGACTACTGCAACACTCTCTATGTGGGGTTGCCTCTGCTTGGAAGCTGCAATTAGTCCAACGTTCGGCAGCCAGGTTACTAACAGGAGCGGGGCACAGGGAGCATACAACTCCCTTGCTGCGCCAGCTCCAGTGGCTGCCAATTAGCTTCCAGGCATAATTCAAAGTGCTGGTTTTAACCTACAAAACCCTATATGGTTCTGGCCCTGTTTACCTGATCAAACGGATTCTCCTCTACGAACCACCAAGGACATTAAGATCCTCCGGAGAGGCCCTGCTCTCGGTCCCACCGGCTTCGCAAGCGTGGCTGGTGGGGACGAGAGACAGGTCCTTCTCTGTGGTCACCCCTCGGCTGTGGAACCCTCTACTAAGTGATGCTAGGTCTGCCCCCTCTCTGTTGTCCTTTAGGAGGCTGGTGAAGACCTGGATGTGGAACCAAGCCTTCCCAGAATAGGCTGAGATTGGCTATTGTCTGCATGTATGACCACGTTTACAGATTGAGTGGAATTGTTTTAATGGCGATGTGGTTTTTTGCTGGGTTTTAATGTATTTTAATATGTTGTTGTAGTTGTTTTTAAATTGTATAGCATTGAATTTTTGCTGTTATGCCGGTCTGAGTCCCTCGATAGAGGTGAGAAGGTCGGGGTACAAAAGTTTTAAATAAATAAAAAATAAATAAATGTTGCAATTGGCCACCTTGATTAGCATTTAATGATCTTGCAGCTTCAAAGCCTGGCTGCTTCTTGCCTGGGGGAATCCTTTGTTAGGAGGTGTTAGCTGGTTCTGGTTGTTTCCTGCCTGGAATTCCCCTGTTTTCTGAGTGTTGTTCTTTATTTACTGTCCTGATTTTAGAGTTTTTTAATACTGGCAGCCAGATTTTGTTCATTTTCATGGTTTCGCTGCATCCCTTTTTCGTCCCCTTCGGCTTTTTAAAATCTTCTCCCCAGAGAATTTGCTGTCCTTCTCTTTGTCTATCCAACCAAATTGAAATGCTGACTTCAGAACCCTATATATGATTTTCAAAGTCTGCCGTTACCTCTCAGGAGCAAGTCATCTCAGATACCAAAGTTTACAATAATGTGGTTTCATAAAGGGTTCTCAAAGCTGTCAACAATAAGACAATCATAAACAGGACAGCTTTGTAAGTGAAGTGAAAAGGCAGCTCAGACAGAAGGAGAAAAACTGCCATATAGAGCAGACAGAACAATAAGCAACCATTTTTGGAACTGGAAGATTCTAGAAGAGACCGGCCAAAGGGATAGTAGAAATAAATAAATCTGAGCTAGCTTCTTAAGGCAGTACTTTCTACAGTTGCCAAGGATAGAAAGAGTTTTTGGCAACTGGTCTAAAGTTTGGGGTGGTGGTCACTAGATTCAACATAAAAGGGTTATGTGGGTTCACCAATTTCAAGATGCATCTAACACCAGGAATCTTGCTTTATTATTTTGTCATTAATCAAAGAACTACTCATCCTAGATTCAATAAATGAGCATCTTTGTGTCTAGGACATAAGGTGATCATGGCAGGCCTTAGTAATTCTTGTTACATTTCATGGGACTTACACCCAGCTATGTATGTATCGGCTTAAACGTTAAGAGAATCTAATATAATCCGCTGCTACCTCCAACTTTATGCATCAGCAGAGATTTTGGCAAGGAATCCTAATGGTAAAACAAGATTGCCCACTGAGATGGTGAGATCTCTTTCACTGGACTTTTTCAAAAGAAGGCTGTACAGTTCTTGCTGGGAATGATGTAGCTACAGACCTAATGGTCCACACAATCCCTTCAAATTTTATAATTCCATGGGACCACATCCACTTACTTAACCAAGTAAGTTCCTGGCTATCAGCGTTCAGGAAAATGCCTCCAGCAACTATAAGAGGCAAATTTCTTGGTGACATCCAACCAAATTATGTTTGGATGCAGCACCACAGCAATACTGCCCCTGCCACTTATCCTAGTTATGACACCATTGATAAAGGACACGAGCATAGCGTGGAAAGGTCATTTTCAGGAGCTATAATTTCTGGAATTTCCCATCAAACATATCCAGTGGTCATGTTGCTTAGAGGATTCTAGGAGTTGTAGTGCAAAGAGATGCCATGTTTGAGCTTTGAATACAGCTAGGAATACTGAGGAACTTAAAATCTGTAGATTTGGATACAGACCGATCTCTAACCCTTACACTTTCTGGACTAATACAAAGAAGTATTTGAAAGTGAATAGCACTTATTAGAAATGCTGATTTGGGACTGAGTCAAACATTGGTCCATTTATCCCACTATTGTCTACACATTGAATGGAAGGGGCTTTCCTGAGTTTAAGGATGGATTTTTCCCCCTAGTCCTATCACAGGGTAGAGACTGAAACTAGGAGCTTCTTTTTAAACAGAGGGACAGGTCACAGTCACTCAAACTGTTGGAAGGCCAGATTGTAATCTGAAAAAAACATGAATAAATTCCTATGCACACTGCACATATCTTATTTGTAGTGCAAAAAACACTTAAAAACAATAATTAAAATGAAGAATAATTCTTCCACACAGCTGTATAAAATCCCACATTATCTGCTCCATCAATGTTTAACATTCACACAAATGATCAGCCACTGACAGAAGGGACAGGGAGTTTCATCTATGCTGATGATTATGCCTTCACCACTCAGGGAGCCTTGAATTGGTGGAACAGAAGCTCTCCAAAGCTTTAGGTGCTCTTACTGCCTATTTCAGAGAAAACCAACTGATTTGTAATCAATCTAAAATGCAGACGTGCGCTTTTCATCTTAAGAACCAACAAGCATTTTGAGCTCCGAGGATTACCTTGAAAGGAATCCTACCGGAGCATTGCAGCACACCAAAATACCTGGGAGTTACTCTGGACTGAGCTCTGGCTTATCAAGTAGAAAGTGGGTGCTAGAAATAATATGCAAAAGCTGACTGGCACAACCTGGGGATCACAATCAGATACAGTGAAGACATCTTCCCCTTGCACTTTGCTACTCTGCTGCTGAATACACATGCCCAGTATGGGATACACCTCACCACGTTAAAACAGTGGATGTGGCTCTTAATGAGACATGCGGCATGTCTACACCCTACACCGCTGAAAAAACTATCTTAAGGTAGATTCCTTACGCTATATGCCTTGCAGCCTGGAGCTTGGGAACATTGCTTTTTTGGCACTGCAATTACCATAACCACATGGCTATCTTGGCCACAGGGCATGGTGGTTGGCAATTTCTCAGAGGTGTCATCCAAAAATAACACTGCGGAGTTAACACTGCGGAGTTAAGATAGATAGATAATATAGATATATGCTTTGAACTGGGTTAGATGGCTGTGTGGATTCAGGTAACCCAATTCGAAGCAGATATTGTGGATTATCTGCCAGCTACTCTGGGTTATATGGCTGTGTGGAAGGACCCTGAGTTATGTCCCTTTTTCAACTTCCAGATAGTGCAAAAAATAAGAAGAGGGACAAAAATTTGTACATGCCTCCATTTTCAATGGATATGGGATTTCATTAAAAGGAGGCATATGTGCCCCAGAAGAAATAATACACACCTTCCCTCATTAGAAAAGGATCACAGAAACCAACCACCTCCTTGGCTATGAGAATCCCATATGAAACCACACATACTTTCTCCTTTCTTTTTTATGGACTGTTCAGATTGGTTCATAGCTAAACACTGTCTTAAGGTAGATCCCTTACGCTATATTCCTTGCTGCCTGGAGCTTGGTTACATTGCTTTTTTGGCACTGTAATCACTATAACCATATGGTTATCTTGGCCACAGGGTGATTTCCGAGAGGTGTCATCCAAAAATTGCTGAGTTCTGCAGTCACCTTGACCATCACCACACAATCTCCTGCTACCCTGTATGTCCCCTGTGATATGCTTGGTAATCCCAACTCATTTCCCCAGGGGTACCCACTCACCATCCTTTTTCTCACTGGAGTTACTCTTCCCACGGCCATCAGTGATATCCTTGAAGGAGAAGAGGAAAAGAACCACCTCTCCCTTTTCATTCTTGATGGGTACAATGTCCAATAGGCACCAAAAGGGTGTTCCTGCACACAGGGAAAAGCAAAAGAATAAAATTCCGTAAGTCGTCTGCATCATGTGTGTATGTTGGAGGGGGTGAGAATAATAATGACACACAAATCAAGTTAATTTTGGTTTAGAGCCTCTAAATCTAACAACACAATGCAAAAAATATGAAAATATCAATTAGAAGAATATAAATTTGTGAGTTTAAGAAGCTCCTGGGCTTCTTAAACGCCACATATCTTAGACTGGCATGCAGCTGGTGGCTCCCGTGTCACTCAAGTTTTAGTCTGAACTTTAAAACCACCATTGAAGGTGCTGAACCTCTTTTGGAGAGAGGGCTCAATACTTCCAATAGTTCTTTTAAAGTTTAGTCTAAAACCTGCAGAGAATTCACATCAAAGCCACCAGCTGTGACTGTTTATGGTTAGGGCCTCTGTAAATATTAATCCAACCCTAGGAAAAGATCAGGGGGCCCTCCCACACACACACAATCCCTGCCATATTCATCAGCAACTTCCTTTACCCCTCCCCTTTTTTCAGGATAGCCTGGAATTTCAGGATGTACTGACCCCCCCCTCCCCCCCCGGAACGCATCTTTTTCTGCAATTCTCCTTGAGCCTAGAAGAAAGAAACCATCATGGACTTAAAATACTCAGTCTAAAACAGGGGTGCTCATTAGGTAGATCGTGATCTACTGGTAGATCGCATAGGGCGTCCTGGTAGATCGCAGGCAGGGCGGGAGGAGGCTCAGTCCCACCCCGCAGGCTCCTGACGCTGCCCAGGTGCAGAAGGAGGTTGGACTGGGTGGCCCTTGGAGGTCTCCTCCTATTCTAGGAACCCATTGTTGTTGTTATTATTATTATTATCATCAGAGGCTGAATGGCCATCTGTGAGGAATGCTTTGTGTGTTTTCCCCTTATAAGTGGCAGAAGGAGGTTGGACTGGATGGCCCTTGGAGGTCTCCTCCTACTCTAGGAACCTATTGTTGTTGTTGTTGTTACTATTATTATTAGTAGTACCAGAGAGTGAATGAATATTATTAGTATTATTATGAATGAATTCAGGGGCTTATTATACTCACATTTAGTTGAATTCAGTCTTAAAATATATTATATGGCTCTCACTGAAATAAATTTCCAAATATTTTGCTTTTATGGCTCTCTGAATAGTGGGTAGTAGATCATTTTGACTTGGTTGTTTTATAAGTAGCTCGCATGCTGAAAAAGTGTGAGCACTCCTGGTCTAAAAAATCTCATAGGAATGGGTCAACTTTCCATGGGCCGATCTAGACAGTACCTTCATTGCAGGAGCTTCCACAGTAAACAGGAGGGTAGCCAGACGCCATTCCCTCAAAACGCGGAAGCAATCGCTACAAATGGCAAAACCCCGCAAAATTTCCAGATGCAGGAATATTGCGATTTTGAGTAGAATATGCGGATCTTTTCATGTCTGAATGTCCCTGCAATCAGAAATCTGGGTTTGTTTCCTGAGCTTTAGATGTCTGCTCCTGATTGGTTGGGTCCTAAAGAGAATGTGACACTTGAGTAGAAGGCAAAAACTTTGTTTGTGTGCTAGAAACTTCATGAAACGTGTGCAGGGCACATTTTCTCTGGCCAGGACAAAGAACAGAACTTTTGTAGTGGTTCGCTGCAGTGATTCTCCGCATATCCGAATTTTGAGGGTTAAAAAAAATGCCAAAGTTTCTGGTGGAAGTCCTGCAACAGCCATATTTGAAGACTCTAAATCTCACTACAAAGCATCAAGTCTGGACAACAGAGGCAGAAATCCCAGGACCAACAGGTATATACAGTATGTGCACCGGGACTGTGGCACAGCTGGCTGAGGGTCAGCTGCATTAAGATCACTACTGACCGAAAGGTCATGAGTTCAAAGCCAACCCAGGCCGGTGTGAGCTTCTGGCCAATTTTGTGTAGTTTGTTGTCGACCTTTGCAACCCGAAAGGCAGTTGCATCTGTCAAGTAGGAAATTTAGGTATCACCTAGGTGTGGGAAGGCTAACTTAAGAAATTTACGAGGCCATAAAAAATCTCCAACAGAAAGCATGTGGGGAATGCGGAAAGTACTTTGTTAGTCTCACAGATGGACGGTGAAGCGACAGCTCCCCTGGTGCCCAGAAAAAAGTTAAATAGCCTCTGACTAACTGTCTATATGTGTTGTGTGTCTATGGCATTGAAGGTTTACCATGTATGTGTACATTGTAATCCGCCCTGAGTCCCCTGCGGGGTGAGAAGGGTGGAATATAAATACTGTAAATAAATAAATAAATAAATAAATAAATAAATAAATAAATCAATCAATCAATCAATCAACCAATCAATCTCTTCTGAAGTCCCAGGATTTTTTGCCCCTGTTTAAAACACATGATGTAATGCTGTCTGGAAGTGCCCCATATTTGCAGAAAGGCCCTCTTTTCTCAGAGTTGTGGGTTTTTAAAGGGACAATAGTATTGCTTTTGATCATGGGATAGTATTCTATTAGTATAATGACAATGTTTAATGCGGTTGGTGGGGACGAGAGATAGGGCCTTCTCGGTGGTGGCTCCCCGCATGTGGAACATTCTCCCAATTGATATACGATCAACCCCATCCCTCCTGGCATTCAGGAAAAAAGTGAAATCCTGGCTGTGGGACCAGGCGTTTGCACATTAGCACGATGCAGCACTTTAGATTGGATTGTAATGGCAAGCTGGTGGACATGGCCAAATGCTTCTATTATGGACGGAATACTGTTTTTAACTTATGTGAATGTATATGATGTATTTTAATGCGAATTGTATTTTAATGTATTTTAATGCTAACTGTATTTTAATGTATTTTAATTCTGACTGTTTTTGGTTTTCTATTATATGCATACTGTGTTTTTGGCATAAAATTGTTGTTGTTTTCTGAGTTCTCGGCATAGCCAGGATTTTGTTTCGGAGGGGCTGAGTTTGTTCGGGGGGGGCTGAGACTGGGTGGAAGAGGGTCTACCCTTTTGTATTGTTATCCCAATAACCCCATTAATGTGGGATATAATGAGCTTGGATAAGATCATGATATGAATAAACATAACAGTTTAAATAATGTACCAGTAAGGCCTTTTCGCGGACCACCCTGAGAATTTCGGGGGGCTGAGCCCCCTTAGCCCCGGCCATGCCTGGGGGTTGAGAAGAGCAGGGTAGAAATGGTGGAAATAAATAAATAAATAAAAATAATTAAACTCTGTGGTTTTTCTATAAGTTATAACTGTATTCTCAATTTGCTTCAGACATGATAAATAAATAATTCTACTCGTACTCAAATACTCCCTGAAAAACAAAACTTGGCAACATAATAGAACCACCCTGATGTTGATTTGGGCTGAACACAACTGCTATGATATGACTCAAATTAAAACTGCTTTGTAAATACATACAGAATGCCTAGGTTTGGATGTACCTCCAGAGAGAGAGAGAGAGAAACAAAACACAAAAAGCACAGTAGGAGTTTTGATTTTTTTTTAAAGGAAAGAGCACGCTGAAAAAGTGTTCAGCCCCAAACAGATATCAAAAGATACCTGCCAACACAAATTAATTATGTCATGATTTCAGCTAATGCCTTGATCAGGGAGAAGTGTAAATATCATCAGACAAGGAAAAACATTGTATAGGAGTTGAAAAAAGAGTTCATAAGAAAAGTGCAAGTACAAAGAAAAACTCCTATTCTAGAAACTAAGCATCCTCCACTTTTTTATTACCAATGCTATCCAAGTCTTTAAAACTGGGGACCTACAGGAGGTTGCTTAGGACTGACTCTTGATAGCAGGTTAGCAAGGATTTCTGACATTTAATTATCTGATAAGAGGAACATTTTAAAAGCAACACAACAGTCATGCTGTTAAGAAGAGGGATTGGGGAACAACTGGAGTGGGTTATCGTGTGGAATGTCTTACAAACTGGCGGCCCTTCCACACAGTCATATATCCCAGAATATCAAGGCAGAATATTCCACATTATCTGAGTGTGGACTCAGATAACTCAGTTCAAAGCAGATATTGTGGGATTTTCTGCCTTGATATTCTAGGACAGTGTTTCCTAACCGCTGTTCCGCGGCACACTACTGTTCCGTGACGGATCATCTGGTGTGCTGCGGAAAATGTCTCTTCTCCCCCTTTCTTCCCCCTCCTGCCTGCTGCTGCTGCTTGGGGGAGGAGGAGGAGGAGGAAGGGCCGGGCGGCGGCGGCGGCGGCGAAGGGGCTGGGGCGCCGCCTCCTTCGGCCGTTTTCCCTCCGCGTGCCAGTCAGCTGGCCCATCCCAGCTGCCAGGGAAGGCCTGGGCACCTCGGGGAGCCTCGGAAGAAAGGCTCCCCACAGGGCCCAGGCACTGACTGGGAGCCGGGTTTGGCCGTCTTGTGTCTTCCACTGAGCCCGGCAGGAGATGCAAGCTGGCCAAACTCGGCTCCCAGGCAAGGCCTGTTCCCCAGACTCTCCCTCTGCTTGTGAGGGAGAGCCTGGGGAAACTGAGGAAATCTCAGGACCTGGCTGCTTCCAAAGTGCACTTTGGAAGCTGTCAGGGGCCGAGATCCATCTCCTCCATTTCCCCAGGCTCTCCCTTCGCTTGTGAGGGAGGCCTCCGGAGGAAATTGGCCATGGCTGGAGAGCCTTTGAAAGCAGCCAGGGCCCGAGATCCATCTTCTCCGTTTCCTGCGGGAGCCTTTCTCCCGGGCGGCTTCCAGAACCACAAACTGGGAGAATGGCAGCCAGGCCGTCGCATCTTCCGCCGAGCCTGGCACGTGCCGCTAGCCTGCCAAACCCGGCTCCCAGACAGGGCCTGTTCCTTGCGGGGAGCCTGTCTCCCAGTTCACAGCTCCACCAAGCCCGGCGGAGCTGCAAACCGGGAGAACGGCTCTCCGCAGGGCCCCGCCCCTCCCTCCTCCCTGTTCTTTTCGGTTCGCGCAAAACTGCTCTCGGCCGCCCTCCGGCTCCCTGTCTATTTCCCCCAAACTCCATCTGTGTTCACATTTGGGCATATTGAGTATTCATGCCAAGTTTGGTCCTGATCCAACATTGTTTGAGTCCAGAGTGCTCTCTGGATGTAGGTGAACTACAACTCCAAAACTCAAGATCAATTAGCTATATGTATTTCTGTGTTAGAGTGTTATTTTGTGTCATTTTGGTTGGTGGTGGGCCCCAGGATTTTGTAAATGTAAAAAGTGTGCCGTGGCTCAAAAAAGGTTGGGAAACACTGTTCTAGGATATAGGGCTGTGTGGAAGGGCCCTTGGATTTAGCTGTGGTCACAATTCCCCCGTGCCAAGCCCTGTGGTTAAAACATTCTTGTATGTTCACAAAAGTCAGGTGGTGATTCCTATGTCAATGTGGTGGAGAATTTATTCTGGCTTTTAGACCAGGTTTTAAAGTTTCTTTAGGGCCCTTTCAGACAGCCACATAATCCAGAATATCAAGGCAGAAAATCCCACAATATCTGCTTTGAACTGGTTTATTTGAGTCCACACTACCATATGTTCCAGTTCAAAGCAGAAAATGTGGGGTTTAATTCAGTTGTGTGGAAGGGGCCTATGTATACATTACCGTGGCTAGCACTTTAAAAATGTCATATGAAGCCTCGACTGGATTCAGTGCCTTACTGCCATGGAATTTATCAGCTTCCAACCTACCTGAAATCTACTATTGTGCACCTGGCTCTGGCTGGGCGGTCTCAGAAGGCCAATATTGTCTCTTCCAAAGACTGACAAATATTGTCTCTTGTCAGTCTAGCTCCACCCATCTCTTTTCTAGGTCTGGACTCTGTTTCTTACGCAGTTTCTCATTTTCCAAAAATAGGCAGCCGGTTAATTTTTATTAATACATTACATTTTTCCTTTGGCAATTGTTTGAGTTTCATCCTTTTTGATGTTGAGCTGTTTTTGTTTGTTTGTTTCAATGCTTGGGACTATTCTTGGAGCTTTCTTTTGTTTTCCTTTTTTGCGGAGTTTAAGGCTTTATTTCTAAGCTCTGGAAATGTACGCAATAGATATCGGAGAATTAAATAATAACCGTAATAATATACATTTTTAGGAGTACCTTTTTACAATAGTGATGCAGTTTATAGATATTTATAGTGGTTGGTTTTCCCCGACATTAAGTCTATATTGTTTCTTATTTATATGTATGTATTTTTATTGCAATTACTGTTGATGTTTGATTTTATTTTATTGTAATTTGTTGTTTGGTTGGGCTTGGCCTCATGTGAGCCGCCCTGAGTCCCCACTGGGGAGAGGGGGTGGGGTACAAATAAAGTTGATTATGATGATGATGATGATGATTATTATTATTATTGTTCACAAACTCACCGCCCTTCTTGTAAAAGCAGACTTCCGTTTGGTACTCTTGTTTTCCTTCCAACACTTTCTCGATGCGCTGCAAAACAGCTTCGCTGGTGTCGCTGCCATAGAGGAAACGGCAGCTACAGTTCTTCTGCATGACTTCTGTCCGGGCAAAGCCAGTGAGGTCACAGAAGCCGTCTGAGCAGTAGACGATGGGGAACCCACGGTGCACCTGAGCATTGGCCAGGAGGAAGTTGCTGTCTGTGAAGAGCAGAGAAGAGAGACTATGGCCCTGAGTTATTATGTCCACACAGAAAGAGTGTGGAAACAATACTTTGGGGTGGGGTGGGAGGAGATAACTGTTCCAGTAGATTGTGGAAACTGTAGTCTAAAAGAGGGGTGGGGGTGGGGAGCAGGAATCTAGATGGTTTTGCTTCAGTGGCTTATTAAAAACTCTCCAATATTTCACACATGAAAACCTGGGACACATGGCCAAGCCACACTGGAGTGTGGTCAAGATGGGAAAAGTTATTAATGATGTACATGTGAACGTTCTTTTGCCTGAACCTACTGAGAAGGGCAAGATTCAACCCACTTCTCTCCCTCCTGCTGGGTTAATTCAGTGCAAACTAGTTTTGCACTTCGAACTCTTGTTTGCAACTTATGAAACAAGCTGAGAACAGAATGGAAAATGGGAAGAGGAAGGAAAAATGTATTTAATTTTTTTTACAGATACTGAATATATGGAATTATAGGCAATTAATTAGACATGTACTACTAAACCTGAGGGACCGCCTTACCCCGTACGTTCCCCCGAGATCACTGCGCTCGGAAGAGCAAAACTTGCTGGTTATACCATCGTCCCGCTCCTGTCATTTGTCCAGCACGAGACAGAGAGCCTTCTCTGCGCGGCTCCAGTACTCTGGAATTCGCTCCCTAACCATATTCGAGCGGTCCCTGAACTGCTCCCTTTCCGAAGGGACTGCGGGACGGCCCTCTTTAGACTGGCATTTGGGTAGCCTCAAACTCGTTTGGGTCTATCCCGCCTCAGTAAGGAACTGTAGACTGTACCATCAGTGCTACGCACTATGTTTTTACTGTATGTTTTATGCTGTTTTTATGATGTGTTTTACTGTTGCACTATGTTCTCATTGTATGTTTGCATTTTTGTGATCCGCCCCGAGCCTGCTGGGAGGAGCGGAATATAAAACTGAATAATAAAATAAATAAATAAATAAATAAACTGTGCTTAATTCCGTTCAGCAGTTCACCTACCTGGGAACCATCATCTCTTCAGACGCCAAGATTGACAAAGAGATAGATCACAGATTAGCAAAGGCATATAGTGCATTTGGAAGGCTTTACAAAAGAGTCTGGAGCAACAAGCACCTGAGGCAAAGCACCAAAATCAGTGTGTACAGAGCTATCGTACTGTCTATTCTCCTATAAGGGTCTGAAACATGGGTCACCTATCGCCAACACCTACGACTCCTCTAATGCTTTCATCAGCGCTGTCTTCGCACAATCCTAAATATACACTGGACCGACTATGTGATGAATGTTGCCGTCCTTGAGCAAGCAGGGATCACCAGCATTGAGGCCATGCTATTGAGAACACAGCTGCGCTGGGCAGGGCACATCTCTAGGATGGAGGAGCACCACCTCCCAAAGATACTACTCTATGGTGAACTCACCACGGGTCGGTGCAAGAGAGGCGCCCCCAAAAAGAGATATAAGGATTCCCTGAAACAACATCTCAGACTCGGCCAGATTGATCACCAACAATGGTCCACCCTGGCCTCATATCGGGAGGCATGGAGATGCACTAGCCACAATGCTGCGGCCTCTTTCGAGAAGGCATGCCGAATGGGTCTCGAAGAGAAACGACAACGCAGAAAGAACCGCAACTTGGAAACAACATCACCCAAGGAGACTTTCTGCTGTGCTTTCTGCAACTGAACTTGCCTATCTCAGATTGGCCTTTTTAGTTATCAACGGGCTTGTAAAAAGCGTGGGATGAGTCCTTCCTAAGAATCTTCGTTCACGAAGTAATGCTGAGAGAGAGACTAAACTGAGACATTTGAAAGGTATGCTTTTATGGCTTGTGGATGCCTCTTCCTGTAGAAGAATCAGGAAAAGTTATTTTTCAATGCAGTTGGTTTTTCAGCTACCAGAACAGTACCTTTCAATGCGGATTTCAATGAGGGAGGCAACATTTGAATATAATACACATATTCTCTGCTTCTGAACTATAACCTGTCCTGTCTAACCTTTAGCCATACCCATCCATTGGCATAGTTTTGAAGGCAGTTAAGAAGGGGGGTTGTTGCTCATGAGTGTGTGCATATCATCCCACTCTTTCCTACAGACAAACAGACTGGTAAAGGTTTTGATAGAGTTTTTAAACTACAGAACACTCATTTCACCACAATGATTAGTGCCATTTGTGGACCTAATCCACATGGGAATACAGACAGACAGATGTCAGCGTGCTGGAAAAAGCAAAGACCACCAGCATTGAAGCGATGCTCCTATGCCATCAACTTCGTTGGACTGGCCACGCTGTCTGAATGCTCGATCACCATCTCCCAAAGCAGTTACTATACTCCTAACTCAAGAATGGAAAATGGGAATGTTGGTGGACAAGAAAAGAGATTTAAAGATGGGCTTAAAGCTAACCTTAAAAACTGTGGCATAGACACCGAGAACTGGGAAGCCCTGGCCCTCAAGTGCTCTAGCTGGAGGCCAGCTGTGACCAGGAGTGCTGTGGAATTTGAAGAGGCACAAATGGAGGGCGAAAGGGAGAAACATGCCAAGCGCAACCCTGATCGGGACCACTTTCCACCTGGAAACTGATGTCCTCACTGTGAAAGAACATGTGAGTCAAGAATAGGGTTCTATAGTCACCTACGTATCCACCGCCAAGACACTACACTTGGAAAGCCATCATACTTGGACAACAAGGGATTGCCTAAGTCAGTGTTTTCCAACCAGTGTGCTGTGGCACACTAGTATGCCGTGAGTGATCATCAGTGTGCCGTGGGAAAACCTCCAATATACCCTTTCTTCCCCCTCCTTCCGAACTCCTGCTGCTTGCAGAGGGGAGGAGGAGGAGGAGGAAGGGCCGGGTGGCGGCAAAGAAGAAGGGGCCGGGGCACCGCCTCCTTCAGCCATTTCCCCTCTGCGTGTGCCAGCCAGCCAGCCTACCTCCAATTGAGGGAGAGAGGAGGGAAGGGTGACGTCACTTGGGGTCCGCCCCCTTTCCAGTGGTCACCATTTGAGGAGGAGGAAGGGCCGGCAGAGAGGCTGACGTGAGCGGAGGGAGGGTCAGAAATGGGTGGAGTGTCCCCCTCCCCATGAGAAAGAGGCCACCCGCTCGCCCATCATTATTTGAGTCCACGGTGCTCTCTGGGTGTAAGTAAACTACAACTTCCAAACTCAAGGTCAATTCCCAAGCAAGCCCTTTCAGTACTTACTGTTGGTAATGAGAGTTCAATATGCCAAGTTTGGTTCAATTCCATTATTGCAAGAATTCAGGATGCTCTTTGATTGTGTGTTAACTATAAATCCCAGAAACTTCAACTCCCAAATGCCAAGGTCTATTTTCCCCAAACTCCATCTGTGTTCACATTTGGGCATATTGAGTATTCATGCCACGTTTGGTCCTGATCCAACATTGTTTGAGTCCACAGTGCTCTTTGTACATAGTTGAACTACAACCCCAAAACTCAAGGTCAATGCCCACCAAACTCTTATAGTATTTTCTCTTGGTTATGGGAGTTGTGTGTGGGAAGTTTGATTCCATTCCATCATTGGTGGAGTTCAGAATGCTCTTTGATTGCGGATGAACTATATCTCCCAGCATCGAAACAGACCCAGGTTTCACACTAAGTGAGTGTATAAATACATTTTAAAACATATTAACTATATGTATTACTGTGTTAGAGTGTACTTTTGTGTCATTTTGGTACAGGATTTTGTAAATGTAAAAAATGTGCCGCGGCTCAAAAAAGGTTGAAAAACACTGGCCTAAGTAGGTAACTAAGTGGTGCCATTACAGTGCATATTGGTGTCTCTGTCACTTTATGCATTTGTCCTATCAGCAGAGAAAAGATCTTTCAGACCATTTCTGGATCCTGCAAGAGGCATGGCTACTCTCCAGTCAGTTAAATCATGTTACATAAAAAATATATTATTTAAAAAACCTCTGAGCATGTATCAAGTAGTTCTTCAGCCTCACCAAGGAGCTCCTGCTAGCAGCCTACACAAAACTTAAAATTAAAGAGAAACACTTAAAATTAAATCAGTCCTGCAAGCTGCCCACACAAACTTAAAATTAAAGGGCTCTGACAGAGCATGTGTCTTTCTTTCACCAAAACGAAACCTGGAAAGATGAATTTACTGGATCGCTACACCCAGAGTCCTCCAACCAGTATGTTTCCCCCCCAAGATCTGTTCAAAACAAATAGGTTTAAGGATCTATATTTTTCTCTATGACACACTCTCCAAAGAACATTCTGTAGTTTATTGTGGGCCTTCTGTACCATTGTCAATACTTAGACCAATACCACATTTGCAGCCAAACACACTGCAGGTCCCTTTGTCTATTAAGACTGGAGACAAAGGCAATAGAGAAAGACCTTGCTTTGTGTTTCTGCCTCACAGGTTTCGCATTCGTAGCTGTTTCTTGTTATGTCACCTTCCTAATGGAACTCCTTCCCTCCGGAGGCTCATATGTGCTCACCTGTCCCAAGAGGCCTTTGGAAAGCTGACTAAATCTCTTTTGTTTACACTGATCATGTTGCCTTTCTGATCTCTGACAATATGGAACACTAGGCTTTAGTGAGATAGAGAGGATAAAGGTAGATAAAGGCAGCGTATCCTCCGTGATCCACATACAGGCCCCATCTAAACTGACTATTTAATGTAATTCAAAGTTAGCTTTCACATTGCGGCGGCCAGTCAACAAAGCCCAACGAAAGCGTGCCAAAGAAAGCCCTTAATGCACAGCAATACTCTGCGATTTGTGTAGTCACCATTCAGGGTCAAACATGTTCAAGGATTTCCTATGTAATCATCTACACAGACAAATCAATGTCAGTTTGAAACTGTATTAAATTGTCTTTTGTTTTTGTAGCATCCACGTACTCTTAGGCGATCCATATCTTTTGAACTGGCAAATAGGATTTTTTTTTGTGGTAAAGGATAATGGGCTCGGCCGAGTTACCGGCTGAGCAGGTTGCGGGGCGGGATTGCCCTTGCCGCCATCTGGCGGAGTGAGAAGGGGCTTCTCCTTCCCAGAAGCCCCTGGGTGTGGCGGGAAGGTTTCCCGCCACCAACGCCAGCCAGTCAATGACAGGGCTGGCCCCGCCCCACCCCGCCCCTTCTTTGCGCCGCCTGGCCTGCCCTTCTGCCTGGGCAGCCTATTTAAGGCCATCTGGGGCTGCCCAGGCCGCATGTGGGGCCAGCTCTGTTTTTTCCTCCCACCCTCCCTTCTCATGGCATTACTTGTTGGTGTCCATTTTGCCATTCTTCATGTCATTGTTGCATTGTTCTTGGTCATGCATTATATTGTTCTTTGTCACAACTCTGTGTTTGGCGTGTGGCATGGCCCCTGGATCAGGCTGGCTTATCGCCCCTTGGTTGTAAGGGGGATAACACCCAGGCCCTCCTGGGGTGCTGAGTTTCCGTGGACAAGCATTGGGCCACTCGCACCCCAGGCTTGCATATGCCTTTGGACATTTGTGGGGGCTGTACGACACTGATCCAGTGCCCATGCGTGGCCGCCAACCCTTTGTTCCTGCTTTCATTAAATGAGTTGTGGCCATTTTCATCCAACCATTTGTGTCTGTATTATTGTTCTTGGCACGAGGTGTGTCATTCTTGCACACGCAACATGAAAACCACCCAAAAACCTTGACCATAATGCACCAACATTTCATAGATTGGGTTGTTGTGACTTTTCCGGGCTGCATAGCCATGTTCCAGAAGCATTCTCTCCTGATGTTTCACCCACATCTATGGCAGGCAACTTCAGAGGTTGTGAGGCCTGTTGGAAACTGGGCAAGTGAGGTTTATATATCTGTGGAATGTCCAAGGTGGGAAAAGGAACTCAGGACAGGACTAAAATCACGACAGTAAATAAAGAGCAACACTAAAAAAGGGGGGAGGGTGAATTCCAGACAGGAAGCAATCAGAGCCAGCTAACACCTCCCAACAAAGGATTCCCCCAGACAGGAGGCAGCCAGACTTTGATGCTGCTAGGCTATTCAATGCTAATCAAGGTGACCAACTGCAACATTCACACTTGCCTCCAATAGACAAGAGTTCTTTCTCCCACCCTGGACATCTCACAGATATATAAACTTCACTTGCCTAGTTTCCAACAGACCTCACAGTCTCTGAGAATGCCTACCATAGATGTGGGCAAAACGTCAGGAGAGAATGCTTTTGGAACATGGCCATACATCCTGGAAAACTCACAACAACCCAGTGATTCTGGCCATGACAACACATATGTCATATATTGGTTAAATATTCCCAAGCATCCCCAAAACAGGGAAAAATAGCAGAAGAAATGCCAGAAACAAGAAATAAAAGAGAACCAAGATGGAAAATAACTTCCAGGTTGCTTGGAACATGTGGTCAATTAAGGGAAGGGGGTAGGAGTAAAAACTGCCCATCCCTCACACAGTTGCTCACCACTGAGTTAGCTTCTGCAGGCTTACCAATGCAGAAGAATAGACTTTTAGATGATTGCATTAACTTAGATGAATCTACACTGTAGAATTAATGCAGATTGTCAACACTTTAATTACCATGGCTCAATGCTATGGAATCATGGGAGTTGTACTTTAGCAAGGTTTTTTTTAGTTTTATCTGCCCAAGAGATTCCTTGAATGTAGAATGGCGCCTCACCAAACTACAAATTCTAGGATCCCATACCTTTGAGCCAGCAGTTAAAGTAGTGTCAAAGTACATCCATTCTCTAGTGTAGATGCACCCTCCCATTGTGAAACCCACAAGCAATACTTCCATTCTCTTCTGGCTCCTCACATCTGCTACACCTCCATGCTTTACTGCCTCTGCTACATGTTGTGGAGAAGAATAACATATACTATACGACACCCAAATTGGGGAGGGGGAGGTTCCAGGATCCCCCATGGATACCTGAAATCGTGGATAGCAGTGAACCTTATATTTTAAGCATACAGGCAGTCCCCAAGTTACAAACAAGATAGGGTCTGTAGGTTTGTTTTTAAGTTGGATTTTGTTTGTAAGTCGGAACAGGTACATTTTTTAAGTGTAACTCCAGCTATAGGTAAAGGTAAAGGTTTCCCCTTGACACTAAGTCTAGTCGTGTACGACTCGGGGTGGTGGTGCTCATCTCAATTTCTAAGCCAAAGAGCCGGCGTTGTCCATAGATGCCTCTAAGGTTGGCATGACTGCATGGAGCGCCATTACCTTCCTGCCAGAGTGGCATCTAATGATCTACTCATATTTGCATGTTTACAAATTGCTAGGTTGGCAGATGCTGGGGCTAACAGCAGGAGCTCACCCCCGCTCCCTGGATTCGAACTGGGGACCTTTCAGTCACCAAGTTCAGCAGCTCAGCAATTTAACCCTTTGCACTACCAGGGGCTCCTAACTCCAGATAGATAGATAGATAGATAGATAGATAGACAGACAGACAGACAGACACACACACACACTTTGGATAGCTGTCTGTGCCTGTGTTCAGAAGATTTCACCTCACTTTCTGTCCCTGTGAAAATTGGATTTTGGTAATTTTGGCTTGTTGTGGAAACAAGCATTAGTAAATTAGCTTCAGTGGAGACATCTTTTCCTCATGGTAGCTCTTGAAAGAGTGAATTTCCCTTCCGAAAGATAATTTCTCTCACTTCCTATTGTTTCACCCCTGTCCTTAACTATGAGTTGTTTGTAAGTCAGATGTTTGTAACTCGGGGACTGCTTGTACTTGGGCTGGAAGCATATAACAAAATTGCCCTGGAATATCTAGAGCAGGCATGGGCAAACTTCAGTCCTCTGGGTGTTTTGGACTCCAACTCTCACAATTCCTAACAGCCAGTAGGCTGTTAGGAATTGTGGGAGTTGCAGTCCAAAACACCCAGAGGGCGGAAGTTTTCCTATGCCTGCTTTAGAGAGACTCACAAACATTTCAGAGCAAGGAGAGTATTTTTTGGTGCCTGAATAAGTGAAACGGTAGCTATCAAATCCATAAGCGTTTTTAATGCATTTACAAGCAAAAACAATATAATGAGAACTTTCTTCAATGTACACAGGGGGTCAGCTGACCCCTGTGTTATGAAACTGTCCACCATGTCATTGCCACAGCACTCAGAACCGAGCACAAGGTGTTGACACAAGGCATCAGTGCTTGAACCATGTGCTATTCCTCCTCCGCCATCATTTATTCAGGTCACTCCCCTTACCTATAAAAGTAACTAAAAGTTACAGGTATTCCACTTTAAAAAGTGATTGCTCATTTAATTATAAACATAATGGAATATAGCCATGCGATCAGTTATGTAATGAAAAAAAGAATCGAGTAACTACGTACGTATACTTTCAAACTCTGATCCAGATAAGATGAAAGTATGCTTGAAAAGAAGGACAACCAATCGGAATAAAGCTATTCCGGATGGGGTTGCCCTCGCCACAAAGAAAGAACAGGTAAGCATTTTGGATAATGTGGTTGTATGTTCTGTTTCGCTGAGAATGGTCCTTTTTGAAGAGCTGTTCAGCTTTAAATTTAGTGTAAAGATCAAGAACCCAAAGAGATGACAAGCGGTCAACCCCAGACAGAATACTGAGCAGGTACACAGGTCACATCAATGAAGACAATGAGATGTCAGTGGTTTCTAAATATGAATCCTACATAATTATTTTTCTCAATGATCAGCAATGTATGTTATACTAGCATATGCATACTTTAATACAGATCTATGTTGTCTTTTGCTCTCCTTCACCCAAATTTCTGCCCATTCGGTGCACCAACTCCTGCCTTTTGTAGAAGACACTCAATATGTCACAGTTATGCGTGCCCTACTTACGTCGAGATTAGATTGCTGCAATGTGTTCTATATGGGGCTGCCCTCAAAATACGTCTGGAAGCTTCAGTTGGTGCAGAATGCTGTGGGAGGACAGCTGACAGGAGCCTGGGTTTTTGATCAGCTTAATATAGCAGTTACTAGGCTGTCTTCCTGTTTGCTTTTGAGCCCAATTTAGGGTGATGGTTGCTCCCTTTCAATCCCCGAACCAGTTTCCCCAACCCAATAATTCCCAGACAATGTAGGGCTGCAGTTCCATTATCAACAGCCACCACAAATGTTGGCTCAGAATTATGGAAGTGTGGTCCTACACGTGTGCCACATTGGTGGGTTATTTATTTATCATATCAGAAGCAAACTGAGGGTACAGTTGTAATAATAATAATAATAATAATAATAATACACTTTATTTATAGTTGTAACGTATTTTAAAAACACAAAGTTTAAAAAACTTGGCATTATACTAAATGTCCTTTGACCAGTAGCTGACCACTTGGAGTGCCTCTGGTGTTGCTGTAAAAAGGTCCTCCATTGTGCATGTGGCAGGGCTCAGACTGCATTGTAATAGATGGTCTGTGGTTTGCTCTTCTCCACACTCGCATGTCGCAGACTCCATTTTGTGGCCCCATTTCTTAAGGTTGGCTCTAAATCTCATGATGCGAGAGTGCATTCTGTTTACTGGCTTCCAAGTCGCCAAGTCTTCTGTGTGCTCAGGAGGGAGTCTCTCATTCAGTATCAGCAATGGCTTGAGGTTCCAGGTTTTAGCCTGCCACTTTTGGACTCTTGCTTGCTGAGGTGTTCTTGTGAGTATCTCTGTAGATCTTAGAAAACTATTTCTTGATTTAAGGCGATAGCGTGCTGGCTGATATTCGAACAGGGAGTGGGCCGGAGATGTCAATGCCTTGGTCCTTTCATTATTGGCTGCTACTTCCTGGTGGATGTCAGGTGATGTAATATCAGCTAAATTATTATTATTATTTACCATGCTTCTATACCGCCTCTCTCAGCCAGAAGGCGACTCGAGGCAGTAAACGAGCGGCAACAAGTGCCCATATACAATACATCACAAGATAAAAACAGTCATATAAAACATATAAAATTAACAGTTAAAAACTACAAAATACAAATCTCAGCTCCACAATCTTAAAATCATTTTCCGTTTCGTCATCATAGTAATCCTTGATCTCGATTAAAGTTCGTCTGCGAATGCGTGCTCCAAAAGCTAAGTCTTGACTTTCTTACGAAATGGGAGGGGGGCCGATCTGATATCACTAGGAAGGGAGTTCCAAAGCCGAGGAGCCACCACTGAGAAGGCCCTGTCTCTCGTCCCCGCCAGGCGCGCCTGCAAAGCAGGTGGGACCGAGAGCAGGGCCTTTCCGGATGATCTTAAGCATCTTGATGGTTCATAGGGAGAGATGCGTTCGGACAGGTAAGTTGGACCAGAACCATTTAGAGCTTTAAAGGCCAAAACCAGCACTTTGAATTGTGTCCGGTAGCAAATTGGTATAATTTCTCCAGTGGTGTAAGGCGTAGAGATCCTGCGATAATGTGGCATGTCTCATTAAGAGCCACATCCACTGTTTTAGCATGGTGAGATGTGTTCCACACTGGGCATGTGAACTCAACAGCAGACACTGGTGGGTGATAAAGTGTCATTCATGATTCTGGTTCTTTACCAAGTCAGGCTGGGTCTTTTTTCCTAACGAAACTAGAATTTAAAAGTAGATAAGAAGGAGTCAAAAGAATAAGAACTACAGTTTATTGCAAAGAGTATTTTGGGTTCTTTAACCCCATTATTATCCTTGCAAGTTTTAAATAATGTGCTATAATGTGCATTTATTTTTAACAGGTGAGATGGTAAGATGAGGCAAGTCAAGTGCCATTTGATGTCATTTGGTGACATTTCGAGGCCAGCAGAATGGGAGATGGATAGATTTGGCCCATGGATCGCAATCAAACAGAAGTCTTCTTAAAGCCAGAAACAACCTTGCTAGACCATAAATATAAACAAAATCCAGAGCTGGATTTATTAAGATGACGACGACGACAACAACAACAACAAGGCATACAAATGTGTAATCTTTTGTGTTCCCCAGAACTTTTAATCAGGTTAGGTGGAAGAAAAAAATTAAAGAGATAGGGGAAGAAATAGAAAAGTACAGAAATATTTAGGCCAGATATATCTGCATCCAGTGGCAGCTATCTACTGGGAATAGCAATGAGGGTGAGAAAGGGGGAGAAGGACGTTCTCCAAGACCCTTGTCATTGGCTGTCTCTGGCTGCCTCCGGATCTCCTTCTTGATGCCCTCCTGTTCCATCCCTGAAAATAGACATGCCCACAGGGTGTGCACTGTTCTTCTGAGCCCTCGCCCTGATGCAAATAACTCTGGATCTTAGGGCTGACTATGCACTTTGCTGCCAAGAGACTCAGCAATTGCTAGAGCTAGGCGTACATACATCCACCTCTGTCCCCTCGGGTGGTAGTGATGGGGGATGAGATGTGTCCTAAGCTGACTTGATCCCTGTCAGAACCCTTGAAGAGAAATCAGGATAATGAATGAACTGGCAAGAGTGTACATCCAGAGGAGATACAGGCAATATAAATATTTTCTTTCTTTCTTGGGGCCGGCTCTACCATTAGGCACAATGAAGCAACTGCCTTGGGTAGCAGAAGCAGAGAGGCAGAGGTGACAGCTCCCCATGGGCTGCATTTTCCTGAACTTCCCAAGCATTATCTCCTGTTGAAGGTTGTTGTTACTTACCTTCACGTCAATTCTAATGGTTTTCCTGGCAGGGTTAAGTCAGAGGTATGTTGCCATTATCTTCCTCTAAAGCTACGAGGGCGGGTCAATAAGTCTGTGACTTTTTGAATGAAACACAGGTTTTGGGATAAAAAATCATTTTATTTTTCAACGTTGTCTCCTTTGAGCTCTATAAACTTTGTCCAACGTTTCTCCATTTTTTTTATCCCTTCCAAAAAATAAGATTCGTTGAGGTCATCAAAATAGGTATTTGTTTGTGAGATGATTTCATTGTTGGAGTCAAATATCTTTCCGCCGAGCCATTTCTTCAGGTTTGTAAATAGTCACTCGGGGCTAAATCCGGAGAATAGGGTGGGTGAGGGAGCAATTTGTATCCCAATTCAAGGATTGTTGCTATGGAAACTGCACATGTGTGCACCTTTGCATTGTCCTGCATTGTGAGCAAACACGGCACCCATCTTGCGGAAAGCTTTCTCATACCCAAGTGATCATTTAAAATTGAAACCACTGAGCCATGTGAGATGCCTATGGCTTCCACAATCTCTCGCACTTTCAATCTCTGATTGGCCAACACCATATCGTGAATTTTTTCAATTGTTTTGGGTGTAGAGACCTCAACTGGGCGCCCAGAATGTTCGGCATCTTCCGTGCTTGTACGGCCACAACAAAATTCAGTAAACCACTTTTTAACCATTGAAATTGATGGTGCAGAGTCCCCATAGTATTTATCAAGTTTAGCCTTGGTTTGAGTGATGGTTTTTTCCCGCAAAAAAAAATGCTTAATGAGCACACAAAATTCACTTTTTTCCATTTTCTCCTCAAATCACGCAGTAGTCTGCTATTATTGGCCGTCAAACACAAACTAAATGACGCAGCTTGTTCAAATTTTGACAGGAGTCAACTGACAGATGCCTGTTGACAGGAGCAGTGTTGCCCTTTCAGTTAAGAGGCGGGAAATTCAAAAAGTCACTGACTTATTGACCCGCCCTCGTAAATGTCATTTATACAAGATCACCAAGTGAGTTTCCAAATCTTAAGACTCCCATCCAACCCTCAGACAACTCTACCACATTGACAGAATAATATATACTTCACAGCCTGTCCTGAAGTCTATAAAACAACCTCCTGTCCCAGATACGGTGTAAGATGCTATCCCATTCATAGGCAGTACTCTTGGGCTCTGCATAAGAATTGGGGATCTTATTCTTTCTCTCCTGCAACTAAATGTCATGGGCTGATCATGCTTTTTCTCTCTCCTTCCTCCCACTGCACTGAATTCCTAAATGGAAAGAGCAAACTGAATCAAGTGCTAGTTGACTATTAAGTCTGTGTACCAAAAATATTACCAAAGAGGAAGCAGCAATTCAAAGTATCTGCAAGGTTTGCTTAGGAAAATGTGCATCTATTTTAAATAATGTGTTCTGCATCAGGAGTAAGATACTATATAAAGATCTGAACTCCACTCCCTGTGAAAAATAAATAGGCGTTCTCTCCTTAACTGCATCCCCTTGTTTCTGGTTTCATCAAGCATTGCCCATTTAATTCTGAATTGTATATTCATTCCCAGAGGGTCTAGAAACTCGTTTATTTTAAGAAAGAAATTAAACAGCATTGTGCCCTATGGCTGTAAAAGCTTGGAATATATTATTTGCCCTCAAATTTTTCCCAACGTATCACAAACATAAGGCACCACAGGGTTTTCTTGGCAAGAGATGTTGCCATTGCTTTCATCTGAGGCTGTGACTTCATCCAGAATTTTAAACAAGATATCAATGCAAGTGAATTTGTGGATAACATTCACAATCTTCAATGGCTACTTTATAGGCTTGTGCACAGATTCGGTGTGGTCAGCTCCCTTCGGCCAATCCAGCTTGTTTGACTTGTTTGGATGGCCATAATGGCAAGGGTGCAGCTGTCACGTTTTGCCGTCTGTAACGGGACAATGTAGCAGCCAATCACAGCTCCTTCTCCCCTATTCGGCATCACAGTTGCATCCTGGCTTCTGTGTATTTTTGGCATGGCTTCTGGCTTGGCCTCTTTCTTTAATCCTTTTAATTTTCCTTTATTTTATTGATTTTTAAAAATGTAGGACTGGGAGTTGGGAACGTGTGGGACAGGTGGGTGGGGTTCACATGTATTTGGGGGGCTCGGAGAGTCACCCTTTTACCTTCTTTTCCCCTCCCTCTCCTTTAGAAAATACTTCTAAAGGATAATAATTATTATTAATAATAGCAGTCCTAGCAAGAAAAAAGAAAAGCCTCATTTTCAGAAAATGACTACCACTGAGTTACCTTTCCTCTAGTGCAGTGTTTCCCAACCTTTTTTTGAGCCGCGGCACACTTTTAACATTAAAAAATCTGGAGGCACACCACCAACCAAGATGACACAAAATGACACTCTATCACAGTAAAGAATGGCTGGGGGATGGTGGCCTGCTGGGAGCAACTGCTGGGAGTGCCGAAGCTGGGGAGGGGAGGAGCCAGGCCGCACCATGCCCCGCCTCCTCCCCCTGGCTTCAGCTGTCCCACAGTTTCTCCAGCCTTGAGGGGGCACTGCCAAGCCAGCATTGTGCTTGCTCTGCCACCGCTGGATGGGCATTGCCCCTTCAAGGCTGGAGAAACTGTGGGACAGCTGAAGCCGGGGGGAGGGGGCGGGGCATGGTGCGGCCTGGCTCCACCCCCTCCCCCGGCTTCAGCTGTCCCACAGCTTCTCCAGCATTGAGGGGGCAGTGCGAGTGAGGGGCGGGAGTCATGGAGGAGTCATGGCGGATTGGAGGCTGGCTGGGGGAATGGCCGAAGGAGGCAGTGCCCCGGCCCCTTCTTCTTTTTCTTTGCCGCCTGGCCCTTCCTCCTCCTCCCCCAAGCAGCAGGAGTTCGGCAGGAGGAGGGGGGAAGGAAGGGGGGGGCAGAGAACTTTTCTCATGGCACAGCAGGAGGTCCGTCACAGCACACTAATGTGCCGCATCACAGCGGTTGGGAAACACTGCCTGGAGTACAAAGTAGAAACAGCTTTAAGGAAGCATTAAACCTGAAACAGAAATGTATTGTGGGGAGGTACCACTCCAGGCAGAGCCTGCAATGCAAATCAAGATAAATAAGAGGGCTTATAAAAGGAAGCCCAGGGTAGGATAGCTCCAGATCATCCTTTTTCCTTCCCTGGGAAGTGGGAAGCCTCCTTAAAATGCCTTCAAAAGCTGTGTGTAGGGGGAGAGAGCACATGTGCGTGCCTGCAGCACCTGCCTCCTCTAGAGTAGAAACAGCTTTAACAAAGCATTAAATCCAGGTATCCTCTATAGATCAAAGGGAAAGGATCTCAGAAAGAGTGGTATCTCAAGCCCTGTCATTAAACCCAGGTCTCGTATACAGACCAAAGGGGAAAGAATCAAAGAAAGAATGGTATCTTAACTCTGATGCTTTTAAATCCAGGTATTAATGAAGGATATAAGGACAAACAATGCCATTGCCTAAAATGATGGGAAGGGAAGCCCAGGGAGCCCCCCAATGCGCCGGATCTAGCCGTATTTTCTGGCTGCAGTACAAATATAGCTCTCTGGCTACCCACTCATTTTTGGGAGGCAAGCGAAAACAGGTACAGGGGTCTACAGGTATCTGGCCAGCAGATACAGATCAAAGTTCAGCTGAAATGCACAAACCTACTACTTTATCATTCTAGCTAAAGTCTGGATGCAGTTAATCAACCCACTGATAAAGAAACTGCTTTGCATCGTAGTCTGACAATGGAGCATCTTCGGTGCTGTGATTTATGTATTTCTTCAAATCTAAGATGCACTTTTTTCACCACATCTATAAAAACGGGGTGGCTCTTATAATCACAGGCATTTTTGTATATACAAAAAAAACCCTTGTTTTTTCTGTTGGTGGTACCGAAATTATTGCACATCTTACAGTCAATGACATCTTAGCATTGAAGAAATGTGGCGTTTCAAAATGAGGACATGCCAATCCTGTTGTGCTTCATCCCCATCCTGATTATTCCGCTAAGTGAGGCCCTGATCCTCTGCCATAAACTCTTCCCTGATGGCACTTCCAGACCCATAAAAAGCACTCTAGCTAAAAGACAAATTCAGGTGGGAAATCTTTTGGTCTCCTTTCTTCCGCTAGAGACTAGCACCTCTTGGGATGCTGAAGAAAAAGAGTGTTGTTGACATTTGTTTAGTACGGTGTCACTGTTTTGCTACACGGATTCCCTGTCTTTGCAAATGGAGTTCTGTCTGGATGATGCACCAGTTTAAACCAGTTGCCTCTTTTCCCATTTTTCTAAATGAGTTATCTCTGTTTGATAACATACTTTGCACAGCATTTTGAGTAGGATGTTGCCACCTCGCTGGTAGGCGGAGTGCCAAGGCAGACAGATGGCCTTCAATATAGAAGGTGCCAAAGAGGACATTTGGGCTATGGATTTCCGCCCAGCAAGGTCAAAGCACTGCCTCCAATGGGCCCCAAATCTTTGCCCTCCTTGGCAATAATCTTATCCTTGGCAATAATCTTACCACTGGCTAAAATGCAGTAACTTTGTGCACAAGATGGGATTGCTTATGGGTCTACTTTCTCAATCAGTCCAGATCAAAGTGTTTATATGAAGCAAATCATTATTCTAACTTGAATCAAGATCAATTGGGACACAGTTAATGGCTGGGAACAGGTATGACCCAAGACGTGATTCTGCACACAGAGCCTTGAAATGAATGGGAAGGTAAAGTCAATGCTCTCACATGATTTGTTGAAAGGCCAAAGAAAATCAGGTTTTCCAGTACAACACAAGTGGAGAATGTGTGGCCCACCAGATGTTGGTGTCGCTTTCCAATTCTTGACCAGTGGTCAAGGATGGTGGGAGTTGTTGCTCCATGGGAGAGCCACACATTTCCCACACACAGTACACTGCATCTTTTGCTTTCCAGTGAAAAGGAGAGTAAGGCTCATAGAGGAACTGTTTGGCTGCATCATGTATTAAATCAGAAATAGAAGTCGGGTGAACAGTCAGTGCATTTAGTTAATTAATAAGCCTAAAAATCTAATTTCACTACGTTTATATCTGAAGGGAGGAATTTGACTTCAAAATATGAAGTTTATGTTGAAGTGTCATTGAAATTTAAGTTAAATCACCTGCACTGAAAGCCTACTAGGAATCAGTTGGAAAATGCCATCCGTGGTTTTGCTCCTGCATTCAGCTCTGTTTGAGCTTCTAGAGCGGGCATGGGTAAACGTCGACCTTCCAGGTGTTTTGGATTTCAACTCCCACAATTCCTAAAAACCTTAGGTCCTTGCCTTTTCCCCATCAGCCGCTTAAGTGGGACTACAGACCATGTGACCAGATCTGGGCCTATTCAGACTGAGACTCCATTAAAAAAGTTGAGTTTGCATCAGAAGCAGTACAGTACAGTTTAGAAATAGGTAGTGTCAGTATGCTGCACTGAGTAGTCAATGTTCAGTAATGTATTAGACTGAAGAGTCTAATACATAATACACAAAATCAGAACGGCCTGTGATATTCGATTGGAGCCCTCAACAGACTCCAACTGAATATCACTGGCCATTCTGATTTTGTGTATTATGTATGTCTTTATTGTGCTGTCTATTGCTGTACTTGTTTGCTTTTAGTTGTGTGTTTATACTCTGTAAACCGCTCCGAGCCTTCAGGAAGTGGCGGTCTATAAATGTGAAGTATAAATAAATAAATAAATAAAGAGTGTGCTCATCTGTATGCAATAGAGAAGCGATGGAAACAGAATGCATTCGAGAACTTACTGTTTAAACTCTCAACCAATAACAAATGTACCTGTATGCTGAATACATGAAGTTTATAAGTAAATCAACTATGTTACTTTTAACAAAGATTACCTATTTTTAGAATCTAGAGCAATGTTTCCCAACCAGTGTGCCGTGGCACACTAGTGTGCCGTGAGCGATCATCAGGTGTGCCGTGGGAAATTGGAACCTCCAATACCCTTTCTTCCCCCTCCTGCTGAACACTTTGTCTTCTCCACTCGGGCTCCCTTCTTCCCAGCCTCGCTCTGCTTGCTTTGCCTCGCTTTGCTCATCTTCGGCTTCGAGTATTTATGCCACAGCGGAATAGGCAACAGAAATATAGAAGTTTAATTCCCCATCGGCCCAATAAACTCCAGTCTCTGTTCGTGTGAATAATGACACTCTCATTCAATTCACAAGGTAAAAATATAACTTTGTATTGAATTGAATTTAACAATAACAAGCTAAGCATGGAAAAACAACAGCAATTACAGCTACCTTCCTAAACATCCTTTCCTCACAAATATTTAATCCTAACTGTCCTCTTCAACGGACAATTCCCAACTGTCAGATCCCAACTGTCATTCCTCAAGATTCCATTCATCAGTCTTGAGACAGCGCCATCTGGTGTCAAACATGTCACACTGCAGAAAATACATCTTGTGCTGACTCATGAATTGCCATTAAAAATGCAATAATCTGACAGCTCACGCTGCCACTTCTGCGGGAGGGGGGAGGGAGGAAGATGTGACCCATGCGGGCGCTACTGCACAAACTCGCCCCACGTCTTCCTCCCTCCCTCCCCTCCACAGTGCTCTCTGGATATACAGTAGGTGAACTACAATTCCAAAACTCAAGGTCAATGCCCACCAAACTCTTATAGTATTTTCTCTTGGTTATGGGAGTTCTGTGTGGGAAGTTTGATTCCATTCCATCATTGGTGGAGTTCAGAATGCTCTTTGATTGCGGGTGAACTATAACTCCCAGCTGTTGAGCAAGACCTTTGTGTGTGTCTTTCTGCCATTCCTGCCAGGATATCTATGTTGTGTTCATCGAAACAGGTCCAGGTTTCACACTGAGTGTATAAATATACATTTAAAAACATATTAACTATATGTATTACTGTGTTAGAGTGTCATTTTGTGTCATTTTGGTTGGTGGTGTGCCCCAGGATTTTGTAAATGTAAAAAATGTGCCACGGCTCAAAAAAGGTTGAAAAACACTGATCTAGAGAGCATGATCTAAAACCAAGAAGATGTTTTTGGGCAACTGAAATAAAACTTCTGAAGATCTGCTATATATTTTGTGCATTGGCATATCTTTCCTAATAGTTCAAAGATATAACCAGGTAGATCAGTCTAACAACTGAGAAACCTAAGTTTTCTTGCATGAATATTAGTGGATATTTACCACTAAAGAGAAGATTCACTCAAATGAGTATTTAACTGGGTTGTTGTGAGTTTTCTGGGCTGTATGGCCATGTTCCAGAAGCATTCTCTCCTGATGTCTCGCCTGCATCTATGGCTGGCATCCTCAGAGGTTGTGAGATCTGTTGGAAACTAGGAAAGTGGGGTTTATATATCTGTGGAATGTCCAGGGTGGAAGAAAGAACTCTTGTCTGTTGGTGGTAGGTGTGAATGTTTCAATTCGCCACCTTGATTAGCATTTAATGGCCTAGATGTTTTTAAGATGTGACTTCTTACTGCCTGGGGAAATCCTTTGTTGGGAGGTGATTAGCTGTCCCTGATTGTTTCCTATTTTTATTTATTTATGGTATTTGTACTCCGTAGCTTCTCACCCCCGCAGGGGGACTCAGCACGGCTTACATTTGCAGCACTACAGGCCGCAACACCACAATACAATTTAAAATTACACCATAGAATCAACATCATTAAAAAGCATTAAAAACATTAAAAAAACATTACATTAAAAACCACTACATACAACAATAATTAATTAAAACCATCAAGCGGAACACATTGTCAGTCCAGTCAAGTCCAAAGCGTCAATCCAGTCAAATCCAAAGGTACAATTTACATCTGCTGCCCAAAGGCCTGGTCCCAGAACCATGACTTTAGCTTTTTTCTAAAAGCGAGGAGAGATGGAGTCGATCTTATTTCGTTTGGGAGTGTGTTCCATAGGTGAGGGGCCACCGCTGAGAAGGCCCTGTCTCTCGTCAGCACCAGCCACATTTTCGATGCTGGCGGGAGTGAGAGCAGGGCCTCCCCAGATGATCTTAAACTGCGAGATGGGACATAGAGGCAGATGCGTTCAGACAAGTAAGCTGGGCCAGAACTGTATAGAGCTTTATAGGTCAATACCAGCACTTTGAATTAGGCTTGGAGATGGACAGGCAACCAGTGGAGCTGACATGGCAGGGGGGTGGTATGCTCCCTGTATGACACCCCAGTTAGCATTCTGGCTGCTGCCCGTTGGACCAACTGAAGTTTCCGAACCGGTTTCAAAGGCAGCCCCATGTAGAGTGTGTTGCAGTAGTCTATTCGGGATGTAACCAGAGCGTGGACTTCCCAAGGTATGGGCACAACTCGTATTGAAAACTTCTTGTCTGGAGTTTTATCTTAAATCTTCTCAGGAAGAGCATACTTTACAAAAAGGATATGATCATTCCAAATGGTGTGAATGCCAATTAATTTCCAAAAGGGTCGAGTTTTCCAAAAGGTTATGATCTCTAAAACGTCATGCCTTTCCAAAACTCCTGAACTCCTCACAGTCTGGGGGGGGGGGGGCAGTCTCTATTTGCAAGCCTTTGCATTCCTTTCAGCCCAACGGCCATGCCACACACTTTGCTTTTTTGTCTGTGTTTTTCCATCATGTGCTAAAACGGATATGCCGATATGCAAATACCCACACAAATAGACCTTGTTTACGTTTTTAAAAATTCAATCCAGGAAAGAACCACTTCCTGGTGAGAATGTTTACTTCCCAACAACATTCCTCCTCCCAATGACACCGTGAAGCGATTTTACTTGCCTAAAAGTCTTAGGGTAAAATGCAAGGTTATTTTGAAATGGGTTAAAACTCAAACCAATGCCTTGCAAACCAATTATCACAGACATCGTATGTCAGGATCAGAGTGTCCATAAGGTGACGATGAGTTTTTTAGTCCATGAAGATGATCCCTAAAATTCCTTGAGATTATTCAAAGCAAAAAAAGGGCTGCGACGACGTGCTGAAGAAGATCTGGACTTAGTGGCATAGTATCCCATGCTTAAAGGCAGGGTTGGGCAAAACTGTCTCTGCCATCGTTTCTAATCTTAATCAGGCTAGCAGATGCTGATGGGAATTGCAATCCGCAACATCTGGAGGGTCACAGATTATTCCTCTGCTCCCTGGCTCTAATGGCAGGATCCTGTCCTCCTGCATTTGCATCACAGCTTAATTTGCACCAGGACTAAGCCCCACATTCTGCTTTCGGTGCTGGTTGTCAGCCTTGGGATATAACAATAAGAATACCTTTTTGTCATTACTGAGTATCCACAACTGTGTCTGGGCTTGAATGGCATGACTTACTGAAGCCCCACAGAGCCGAAAAGGATTACCTTTTAAGAATGCAACTTGCCGAATCCTTTAGTCACCGCAGCCACAGTACATATGGGACTTTAGGAGTCAACATCCTAAAGGATGAGGGCGAACAAATTGAAATTGAATCCAGACAAGACAGAGGCACTCCTGGTCAGTCGAAAGGCCAAACAGGGCATAGGGTTACAGCCTGTGTTGGATGGGGTTACACTCCCCCTGAAGACGCAGGTTCGCAGTCTGGGTGTGATCCTGGATTCATTGCTGAGCCTGGAACCCCATGTTTTGGCGGTGACCAGGGGAGCATTCGCACAATTAAAACTTGGGAAGTCTGACTTGGCCACGGTAGTCCATGCTCTGGTTACATCCCGTATAGGTTACTGCAATGCTCTCTACGTGGGGCTGCCTTTGAAGACTGCTCGGAAGCTTCAATTGGTCTAACGGACAGCAGCCAGGTTGATAACAGGAGCGGCACTCAGGGAGTGTACAACTCCCCTGTTGTGCCAGCTCCACTGGCTACCAGTTTGCTACCGGGCACAATTCAAAGTGCTGGTTTTGGCCTTTAAAGCTCTAAACCAGGGGTGCTCATTAGGTAGATCGCAATCTACTGATAGATCGCTTAGGGCATCCTGGTAGATCGCAGGCAGGGCGGGAGGAAGGCCCAGCCTCGCCCCACAGGCTCCCGACGCTGCCCAAGTGCTGCCGGCCCTGGGTTATCTGAGGCCTTTTCCACACAGTTGAATAAAATCCCATGTTATCTGCTTTGAATCAGATTATATGTCAGTGTGGACTCAGAAAACCCAGTTCAAAGCAGATATTGTGTTATATGTTTCACATTTTTGTAGTGGGTAGGTAGATCATTTTGTCTTGGTTGTTTTATAAGTAGCTCACATGCTGAAAAAGTGTGCGCACCCCTGCTCTAAACAGTTCTGGTCCAACTTACCTGTCCGAACACATCTCTCCCTATGAACCATCAAGATGCTTAAGATCATCTGGAGAGGCCCTGCTCTCGGTCCTGCCTGCTTCACAGGCGCGCCTGGCGGGGACAAGAGACAGGGCCTTCTCAGTGGTGGCTCCTCGGCTTTGGAACTCCCTTCCTAGTGACATCAGATCGGCCCCCTCCCTCCTGACATTTCGTAAGAAAGTCAAGACCTGGCTTTTCGAGCAAGCATTCGCAGACGAACTTTAATCGAGATCAAAGATTAGTATGACGACGAAACGGAAAATGATTTTAAGATTGTGGAGCTGAGATTTGTATTTTGTAGTTTTTAACTGTTAATTTTATATGTTTTTATATGACTGTTTTAATCTTGTGATGTATTCTATATGGGCACTTGTTGCCGCTTGTTCACCGCCTCGAGCCGCCTTCTGGCTGAGAGAGGCGGTATAGAAGCATGGCAAATAAATAAACATCCAAAAGTGTAACTTTTCCATGCGCTGGCATTTCAAAGTATTTTCCCCATAATGCAGAACTAAAGAGAAGGGTTCCACCACCTTTCAATGGAAATAGTATTTCCATTTGTGGCTTTTTCTCAAGGCCTGGCTAGAGAGCTTTCTTTCCACCCTACCCCTACCCAACTGGAGTTTAACTCACGGTCACCTCAGGTCACAGCTTGGATTAATTCAGGAAGAGTGAGTGTGTATTTGTGAGTGTGTGTGTGTATGTCAAAAAATAGTTTGCATCTGTAGCTAAGTCCAGTTTTTGGCTTCTAGGATGCGGGATTAGGGACTGCTTAGATAGCTATGAATTAAAATGTGTACTCTCCATGGTTCTGAGGAGCTTGTGTACGCGGAGTGTGTGTAGACCCCCCCCCCCCCCGGCTGCACAGTGGCCGGGTAGCCGACAACACAGCCTTGGCTCTCTGCACACCCCGAGGGGACTCAAATGAACTTTTGGATGGCACACGGGCTAAGAGCAGCTCATTGGGAGAGATGCCTGGTAGTCTCGAAGTATCAATTGGGAGCTGTCCAAAAGGTCTTTTACCAATGCCGAACTGCTCAAATCCCAGTCTGTTATTCAGGTTCTAATTTTGGCTGTAATACAGAAGTAAGGAACGGAAATAAGGAAGTTGCGGCCAAATTCAGCCGTATCTGTGACGCAGAATATTGTTACGGTTTCTTTTTCAATCAAGCTCCTGAGCACACTAAAATAATATTTCTTGGAGGGGATGTTTGTTTGATGACAGCAACGAAAGCTCTAGCACAGTGGTTCTCAACCTGGGGTCCCCAGATGTTTTTGGCCTTCAACTCCCAAAAATCCAAGCAGCTGATAAACTGGCAGGGATTTCTGGGAGTTGTAGGCCAAAAACATCTGGGGAACCCAGGTTGAGAACCACTGCCTAGCAACTCTGACTGGCAGCAGCAGAGCTTGGAAGTTGAATGAAGTTCAACAGGAACAACTGCAAGATATTCCACTTAGGCAGGAAAAAAAATGAAATGCAAAGATACAGAATGGAGGATGCCTGGCTCGACAGCAGGATGTGTGAAAAAGATCTGGGAGTCCTCGTGGACAACAAGTTAAGCATAAGCCAACAATGTCTTGCAGTGGCAAAAAAGGCCCAATGGGATTTTGGCCTACATAAATAGGAGTATAGTGTCTAAATCCAGGGAAGTCATGGTTGGGAAGTCTGTTCTGGCTACGGTCGTCCACACTCTGGTCACATCCCGAATAGATTACTGCAACGCACTCTATGTGTGGCTGCCTTTGTAGACAGTTCGGAAATAGCAGCGACTCCAACAGGCGGCAGCCAGATTACTAATCGGAGCTACATACAGGGAGCATACCACCCCCCTGTTGTGTCAGCTCCACTGGCTGCCTGTCCACTTCCGAGCTCAATTCAAAGTGCTGGTTTTGACCTTTAAAGCTCTACTATATGGTTCTGGCCCAGCTTACTTGTCCGAATTCATCTGCCACTACGTCCCACCTCGTCATTTAAGATCAGCCAGGGAAGCCCTGCTCTTGCTCCCGCCAACTTCTCAAATGCGGTTGGTGGGGACGAGGGAGAGGGCCTTCTCGGGGGTGGCTCCCCGTTTGTGGAATGCACTCCCAAGCGACATATAATCAACCCCATCCCTCCTGGCATTCAGGAAAAAAGTGAAATCTTGGCTCTGGGACCAGGCCTTTGTACATTAGCACAATGCAGCACTTTGGATTGGAACTGTAATTGGTAAGTGGATGGTTATGGCTCAATGCTTATGTGATGGACGGAACTCTGTTTTAACTTATATGTATGTGTATTATGTGACAATGCTAATTGTATTTTAATCCTGAATGTTTGTGGTTTTATATTGTATTTATATAAATTGTTTGGAGGTTCTAGCAGGGGAGCGCAGCTATCGTAAACCCGGGACCGAAGACTGGAGACCTCGGTACACTCCTTCTATACCTGGGATGTCGTCCTCTTCCACTGAGCGCGCAGCTTCGGGAGGGATGCACATGGAGCGGTAAGGGAGGGAGGGGACACCCGCCTAGCCAGCCAGATCAGCTGAATCAACCCTGGCGATCAATGGGGTGACAGATGTCGCAGCCAGATCGCCCTCACATCCATTGATATGGCCAGTGGACTAATCAATAAAGACTATACCCCTATATAAATTGTTGCCTTTTGTTAGGCCGCTCTGAGTCCCCCCCTCGGGGGTTGAGAAGAGCGGGGTAGAAATGTTGTAAATAAATAAATAAATGCCACCCCTCTATTCTGCCACACCTGGAATACTGTGTCCAGTTCTGGGCACCGCAATTGAAGGGAGATGTTGATGAGCTGGAATGTGTCCAGAAGAAGGTGACTAAAATGATCAAGGGTCTGGAGAACAAGCCTTATGAGGAGCGGCTTAAAGAGCTGGGCATGTTTAGCCTGCAGAAGAGAAGGTTGAGAGGAGACATGATAGCCATGTATAAATATGTGAGGAGAAGTCATAAGGAGGAGGGAGCAAGCTTGTTTTCCGCTGCCCTGGAGACTAGGATGCGGAACCATGGCTTCAAACTACAGGAAAGGAGATTCCACCTGAACAATGAGGAAGAACTTCCTAACTGTGAGAGCTGTTAAAGAATGGAACTCTCTGCCCCAGAGTGGTTCTTTCTTTGGAGGCTTTTAAACAGAGGCTGGATGGGCATCTGTTTGGAATGCTTCGAATGTGGTTTTCCTGCTTCTTGGCAGGGGGTTGGACTGGATGGCCCACGAGGTCTCTTCCAACTCTATGATTCTATGAAATCAGATCACAAATTCACTGCTTTTAAGGTTACAGAGAATGGGGACATTAAGTGAAGTTGGGTAATTTCCATGGCTCATTAGCATCTTCTGGTTCAACCAGAGACCACATGCCATTTGGCCACAGATGTGCCATTGGTAGTGCGTTGGTGGCAGAAACAACCACATAAGTGACATATCCTTTTTTTCAAAGCTGAACCACCCTTTCTGGATTTCAGGTTAGAGCAGACCTGGGAATTTCACGGCCCACGGGCTGCATGTGGCCCGCCGACCAATTCTGACCGGCCCGTGTAAGGGCCCTGGCAGGCAGGCAAGCAGAGCAGCCAACGAAGGGGAAGGGAGGTGGGAGAAGAGGAGGAGGCCAGGAGCCAGTGCCGCTGCAGAGCATGCCTTCACTCTCCTTCTCCCTTCCCTTCCGCCACGCGCACTCCCCCCTACCTTGCGCTCTCTCCCCTCTCTTCTGCCTCATGCTCTTTCCCCCCTCCCTTCTGTTCTGCCTCATGCTCTTTCCCCTCTCCCTTCTCTTCTGCCTCTTCCATTGCTTGCAGGCGAGGGGTAGGGCCTGGCAAGTGGCTTTGAGGCAGGGAAGAGGCTGTACCACGAGGCAGAGGCCCTGGAGCGCTTCCTGGCTGCCCTCCTCACCGGCAAGGCATGGCTCTTCTCTTTAATGTAAGTGAACTATACATCCCAGCAACTCCAACTCCCAAATGTCTATTTTCCCCAAATTTCCCCAGTGTTCACATTGGGGCATATTGAGGATTCGTGCCAAGTTTGGTCCTGATCCAACATTGTTTGAGTCCACAGTGCTCTCTGGATGTTGGTGAACTACAACTCCTAAACTCAAGGTCAATGCCCACCAAACCCTTATAGTGTTTTCTATTGGTCATGGAGTCCTTTGTGCCATGTTTGGTTTAGTTCCATCATTGGTGGAGTTGAGAATGCTCTTTGATTGCAGGTGAACTATAACTCCCAGCAACTACAACTCCCAAATGACAAAATCCATTTTTTGAGTGATAGTCACTCCTTGGGTTAGTAGGTGTCTTGTGGCAGCAATTTGTCCAGTGGTTTTTGAGTTACATTAATCTCACAAATGAACATTATATAATGTATACATTGTTCTCAAGAGTCTGGAGAACAAGTCCTATGGGGAGCGGCTTCAAGAGCTGGGCATGAAGAAGAGAAAGCTGAGAGGAGACAATGTTTTTATATGTCTGTAGAAAACTGAGAACCTCTTTTGTAAACTTGTTTTGTAAAATTTTAGTGAATAAATGTCATTTCTCCTATGACAACCTCTCTTTTTTATTGCTCACTAGCTTGGGGACCCGGCGGTGCCCGGGTTATTTGAGGAAGGCATTGTGGGCCATAGTTCGTCATTGGTGTGGGCCACAGTGCTCTAAGGAAATGAATTAAAGTACTGCAAGTCCCATCATCCATGGTCCATCCTTCCTCAAACTGCACCAGGATGTAGGGTGCATCTTGGGGGGTCTGTGTGCCAAGTTTGGTCTTGTTCTGTCATTGTTGGGGGCCTAGTCAGGAAAATCAAGTTGAGGAAGCCTAACAATATCCCATGAGCTGAGGCCTAGTCAGGAAAATCAAGTTAAGGAAGCCTTGTTGTCAATTTTGGGCCTGGTCTGTGATTTATAGGGGCTGCAGTGTTGTTTGGGAAGTGAATGAGGTGAAGGTACTGCAAATCCCATCATTTGTGGCCCATCCTGCCCTAAACCACACCAGGCTGTGAAGTGGACCATTGGTCCCTTGTTTGCCATGTTTGGTCCTGATCCGTCATTGCTGTGGGCCGCAGTGGCTGACTGCCTGAGGCCTTTTGCTTTCCCTCTGAGTCACCTTAGAAGTGTATTGGGTGAAGGTACTGAACATTCCATTTCCAACAGAAAAAAACTGTCAACTGGTTAACTTCAACTCCAGCCATTTATGCCTGCCTCAGGCCCTTCCCTTTCCTCTCTGTGCTGTGTTGGAATGTTGGGTGACTGGCCAGTCAGAGCCATTTATGCAAATAATCCCGGAGTGGCAGCCAATCGAAACGCTGCCACATATTCCTCCCACCGCTTGGCCGCAAACACTGACTTTTATTATATACATAGATAACATATACTCTTATCAGTCTTATTAATATATCAAAAATGCAATTTAGTGCCTTTTTATTATTATTAAAGAAATTCAATTGATATTATGCTGGGTTAGAGCCTAGTATACAATTTATTGGGGGGGGGGGAGAATAGAGATCCTTCAGTGAAAGTTATTTTTTCCTCTCATTAACTTTAACTGGACTTATTGACTAAGACCCCACATTTCCTCTGAAAGGCTCAGAGCAGCTTACCTATGGTTAAGAAAACGTAGAGCTTCCTTTCGGGATGTGGGGGAAGAATGAAAGGATTATCTCTGCTTAACTTGATGAAGTCCAACTGAGTTAGTAAATAAGACTAAGGGAACAGGAACTTCAGATGTAGATGTGCTTGACTGTATCAAGGGACTAGATAAGATCCTTATCTGGACTAGTAGATACCAAAGCCAGGATCATCTATATCGTAGAATTTCCGATTGCGGAAATTGGAGAGTGTATAGAAAGCTTTTCAGGAAGAGAATCAACTAATTTGAAAAGTGTTGTTGGAGGAAGGTTCTGCGGCTGTTCCGGACTGCCAAAAAGCAAAATATAATTGGTCCAAGAGCAAATCAAATCTGAACTCTCCTTGGAAGCAACAATGACTAAATTGAGGGTGTTGTACTTTGCACTCGAGATGACGTGACTCACTGGAGAAGATGATAATACTGGGAAAAGTGGGAGGAAGCAAGAGAAAGGAAAACCTCATACAAGGCATCCATTATCCCGAGTTTGCAAGACCTGAGTAGGATGACTGAAGGTCTCTAACTCATAGGGTCATCATAAGTCAAAGCTGTCTTGATGGCTAATGACAACAACAAAGGATGAACTTAGGAAGAAAAGTGACCATACTATGCTGGCATTTGAGATCTCCATAGTGTTATAGAATGGAGGATATGTGAATTGGCAATAACAGAACTTAGAATAATGTGTTGTCGAGGGATCTCATGGCCAGAATCACTGGGTTGCTGTGAGTTTTCCAGGCTGTATGGCCATGTTCCAGAAGCATTCTCTCCTGACGTTTCACCCACATCTATGGCCGGAATTCTCAGAGGTTGCGAGGTCTGTTGGAAACTACACCCATGGGGTTTATTTATTTATTTACTTCATTTCTATTCTGCCCTTCTCACCCCGCAGGGGACTCAGGGCGGATTACAATGTACACATAACATTTAGACTCACAAATACACAAGACAGACAGAGGCAATTTAACATCTGGCCACCAGGGGGAGCTGTCCTTCATTCCTCAGCGTGTTTCCTGGAGATCTTTTTATGGCCTCGTAAATCAGTTAAATTAAGCCTCCCCACTAAGTCGTACCTTAATTTCCTACTTGACAGATGCGACTGTCTTTCAGGTTGCAAAGGTCGACAACAGGCTACACAATAGGTCGAGAGCCCACCTCGACCCGGGCAGGCCTCAAGCTCATGACCTTCTGGTCAGTAGAGAGCTTATGCAGCTGACACCCAGCTAGCTGCGCCACATTCCCGGTGCTGTGGAATATATAGCTGTGGAATGTCCAGGGTGGGAGAAAGTACTCTTATCCGCTTGAGGCAACTGTGAATGTTGCAATTGGCTACCTTGATTAGCACTGAATGGCTTTTCAGCTTCAAAGCATGGCTGCTTTCTGCCTAGGGGATTCCTTTGTTGGGAGGTGTTTTTACAAGGGGTGTGTGAAACGGTAGTAATCCATTCAGTTGTCGTTCTGTAATCATTTAAATTTTGGATGCCCCTGGTTCTGTTTATAAGAGTAAGAAGAGTAAAAGCAAATCTCTAGAAATCATCAGAGTGGATAGGCATATACTTGGAAAGCTTGGGATTTCATTTCCTGCATGGTTTGAATGTTGGACTATGACTCTGGAGGCCAGGGTTTGAATCCCTACTCAGCCATTAAAACCCACTAAGTGACTTTGGACAAGTCATACACTCTCAGCCTCAGAGAATGGCAAAGGCAAACTCTCACTGAGCAAATCTGAGAAAACCTATGATATGGTTACAATAAGTCAGAAGTAACTTGAAGGAACACCACAACAATAATCAAGCAAAGAGTTGAACTAAATGGCTAACAAGGCCCTCTCCAAATACACTGGTACACCCAGTCCTTCACTGATGCTTTTTCTGCAGTCCCTAACTCCATAGACAGCCAGTGGTGATCCCCAAACATACCTGTAATTTTGCTACTGTTATGAATTGTTATGTAAATATCCGATATGCAGGATGCATTTTCATTCACTGGTCCAAATTTGGCCCAAATTTGAATACTGGGGTGGGGGGGTGTGGTGTGGTATTTTTTCATTTGGAAGTTGTACTTGCTGGGATTTATAGTTAACCTACAATGATGGAATTGAACTGAACTTGGCACACAGAACTCCCATGACCAACAGAAAACACTAGAAGGGTTTGGTGGGCATTGACCTTGAGTTTTGGAGTTGTGGTTCACCTACATCCAGAGAGCACTGTGGACTCAATGATAGATCTGGACCAAACTTAATATGCCCAAATGTGAACACTGGTGGAGTTTGGGGAAAATAGACCTTGGCATTTGGGAGTTGTAGTTGCTGGGATTTATAGTTCATCTACAATAAAAGAGCACTCTTAAACCAGCCCACAATGGATCTGGCACGCTACCTACATGGCCAACATTAAATACTAGTGGAGTTGGAGTGGGGGCTGTTTTTTAATTCTGGGACTTGTAGTTCACCAACACTAAAAAGGAAGGACAGGTGGAGAGATCTTCACCTTTCTCTGCCAAAGGGGTTCCTAAGATCATCAGAAATATGTGTTTTCTGATGGTCTTTGGTGACCCCTCTGAAACCACCTTGTGACCCCTCCCAGGTGTCCTGACCCCCAGATTGAGAAACACTGCTCTAGGGTGTCCTGGGGCAGAAATGTTCTCATCCCAAATTAAACTGAATGGCAGTGGCTCATAGAAGTGTAGAGCTGGAAGTGACTATGAGGGCCATCCAGTCCAACTCAGCACCGGGAATGTGGAGCAGCTGGCTAAGTGTCAGCTGCATAAGATCTTTCTGACCAGTAGGTCATGAGTTCGAGGCCTGCCCGGGTCGAGGTGGGTGCTCGACCTTTAAGTGTAGCCTGCTGTCGACCTTTGCAGCCCGAAAGACAGTTGCATCTGTCAAGTAGGAGATAAAGGTCCTACATTAAGTGGGGAGGCAAATTTTGACTGAATTATGAGGCCATTAAAAAAAGAACTCCAGGAACGCTGCGGAATGCGGAAGGAACAACAAGGGATGCTGGGAACGCTGAGAGATGAGGAGTGCGTTAGCTCCCCCTGGTGGCCAGAGTTTGCCTCTGTTCGTCTATATGTGTGTATGTGAAAAACGGCAGGAATTGTCTGCTAAGTATGTGTACCTGTAATCTGCTCTGAGTCCCCTTCGGGGTGAGAACAGCGGAATATATATAAAGTAAATAAATAAATAAACAAACTCTCTGTTTGGCAGTAGTATACAATCAAAGCACTCCTGACAGATTGCAATCTAGTCTCTTTTTAAAACAATTCCAAAGATGGAGACTCTACCACACCCTGAGGAAGCCAGGATTATATAAGAGGTGCCTTTCCTTACCTTACCTCAGGATGCTGGGGATAGGATCTAAGTCCCTTTTCATCCAAAGCTTGTGCAATAATATTAAGTTGCATCCTTTTCAGAAAGGTTACCATCAGGGCATGAGCTTCCCTAAAGTCTATTGTTGTGCTTAACTTCATCAATGCAGCCATAGGCTAGGTCGCATCGGTTTTGATAGTGTAAAAATGTATGTTTTTCATTTCAGATCATTACAAAGTAAACTGTTAGTTGTTTGTCATACGAAGTACCTTTGCTCGCCTTATCCAGCTGTTCCTGTGCATCTGTTACCTGAGTGACAAAGAATCTTATGAACCCTGGGAAGCAAGCTAGCATCCTAGATACCCTTCATCCTGTTTTTGAGACTCACATGGGAGCTGCTGCTACCACCCCCTGAACTACCCAAGACAGATGGAGGCTGCCAAGAACAGGGCTCAGAGATGCAGGCAGCCAGTTTCCAAAACACGGGATTGGACATGAGGACATAAGGTTGCCACGAGGGAGATAATCCAGCATCAACCATTCATGTGGGAGGCAGCGAAGGATGTGAATTGAAAATCCAAAGCAATTGAGCTGAAGGATGAATGAGCTTTGTAAGCAAACAGGGAATTGTGGTTCTGTAGATTTGATGTTAATCTCTCATTTAAAAGCTTCCTGTAACATGCTCCAGCCAAGCGTGATCTATGACAGGGTTCCCCAGGTTGAAGCTGAAAAGGGAATTCCAGATACCTGACTTTCGCCACCTTCTGCTGTAATTTCTGGACAGTAATATTTTGCAGAAATGGTTACAGGAATTAAGTCTTGATTCTCAGCTTTCTCATCCATACTGGTCCTCTGCTAGAGTCAAGGAAAACCACCATATGCCTTGGGAACTCCAAGGCATATTTGCGTCCGAAATGAATGAATGTTAACCTATTTTCTTCAAGGGCACACTAGACATCCTTCCTGCTAAACCAGTGTTTCTCAACCTGGGGTTTGGGACCATTGGGGGGGGGGGGCGTGAGGCGGTGTCCGAGGGGCCACCAAAGATCATCAGAAAACAGTATTTTCTGTTGGTCATGGGGGTTCTGTGTGGGAAATTTTGCCCCATTCTATCATTGGTGGAGTTCAGAATGCCCTTTGATTGTAGGTGAACTAGAAATCCCAGTAACTACAACTCCCAAATGTCAAAATAAATTCCCACAACCCTGCCTTACACCTCCCCATACCAACAGCGTCTCCTTGGCGAGAGGAACCGCATCTCCGCTTTGGAGTACTTTAAACGCTTATTCGCTCCCACATACTTCTTGGATACCTACCTGAACTTTTGGGAGACTGTATATTTGGTTTGAAGGACTCCACATTTGGATTATTCTATGTGGACCTATGGACATGGGTTATTGATGCGAACATTACTCTCCTCTATCGCCTGAGCGTGTATTTACCCAGACGCCATGAAAGGGTATTGTATGTGCTTATTTTTGTATTGAACTATTCTCACTATGATATTACAATATTTTTGATGAATGATATGCTGTTGTGAGGCCTTCTTCTCTTCCTTCACCCAGTGTTTGTTGTTAAGGTAAAGGTTTTCCCTTGACATTAAGTCCAGTCATGTCCGACTCTGGGGGTTGGCGCTCATCTCCATTTCTAAGCTGAAGAGCCAGCATACACCTCCAAGGTTATGTGGCCAGCATGACTGCATGGAGCGCCGTTAACTTCCCACTGCAGCGGTACCTATTGATCTACTCACATTTGCATGTTTTCGAACTGCTAGGTTGGCAGAAACGGATGAAGTTCACGCCGCTCCCCGGATTCGAACCTGCGACCTTTCGGTCAACAAATTTAGCAGCTCAGCAGATTAACCCACTATGCCATCTGGGGCTCCCCACCCCCCACCTCGTATTCAAATTTGGGCATATCGAGTATTTGTGCCAAATTTGGTCCAGTGAATGAAAATACATCCTGCAGATATTTACATTATGATTCATCACAGTAGCAAAATTACAGTTCTGAAGTAGCAGCAAAAATAATTTTATGGCTGGGGGGTCACCACAACATGAGGAACTGTATTAAGGGGTCGCAGCATTAGGAAGGTTGAGTAACACTGTGCTAAACAGAGTAATGTGTGAATTGGGCTGTGGTTTTGTCGTGGTCAAACAGTCTGTAATTTATCTGAGGCGGTCTTGATTATTGCTTCCTGTGCTCCAAAGCCAGGGACTAGAAACGTGTTTGCATAAACTCAGACTTTTCTTTGATCAGTCATTCCCATCCACTTCTAAAGCTATTTTCAAATCCAATGATTTTACTTTTCCTTTGAGTAATTTCACAGAATTTCCTACAGTAAAATCCAGAAGCAGCAATGGCTTTTTTGGGTCAACTTCAAAGAACAAAATACATTATGTAAGTTTTCGAAGCTTCACTGGCTTCTTCATCATGCAACGTTGTTTAGAATCGTGCAGGAGCAAAGTAGTGATGACATTACAGTCACAGCCCTACATTATGTCTGAGATGTTGTCAGCTAAGAGACAAAGGACAATAATAAACAGGTAAAATGTTAACTCTTTTAGAAACAGGAGAGTAACTTCTCTTGAGTTCCAGAAGTTATGCTTTGGAGAGGGTTCATCTTTCAGAAACAAGGGCCAAAAAAGTATATCTGCTTGTGAATTTTGGAGTTTTTTGTATTTTGTTACATTACCAACATTGCTACCCCTGTATGTGTGTGTGTATGGCCTGTGCTATTATTTTTCTAAATGTTTCTAAAGTACTTACAAAACTAAAATTCTGGGGGTGAACACTAGGTGGCGCTGGTACTTTGTTTCTATAGTGTTGCTGAAGTTCTGGTGGTGAAATGTTCACCACCAGAACTTTAGCAACACTGTAGAAGTAAAGCACCAGCGCCATCTAGTGTTCACCCCCAGAATTTTAGTTTTGTAAGTACTTTAGAAACATTTAGAAGCATGATTGCACAGCCTCATACATATATATATACACACATACACACATATATATATATATATGCATTTTCTATCACCCTTGAAGCCCCTTTGAAACACTTGTGCCAGCAGGACTGCTGACCAAAATGTTGGTAGTTCAAATCCGGGGAATGGGGTGAGCTCCCATCTGTCAGCTCCAGATTCTCATGTGAAGACAGGATGATAAAACATTTGGGCATCCCCTGGGCAATGTCCTTGCATTCAGCCAATTCTCTCACACCAGAAGCGACTTGCAGTTTCCCAAGTCGCTCTTGACATGAAAAAAAAACCCCAAAACACAACAACTTTGAAGTTCAGGACTCAGGGTCCTAAATTGCAGCGACTATAACTTTAAAGCAGCCTGAACTTTCACAACCCTTGTTTCTCAAAGATGAACCCTCTCCTTGGCTAAACATCTGTCTAGAGCAAACACCTAATATAAAAAGAGCAGCGCTTCAGCACAGCCAGGGCTTGAAGGATCAAAGCTCTTGATCTTTTTGAATATCAGGGACAACAACATCATCTGCTATCTCTTCAAGCTTCCCTCTGAGCTTAGTTGCAATCCTCACAGAAGCTGCAGCTGTTAATGGGGAGGGGAAGCTTCCCCACCAACGATTTATGAATGTGAACGGTTAGAGTTGCAATGCAAAACATTTTGGGACAGCTTGTGATTGAATGGGCCATTAAGATCCATTAGGCCCATTCCTTGGGAAGTCTGACTTGGCCACGGTGGTTTACACTCTGGTTACATCCTGTTTAGACTACTGCAATGCTCTCTATGTGGGGCTGCCTTTGGAAACTACTCAAACTAGTCCAACGGTCGGCAGCCAGGTTGCTAACGGGAGCGGCGTACAGGGAACGAACTACTCCTCTGTTGCGTCAGCTTCACTGGCTGCCAATTAACTTCTGGGCACAATTCAAAGTGCTGGTGTTAACCTTTAAAGCCCTAAATGGCTCTGGCTCAGTTTACCTGTCTGAACGTATCTCCTGCTATGAACCATCACGTAGCTTAAGATCTTCAGGAGAGGCCCTGCTCTCGATCCCGCCACTCTCGCAAATGCAGTTGGTGGGGACGAGAGACAGGGCCTTCTCAGTAGCGGCCCCCCGTCTGTGGAACTCACTCCCTAAAGACATCAGGTTGGCCACCTCGCTCCTGTCCTTTAGGAGACAACTAAAGACCTGGCTGTGGGCCCAGAGGTTTGAATAAAGGTATTGATTACTAAACAATGGCAGTTGGACTTGAATAATATGATGTGACGATATTGATTTTATTGACTGGACTCTGGTTTAGCAGCATGTTAATTTGAATGTTAAGGAATTTTATTGATGATTTTATAATGTTTTTAAATTGAGCTAATTGTTTTAATTAATTGTTTTAATTGCACCGGGAATGTGGCGCAGCTGGCTGGGACTCAGCTGCATAAGATCTCTACTGACCAGAAGGTCATGAGTTCGAGGCCTGCCCGGGTTGGGGTGAGCTCTCGACCAATTGTGTAGCTCGTTGTCTGTCTATATAAGTTGTCTGTCTATGGCATTGAATGTTTGCCTGTATATGTGCATTGTGATCTGCCCTGAGTCCTCTGCGGGGTGAGAAGGGCAGAATATAAATGATGTAAATAAATGAATAAATAAATAAATTGTATGTATATGTGAATAGCATCATTGATGCATATGTGAAGCCATCTGAGTCCCCTCGTGGGAGAAGGGCGGGGTAGAAATTAAGATAATAAATAAATACATAAATACATAAATTAGGTTTACAAAACACTCACTTCTGATGGGAATGAAAAAAAAGCTAGAACAAGTTTGTGGATATGGATCGATACAGATCTCTGAAAAGTTGTGGCTTTCCGGGGTTAAATTCTAATCGCACCACACCATTTTCTATGTTTATCTTGGGGAAAAAAAGAAGCTGGTTGTTGTTGTTGTTGTTGTGTGCCTTCAAGCCACTTTCCACCCTTAGGCAACCCTGCAATGGGGATTCCTTGACAAGATTGCTTCAGAAGAGGTTTGCTCTTGATTTCACTGAGGTTGAGAGAGTGTGACTTGCTCAAGGTCACCCAGTGGGTTTCGATGGGCAAACTGGAATTAAAACCCTTGTCTCTAGAGTCATGTTCCCGCTCCGAGCCCTCGGGGAGTGGCGCTGTACAAGTCCAAATAATAAATAAATAATAAATAAATAATGTTCAAACTGCACCAAGCCGGTTCTCAGTGGAAGCTGAACTAACACAAAATGCTCTTCTCTGTCCTAATCGAATTTTAGGAGCTGTCCAATGTTCTGAACCAATGCACTGCTAACTTCATTACAACCTGGACCCCTTTGCTGTCATGGTACCCTTCCAAATAACTTTTAATACAATATATTCTTCCATTTGGACAAACCCCCTACGCCTAACCTTTGGTGAATAAAACTGCATTTAATCCAGACTGGTATCCCTTTTGAGGACATTGTTATCCCTGTCCTCCAAAGTTCAGCAAAAACTTCTCTCCTTCAGATATTTGCACTCAATTCCTTGGGCAATTGCAGGAATGAATAAGGGGAAAACTATCACAGAAAGCACTGGGTGGAAGGTTGGGGGTGGAGAGATGGTTTATTACGAAAGCTTTCCCTGGGCTGCCCCGAAAGGAAAATGCAAAATTAGTTTTCATTGATCTTTCTGGAAGCATTTAAACCATCCTTTCCACTCGCCCCCACCCTGCCGGAATCCTCTTAAGGGAAAATCCTCAAGCCACAATATGGCATTTTTAGTTGTGTTTTTAAAGAACATGATTACTACACCTCTCCTCTCCACCAGTGGACCCCTTTCTCGTTGGGGCAAAGCAAAGGCGGTTAGAAGAGGGATGGAGAGGACATGTAAATTGCGACAAAACTTAGGTCTTGTTTCGGGGTGCAAGGTGAGATAAATACCAGTTCTGCATTGAGAGTGCTCATGCAGCTTTCAAAAGTTTAAAAAACTACAAGAAATTAGACGTTTATGTCTAGTTTTAGACTCATATGACCCGAACACTTATTACAGCGCAATCCGTTATGTACCTACTAAAAAGCAGTCACCACAAGAGTCAGTAAGGCTTACTCATGGGTAAGGAGAGACAAGATTACTCCATATAGGATATGGATTCTCAACCTTCCTAATGCCACAAATCCTTAATACAGTTCCTCATGTTGTGGTGACCCCCAACCAGGCATGTAGCCGGGGGGTGGTCTTGAGGGGCTCAGTCCCCCCCCTCCAAAATTCTCAGGGTGGTCCATGAGAAGGCCTTACTGGTACATTATTTAAACTGTTATGTGTATTCATATCATGATCTGATCATCATGCTCAATATATCCCATATGCATGGGGTATTGGGTAAAGATACAAAAGGTTTGCTAGGGTAGATCCTCTCTCACTCAGACTCAGCCCCCCCCCCAAATCAAACTCAGTTCCCGCCCCCCAATCAAAATCCTTGCTACGGCACTGCCCCCAACCATAAAATTATTTTTCTTGCTACTTCATAACTGTAATGTTGCTACTGCTATTAAGTGTAATATAAATATCTGATATGCAGGATGTATTTTCATTCACTGGACCGAATTTGGCACAAATACCCAATACACCCAAATTTGAATACTGGTAGGGTTGTGAGGAGGGGATTGATGTTGTCATTTGGGAATTGTTGGGATTTATAGTTCACCTACAATCAAAGAACATTCTGAACTCCACCAATGTTGGAATTGAACCAACCTTGGCACATAGAACCTCCGTGACCAACAGAAAATACTGCGAGGTTTTGGTAGATATTTACCTTGGGTTTTGGAGTTGTAGTTCACCTACATCCAGAGAGTACTGTGGACTCAAACAATGATGGATATTGACCAAAGTTGGCATGGATACTCAATATATCCAAATTTGTACGTTCGTTGAGTTTGGGAAAAATAGACCTTAAAATTTGGGAGTTGTAGTTGCTGGGATTTATAGTTCACCTACAATCAAAGAGCATTCTGAACCCCCCAATGATAGAATTGGGCCAAGCTATCCACACAGAACCCTCATGATCTACAGAAAATACTGTATTTTCAAATGGTCTTTGGCGACCACCCTGACATCTCGTCTCGTGACCCCTCCCCAGGGGTACTGACCCCCAGGTTGAGAAACTCTATTATAGGATAAGATAGCAAGGTTTACTTGCATTTATTTATTTATTTATCATGTCAGAAGCAAATTGAGGGTACAGGTGTAATTATTTTAAAAATGTAAGCAAAGTTAAAAACTTGGCATTATACTAAATGTCCTTTGACCAGAAGCTGGACACTTGGTGTGCCTCTAGTGTCGCTGTGAGAAGGTCCTCCATTGTGCATGTGGCAGGACTCAGACTGCATTGTAATAGGTTTGCTCTTCTCCACACTCACATGTCGCAGACTCCACTTTGTTTCCCCCATTTCTTAAAGTTAGCTCTGCATCTCCTGGTGCCAGAGCACAGTCTTGCATTGGGCTCTTATGTATGTCAAAGTAAAGAGTCCCAAGGCAGAGGGTCAGCCCTACATTAGTCAAATTGAGGCAATTGCCTCAAGCACAACGTCAATAGTAACTCCTGACACAACGTCAATAGTAACTCTTGAGCCTCTTAACTATCATTGCAGACTGATGAAAGATAGTATTTTCGATGCAAGATCAGCCATGATCAAATAAGCCAAGTTATCCTCAGTACTCAAGGAGAGTCCAAACTTAGGAAAGATAATACCATTAGACTAGTGGGATTGTAGAAGTTTTAGTCCAAATAAATGATGTTTGCCTGAGGCAAAGGGACTGTTCTGTTGGTTTTCAGAGAAAGAATGAAAGACCAAAATCTTTGCCTCAGGCAACAGAGTCTCTTGGGTCAGCTTGGCTAAGACGTACAAGTGCTTAATCCTTCTCATAACATAACCCATTGGAAATACCTTCCTTGGAGCCTCATCAAAGTGGCTTTAGAATGCTAAAACGCCTCTGCTGCAAGAATTCTCACAAGAGCCATTACATTATGTAACAAAATTTGGGGGAAAAAAATCTGTTCCTGGTTTGAAAGTGTTATTTCCTGTTTAGTTGAGCAGTATTTACTTTGAAAGTAGTTGCTCTGGCCCAAAAACTTCATTTTAGTGGCTGCCACAAACTATGTTGAGTTGGTTGAGACTCTATGATGGTGTTTCTCAACCTTCCTAATGCCGCGACCCCTTAATACAGTTCCTCATGTTGTGGTGACCCCCAACTATAAAATTATTTTCATTATTACTTCATAATTATAATTTTGCTACTGTTATGAATCATAATGTAAATATTTGATATGCAGGATGTATTTTCATTCACTGGACCAAATTTGGCACAAATACCTGATATGCCCAAATTTGAATATATTGATTTTATCATTTGGGAGTTGCAGTTGCTGGGACTTATAATTCACCTACAATCAAAGGGCATTCTGAACTCCACCAATGATGGAATTGAACCAATCTTGGTATACAGAACATACTTGGAAGGGTTTGGTGGGCATTGACCTTGAGTTTTGGAGTTGTCGTTCACCTACATCCAGAGAGCACTCAAACAATGATGGAGCTGGACCAAAATTGACACAAATACTCAATATGCCTAAATGTGAACACTGGTGGAGTTTGGGGAAAACGGACATTGACATTTGGGAGTTGTAGTTGCTGGGATTTATAGTTCACCTACACTCAAAGAGCATTCTGAACCCCACCAATGACAGAATTGGGACAAACCTCCCACACAGAATCCCCATGACCAACAGAAAATACTGCACTTTCTGTTGGTCTTAGGCGACCCCTCTGACACCCTCTCGCGACCCCCCCTAGGGGTCTCGACCCCCAGGTTGAGAAACGCTGCTCTATGAGAACATTGAAAAAGCTAGAACAAAATGTGCTGCAGGATGTCCCGCAAAAACAAAGTTTTCACAGTTTAATCAACTTTTTCCATGTTTATATCATAGGACAAATTAGGAAATGGCATGTATAACCCAGGAACAAAAATCGTGTTACATAGTGTTATATTGAAAACCAATGTGTTTATTAAAGCATACCCTTAAGATGATCAATATGTTTGCAAAAGTGGACCCAGAATTTCTTCTTACTCAGTTTCCATTCTCATGGGGTTTGCCTGAGAGCAATGGTTACAATCCTGGACTGTGTATTACATGTATCACGCTCTTCTGTTGGACTTAAGATACTATATACGACTTTCCTTCTCCCCGATGTAGCCTTCCAACAGCCCTATGAAGTAGGTCAGATTGAGAATGATTGACCCAAATACAAGGTTAGACTGAAGGAAAGAAGCAAGCAATGAAGCTTCTAAAACTGGGGGAATTGAATGAGGATCGTGCCCAGTGGGTTTTTTTCTCCATGTCAGAAGTGACTTGAGAAACTGCAAGTCACTTCTGGTGTGATAAAATTGGCCATCTGTAAGGAAGTTGCCCAAGGGACGCTCAGATGTTTTACCATCCTATGGGAGGTTTCTCTCATGCCCCTGCATGGAAAGCTGGAGCTGACAGACAGGAGCTCACCCCACTCGTCGGATTCAAACCACCGACTTTTCGGTCAGCAGTCCTGCCAGCACAAGTTTAACCCACGGTAACCTTATTGGTTAATTCAGGGTCTCAGCATAAAGTGAAGCCCTGGTAGGATGGCAGACCATAATATGAAGTGGTTGTGGAAGCACAGACAGTCGACTCATCTAGAGACAGCTCTCTAATAAGACCATTACATCCAGAGTTTCAAATTACACAGTGACAGCACAGCTGTGTAGCTCTTGCCCAGTGGGTTCGGTGCAAGACAACTCCCTGCAATCAGAGCTGCCCGCTGTGCCCAAATGCCCTTTAATGCCGCTCCGAATCTTCCAGTCTGATGCCACTGTCTCGTCTTGTTTCTAGGAGCGGAGGGAGCAAAAGATCCTCCAGGTCACAGAAGAAAAACAACAACACGAACAAACTACATACTTCAAAAAGTTCCTCAAAAGGAGTGATTCTGTATGCAAGTCATGGTCTGTCATTTAATATCCTCAATGACAAAATACTTCCTCCTCATTATTGTTCCAACCGCCATGACGGATATGATTTGCTAAAGTGAAAAAAGCTCAGCTCTTACCCCCAGGAATTTAAAATCTAATATTTCAGATCTAGGGGAAGCAACGAAAAAAGAGAGAAAAGAAGGAACAAGAGAGGCAAAGAAAACTTTTCATCTCAATATTATCACATTATCAATATTATCACATTATCAATATTATCTTTACACTCTCTGCTTCTACTAACTTCCTGTTTTGCAAACTCTAATGCTGAGTGGGGCGTGGACCCACTGGTTTCTGGAATTTGGGGCAAGAATGAGCAAAGGAGGACCCCAAACACAATAGGACCTATTGATTTGTTTGAAAATGATGCAACATACCCTCTTTAGACCACTTAGCCTTGCATCTAAACTAAACTAAAAGGTGCTGAATCCTTGTGGGAGGGAGGTGTGTGTATGTGTGGAGGGAGGGGGGGGGACTCAACCGTTGTCTCCTGTTACTTAATATGGGGGTTAATCTCCACACCCTGCATTGGATAACTCTTTTTACAGGCACATCTGTAGAAATAATAATAATAACAACAACAACAATAATAGGTAAAGGGTTCCCCCTGACATCAAGTCCAGTCATGTCTGACTCTGGGGGTTGGTGCTCATCCCAATTTCTAAGCTGCAGAACCAGCTTTGTTCATAAACACCTCCAAGGTCATGTGGCCAGCATGGAATGCCGTTCCCTTCCCGTCGGAGCAATACCTATTGATATACTCACATTTTCGTGTTTTCGAACTGCTAGGTTGGCAGAAGCTGGGGCTAACAGCAGGAGCTCACCCTGCTCCCTGTATTTCAACTGATGACCTTTCGGTCAGCAAGTTCTGCAGCTCAGTGGTTTAACCCACTGCGCCACTGGGGGCTCAATAATAATAATAATAATTGTAATAATAATAATGCTTTATTTATAACCCACCCTATCTCCCAAAAGGGACTCTAGCAATATAAAACACAGGGGTAAACATTCAATGCCAAGAATAACATATAACAAGTCAAACTTTTTATAATTATTAAAATTATTAAAATTATAATTTGATGCCGCTTTAACTGCCATGACTCAATGCTATGGAATTCTGAGAGTTATAGTTTTGCAATTTCTTTAGCCTTCTCCAAAGAGAGCTGTTGCCTCGCCCAACGACATGCTGTGCAATTCCATAGTATTGAGGCATGGCACTTGAAGTGAGATGACACTTCAGTAACTCTACAGTGCAGACACACCCTAGGAAACGAGTGTTAGATTACACTAGGTAAAACCATGTTTATTCCTAGGTTAGAAATGCCATTCCCTAATTGGTTCTATCATTAAAAACATTGGAAAAGTTTCATAAACTACAAAAAAATTGGGTATTTTTGTGGGACATCCTGCAGCACATTTCACCGGGCTATTTAAGCAAGGCTTTGATAATGGCTAGAATATTACTTAAGTATCAGACAAGATTTGAATTAATATTACAACATAATGCTGGGTATTTTGACAACAGGAAGGGACAAGTTAAATTGTGTTTTTATTTATATTGTTTTTAGAGGGAAAATAAATAAATAAATAACTTTATTCGTATTTCATCCTATTAATGTTATTGTTAGTATGTTATTTTAATTTCATGTAGTGATCATTGGTTATTGGACTCATCTCTGGGTCATCAGTGAGGGACCACATTTCTCCTATTTTAAAAGATCTCCACTGGCTGCCCTTAGAGTTCAGAGTGCTCTACAAACTTCTGGTGCTCACCTTTAAAGCTCGGCACAATATTGGGCCAGCCTACTTGAGTGACCGGCTGACGGTCCAACGCAGCGTGAGGCCAGCACGTGCCATAAATGGCGATCGCATGACCATCCCTGGGGTGCGAGAGGCTCGGCTGATGGAAACCCAGCGGAGAGCCTTTTCCGTGGCGGCCCCCAGGATCTGGAACTCATTGCCACCTGCCCTCAGAGCCACTCTGACCCTAACTAGATTCCGGTCAGACCTAAAGACCTGGCTCTTCCGCCTAGCGTTTGGGGCCTGATCGGTACCTCTGAATGTCTGAGCCTTTCCTCAGACATGTATCTGTTTTAAACTGCTGTACATTGCTGTTTTTAGGGTTTTTAAATGATGTAAGTCGCCCGGAGCACCACTGGTGGAGGGCGACTCACAAATATTAAAGTATTATTATTATTATTATTGTCTTTGTCTATTGCCTATATTATTTTCCATATCTGTTGACTGTTGTAAGTCACTCCGAATCCCTAAAGATGATGATGATGATGATTTGATACATAACAAGATTAGTACACAGTAAACAATATCATTATGCTGGCTTTTGTATTGAATCACATGTTGGGCACTTCTGAAGTGTCTAGGACTGTGTAATGTATTGGCAAATAATGTGTGCAGATCCAAGTAAGGTGGCCTTTTGCATCTGGCTGATTGTAATTTTATCAATGCCGATTGTTTTTAAGTTCAGGCCAAGGTCTTTAAGCACTGCACCCAGTGTGCCTACCTTTACTAGCTTTACTAACCTGTGCCAGAGTCATTGTCTTCTTCTTCTTGTTGTTGTTATCATAGTTTTTAATTTAATACCTCATCGAGTCTCAAACAATTCAACTTAGTTTGTGGCAGCCACAAAAACAAAGTTTTCTGGAGTAGAACAACTTCTTTCAAAGTAAGTACAGTGTGCACAATGGGACAGGAAATAACACGTTCAAACCAGGAACAGGTTTTGTTTTCAAATTTTGTTCTTTATAGTATTAGGCAATAGAGTAGTAGTTTTGCAAAGTCCTTCTCTGCCAAAGAGTGCGGCTGCCTCGCCAGATCCCGTATCATTAAGCCCTGACAGTGAAAGTGAGAGATCAAATCACATTCATTCTACAGCAGGCGTGGGCAAACGTGGGCCCTCCGTATGTTTTGGACTTCAACCCCACAATTCCAAACAGCCTCAGGCCCTTTCCTTTCCCTTTTATATACTTGTGGAATGTCCAGGATGAGAGAAATAACTCTTATCAGTTTGAGGCAAGTGTGAATGTTTCAATTGGCCGCCTTGATTAGCATTCAATATCCTTGCAACTTCAAAGCCTGTCTGCTTCCTGTCGGGGGGGGGATCCTTTGTTGGGAGGTGTTATCTGGCCCTGATTGTTTCATGCCTGGAATCCCCCTGTTTATTGAGCGTTGCTCTTTATTTACTGTCCTGATTTTAGTCCTGTCTTGAGTTCTTTCTCCTACTCAGTGGCGGAATCACTGGGTTGCTGTGAGTTTTCCGGGCTGTAGTCCATTTCCCAAAAAGATTCTCTCCTGACGTTTCGCCCACATCTATGGCAGGCAGCCTCAGAGGTTGTGAGCTCTGTTGGGAACTAGGCAAGTGGGATTTATATATATGTGGAATGTCCAGGGTGGGAGAAATAAGTCTTGTCTGTTTGAGGGAAGTGAGAACATTGCAACTGGCCACCTTGATTAGCACTGAATAGTCTTGCAGCTTCAAAACCTGTCTGCTTCCTTTCTGGGGAAATCCTTTGTTGGGAGGTGTTAGCAGGCCCTGATTGTTTCCTGTCTGGAATTCCCCCTTTTTTAAAGTGTTGCTCTTTATTTACCGTACTGATTTTAGAGTTTTGAAAAAAAAAAACCTTATATTTTAGGGGTATTTTTTTATTAAACAAACCTAAAATAAAGGCAGTAAATAAAGAACATTTATTTATTTATTTATTTATTTATTTAGTTAGTTAGTTAGTTAGTTAAAGCATTTATATTCTGCCCAACTCACCCCAAAGGGGACTCAGAATGGAGCACAACATACAAATGGCAAACATTCAGTGTTGAAACATACTAGACTAGGTTTCCCCTGACATTAAGCCTAGTTGTGTTTGACTCTGGGGGGTTGGCACTCACCTCCATTTCTAAGCCAAAGAGCTGGCATTGTCCTCAGACACCTCCAAGGTCATGTGGCCAGTATGACTGCATGGAGCGTTGTTACCTTCCTGCCAGAGCGGTACCTATTGATCTACTCGCATTTGCATGTTTTCGAACTGCTAGGTTGACAGAATCTGGGGCTGCCGTTACATTCCCTCCAGAGCAGTACCTATTGATCTACTCACATTTGCATGTTTTCAAACTGCTAGGTTGACAGAATCTGGGGCTGCCATTACATTCCCTCCAGAGCAGTACCTATTGATCTACTCACATTTGCATGTTTTCAAACTGCTAGATTGGCAGAAGCTGGGACTGCCATTACCTTTCCTCCAGAGCGGTACCTATTGATCTACTCACATTTGCATGTTTTCGAACTGCTAGGTTGGTAGAAGCTGGGGCTGCCGTTACCTTCCCTCCAGAGCGGTACCTATTGATCTACTCACATTTGCATGTTTTCGAACTGCTAGGTTGGCAGAAGCTGGGGCTGCCATTACCTTTCCTCCAGAGCGGTACCTATTGATCTACTCACATTTGCATGTTTTCGAACTGCTAGGTTGGCAGTATCTCGGGCTCCCATTACCTTTTCTCCAGAGCGGTACCTATTGATCTACTCACATTTGCATGTTTTCAAACTGCTAGATTGGCAGAAGCTGGGGCTGCCATTACCTTTCCTCCAGAGCGGTACCTATTGATCTACCCACATTTGCATGTTTTCGAACTGCTAGGTTGGCAGAAGCTGGGGCTGCCTTTACCTTCTTTCCACAGCAGTACCTATTGATCTACCAACATTTGCATGTTTTTGAACTGCTAGGTTGGCAGAAGCTGGGGCTGCCGTTACCTTCCCTCCAGAGCGGTACCTATTGATCTACTCACATTTGCATGTTTTCATACTACTGGGTTGGCAGTATCTGGGGCTCCCATTACCTTTTCTCCAGAGCGGTACCTATTGATCTACCCACATTTGCATGTTTTTGAACTGCTAGGTTGGCAGAAGCTGGGGCTGCCTTTACCTTCTTTCCAGAGCAGTACCTATTGATCTACTCACACTTGCATGTTTTCAAACTGCTAGGTTGGCAGAAGCTGGGGCTGCCATTACCTTTTCTCCAGAGTGGTACCTATTGATCTACTCACATTTGCATGTTTTTGAACTGCTAGGTTGGCAGAAGCCGGGGATACCATTACCTTTTCTCCAGAGCGGTGCCTATTGATCTACTCACATTTGCATGTTTACAAACTGCTAGGTTGACAGAAGCTGGGGCTGACAGTGGAAGCCGATGCCACTCCCCAAATTCGAACCTACAACCTTTAGCAGGTCAGTAGTTTAACCCACTGTGCCACTGGGAGCTCCATACCAAACTATACACATATAAAAAACATTAAAATCACTTATGTTGATGTTAAAATCCTCCGGCTAAAACTAATAAAAGTCTAATTTTTTGCCATAATGAGTTCCTATTGCTGCCTCATTGCGCAGTCCCAAAACACCCCTGAAAAGAGGGGAATTGAGGCATGAAACAATGAAAAGGAAGGGGCCCATAGGCTGTTAGGAATGGTGGGAGCTGGAAGTCCAAAACACCCGGAGGGCCCAAGTTTGCCCATGCCTGTGTCCGCAGGCTGAAAGCAGACTCCAGGTTTCAGCACCTTGGAGAGCGCCTTCCAAGTTCAGAAGGCGAATCCTCAACCTGGAGGGGACCCTTTCCCCTTTTGCTTCCCGCTGACAGGGAAAGCCAAGCCAACTCTCTCAACCCGGCAGCAGGCACATTCGCAGAGGCTTAGCGTTGAGTTAGGTAACGAGTTCTTCCCTCCAAGAGCGAGAGATGGGACAAAGGAAGAGCTGGTTGGGAGGGACTTTCCCCCCTGGGTTTCAATCAGGGAGGGACAAAGGAAGCAGGATGGGACCCTTGCCTCTAGATGCGGAATAATAGACAACAAGAAGGGTCTCTTTGTCAACTCAAGAGAAAGGGAAGGAAGAGAGGAGGAGACTAGAGACGAGAGAGGCGCAACACAAAGCCAGAGGGTGGCAAAGCAAAGCACAGCGGGAGGGAAGGGTGCCTTTATTGTTTCGGACCCAAAGAATGGTCTCTTTGCCTCTTTCTTCGCTGAGTATGAGTACAAAGGAGGTAAAGAAGAAGAGAGGCGTCGAAAGGAGCGAAAGAAGAAGACAGACGGTGAGAATGAGGAGTCTCCTTTCTGCCCCTCCAAGAGCTTGACGCTCAACCATAGGGATGCCCTTTCTCTACTGGAGAAAGCAACTTTTGGGCCGAGGAAAGAAGGGGAAGAGCCCGGGAAAGAGGCCACTTACGTGTCCCGTCGAACCTGTTGGCGATGTTGTCCAGGAAGGTGTTCTGCGGAGCCAGCAAGCCTTTCATCACCGGCATGGCGGCAGCAGCATGGGCGACCCCCCGCTCTCCCACCAACGGGAAAAGAGAGAGAGAGAAGGGAGGGAGGGAGGAAAGGGGGTGTCTTAAGGCTCCCCCCGAACCGGGTCCGGCCCCATCCCGGCCGGCGATGGCCCGAGGCGAAGCCCGAGGCGAAGCGAGCCTCCTCGGCTGGCCCGCTCCCGCCCCGACGCTGCCATCGCCCGCCCCGCTAATCCCAAAGAGAAAGGCAGAGAGAGAGAGAAAGGGGGAAGCGGAGAGAGAGAGAGAGAGAGAGAGAGGCTGGAAAGGAGGGGAGGGGGGAGAATCCCGCCCAGAGCCGGCGCGCGCGCTCCCGAGGCCTCCCCCGCGCGCCCCCGCCTTCCCACGAGACGCTGCCCTCCCTTGACACGCGTCGAGCCGCCCAAGAAGAAGAGAAAGGCACCAGGAGAAGGAGAGGCGCCACCTGACCCGAAAATGGGACTCTTTGGACTCTGGGTGCATCTCAACCCGAAAGAGTTAGGAGAGTCCTCAGTCCGAAGCCATTCTGCCCCCCGTCGAAGCATTCCCGACAGATGGCCATTCCAGCCACTTGTTTCAAAGCTTTCAAGGCGTCAATCACCAGCTTGGTTGGAGCCCCCCCCCCCAAATGGGGCAGTGAATTAAACCCACATACAGGGAAAGCATTCCCGACAGATGGCCATTCCAGCCTCTTATTTCAAAGCTTTCAAAGCGTCAATCACCAGCTTGGTAGGAGCCCCCCCCCCCCATGGAGCAGTGGATTAAACCCATGTACAGGGAAAGCATTCCCAACAGATGGCCACCCCCAGCCTCTGATACAAAAACACAGTATGATGTCTATTGACACCGGGAATGTGGTGCAGCTGGCTGGGTGTCAGCTGCATAAGATCTCTACTGACCACAAGGTCATGAGTTCGAGGCCTGCCCGGGTTGGGGTGGGCTCTCGACCTATTGTGTAGTCTGTTGTCGACCTTTGCAACCCAAAAGACAACTGCATCTGTCAAGTAGGAAATTAAGGTACCACTTAGTGGGGAGGTTTAATTTAACTGATTTACGAGACCATGAAAAAGATCTCCAGGAAGCACACTGAGGAATGAAGGAGTGCGACAGCTCCCCCTGGTGGCCAGATGTTAAATTGCCTCTGTCTGTCTTGTGTGTTTGTGTGTCTAAATGTAATGCATTCATTGTAATCTGCCCTGAGTCCCCTGCGGGGTGAGAAGGGCGGAAAATAAATGAAGTAAATAAATAAATAAATAAATATTGATGCTGGATTTCGCATCAAAAAATCACAAGTCGAACACTTCCCAAGCGTCTAGGACTGTGTGATGTATTTCCGGATGATGCGCGCAGATCCAAGTAAGGTGGCCTTTTGCAGTTGACAGATCGTGATTTTGTCAATGTTTAGTTTATTGTTTCCAAATGCCGGCTGGGATCTTTTGGCACGGCACCCAGTGTGCCGATCACCACTGGGACCACCCATACTGGTTTTGAAGTCTTGATAATGGCTGAGCATTATTATTATTATTATTATTAACACAACAAGATTAGTACACAGCAAACAAGACCACAATGCTGACTGTTGTATTGGATCATACGTTGGACACTTCCCAAGTGTCCAGGACTGTGTGATGTATCAGCAAATAATGCATGCAGATCCCAGTAAGGTGACCTTTTGCAGCTGGCAGATGGTAATTTTGTCAGTGTCGATTGTGTTTAAATGCAGGCCAAGGTCTGAGGCACTGCACCCAGTGTGCCGATCACCACTGGGACCACCTTTACTGTCTTGTGCCAGAGTCTTTGCAGTTCGATCTTTAAATCCTTGTATTGTGTTTCTCTTCAATCCTGCTATCCCCTGGGACTGCAACATTTATTAATGTATTATTCAAACTTGTATGCCGCCACTTCCCGAGGGCTCGGAGCAGCTAACAATCCATACTCTGTCTGAATTCAGAAGTCCCAGAGTGGTTTGACAGATTTATTTTCTGTAACTTTTTCTGGCTTGTGATCCCACCAGTTCTTTGTCGCAGGCAGATGGTATTTGTGGCACAAGTTCCAATGAATCATCTGAGTAACGGTGTTCTGCCTCTGCTTGTAGTCCGTCTGCGCGATCTTCTTGCAGCAGCTGAGGATCTGATCTATTATTTCATCTGCTTCCTTGCAGAGTCTACACTTGGGATCTGTCGTTGACTTTTCAATTCTGGCTTTGATGGCATTTGTTCGAATGGCTTGTTCTTGGGCTGCCAGAATCAGGCTCTCCGTCTCCTTTTTCAAAGTTCCATTTGTGAGCCACATCCATGTTTTGCCCTCAATTTTTCCCAGGAACTTTCCATGGAGAGCCTTCTTTCGCCAGTTTTCTCTTCTGATCTGGATTGTGTTTTTACAGTATTCACTCTTTGTCTTTTGCACTTTAAGCAGTTTTCTACTATTGTCTTCCTCAATCTTGGTTCTTGACTGCCTTTCACATAATCTGCCAGTGCATGTTTCTCTTCTTCTACTGTTATTATTATTATTATTATTGTGTTGTCGAATGGCCGGAATCACTGGTTGCTGTAAGTTTTTTTGGACTGTATGGCCATGTTCCAGAAGCACTGGGAATGTGGCGCAGCTGGCTGGGTGTCAGCTGCATAAGATCTCTACTGACCAGAAGGTCATGAGTTCAAGGCCTGCCCGGGTCGATGTGGGCTCTCAACCTATTGTGTAGCCTGTTGTCGACCTTTGCAACCCGAAAGACAGTTGCATCTGTCAAGTAGGAAATTAAGGTACCACTTAGTGGGGAGGCTAATCTAATTTAACGGATTATGAGGCCATAAAAGAAAGATCTCCAGAAAACACACTGAGGAATGAAGGAGTACGACAGCTCCCCCTGGTGGCCAGATGTTAAATTGCCTCTGTCTGTCTTGTGTGTTGTGTGTCTAAATGTAATGTGTACATTGTAATCCGCCCTGAGTCCCCTGCGAGGTGAGAAGGGCGGAATATAAATGAAGTAAGTAAGTAAATAAATAAATAAATAAATAAATTCTCTCCTGATGTTTCACCCAAATCTATGGCAGCATCCTCAGAGGTTGTGAGATCTGTTGGAAACTAGGTAACTGAGGTTTATATATCTGTGAAATGTCCAGGGTGGGAGAAAGAACTCTTGTCTGCTTGAGGCAAGTATGATTGTTGGGAAGTTTTAGCTGGCCCTGGTTGATTCTTGTCTGGAATTCCCCTATTTTTTAAAGAGCAACACTCAATAAACAGGGGAATTCCAGGGGAACGTCAGAGGAGAATGCCTCTGGATTGGAACATGGCCGTACATCCCAGAAAACTCACAGCCACCCATTATTTATTTGGACTAAAACTTTTACAATCCCACTAGTGTAATGGAATATGGCAGTTGCCATTTCATAGTCTTCTCTATCAAAGTGCACTGGTGAGTATTACAAATTACCAGACATTGGGTCATGGCAGTAAATTTGTGCTTCTTCTTCTTCTTCTTCTTCTTCTTCTTGTCTTTTCTCTTTGGATTCTGCAATTCAGTCGACCCTTGGTATCCACTGAGGTTTAGTTTCCCATGGATACCCAAAACTGATGCTCATCCCATTGTTTACAATGGCATATTCAAATAGTGACCCTTATATAAAATGACAAAACCAAGGCTTGCTTTTTGGGATCTTTACATATATTTTCAAGCTATGGGTGGATGAATCCCTGCACACAGAAGCTGTGTTTATTATAGTTATTTTAATTATTTTAATTATTGTTATTATTATGTCCCCTTCATAGGAAATCTACTACAAAACATGAGCTTTTTTGTTGAGTTCCAGGGTCAGAGAGATGTAGATGGCAGAAACAGAAGAACAGCCTTCCTCAGGGGAGCATGCTTACTCCATCAATGTTTAACATTTACTCAAATGACCACCACTGACAAAAAGGATAGAGAGTTTCATCTATGCTGATGATTGTGACATCACCGCTCAAGTAGGGAGCTTTGGAATGGTTGAATAGAAACTCTCCAAAGTTTTAGGTGCACTTACTGCCTATTACTGTTGCACTCCAGAACAGGAATAACCCCCTGACTTTAATACACCACATGTTGAATAGGAAACAAACCTTTTTTTATCGAAGATAAGTAAAAATAGCACGGTAAAAATATGCTTTAAGGAAATAGATAAGTCCAATAAGATAGGAAGATAGCAGGTATATAGAATTCCAAGGCAGGGTTCAGCAAAGTTCAAAAGCCAAATCCACACTTTTGTAATCAAATCCAAATAGCCAGGAAAACATTAATCCACTGCATGAGTATATAATCCCAAGAGGCATGAACATGAATCTTCCAAGCAAGGCTTCCATGGAACAAGAACAAAGACTTAGCAGGGTTCTGTATACAATATATTATTATCATAGCACAATAGAAGTATTGTATATTACTACATTGTATTATACCACTATACTGTAATATTATTACTAATATTACATGTAATATGAAATATATAATAATTATATTGGATTATTAGTAGTATTATATTGCATTACATTATAATATTATTATCAATATTATATTATATGTGTATACAATATATTAGTCAGATTGTTTTCCTACTCAATGTGTGGTGATTTAAAGTCAGGGGGTTATTCCTGTTCTGGAGTGCAACAGTAATAGGCAGTAAGTGAACCTATCACTTTGGAGAGCTTCTGTTCAACCATTTCAAAGCTCCCTACTCTCGAAGCCTAGCGGAAGGCTGAGCTAGACGTTCTGGCTAAATTCCAGATGTCTGTCTATGTGCTCGTTATCTATCTGCTCATTAATTCTTCCAGGTGTCAAGTTGTTTTCAAACACCAAATCTTGGGAACTCTCTGGGTCAGGGAGTAAACGATCAGCCCTATTCCCTGTAGGAACAATCTCATGGGATGTTTGAACCAGTGTCTCTATGTCATTTTCTGCATTAAAATCATTGACCAAACCATCTCCATCTTGACCCTCAGTGACATCATCATTCCCCACATCAGAAGCACCTTGATCCTGAAACACAAACACAGACTGAACTCCAACAATTACAGGGAAAATCAGCTGATTCCTAATCCACCTAAAATACAGATTTATTTATTTATTCTTAAGAATGAATAAATAAATATCTTAAGAACAGACAAGCACTCAACCTCTGAGGTAATCCTGGGAAGGAATCCAACTGTAGCATTGCAGAACACCAAAATACCTGGGAGTTACTCTGGATCGTGCTCTAACTCAGTGTTTCCCAATTGCTGTGATGCGGCACTGTAGTGTGCCATGACGGACCTCCTGCTGTGCCACGAGAAAAGCTCTCTTCCCCCCTTCCTTCCCCCTCCTCCTCCTCCTGAACTCCTGCTGCTTGGGGGAGGAGGAGGAAGGGCCGGGCGGCGGTGAAGAAAAAGAAGAAGGGGCCAGGGCGCCGCCTCCTTCGGCCGTTTCCCCAGCCAGCCTCCAATCCGCCATGACTCCTGCCCCTCGCTCGCACTGCCCCCTCAAGGCTGGAGAAGCTGTGGGAGAGCTGAAGCCGGGGGGAGGGGGCAGGGCATGGCGTGACCTGGCTCCTCCCCCTGGCTTCAGCTCTCCCAGAGCTTCTCCAGCCTTGAGGGGGCAATGCCAAGCCAGCATTGTGCTGGCTCTGCCACTGCTGGCTTGGCATTGCCCCTCAAGGCTGGAGAAGCTGTGGGAGAGCTGAAGCCAGGGGGAGGGGCATGGTGCGGCCTGGCTCCTCCCCTTCTCCTGGCTTCAGCTCTCCCAGCAGCTGCTCCCAGCAGGCCACCATCCCCCAGCTGTTCTTTACTGTGTTAGAGTGTCATTTTGTGTCATTTTGGTTGGTGGTGTGCCCCCGGATTTTTTTTAATGTTAAGAGTGTGCCACAGCTCAAAAAATGTGGGGAAACACTGCTCTAACTTACAAGAAACACTGCTTGAATATCAAATAAAAAGTGGATGCTAGAAATAATATCATACAAAACTGACTGGCACAACCTATGGATCATAACCAGACACAGTGAAGACATCTGCCCTTGTGCTTTGCTACTTTGCTGCTGAATACGCATGCCCAGTGTGGAATAAATCTCACCACATTAAAACAGTGGATGTGGCTCTTAATGAGACATGAAACAATATCACAGGATGTCTACGCCCTACATTCTACACTGCTGGAGAAATTAGTCGGTATTGCGCCACTTGACTCTGTTGGGAAGTAGCAGCCTATAATGAAAGGAGCAAGGTATTTACATCTCTGGCCCATCCTCTGTTTGGATATCAGCCAGCAAGTCAATGCCTTAAATAAAGAAATAGCTTCCTTAGATCTACAAAGATACTTGCAGGAACACCTCAGCAAACTAGAGTCCAAAAGTGGCAGGCTAAAACCCAGAACCTCCATCAGTGGCTGATAACCAGATGAGAAACTTCCCCCTGGGCACACAGACGACTGGGAAACTTGGAAGGCACCGAACAGACTGCACTCTGTCACCATGAGATGCAGAGCCAATCTTAAGAAATGGAGCTACAAAGTGGAGTCCACGACATGCAAGTGCAGAGAAGAACAAACCACAGACCACTGACTATAATGCAGTCTGAGCCCTGCCACATGCACAATGGAGGACCTTTTTACAGCGACACCAGAGGCAGTACAGTGCCAAACTTTAAACTTTGTTTGTGGTCTTGTATACATTATAACTGCATTCTCAATACGCTTCTGACACAATAAATACAATAAATAATGCCCACAACATTTGAAACAATGCAAGTTATAACCTACAAAATATAAATATTTAAATATAATATTGAATGTAAAAATAAACATAGAATTCAGGGCAAAATGATGAAAACAAGTCAATTAAAATCGCATTATACAAAGAAAAAACTTTAGAACAAGTGTATTAAGGTTGCCAAGTGTCCCTTATTACAAAGGATGGGATAAAAAGCTCATTGTCCCTTATAGCAGTGTTTCCCAACCAGTGTGCCGTGGCACACTAGTGTGCCGTGAGCGATCATCAGGTGTGCCGTGGGAAATAGGAACCTCCAATACCCTTTCTTCCCTGCCGAACACTTTTTCTTCTCCACTCGGGCTCCCTTCTTCCCAGCCTCGCTCTGCTTGCTTTGCCTCGCTTTGCTCATGCTGCCACTTCTGCGGGAGGGGGAAGGGAGGAAGACGTGACCCTTGCGGGCGCTACTGCACAGACTCGCCCCACGTCTTCCTCCCTCCCCTCCACAGTGCTCTCTGGATATAGGTGAACTACAACTCCAAAACTCAAGGCCAATGCCCACCAAACTCTTATAGTATTTTCTCTTGGTTATGGGAGTTCTATGTGGGAAGTTTGATTCCATTCCATTATTGGTGGAGTTCAGAATGCTCTTTGATTGCAGGTGAACTATAACTCCCAGCTGTTGTGTGTCTTTCTGCCATTCCTGCCAGGATATCTATGTTGTGTTCATCGAAACAGGCCCAGGTTTCACACTGAGCGTATGAATACATTTAAAGACACATTAACTATATGTATGACTGTGTTAGAGTGTCATTTTGTGTCATTTTGGTTGGTGGTGTGCCCCAGGATTTTGTCAATGTGAAAAATGTGCCGCGGCTCAAAAAATGTTGAAAAACACTGCCCAATTTTGCCTTTTCATAATTTTGCCTTTTCGAAGCTTCAGACTTTGAGGGTTGAAAAGCTTTCTTGCTGTAGAGATAGAATCCTGCTGGTTTAGATTGTGTGCCTTTCATACAGTAAGACATGTGTGCATTGTTGTAATTTATGGGTGTGGATTGTGTGTTGATTTGTGTGCAGAGAAAGAGGCTTGAAGTGGTCCTAATAAAAATATTGTTCAGCTGCGGGATGGAGAAGAGTTGTTCATGGACCAGCGTGACTGCTTTTGTTTACACTGTGAAATCATCCTACTTCTGGCAGGTTGAATTTGCCTGTAGGATGTAAATCGTCCTCCCTTCCTTAGTGAGGAAAAAAACCCCTCTCCTTAAAAAAAAAAAAGAGAGACCAAAACCTTGAAATGGTGCCCAGACTTCAAGGCAGGGGGCTGGTACTGAATAGATGGGCATTGGTTGCTACCCAACTCTCTCCTTCTTTCTCCTCCAGTCAGAGCCCTGCCCAGTGCCAGTGGCCATGGTGACAATAGACAGATTGAGAGGGTTCACCCCTCCTCCCTTCTTCCGAGAAACTGCTTTTACCATTTCAGGAGGCATGTTTGGGGTTCAAGTTCAGGGCTGGGAGATGCTCAGGTTGCTCAGATTTCGAGTTTTGTCTGCTACCGTTAAGATGAATACCTCATCTCGGAGACATGTTTCTGCAGCGTCAAACCTCCACTGTGCCATAAGAGATGACGGGAAAGAAGAAGGAAAGAGTGCCTTGGAATCACATGCAAGCTTTTGAGAGGGTGCTGCAAGCAAGGCCTTAGATTAGATTCAAGTCGATTTCCCACTTCAACAGTGGTCATGTGACTGGAGAGGAAACTTGGCGATGGGGGTTCTCTTCCAAAGTGTTTTGCATTTCCAGAGCAGTGATAAACTGAAAGTGAAACGATCCATATGCCCCACAACATAGCCAGATCCCCCCACATCCCGGGACACAAGGAAGCATCATGCACATGTCTAGGTAAAGGTAAAGGTTTTCCCCTGACATTAAGTCCACTTGTGCCCTATTCTGGGAGTTGGTGCTCATCTCCATTTCTAAGCCTAAGAGCTGGCGTTGTCCGTAGATACCTCCAAGGTCATGTGGCCGGCATGTCTGAATGGAGCGCCATTACCTTCCCGCTGGAACAGTACCTATTGATCTACTCACATTTTCATCTTTTTGAACTGCTAGGGTGGCAAAAGCTGGGGTTATCAGTGGGAGCTCACACCACTCCCCAGATTCGAACCTGTGACCTTTTGGTCAGCAAGTCCCGCCACACCGCAAATGGTCCCGCCACACCGTGAATGTGGCACAGCTGGCTAAGTGTCAGCTGCATAAGATCTCTCTGACCAGTAAGTCATGAGTTCGAGGCCTGCCCAGGTTCGAGGTGGGTGCTCAACCTTTAAGTGTAGCCTGCTGTCAACCTTTTCAGCCAGAAAGACAGCTCATCTGATAAAGGTACCACATTAAGTGGGGAGACAAATTTTGACTGAATTATGAGGCCGTTAAAGAACTCCAGGAACACTGAGGAATGCGGAAGGAACAACAAGGGACGCTGGAATGCTGAGAGATGAGTGCGTCAGCTCCCCCTGGTGGCCAAAGTTTGCCTCTGTTCACCTATATGTGTGTATGTGGAAACGGCAGGGATTGTCTGCTAAGTATCCCCCGCTATTCTGAGCCTGGATTGCAAGCACGACAGAGAACCAACAATTCACACATCCACTCAGCCTGACTCTGAAGCCCTAATTTCTCTACATTATAAGAGTGGGCCAATACAATACAATGGGACCATCATTTAGAGTGTAATATTGATTTGGGAAGTTTGACACTATGATTTCTATGTAACATGATGGTTGTTATGCTCCTTATGACTCATACTGAAGGTGTTTAGAAAATGTATGAAGCACTTGATATGACTTTACTTGATTAAGACCAAATGTGCCATATAATTTAATTAAGAAAGACCACAATTAATGTGTAATTTTATATTTGATTTCGAAATGAAGACATGCCAATAAGGTATGTACAATTTATGCTGTAATCAAAAGGACACAATTGGGTCCTAAACCATATGAAAATGAAATAATACATGAATTAATGAATGGTTGTATAAAAATAATGATGATAGAAATGAATCTTTTGTTGCAATGTTTATTTGAACCACCACAATAGCTGACCTGCTACAAACTATACATTATATAGGATAGTTTTACCCAATTGGGGGACATACAGCTATCCAAGAGAATCACATATTGCTTTATATGATTGCTAAGTATGTGTACCTGTAATCCGCTCTGAGTCCCCTTCGGGGTGAGAAGAGCAGAATATAAATAAAGTAAATAAATAAATAAATAAGTTCAGCAGCACAGCGCTTTAACCCACTGCACAACTGAGGGCTTCACATATATGTCGATATGTGTCCAAATAACACAAAGGTCAGGTCAAACCATCAGGGGCTCTTTGAGGGCAGAACCAGGGTCAATAGAGGATGGGCTGCCAGTCCTATCTCTGCTACCCCCTCCTCTATCCCCTCTTTCCTTTAACCTCAGCCAAGAGATGATACGACCACATCTGATGCGAGAAATCTGATGCGATCCATTGTGGGCATCCTCTCCACACTTCCATTGAAGCTTCACACATTCCCTCTTTCATCACCATACTTCCCCTAGAAATCTATGAATGGGTGATTCCTCTCCTTCTTGTTTCTATCACTCAATCCACCAACAGCCTCATCATACTAGAGCATGGATCGACTTTAAATCCAGTTTCTGCTCTTGCAGAATTCTGGGGTTTGTAGTTTAGTGCGTCCCAGGACTGTCTGGCTGAGCAGGTTAAAGACCTCTCCTGAAACTATAAGCCCCAGAATTCTGCAGGAGGCACAATCTGGATTTAAAGGAGACCCATGATCTAGTGTGATGAGGTCCTTAGGCTTCTCCCCTTATTTTCTCTCAGTCACCTTCTCTCTGGTTGGCCCTTAATTATGCTAGTACTGAAACTAGTGTTGTTTACTCCTGCTTCAATGACACCATTTACTTACCCTTGTGAAATCTGGAATTTGTAGTGCACAGTATCCTAAGTAGAAAGGAAGGCTTTTGAGAAGGACTGGAAATCCCGCAACCCTTCTCCTTGCCAGTTAGTAACTGCTAACGTATAATTTTGCAAAACTGTGGATTGGGCCAGGAAAATGACTAGGAGGGAAAGGAAGTGAAGAATTCTAGGTGGGACTTTTTAGACTCACACGGGGCTTAATGTGGACCTGTACGCAGAACAATAAAGAAGTATCCTAGAGCATGAACAGACTGATATATCCTCCCCTCCCACGCCGCCCCAAGTAACCACATAAAGAGCAGTGTAAAGAACAACATAAAGAGCAGTGCAATGAGCAAGCAGACAGCATCTGAGCATATCTTTGTGTAGATGAAGACCAAAAACAACACACAAAAGAATCACCCACACAAAGAGATTTCTACTTTTCCAGCCAGAGCTCCCAGCTTTCTTTGTCAACGCTGCCCCCTGGTGGCCAATGAGGGGCAAGCCAAAAAAGATGCTCTAAGCAGCAAGAGATGTAAATGTTGGAGTGGTCCACCTCGTGATACAGTAGTGATGGATGGATAGAAACATCTGTTTAATAGATAGGTTTTGGGAAACAGGCATTTGTTCCTGTTTTCTCAGGACAACAGAGGTCAATTTGGAAGCAAAGAAGGCGATTAAAAGAGCGAGGAAGAGGCTATACCATCGCTGAAGCCATTAGTTTGAATAAATTGAAAACCTAGGAATATCTCCAAAGGACCGACCTATCTCCTGACTAGTACAAAGTCCATGAACACCCAACAACCAGGGCTATTGCACTGAACACTTTGCATCTATCTATTAGACAATCTTGGATCCACTCAAATCAGGCATGTAGCCAGGGGGGGGCTAAGGGGGGCTTCAGCCCCCCCCCCCCGAAATTCTCAGGGTGGTCCGTGAAAAGACCTTACTGGTACATTATTTAAACTGTTATGTTTATTCATATCATGATCTGATCACCATGCTCATTATATCCCACATTCATGGGGTTATTGGTATAACAATACAAAAGGTTTGCTAGGGTAGACCCTCTTCCACCCAGTCTCAGCCCCCCCTGAACCAAACTCACCCCCCCGAATCAAAATCCTGGCTACGGCCCTGACTCAAATGAACTCAAACGATTCCAATCCGTCCCTGATATACAGATGCCATAAACTCCACTGCTGCTATTACATCAGCATCCTTCACTATCACACCAATTGTGATCACACCCCCTTAGGTTTGACATCTTTAGACTGAGGACTGCTCAATCTGTTGTATGACTATTATTGGTTAGTCTATTCAGGGGTCAATTTTCCCAAAGAGTTTTTGAGAACTGTGGTGGGAAGTGGGGAACTCCGTGACGAAGGATCAAGATCAGCTTATAAGCAGTTTATGGATACTTATGAGCATGCTATCAAGGAGATGAAAAAATTATATTACGCAACCATAATAGCGTCTGCAAGCTCACGCCTGGCACAATTATTTAAGATAATTTGGTCGTTAATGATGGTTCCTACCATCCCAAAAATGATGATCAGGCCCTTACTGCCGAGGCTTTTCAGAGTGATTTTGCAGACAAGATCTCGACTCTCCGCCGGGACCTCCCAGCCACAATTGATACAATGAGTGAACTTGAGACCCCGTGGCCACTCGCTGGGTCCACCTTTGACCTGTTCCAACTGCTTTTCTCTTGCGCCGGGCTAGTCCGCCCCTCCTCCCTTCACTGAAGGGAGGAGGGGCAGAGCTCACCGGCATAAGGGAAAAGGAGCCAGGAGAAGCCTCGCCGCTGCTGTGCCGCCCCTAGGGCGACGGGAGGAGGAGGAGGTGGATAGAAGGCCGGGCTTTCTCTCCGCCGCCCCTCCACCCGGCGTCACGGCCCGGCCACGCTTCTTTCCTTCAGTGAAGGGAAGAGAGGGGCCGGCCGATGACGCAATGGGAGGAGGAGGCGGAGAGAAAGCCCGGGCCTTCTATCCACCTCCTCCTCCTCCCGTCGCGTCATCGGCCCGCCCCTCTGCGGTGATCTAACCTGAATTGCACCTCCCTATGTGGAGATGTCAGCTTTCAAACTGTGGCAGGGCAGGCTATCCCACCCGCTGCCACCAACATGCGGTGATGTCCACTTCAAATCAACAGGATGGACAGGGTTGACCCTCTCTTAAAGATCCAAACCGCTGCCACCATTTGTGGAGATTTGATGTTAATTTATGTTCGCTGCCACCATTTATCTTTCAATGACCACCAGACTTATGAAGAGTGAAGAGTTCTTCGCTGACAGGACCACACTTTTAAAATGAAGCTTGACTCTAAATCACTGGCACAGAGAGGTCTGTTTTGATGTAAAACAGTTAATGATTTATTGTTTTTGTACACAGCTTGGTGTTGTAAAACTTCTTCCGTAGAGGCACAACTTAATAAGGTTACTATAACTAATTATAACATACTCAGGGTCACAATAGAACCGCTATTGTCTTTCCCAGCTACATTAGCTGTTTACTTCACAATACAGGCACACACTAGCCTTCTGTCTAAACCCTGCTCTCTTCTCTTAGAGCTGATTAATCTCACCTTCTCACTTAGAGTTCGTCTCTCTCTAGACTAAAACTCTTATCACACTTCCAGAGCTCTTTACACACACTGAGCTCTCTTTCTTGACTCAAACCTGAGCTCCTCACACTTTGAGCTCACTTTCCAAACTGACTAACTTTCTCTCCTTCGCCTTGTTAGATACATTCTGACTCCTCCCCTTTCAGCTTCATAGCTACGTTGCCACGGCAACTCTGCTCTCCCTGCAGCACTGGCTTCTAATATCAGCCCTTTTCTCCTGCCTATTCTCTCTCAACACTACCTTATGCATTTATCTATACAACCCAATTAATCACTTTACCACACCCTCTCTTCCCTTCACTGAAGGAAAGAGGGGCGGGCCGGGCCCGGTGACGCGATGGGAGGAGGAGGTGGATAGAAGGCCCGGGCTTTCTCTCTGCCTCCTCCTCCCATTGGGTCATCAGCCGGCCCGCCCCTCTCTTCCCTTCACTGAAGGAAAGAGGCGCGGGTCGGTGATGCGCTGGGTGGAGGCGGCGGAGAAAGCCCGGGCTTTCTATCCACCTCCTCCTCCACCGGCGCGCGTCACCAGGCTCCGCGCCTCTTTCCTTCGGTGAAGGGAAGAGAGGGGCGGGCTGATGACGTGATGGGAGGAGGAGCTGGCGGAAAGAAAGCCTGGGCCTTCTCTCCACCTCCTCCCGTCGCGTCACCGGGCCCGCCCCTTTCCTTCAGTGAAAGGAAGAGGGGTGGGCCCGGTGATGCGACGAGAGGAGGGGGCGGCGGGCCTTCTCTCCGCCTCCTCCTCCCTCTCGGCATCAGCCCTGCCCCTCTTTCCTAGGGCCTATGGCCGCTGGCGCTCCACGCGCATGCACAAGAGCGCCGAAGTCTGAACTTTTTTTTAAAAAAAATTTTATTTCTGGGGGTCCGGATCCACTGCCCCCCAAAATGTGCCGCCCTAGGCCATGGTCTAGGGTGGCCTTATGGGTAATCCGGGCCTGGACCGACCACATGCTCCCTCGACCCGTGCCCCTCCTGGCTAGTGAAATCTTGCTTGGAGGGTCTACATGGCCCTCTATTGAACATAGTTAACAGCTCCCTTGAGCAAGGAGTTTTTCCGGAGGGTTTAAAAGAGGCAGTGGTTTCTCCACTGCTGAAGAGACCAGGGTTAGATCAATGGGTTCCCTCCAATTACCGCCCAGTCTCGAATTTGCCGTTTCTGGGCAAAGTGATTGAGAGGGCGGCAGCGGAGCAATTGTAGACTTTCCTAAATGACACAGCCAGTCTAGATCCCTTCCAATCCAGTTTCGGTATGGGGCACAGGACAGAGACGGTCCTGGTTTCCATCGCAGACCAGCTTCGCTGCCAGCTTGATCAAGGCGGATCGGCATTGCTTGTGTTATTGGATCTCACAGCAGCATTTGATACAGTTGATTAGGATCTTTTGACTTGCTGTCCTCATTCCTCCACAACCGGAAACAGCGAGTGCTTAGGGGTGAGCTGGCCTCTGGGGGATTCCCTCTAGTCTTCTAGTCTTCGGGGTCCCTCAGGGGGCCATATTCTCCGCTCTGTTATTTAACATCTATATGCAGCCACTTGCTCAGCTGGCGCGTAGCTTTGGGTTTGAGTGCCATCAGTATACTGATGACACCCAGCTCATTCTGAGGATGGAGGGCTGGCCCGACTCCATACCCAATAATTTCCATCAGTGCCTTGAAGCTGTTACTGGATGGCTGCGAGCCAGCAGGTTGAAAGTGATCCCAGCGAAGACGGAAATCCTATGGCTGGGCTGTCTGGGCGATAGGGATGCCCAGCTGCCGACCCTGGATGGCAAGGCATTATGCCCATCATCATCAGTAAAAAGCCTGGGAGTCCTTTTGGACCCTTTGCTGTCAATGGAGGCACAAATCTCCGCTGTCAGCAGAACAGCATTTTTCCATCTGCGACAGGCAAGGCGACTGGCCTCCTATCTGTCCCGGAACGACCTAGCCACGGTGATCCAGGCTACAGTCAAGACTTGACTACTGTAGCGCTCTTTCCATTGGCCTGCCTCTGACGGTGATCCGGAAACTCAAGCTAGTGCAGAACAGGGGAGCCTGCGAGTTGTCATATCACCCCGGTACTTCAGGGTCTGCACTGGCTACCAATTGAATACTGAATCACCTTCAAGGTATTAGTTCTTACTTTTAAGGCCTTATATGGTCTGGGGCCAGTGTATTTAAGGGATCGCCTGATTCCATATAATCCCCCGGGATCACTACGGTCAGAAGACCAGAACCTTTTAGATATTCCCAGCTTGAAGTCCTACCACCTGACGGCAACTCGGCGAAGGGCTTTCTCCATCATCGCCCTGGCATTATGGAATGCTCTTCCTCCCGAGACCCGGGCTTTGCGAAATTTGGATACCTTTCACAGAGGCTGTAAGACCTATTTGTTCAGGCAAGCTTTTGAGTCAAACTGAAATTTTAATCTGTATTGTTTTATTGTGTACTGTTTTATGCCAAATTTTTATGTAAACTGCCCTGAGTGGTTGGGAGTGGCGGTGTAGAAATCAAATAATAAATAAATAAATAAAATCGAGGGCAGGAGGAGAAGAAGATATTATTATACAACGGGGGAAGGAAGGTGTGGGTTTGTTTTGATTTAGATCTGAACGGTGCAATACTATAATAGCACTGCCTGACACTTGGGGAAATAAGAACAATAGGAATAGAAAGCACGTGCTATGAGAGGCAGGAGGAGGGCTCTTGGAGCAGGGGGAAGCCTATAGTGTGCTCCAGGGCAGGAGGGGAAGCAGGAGGAGGAGACGGCAGGGTGAACACATGAGGGTTCTCACTGCCCTTAGGCCGTCTCAGGCCGCAGATGGTCTGAATAAACCAGGAGGTAAGTTCCCTGGCTTGAAAATGCTGCTGCTTAATGCCAGATCAGTAAAACAGCTACCATCCAGGACTTGATCCTGGATGAGCACACCGACCTGGCCTGTATCACAGAGATCTGGCTGGATGAAGGAGGGGGTTAATCTCTCCCAGCTCTGTCCACCAGGTTTCTCTATGCATCAGCAGGCAAGACCCGGGGGGTGGGGAGGAGAGTCGCAGTAGTGTATTGGGATACCATCCACCTGACCAGGCGTCCCGTCCCACAGTCGGTCACATTTGAGTGTGTCTACCTAATAGCGAGTGGTCAGGACAGAACAGGGATTCTTTTAGTGTACTGCCCACCCCACTGCTCAACAGTCTCCCTGCCTGAGCTAGCCAGAGTGGCCTCAGGCCTGGTGTTGGAGAACCAATGACTAATTGTGTTGGGGGAATTCAACATCCATGCTGAGACTACCCTGTTGGGAGCAGCTCAAGATTGCATGGCCACCATGACAACTATGCATATGTCCCAAGTGGTTTTAGGCCCCACCCACAGTGCTGGACACACTCTTGACTTGGTCTTGTGTTGGGGGCAAGATGATGGTGATGGTATTGTGGAGGAACCATCTACAGTTCTTTTGTCATGGACTGATCACTACCTGGTCAGGTTTATACTTAGTGAGGCTCTAAACCTCTGCAGGGGTGGAGGACCATTTAGGATGGTCCACCCCATGAGACTTATGGATCCGGATGAATTCTTGGTGGCTCTTGGGGATTTTTCTGCCTTCTTGGAAATGATTCTGTCGAAGCTCTGGTAGACCTCTGGAATTGGGAGGTGACCAGGTTTGTTGACGCAATTGCTACTGAACATTTCCTTTGACAAAGCAGAGTTAAGTCAGCTCCCTGGTTTTCCCAAGAGCTGACGATGATGAAGCAAGTGAAATGGAGAGTAGACCTGCGTTGGTAGAAATCTCGTAGCAAATCTGACTGAGCATGGTCAAGAGCACTGATTTTCAAAGTGGGCGGTACCACCCCCTGGTGGGCGGTGAGGCGATCCAAGGGGGAGATGGGAGGCTCGGGGGAATTTGGGGGCAGTGAACCCCTGTAATGGGGCAGTGAACGATTGGCCATTTAGGAGGGGTCACACGGCCCTCTTCTTTGGCCCCACCCCCTTCGCTTTGACCCCCAAACGCAGTGCAGTGCAAAGACTGCAGTGCAAAGGCCTCCACGTCCTCCAGCGGAGCCTCCCCGCCACCACGGAAGAAAGTGCAGCCTTCCCCGGTGGAGGCAATTCATTCCAAACCCCTCCAGTATTTTCCGTTGCTCTTGGGGATTCTGTGTGCCAAATTTGGCTCAATTCCATTGTTGGTGGAATTCAAAATGCTCTCTGATTATAGGTAAACCATAAATCCCAGTAACTACAACTCCCAAATGAGAAGAGCTATTTTCTCAAAACTTCACCAGTGTTCAAATTTGGGCATATTGAATATTTGTGCCAAGTTTCATCCAAATCCATAGTTGTTTGGGTTCATGGTGCTCTCCAAATGTAGGTGAACTACATGTCCCCTAAATCAGTCAATTCATTCCAAACCCCTCCAGTATTTTCCATTTGCCATGGGGGTTCTGTGTGCCAAGTTTGGTCCAGTTCTGTAATTTATGGGGGACTAAGTGGTCTGTGGAAGTCAGAACTGAATCGATTGAAGGTACTGCAAATCCCATCATCCATTGTCCATACTCCCCCAAACATAGTTTTTATGATTAATCACTATGCTTTAATTATGTTCAATTTGCAACAATGAAAATACATCCTGCATATTAGATATTTGCATTAGAATTTGTAAGAGTAATAAAATTATTTATGAAGTAGCAACTAAAATATGGTTGGGGGTCACCACAACATGAGGAACCTTATTTAGGGGTCACGGCATTAGACAGGTTGAGAACCACTGCATTAATACACATAGCTTTCTGTTTAATAGCAATTAATTTAAAAAAATTCATTTCTAGGGGCGGTGAGTAAATTTTTTTCTGGAAAGGGGGGGGCAGGCCAAAAAAGTTTGGAAACCACTGGTCTAGAGCATATTTAAAAGCCTATTCCGTGGCAATGGAGGCAGTGCAGAAATCTTTCACTGCTGTCAACATTGCATCTGCAAAGAACCACATCCAAAATGCTTTGAGTGGTCAGAGGACTCAAATGGAGGACCCTGACCACTCATCAGCTTGTTGTGAAGAATTTCCAAGGTTCTATGCAGATAAAACACTCAGATTTGTTCCGACTCTTAGATGCTAATGTTGATGCAAGTTCCATCGATGTAACCCGGGCTCCTGTTTGTCCCATTTTATCAGATTCTTTTCCATCTATTCTGCCTGATGACGTGGACACAGTCTTGTGAGAAATGAGGGTGACCACTTGTATCCTTGACCCTTTTCCGTCCTGATTGAACAGGCCAGAGGGGAACTGGCTGAGTGGGTGAAAGTGCTAGTTAATGCTTCCCTTGTACAAGGCAAAATTCCAGCCAGTCTGAAGGAGGCTGTAGTGAAACCTTTACAAATAAACAAATAAATACATAAATAAAACAGCACTGGATCCCATTCAGCTAAATAATTATCGGCCGGTTTCAAATCTCTCCTTTTTGGGCAAGGTTCTGAAAAGAGTGCTGGCCTCTCAGCTCCAGAGGTTCTTGGAAGAAACTGATTATCTGGATCCATTTCAATCTGGTTTCAGACCTGGTTATGGAATTGGTAGGTTTAATTGTGCAGTACCTACTTTGAAAGTAGTCGTTCTACTAAAGAAACTTCATTTTTGTGGCCATCTCAAACTATATTGAATTGCTTGAGACTCGATGAGATATTCATAGTGTCATAGAGTTGTAGAATCATAGAATAATAGAGTGGGAAGAGACCACGTGGGCCATCTAGTCCAAGCCCCTGCCAGACAGAAAAGCACAATCAAAGTATCCCTGACAGATGGCCATTCACCCTCCGTATTCATTGAAAAACTATAGCAAAGTGTACTGCAGAATGTCCCGCAAAAAGAAAGTTTTTGCAATTTAATAAACTTTCCCCCATGTTTTTATGATAGAATCAATTAGAAAATGACATTTATAGCCCAAGAACAAAAATCTTACATAGTGTTATCAAACGGATGCCTGGCAAAGTAGGCTGTGTGGGGAGTTATGATTGTGGCAATAGTGTCAAAATTGTGACTAAGTAGCAATTGCGAATACGGAATAGTTACCAATATTTACAAATCCATAAATGTTTTGCATTCACAATCACTGCTTAGTCGTGATTTCGCCATGATTGCAAAACTTCCCAAAGTCTACTTTGCTAGCCATCAGCTGCATGGCAAGATGGAAATCCATGTTGTTGGCTATCGATGCATGGTGGAATGGCATTTCCATCAAGCTGGGGACAGTCAGGCCAGATGTTACTTAGTTACATATACCAACCTATGCATCAGATACAAAAGTCTGGCCACTATCCATAACGAAATAGAGCCTTCCTGCACATTTTTCTTGGAGTAGCAGATGACTGAAGGAGGAAAACAACTGTGACATTTGATCCATGTGGAGAGACAGGTAAGAAATAGGCCTGGGTAGATTTGTCGGAATGCTCATAAAATTGGAATTAATTCGGATTAAATTCACTTTTGAAGTGGTTTAGAAGCGATGTAAGCAACCCGGAAGTGAATTTGCCATTTTGAGGCCACTGCTGCCATTTTCGGGCAGGAATAGTCATTAGATGCCCGTCCCTTCCAAGGTGCTTTCCCCTCATTGGCTGTTTAACCCAGTTTGGAGACGGGTGTCCTTCCCTTCGCGTCAGAACTGGGGTGACAGCTGCATCCAAACTGGGTTAAACATGGCTGTCACCCTAGTTCTGACATGGAGGGAAGACATCCCCATCCAAACTGGGTGTTTTTAACCCAGTTTGGATGCGGATGTCTCCCCTCTGCGTCAGAACTAGGGCATCAGTTGTGTTTAACCCAGTTTGGATGCAGCTGTCGCCCCAGTTCTGATGTGGAGGGAAGGACATCCGCCTCCAAACTGGGTTAAACGTGTATGCCCGCCATTAACGAAGCCATTCCGAAATTTTGGAATTTATTCGGAAAAATTCTGGAAGTCATTCAGATTTGAAGCGCCACCACCCCATACATCCGTAACGAGTTTTGAACCTTTCTCTTTTTTTATCAAACAGGTTTAGTAAGAAATAAATATTATTGCCGTTCTTGTGTTCATTTCTTCGTAGCAGTATTCAGGAACTCGAATGTTGAACCAGAACTTGACAAAGTTCTTTGGTGGCCTACAACTCCCATAATCCCCCCATCATACTGCTGGTGGTAAAGGGTTTCGGGAGCTGTAGTCCATAAAAGTAACTTTGCTCAGCTCCTTGTTGGACTCAATAGGACTTGGTTTGTTCTAGGCAAAGAAAAATCTATGTGCCATCCTGTCACACAGAGACCAAACAGAGAAACGAGGAAATATGATCAGCTGTCTTTATTTCGGAAAGACCGGAAGAAGCCAAGGGCAATAGATGTTTGAAAAGCTCTGTTTACACAAGGGGAAGGGATGTACCGATGCGGCTTTTGATACTGCACCTGGCACCTGGTTGGTGTTAAAAACCTACTAGCAGAGGTGATGAGAGAAACTCTGAAAAGCTTTTCTCTAATTTAGATTCATCTTAGTAAATGGTCTCGAAAGTGCCAGTCTTTGGGCTGGGCAGAAAGTTCTTCTCAGGGGGTGCCAAGCACCCTGGAGGAGACCCTGCATTATATGGCACCACTGATGCCAACTGGGTGCCACTGGACGCATCCTCCTTGGGCTCTGCTGCTGGCTGACCTGCCCTTTTCCCCATTGTGAGGATCCCAGCTGCCTGGTTATCTGAGCTGTGGAAGAGGCGGTAAAGGCGGCTCTGGAAGGTCTTTGTAGCTGTGGCACTGCCCCGCTTGCCGAGGGTTAGGATGCCATTGGCGTGGTTGCCCGTCCCATGAAGCAGGTCAAAGATGTGGCATGGGCAGCTCTTTTGTCGGCAACAGTCTGGCACAGCTTGTTTGCCCATTGCCAAGGAGCAAAACAACAGGAGCAGGAGCAAGAAGGAGGCCCGTGGGACCTGCAGAAAAAGAAAGAGATGGAGAGAAAGAGAGGAATGAGGGTGGAAAGTGGGGGAGACTTTTATTTACTTATTTATTTGAGTCTGCAGTTTCCACTTCTTTGTCTGGGATTGAATAAAATGCTGTCTCATTTGGAGTTAGACCATTAGTCTATCTATGCCAATATATGTTGGCGCTGACTGGCAGTCATAGCTCTTCAGGTTTTAAGCAAGATATATTCTTAGTGGTTTGAATATTGGGCAATGACTCTGGAGACAGTGTTCGAATCTCCATTCAACCATGAAAACTGTATTTCTATGGCACTTGAGGTAGAAGCTTGCAACGTGAAGGAGACATTGCTCTGTCTTCCGCTGAAGGCTCAGCCATACTATTAGAAAGAAGATGGCGCTCCTGGTGGCGCAATGGGTTAAACCCTTGTGCCGGCAGGAATGCTGACCGAAAGATTGGTGGTTTCAATCTGGGGAGTGGGGTGAGCTCCTGTCTGTCAGCTCCAGCTTCTCATGCAGTAACATGAGAGAAGCCTCCTACAGGATGGTAAAATGTCTGGGTGTCCCCTGGGCAACGTCCTTGCAGATGGCCAATTCTCTCACACAGAAGCAACTTGCACTTTCTCAAGTCGCTCCCGACACACACACAAAATTAGAGTGAGCTGTCTTAGGCCAGTGTTTTTCAACCTTTTTTGAGCCGTGGCATGTTTTTTACATTTACAAAATCCTGGGGCACACCACCAACCAAAATGACACAAAATGACACTCTAACACAGTAATACATAGAGTTAATATGTTTTTAAATGTATTTATACACTCAGTGTGAAACCTGGGCCTGTTTCGATGAACAAAACATGTAAATGACTTCCTCTCACATATTTATACATGGCTATCATGTCTTCTCTTCTTCAGGCTAAACATGCCCAGCTCTTCAAGCCGCTCCTCATAGAGCTTGTTCTCCAGGCCTTTGTGAAATTTCACCCTGAGTGAAACTTGCTTCCAGTTAACTATGGATGTCATGAAGCTGTTATAAACAGTTCCCCGGGGGAAGGGGGGGGGCTCTCGAAAAATCCAGTAAAATAGTTTTTAAAAAAACATTTCCAAGTGGAGAGGCTCAATTTGTTTCTTGGAAACCTGTGAGGGGGCTGCTAGGAGGGGGGACAGTGGCAATTTCCCATGGCACACCTGATGATTGCTCACGGCACACTAGTGTGCCATGGCACACTGGTTGGGAAACACTGTCTTAGGCAACAGATTTGAAGATATCCTTTTAATGCCATAGATGCCACAGTGGTGCAATGATTAAGCACTGTGTCTGCAGCAATGGTGACCGAAAGGTCGGCAGTTTGAATCCGGGGAGTGGGGTGAGCTCCCATCTGTCAGCTTCATCTTCCCACGCGGGGACATGAGAGAAGCCTCCCACAGGATGGTAAAACATATGGGCATCTCCTGGATAACCTCCTTGCAGGAGGCCAATTCTCTCACACCAGAAGCAACTTACAATTTGTCAAGTCGCTCCTGATTCAAAAGAAAGAAAAAAAAGAGTGAGCTGTCTTAGGGAACAGATTTGAAGATGTCCTTTTAATGTCAGAGATGATGAGAGGTGGTTATGGGATTTTCTGCTTCCTATGTTGAAATAACTCTGCTGGCTTAGAGCATGATGCACTTTCACTTGGATGGGTGAGGATGGGATGCCATTTGCTTCTCAACCTCAAGCACCAATAGACTATGAGATAGCTTTGGCTCCCACAGAGCAGATTGGCTAGGAAAGTGGTAGAAGTACTTGTGACTTGAAGAACTTGCTGCTTAAAGTAATTCCCCCATTCTGCCTAGAAGCAGAGCACAGCTCTCCATCCACCTCTCATTCAAAAACACCGATTCCTCAAAAAAGGGCAGAAGGCTAGTCAAAGAGGAAAAATGGCACAATTATGAGTTAGTTCTATCACCCCCACTTTGGAGGTATTCAGACAATAATAATAATGACAACAACAACAAACATTGACAAAATCACGATCTGTCAACTGCAAAAGGCTTGGATCTGCGCTCATCATTCGGAAATACATCACACAGTCCTAGACGCTTGGGAAGTGCATATAGATCTCGTTTGCTGTGGCATACTGTGGTTTTATGTCAGTAAAATAATAATAATAATAATAATAACTAGCTGAACCCGGGCACGCGCTGCTGTGGCTTTTTCTCTTTCCTGTGTCCCAGCCTATATATGTGTGTTTTGTGTGTGTATGTACAGTATGTATATATATATGGATTTGTGTATATGTTTGTGTACTTATGTATATGTGAGTTTTTGTATATGTATATGCGTGTATATGTGTAGATGTGTGTAAGTACAGATGTGTATGTATGTGTATATTTCAGTGCATGTATATATGTGTGTATGTGTGCATATCTATATGTACATACGTGTGTGCATGTGACGAAGACCAACAGTAGCATCCCTTCCTGCCTTTTATACTTCCTTTCTTCCCTCTCCCCCTCATCCCTCAGCTTTTCTCTTCTCTCTGTCCTCCTGCCTTTTCTCCCTCCCTTCCTTCTTTCCTTTCCCTCCTTCCTGCCATCCCTCCCCTTTCTGTATCAGTTCTTGCTCCCCTTGTCTCCCTCCCTCCTTCCATTCCCTCCTTACCTTTTTTTCCTTCCTTTTGCTATTTCCTTCACCAGCTTCTACCTCTTGTATTGCCTTTTATTACCTGTCTGTTTTGCATAACGCCTCTGAGTGGCCAGCACCACCAACATTCTGACACTCTAAACTACCAGAGGGGGGTGGCTCCCATCCTCTACATTCTAACTGAGGAGTATTTGCATAATGCCTATAATTGGCTTGCACCACCAACATTCCGACACTCTAACTGCCGGGGGGGGGGGTGTGGTGGTGGTGGTGTGGGGGATCATGGGAGTTGTAGTCCAATGGTTTTTTTGTATTTTTGGTCGTGTTGTTTAATTTTTTAAAAAAAATTGGTGGTAAACATGCCTTGTGGGGTTTTGTGTGTATGTGGGCTGATTTGGTGTGTCTGCCTTGTGTGGTTTTGCTGTTTATAAGCCTGTCAGGATGACATGAAGGATTTTATATATATAGAAGATAGATAATAATAATACCCACACTCACCCAGAAGCAAGCACTGGCAGTCTTCACAAATCACAATACCTTTTGATAAGAATCTGGATCTTTTTGCCCTTAACCCTGCATTACTTTTCAATAAAGTCAGGAGATACTCCAGAATTTGCAAGAAATTGTTTCCTGGAGAGTTGGGTCAAGTTCCATTCAATCCACTTCCTTTGTCTGAATGCACACTACCACCAGCATAATGCTCTGAACTGGACCCAGATTAAGTGACCAGTGTAGACATGGCTAAAGAGACAGTGTCTTACAACTGGTTAGGTTTTATTTTTCCATGTCAGGATCGACTTGAGAAACTGCAAGTCGCTTCTGGTGTGAGAGAATTGACCATTTGCAAGGGCGCCAGGGGACGCCTGGATGTTTTGATGTTTTACAATTCTTGTGTGAGGCTTTTTTCATGGGGAGCTGGAGCTGACAGAGGGAGCTCATCCATGCTCTCCTGAGATTTGAACCCCCAACCTGTCGGTCTTCAGTCCTGCCCGCACAAGAGTTTAACCTATTGCACCACCGAAGGTTCCAGAACTGGTTAGTGACTTACTCAGATGTATGTATAATTTACACCTATGTAAGTCTTCTTATGATTGTTGTGGAGCAGTGTTTTTCAATCGTTTTTGAACCGTGGCACATTTTTTACATTTACAAAATCCTGGGGCACACTACCAACCAAAATGACACAAAATTACACTCCAACACAGTAATACATATAGTTAATGTGTTTTTAAATGTATTTATACACTCAGTGTGAAACCTGTGCCTATTTTGATGAACACAACATAGATATGACTTCCTCTCACACAGGGCCGTAGCCAGGATTTTTGATTCGGGGCTGAGTTTGGTTCGGGGGGGGGGCTGAGACTGGGTGGAAGAGGGTCTACCCTAGCAAACCTTTTGTATTGTTATCCCAATAACCCCATTAATGTGGGATATAACGAGCATGGTGATCAGATCATGATATGAATAAACATAACAGTTTAAATAATGTACAAGTAAGGCCTTTTCGCGGACCACCCTGAGAATTTCGGGAGGGGCTGAAGCCCCCCTAGCCCCCCCTGGCTACATGCCTGCTCTCACATATTTATACATGGCTATCATTCTTCTCTCAGCCTTCTCTTCTTCAGGCTAAATATGCCCAGCTCTTCAAGCCGCTCCTCATAGAGCTTGTTCTCCAGACCTTTGTGAAATTTCACCCTACGTGAAACTTGCTTCCAGTTAACTATGGATGTCATGAAGCTGTTATAAACAGTTCCTTGGGGGGGAACTCGTAAAATCCAGTACATTGGTAAAAAAAAAACATTTCCAAGCGGAGTCGCTCAATTTGTTTCTTGGAAACCTGTGAGGGGGCTGCTAGGAGGGGGGAGAGTGCCAATTTCCCACGGCACACCTGATAATAGCTCACGGCACACTAGTGTGCCATGGCACACTGGGTGGGAGACACTGTTGTGGAGGATGAAATGATCTGCTGCCCCACACTCTCCAACAAGTTAGCCCTGGCATTAGAGAGAATGAGGCAATTGCCTCAGTCAGCAATTTTTCAGGACAGTCCCAATCAGTCCTCTGCCTACCATGCTTCTTTTCCAAAGGCTTTGAAATGGTTTCTGTTTCCCTCTCTCCCAATTCCTCTATTTGTCCTCACTTCCCTTGCTGCCAACTGAGTTAAAAGCCTCCTTAGCCAATTTCTCGACACCACTGATTGTTTTATAAAACCCAGTCTGTAAACAATTACTAAACTGTGAAAAGCTGCTTTCTTGGGCTGCAAACAGGGTTTTAGTTCAAGTGATGGTTTTCTGTGATGTACCCCATAGTGCAAATTAGAACAATCTATTTTAAGGCTTAAAAGTGTTTCCTGGAATTCATTTCCTCTACAAACTACAAACCCCAGAATTCTGGAGGAGGCAAAAACCTGATTTTAAGTGGATTTTTTCTCTAGTGTGATGAGACGATAATAGGTCTCTTTTTTGAGTTGGGAATCACCAGAACTTGGATATAGTATTTTTTTTCCTGAATATGGTTTCACCATAAATTTGTATATGGCAGTTTCAGTTTTAGTATATAATTGTACAATACCAATTTACTTCTATGATTATCCAAATCAGAGGTGAATGAATAGACAGAGTTTTTTTTTCATGTCAGGAGCAACTTGCGAAACTGCAAGTCGCTTCTGGTGTGAGACAATTGGCACCCAGTGGCGCAATGGGTTAAACGTCTGTGCCTGCAGGACTGCTGACGGAAAGGTTGGTGATTCAAATCCGGGGATATGGGTGAGCTCTCATCTGTCAGATCCAGCTTCTCATGAGGGGACATGAGAGAAGCCTCCCACAGGATGGTAAAACATTCAGGGTGTCCCCTGGGTCAGTGTTTTTCAACCTTTTTTGAGCCGCGGCACATTTTTTACATTTACAAAATCCTGGGGGACACCACCAACCGAAATGACACAAAATGACACTCTAAGACAGTATTACATATAGTTAATATGTTTTTAAATGTATTTATACACTCAGTGTGAAACCTGGGCCTGTTTCGATGAACACAACATAGATATCCTGGCAGGAATGGCAGAAAGACACACACGAAGCTCTTGCTCAACAGCTGTCAGACTCTCTCTGTCTTCTTATGTATCAATAAGGAAGGAAGGAAGGAAGGAAGGAAGGAAGGAAGGAAGGAAGGAAGGAAGGAAGGAAAGAGAGAAGGAAAAATGGAACCAAAGAGCAAAGAAAGGGAGGAAAGAAACAGGTAGAGAAGGAAGAAAGGAAAAGGGAAAGAAGAATTAAAAGAAAAAGGGAAGGAAGGAAAGAGGGAGGGAAGGAGAGAAAGAGGGAGGGAGGGCCCAAGTTGGCCCACACCTGCCTTAAGTGAGCAAACCTTGTTAGTTTTCGGCCCCTGCTTAAAGGTGCCTGAACCCTGTGTCCCGAACGCCCCTTGACCCGCCTTGGCGGAGTGCGAGGGAATCACAGGAGTGATAGTTTGACCCAATCCTGAGCCTCCCCAAACTACAAATCCCAGGATTCCCCAGCCTTGAGCCCTGGAAGGCCAAGGGGTGCCTCACTGCATGAACGCTACGGTGTAGATCCGCCCCCAGGCAGCCAGGGGACCCGGGAAAGTCCCATCCCAGGATCTTCTCTCTCTCTCCACGCGGCTCTTTCCGCCTGACGCAGTCCCCACTTTTCGGCTAAAACCCTTCCAAAGGCCAAGGAAGGAGCAGAGGGGAGGAGGAAGCCCAAGAAGGCAAGTGGCACAAGGCTTCCCAAAAGGCGGCGGTATCTGCGGGACTCAGGCAAGGGATCGAGCTACGGCTAGGACTTCCCGGTAGGACAGGAGGGCTCTCTCTCTCTCTCTCTCTCTCTCTCTCTCTCTCTCTCTCTCTCTCTCTCTCTCCTATCTCCAATTTCCCATGGCACACCTGATGATTGCTCACAGCACACTAGTGTGCCACGGCACACTGGTTGGGAAACACTGCCCTGGGTAATATCCTGGCAGACAGCCAATTCTCTCACACCAGAAGTGAATAGGCAGGTGGCAATACTTTATTCAGGAATGTGAAAACTCAAAATTATATCTGTTAGAAGATTATATCTTGTTGTCCAGAGTATGTTGTTCTCTGGCATTTATTTTTCTGAATTTATGAGAGGATGCATGTGAAAAGAAGAGCTTGATGGGATAGTCATTGTTTATAATTGCTCTGTTTACTGATCTAAAATAAAATAGTCATTCAACGCATAATCTTTGCCTATTCGGGGATATTGTACCTCACAATGTGCTGGCTGTCCTGCCTCAGGCAGCATAATGTCTCTGCCTGTCCCTGTCCCTATCTTTTCATTCTTATCTTATTAGGTTAATTAGTATTACGCTTTTCCCTCAAGAAGCTTGCAATGTTGTATGCTGCTCTGTTTTCTTCACCCTGATAGCAACCATGTGAAATAGGTCAAGCTGAAGGTGAGTAGTTTTTCCAAGTCCATCCAGTGAGGTTCATCAGATTGTTTTGAACCCGGAGTTCCCAAATTCCAATACAACACTCTTCTTACTCCACCACAGTGACTCTCATGACCTATATTTTGAAAATTCCACTGTCCAGTTTGGGCCATTGCTCTATCCTGTCCCCCTAAACTAGTTATTCCCAACCTGTGGTCCGTGGACTACCAGTGGTCTACAACAGGGATTTTCAACCTTTTTTGAGCCGCGGCACATTTTTTACATTTTGGTTGGAGGTGTGGGGCACACCTCCAACCAAAGTGACACAAAATGACACTCTAACACAGTAATACATATAGTTAAAATGTTTTAAAATGTATTTATACACTCAGTGTGAAACCTGGGCCTGTTTCAATGAACACAAAATAGATATCCTGGCAGGAATGGTAGAAAGACACACACAAAGCTCTTGCTCAACAGCTGTCAGTCTCTCTCTGTGATCCCAAATCGCCACTGTCACTTGACAGGCAGCTGCAGCACTAACTCTAACTTTGTTTACTTAGCTGTGTCTGAGCAAATCCAAGATGGCGTGGATTTTAGGTGATGCGAGAGTGCTATGGTTCCATTTCTTAAAGGACAAATGCACCTTATAGTTTATATATGAATGAAGTTCGAAAATAATTTCCCACGGCACACCTGATGATCTCTCACGGCACACTAGTGTTCCGCGGCACACTGGTTAAAAATCACTGGTCTACAAGAACAAAAATATGGTCCGCAGCCTCACCATTACTACACTATTCCCTTGAAACCACAAGTGGTCCCTGGTTTTTAAAAAAGGTTGGGAACCCACTTGCAGCCTAGTGGGTGCAGGTAGCAATAGCTCTAGTCTCTGTTCAATATCTGGATCCTGTTGCCACCCAAGAGCTGCACAACTGTTGAAAAACAAGAAGAGAGAGCAGCTTGTGAAAGCTGATATACTTTTTAGTGTGTTATGACAGTGAAATGTGTGCTATCATTTGTTGTTGCAAACTTCCATGTCATTTCTGGCTTATGGCAGCCCTGAGGCAAACCTACCATGGGGTTTTCTCAGCAAGAGTGGATCAGAAACAGTTTGCCATTTTCTTTCTCAAATACGGGGACCATGTAATTTGCCCATAGGCGCCCAGTGGGTTTCCATGGTCAAGCTGGAATTTGAAACCTGGTTTCCAAAAATCCAGATACACTACACTGACTCTCACTTTTACTATAATAGCCACTTGTTTGGTTATTGTGGATGTCAAAATTCAATCACAAAATGACGCAAATCCCTGCCTCACACAAGCCACCTTTTATATAATGCAGCCTCCCTACTCAAGACAGCCATTTCTATATTGATGGAGGAATCAGGAATCCATCTCGCTAGTTTCTTGTGGCGGGATGTGCTGTAGCAGGCATCCACAGATACATTTGAGGATCCTTCGAATATCCCTACCAATGAAGCATGTCTAGCTGCAGGAAAATAGTTAATGTGTCCCTGCTGATCCACCTGTTTTCTAAGAACATAGGGTTTTTTTTCGTGTCAGGAGGAACTTGAGAAACTGCAAGTCACTTCTGGTGTGAGAGAACTGGCTGTCTGCAAGGACACTTGGATGTTTTATCATCCCAGGGGACGCTTGGATGTTTTACCATCCTGTGAAAGACTTTTCTCATGTCCCTGCATGAGATGCTGGAGCTGACAGACAGGAGCTCACCCCACTCTCCAGATTTGAACTGCTGACCTTTCGGTCAGCAGTCCTGCAGGCACAGACATTTAGCCCATTGCACCACCAGGTGATTCAACACAGAAGTGACTGTATTAGTGATGAGATCTACATCACCTGGAATGTTTTCAGGATTAGAAGCAGGCAAGGTAGCTACAGAGATGTCAACATTGTTAGATAGATAGATATCCTGATGCAGCATTCAAGCCAAAATCTTCTATTACACCGACAGAGTGATGCAAAATTATGAGTTTCGGAGCAGTCTTTTGTTTGAAGAGAGAATATCTGACACTCCAAAAGATTGTAATCAGTATCAACCCAAGTCTTGTAAAATACATCTTTGGCAAGTTACTTTAACAGTATTGACAAGTTGTGCAATTAAACCACATTGGGCAATTTACCTGCTTTATCTTCCACTTCATTCAAGTAATTATTTTAGCTTGCATCGCTTCACGTGAGATTGTTATACCCCACAACCCATCTTTGCCCCAGCTAAAAAGAGGAATACTTTTACCTTAATATTGTGACTCTCCATAGTCTTGGGTATCTTCAAAACCACAGGTGAACTTGTGTCATGACCCTCCCGGGGCGATGTTTGAGCAAACGCCAGAACAAGCTGCCAATTTATAGTCGGATTTTGCGCAGGCATTCAGCATCTTGCTTTTTCTTGTACACGACCCCCTCCCCACTGCCCATGCTGGTGGCAAAAATAATACTCTGCCCATCATCTCCTGAGATGGGATCAGAACAGAGATGAGGATGCTTCACTAGCCTGTATCTTAGAGACAGGCCAAGTCATCCACCTGCCTTTGTCACTTTCCTTCCGCTAACGAACCCGCGGCTGTCGGAAGAAGCGGGCAGCTACAAAAGCAGCCAAAGGCTAGGCTGGGATAATGAGAGGGTCTGCACTTGTTAGCATGGGCCTATTAGGATAATTACCTCAAAAAGACGACGGAGGAACTAGCGTGATGCCCTTTTCGTTGCTCACTTGGAGCACGCGGCATCAACATACTCCTATCTGTAGAGTCACATCGCTAGAACTTTGGGGTACTTTTTGCGGAATGTAGTATCTCATGAAATCAGAACTTCTTTCAATCTGTAAGAATTCCAGAAGGTCATTTAGTCTAATGATTTGTTTAGCTTACAACTTTACATGAAAAGCATAGGAAAGTTACTGTTCTGCATTCCAGTTGGTCTTCTGTACCTCAGATTCTGCTTGCTTTAGAATGTATGCATCTAGCACTGAATTAGCAAATGCCCCCACTCAGAAGTACAGTTTCTACCATTCCTTGGTTGTTGTTGTTTATTCGTTCAGTCGCTTCCGACTTTTCGTGACCTCATGGACCAGCCCACGCCAGAGCTCACCTCCCCAGCTCCTTCAAGGTCAAGCCAGTCGCTTCGAGGATACTACCCATCCATCTTGCCCTTGGTCATCCCCTCTTTCTTCTTCCTTCCATTTCCCCCAGCATCATTGTCTTCTCTAAGCTTTCCTTTCTTCTCATGATGTGGCCAAAGTACTTCATCTTTACCTCTACAATCCTTCCCTCCAATGAACAGTCAGACTTTATTTCCTGGAGTATGGACTGGTTGGATCTTCTCACGGTCCAAGGCACTCTCAGAACTTTCCTCCAACACCACAGTTCAAAAGCATCTATCTTCCTTTGCTCAGCCTTCCCTAAGGTCCAGCTCACACATCTGCAGGGTACTAGGGGAATACCATTGCTTTTGCTATGAGGATCTTTGTTGCCAGTGTGATGTCTATACTCTTCACTATTTTATCGAGATTAGTCATTGCTCTCCTCCCAAGAAGTAAACGCCTTCTGATTTCCTTGCTGCAGTCTGCGTCTGCAGTAATCTCCATGCCTAGAAATACAAAGTCTGTCACTGCCTCCACGTTTTCTCCCTCTATTTGCCAGTTGTCAATCATTCTTGTTGCCATAATCTTGGGTTTTTTTTAAATGTTTAGCTGCAACCCAGCTTTTGCACTTTCTTCTTTCACCTTGATAAGAAGACTCCTCAGCTCCTCCTTGCTTTCGGCCATCAAAGTAGTATCATCTGCATATCTAAGGTTGTGAATGTTTCTTCCTGCAATTTTAACCCTAGCCTTGCATTCGTCAAGGCCCTGCACATCGCATGATGTATTCTGCATACAAGTTGAATAGGTTGGGTGAGAGTATACCACCCTGCCGTATGCCTTTCCCAATCTTGAACCAGTCTGTTGTCCCATGGTCAGTTCTTACTGCTGCTACATGGTCATTATACAGATTCGTCAGGAGAGAGACAAGGTGATTTGGTATGCCAATACCTCCAAGAACTTGCTACAATTTATTATTATCCACACAGTCAAAGGCTTTAGAATGGCCAATAAAGCAGAAATAGTTGGGTTTTTTTCAGAATCTCTCTACCTTTCTCCATTATCCAGCAGATACTGGCAATTTGGTCTCTCGCTCCTCTGCCTTTTCTAAACCCAGCTTGTACATCTGGCAACTCTCTATCTTCATGTATTGCTGGAGTCTTCCTTGCAGGATCTTGAGCATTACCTTACTAGCATGAGAAATAAGAGCCACTGTACAAAAGTTTGAGCATTCTTTAGCATTTCCCTTTTTTGGTATGGGGATATAAGTTGATTTTTTCCAGTCTGATGGCCATTCTTGTGTTTTCCATATTTGCTGGCATATGGCATGCATCACTTTGGCAGCAACATCTTCAAAATTTTGAACAGTTCAGCTGGGATCCTGTTGTCTCCTGCTGCCTTGTTGTTAGCAGCAATGCTTCTTACGGCCCATTCAACCTTACTCCTCAGGATGTCTGGTTTTAATTCACTCACAACACCGTCAAAACTATCATCAATATTATTATCCTTCCTATACAGATCTTCTGTGTAGTCTTACCATCTTCTCTTGATCTCTTCAGCTTCTGTTAGATACCTGCCATTGTTTTTTTATCATGCCCATTTTTGCCTGAAATTTACCTCCAATGTTTCTAATTTTTTGGAAGAGGTCTCTTATACTTCCTCTATACAACAACAAACTTTATTACGGTCCCTGACCAGCACAAAGCGGACACAAGCGCCCTAATTATACTTCCTATTCTGTTGTCTTCTTCCACTTCCATGCATTGCTTATTTAAAAAATAGTTCCTTATCTCTTCTGGCTGACCTCTGGAATTGTGCATGTAAGTGGGCATATCTCCCCTTATCACTTGTTCCTTTTGCTTTCCTCCTTTCTTGGGCTACTTCCAGTGTCTCAGAAGACAACAATTTTGCCTTCTTGCCTTTCTTTTTCTTTGGGACGTACTTGGTTGCCACCTCCTGAACAATGTTGCAGACTTCTGTCCATAGTTCTTCTGGGACTCTACTTATTAAATATATTCCCTTAAATCTGTTCTTCACTGCATATTCACTAGGGATGTTAGTGAGATCATATCTAACTGGTCTGTGTGTTTTCTCAGATCTTCAGTCTGATTCTAAATTGAGCAATAAGAAGTTTTCTGATTTGAACTACAGTCAGCCCCAGGCCTTGTTTTCACCGACTGGGTGGATGTCCGCCACCTTTGGCTGCAAAGGATGTAGTCAATCTGATTTCGGTGTTGACCATCTGGTGAAGTCCATGTATAGAGCTGTCTTTTAGGTTGTTGGAAGAAAGTGTTCGTTATACACAGTGAGTTTTCCTGGCAAAATTCTATCAGCCTACGTTCCGCTTAATTTTCTTGTCCCAGACCATGCTTGCCTGTGATCCCAGTTGTCATTTGACTTCCCACCTTGGCATTCCAGTCTCCTGTAATGAAAATAATGTCTCTTTTTGGTGTATTATCCAGTAGGTGCTGCAGATCCTCATAGAACTGATCTACTTCTGCTTCTTCAGCAGCTGTGGTTGGTGCGTATATTTGGATCACTGTAATGTTAAAGGGCTTTCATTGCACTCGAATGAAGATCATTCTGTTTGTATCCAAGCACTGCTTTAGCAACTTTCTTATTAATTATGAAGGCTATTCCATTTCTTCTGTATTTCTCTTGTCCACAGTAGTAGATCTGATGTGAAGTGGCCCATTCCAGTCCATTTCAGTTTGCGGACCCCCAGAATGTCTATCTTTAGTCTTGACATCTCACCAATAACAACATCCAGTTTGCCCTGGCTCATAGATCTTACATTCCAGGTTCCTCGGTGTGTTGATCTTTAGAGCATCGGATTCGTCACTCACCTCCAGCACCGTCGGCCGCTAGCTTTCCTTTCAGCTTTGAGCTAGCTGTGTCATCACATCTGGGACTAGTTGAACTTATCCTCTGCTCCTCCTCAGTAGCATTTTGACCATCTTCCAACCTGGGAGTCCCATCTTCCAATGGCATACCGATATATCTCTGGTAGGTTGTACTGGTCCATTTAGTTTTCTTGGCAAGAATACTAGGGTGGGTTGCCATTACCTTCCTTAGGGATCGCGCTTGGTCTGACCTCTCTGCCACGACCATCCCGTCTTAGGTGTCCCTTCACAGTTTCGCTCGTGACATCATGGAGGTGCTCAAGCCCCAGCACTGCAACAAGGCAGCAATCCTTTGCTGGAGATTCCTTGGTTAGGGTTATGTTTTTGCTTTTTACCTGTCTGAGCGTATCTTCCTCTATGAACCATCTCAGAGGCTAAGATTGTCTAGGGAGGCCCTGCTCTCAGTCCCACCTGCTTCGCAAGCGCAACTGATGGGGACAAGAGACAGGGCCTTCTCAATAGTGGCCCCTTGTCTATGGAACACCCTCCCCAATGAAATTAGATCAGCACCCTCCCTCTTGGCCTTCAGAAAAAAGCAAAAACATGGCTGTGGAACCAAGCATTTAGGCAGTAAGCAGGACAAGAAATGAACACGGATTATGTGCAATTGTTATTTGATACTGGAACAGCCTGGACCATGCTTCTGTATTTTGTGATTTTAATGTTTATATTGATGCATTTTTAATCCGATGTTTTAATATATTTACATTTTATGATTTAATTGATAGTTTTATGTTACTGTTGTTTTTATGTTAGGTTTTCATGTTTTGTAAGGCATTGAATTTTGCCGCAAATATGTTGGAAACTGCTTTGAGTATATAAATGAATAAATATTTTTTTTTATTGTGTCAGAAGCGACTTGAGCAACTGCAAGTCGCTTCTGGTGTGAGAGAATTGGCCATCTGTAGAGATATTGCCCAAGGGACACTGTTATGTGTTACCATCCTGTGGGAGGCTTCTCTCATGTTCCCTTTCATTGCTAAGACATTCAGATGTGGAAATGAGGTGGATGATGGCATTGTTGGCTCTGGGCATTATCAAAAGAAACAGAAAGAGAGAAAGAAATTCAGATTTTATTGTCAACAGAATCCAATCTTCTCAGTTCCAGAGCAAGCCTTCCTAGACTAGCAGGAAGAGAAAAGCCGTACATCCCTGCAATAAGAAAATGAGATGCGGACTATTGTAGGAACCTGAAACACAGCTTTTTTGTGTGTGAATTCAGAACTTGGCACAGTTGTGATATGTGAATCCTCAAATATCAACTCTCTCCCCCTCCTCTTTTTTTTAAAAGTGGAAGAGGACACAACGTTGAAAGACTCACTCTTGGAGGCTGTGGATAATTTTCAAGGATGTAGTAACTTGCTTCTGATGGATAGAGGAGAGGGGGCAAATACAACAAGTAAGGCAGTGCAATTCTAATGCAAAGATGGATAGACTGTAGAAGTGAGAATTATAAATAACGACTGGCAGAACACACTTCTACCATTTGATCTCAGATTTGAGGATAAAACAACCTGCTTGCAACACCATTTTGCTCACCAAAATAGGGCTAATGGTTGGACAGGGTACCAGAACCAAAATTTAGTAGTCCCACAGATACAACTACAGTGTTGCCTAGAACAAGGAATGTCTGAAGCAATTTTAAAAACACCAAGATTGGCAGATTTTTTGATTCAGCACAGTTTCAGCTATCTTGGTGTTGGCTTGCTTGGCCCTTGGCCATTTTGGCTAGTGAAGACTGCTGGCAAAAAGGTTTTGTATACAAACCATAACGCCTTACTGCTGATGCATCTTCAGGTTAGGACTGCATTGCTTGTTGTGCCCGTGATTATCTATGACTATTTTAAAAAATCATCAGAGCTTATTTAGATTCAAAATGTCGCACCCCAGTATTCTTTCTTCTCTTTTAAAATACCATTTCCCAATAATATTCTTGAACTGGAAAGACTGTGAAAAATCCCAGTTGAGAGAACATAGTGCTTTGAATAATTTTAACCAAATTTAGAAAAATTTGAGAACCTTTTCCATGGTCCAAACATGGGCGCATCTCATTGCTGCAGAATAAGGATCATCCTCTGGTCAAACCATGACTGGCTCCTCTCCTCCCCTCATTTCTAACCAGGAGCTTGATAGCACTGGGGCAAGTCGAGGAGAGGACAAGAAACACAGAGACATCGTCCTTTAGCAATGCATCTTCTCAGCTTTAGGTTCCCAGGTACTTCTAGATCAGTGGTTCTCAACCTGTGGGTCCCCAGATGTTTTGGCCTACAACTCTCAGAAATCCCAGCCAATTTACCAGCTTTAGGATTTAGAGCAGGCCTGGGCAAACTTCGGCCCTCCAGGTGTTTTGGACTTCAACTCCCACAATTCCTAACAGCCGGTAGGCTGTTAGGAATTGTGGGAGTTGAAGTCCCAAACACCTGGCGGGCCGAAGTTTGCCCAGGCCTGATTTAGAGGAAGATAATGGCAAAATTCCTCTGACTTAACCCTGCCAGGAAAACCATTAGAACTGACTTGAAGGTACGCAACAACAACCTTGAACAGAAGAGAATGCTTGGGAAGTTTAGGAAAATGCAGCCCAGGGAAGCTGTCACCTCTGCCTCTCTGGAGATTGAAAACCACTGTTCTAGACCATATCTCCATCCCATCATCTACAGTCAGCAAGGTCAATGTTGGCAGTGGTAGGTGCAGTAGTTCAATATCCTCCAGAAACCCAAGATTGGGGAGCTACAGCAAAAAGGTTAAACCCGCCTTTCTCTTCAGCCTCATATTCTGAGGAAGATGGACCCATCTTATAGAAGATGGATGGTTCAGCTTTGCTTAATCATCATAATGTAGTTACTGAGGAGAATGCAACTGTAACATCCAGTTTGGTCTTTCCCATACTCTAGTGCAGTGATTTTCAACCAGTGTGCCCGGGAACACTAGTGTGCCGTGAGAGATCATCAGGTGTGCCGTGGGAAATTACAGTGGGGGAGAGAGACTAGCAGGAAACTTCAGGCAGCAGAAATGAGGCTTTCCTGGCTGAAGCAGCAATGCCAGCTAGCCTGGCTGCAGTCAGGGAGAGCCCTCGGCGTCCAGAACTTTCATCCCCCCCTTCCTCTCTCTCTACTTCCCTTCCTTCCTTTCTTCCCTCCCTCTGCGCGCCAAGGGCTACCTGGCCGGGCTGCAGCTCCTCCTGCTTCCTGGTTCCTGGGCGCTCTTCTGCCCTCCGCCCCTCCGGCAGAAAGGAGGAGGAGAGGGAGGAGGAGTCCGCGGGAGCTGCCCCCGTCTGACCCTGCTCCCGGAGGCTCGAGGTGAGGCTTTCTGCCCTCTAGCCCCTCCATGCCGGGGAAGGGGAGCAACCCCTCAGCTCCTGGCCACTCCTGGCTGGGCTCCGGGTTCACTGCAGAGCAGAGGTTGGGATGCGCAGCTGTAGCAACCCAGTTCTCTTTCGTGCCTGGAGGGCAGGGGGCAGCACCGGGGGTCCCACTGGCATTGGAGCCAGCTGATTCTGAGGAGGATTTGGAGGGGCTGGAAGAAGGAGATTTTGAGGTAGCTGGGCCTTCTTCCCCCACAGAAAGCCTGGCCTGGGATGACGGCTGGCCTGATCCTTACGAGATGCAGGAAGGCCAGGCGGATTTCGAAAGCAGTGATAGTGAAGATTATGAACGGCCGGGGGCAGGTTCACAAGAAAGACTGTGGCAAACAACCGAGGGAGAGGCCCGGGAAGCAGAGGGGGAGTTCGACTCTCACGAAGATAGGGAACCAGGTGCTGGGAGGCAAGGTCGAACCTTTGATAGGAGACGGAGCATTGAGGCTAGCAGGAGGGGCTGGTTCCACAGCCTAGATCGGCCGAGGTCCCGCAGCACAGATTGGAGGAGGAGAAGCCTAGAGCGTCGGGGGCCTCGCCGATTGGATTAAGTATAGGATCCGTGGGAACGGATCCTCATTACCTCGGCCACGTCTATCCTATGCAGACGTGTAGCGAGCCAAGAACACGTAGCTAAGTTTTGGGCTTGTGGCCTGCCAAGGAGTGCCTTGGATCTTGTATCTTTGCCTTGTTCCTGAATCCGCTTGAGTTGAGCGGAGCTTTGCCAAGTCCTTGGAAACTTTCCTGCCAAGATTGCTTTTGGACATTACCTTTTACCTATTGGATTTGTTTTGATCTTTTTATGGACAATTACCTTTTCAACTGTTTCTTATTCTTCAATAAAGTAGTTAGCTGATTACCGTCTCTGTGTGTGTGATTAAGGGGCCGGCCAAGGTCTTGCATCGTGACAGCAGCTCCACAGCCCAGCTTGGTTCCTTCCTGATCTGGCCACAAGGCGACAGCAGGAAAGACGAAGGGATGCAGGGGGGAGGCACTCCTGGGGGGGGCTGAACCCCTTCGGGAAGGAGAGCTGCGGGTGGCCACGGCTGCGAGCCTCCGCCGCAGTTTGTTCCGAGGCTCGGAGCCACCCCGTGTGCTCAATTCCTATTTGTCCTGCTCAGCCGAGCCCGCGTGCGCTTTGGCCACTCAGCGCAGTCCTTCCCCGCGGTACGGTGACAGGCCTCCTGCGTGTGGGTCTCCTGGGGCGGAGGGCGGGAGGGGGGTTTGGCGGAATCAGCGGCGTCACGAGGAGGGAGGGTGACAGTTAGTAAAATGACAGTTAGAATGTCATTTTGTGTCATTTTGGTTGGTGGTGTGCCCCAGGATTTTGTAAATGTAAAAAATGTGCCGCGGCTCAAAAAAGGTTGAAAATGACTGCTCTAGAGAATCGGGTTTTAAGGCAGAGAGAAAGAGAGCCTATTTGTGGATTCAGTCCAAGAATAGCCAAAACCCCAGAGGACATCCTCACACAGTTATTGCCATAAAGTACAAAATACCAGGACAAGACTGAGAAATGTTTGGCTCCCCAGATGTTTTAGCCTAATTCCCACTAGATCTATGCTGCCTCACCAAAGGTAAGATACTACAGCAGTGGGTCTCAGCCTGTGGGTCCCCTACAACTCTCAGAAATCCCAGCCAATTTACCAGCTGTTAGGATTTCTGGGAGTTGGAGACCAAAACATCTGGGGATCCACAAGTTGAGAACCACTGGACTATAGGAACCATAGCCCAAAATATCTGGGGGACAGCTACACCCCGCTCCTGTTTCAGGTCAACCTACATAAGCCCATTTGAACCAATAATTCTAGGATATGTCCAGCAGATTCAGCCTTTGTAGCCAAACTCGATTCTAGCTAAGAGGAAGGAATTCCAGTAAGGACACCTCCTTACACCAGAAGGCCAGAGTGGGTCAAAATGAGCCTCTGTGACCCTCTCTAGAGATTTCCAGGTAAAACATATTTATTGGCCCAAAAATTAGGTGGCCAGCCTTTTCCGGCTATGGACAGAATTCTTTCCAGTTTCATCAAAATACAAAGGAAAAAATCCCATTACACTATATCACCTATTCCATCCAGTGGGTTTTGCCTGAGAAGAAGGGTAAAATCTGTCTCTTACCACCATTCCATAATCTGCACATTCAAAAGAAGTAGAGCAGCCTCCACATTTTATGATAAGGAAATCGAAGTGCTTGTTACACACACAAATACTTGGAAATGGAATGGCGCTCTTCCATTAGCTTTTCAGATCAGAAGGAAAACTGCACTTCATGTGTTTTCTTCTCTCTCTTTTAAACAAATCTGCCACATGTCAGTGTTTCTGTATGGCACCCACTCTGACCGCAGGTCCTCTCTTCTCCCACCCAAAGTCAGCAAGACCCTGCATCACTGGGTCCTTCAGTTTCTGGGATGGGATCGAGAACAGTTCGGCCACGAAAGAGGTCAGGAGAGGCGGCTCCATTCTGCCCAATGCCACAGGACTGTGCAGCATTGTGTATCTGCCACAATGTGTCTAGTGCTTCTGCCTTGGAGTGTTTCAGCAAGTCCGCCTGGCCCTGCGGATAGAGGAAGAGTTAGAAGAACATAGTCAGGTAGTCAAAACAAAGAACAGGCAACCTCAGTGTGGCAGTACGATAACACTTTACATATTAGTAATTCTCCATTATGAAGTAAGTTCTTATTCTTCTTTGCAGTTCTGAAACATCTGAGCCTAAAAAGAAGGAATAGAGCAGCCCCAGGGCCGTAGCCAGGATTTTGATTCCAGGGGGGGGGGGGCTGAGACTGGGTGGAAGAGGGTCTACCCTAGCAAACCTTTTGTATTGTTATCCCAATAACCCCATTAATGTGGGATATAATGAGCATGGTGATCAGATCATGATATGAATAAACATAACAGTTTAAATAATGTATCAGTAAGGCCTTTTCGCGGACCACCCTGAGAATTTCGGGGCTGAAGTCCCTTAGCCCCCCGGCTACATGCCTGAGCAGCCTCTATACAAAAGCCTTCTTTCCCTAAGTTCAACCTATGCCAGCGTTTCTCAAGCTGGGGGTCGCAAAGGGGTGTTAGAGGGGTCACCAAAGACCATCAGAAAACACAGTTTTTCTGTTGGTCATGGCGATTCTGAGTGGAAAGCTTTGCCCAATCCTATTGTTGGTGGGTTTCAAAATGCTATTTGATTGTAGGTGAACTATAAATCCCAGCAACTACAGCTCCCAATGTCAAGGTCTATTTTCCCCAAACTCCACCACTGTTCACATTTGGAGATGTTGAGTATTCGTGCCAAGTTTATTCTAGATTTGCGTTGTTGTAGGTTTTTTCAGGCTATATGGCCATGTTCTAGAGGCATTCTCTCCTGACGTTTTGCCTGCATCTATGACAAGCATCCTCAGAGGTTGTGAGGACCATACAGCTAAAAAAAACCAATGCAGTGAAGCCTTCAACACTACATTATTCCAGATCCATCATTGTTTGAGTCCACAGTGGTCTCTGAATGTAGGTGAACTTCAACACCAAAACCCAAGGTCAATGCCCACCAAACCCTTCCAGTATTTTCTCTTGGTCATAGAAGTTCTGTGTGCCAAGATTGGTTCAATTTCATCATTGGTGGAGTTCAGAATGCTTTTTGATTGTAGGTGAACTATAAATCCCAGCAACTACAACTTCCAAATGATAAAATCACCCCCCCCCCACACACACACACAACTCCACTAGTATTCAAATTAGGGTGTCTTGGGTATTTGTGCCAAATTTGGTCCAGTAAATGAAAATACATCCTGCATCATCACATGTTTACATTACGATTCATAACAGTAGCAAAATTACAGTTATGAGGCAGCAACGAAAATAATTTTATGTTTAGGGGGGTCACCACAATATGAAGAACTGTATTAAGGCATCACGGCGTTAGAAAGGTTGAGAACCACTGATCTATGCCATCCAGAAGTCATTCAAAAACACGTTGAATATTCCTTATCTGAAATTCTGGGAACCAGAGGTGTTTTAAATTTTGAATTTTTAGGGGAAATATTGGAATACACGTATTTGCATATATGTATGTAATGTGATATCTTAGACAGGGGCCTCAAATCTAATCATGAATGTCAGGCATGTTTCATATGTACAGGGTTGCCATACTTTGATAGAAGAAATATGGGACATTTACGGGGGGTTTTTCGCAAAAATAAGGGACACTTAATAAAAACTTATATTTTTAGGCTGACTCCCACAGCTGAATTCAGGACACGAGGATCTAAACTGAATTGTGACGTAAGGGGTGCATCTACATGGGAGAAGCAACACAGTTTGATAGCACTTTTAAGTTACATGGATCAATGCTATGGAATTCTGGGAGGTGGAGTTTAATGAAGTATATAGATTTTCATGAAACCCAAAGGCACAGATTGATGACAAATTAGAGAAAGGAATAGCCGACTGTGCCTATGAGTATTGGTGCTGAGACATTAACCTTGGGTGCATCTACACTGTAGAATTAATGCAGTTTGACACCACTTTAACTGCCATAGCGCAATGCTATGGAATCCTGGGAGATGGGCATTGCGCTTCCACAAGGTTTTCAGCCTTCTCTGCCAAAGAATGCCAGTGCCTTGAGAAACTACAATTCCCAGGATTTACAGCACTGAGCAATGGCAGGTAAAGTGGTTTCAAACTACATATGTTGTATAGCAGGCACGGGCCAACTTGGGCCCTCCTTCCAGGTGTTTTGGACTTCAACTCCCAGCATTCCTCACAGCCTCAGGCCCCTTCCTTTTCCCCCTCAGCCTGAGGCTGTGAGGAATGCTGGGAGTTGAAGTCCAAAACACCTGGAAGGAGGGTCCAAGTTGGCCCATGCCTGCTCTCCAGTGCCTGGAATGTCAGTATGCCAAGAGATCACATTGTAGAACTGATGCAGTTCGACACCTCTTTCACAGCCCTGGTTCAAGGCTGTGGGATTGTGGGAGTTGTAGTTTTCTGCAGCACTCTTTGGCAGAGATGGCTAAAGAGTCTGTCCTACAACTTCACGCCTTTGAGTTGGGATGGTGTCAAGCAGAGAGGAGGAGGAGATGGCGGCGGCAGCAGCAGCAGCGACTCACCCGCTCCCTGCGCAGGGCTCTCCAGGGAGCCGCGACGACAACAGGGAAAGGCCAGCGGTGGCGGCTCCCAGGACCAGGAGGAACCCGGCCAGCAGCTTCATGGCGAAGGGTAGCGGGGAGGAGGCATGAGAGGCAGGCAGGCGAGGCGGAACTGAAAGCAGCGGGCAGAACTCCTGGCGCTCCAAGCTGTGCCCCGCCCCTCCCGCAAGCTATAAAGGGCCAGAGACCCACGAAAATAAGGGACAGCAGCTGTAAATACGGGACACCCAAAAAAGGACCAGAATACGGGATGTCCCGTATGATACGGGACATATGGGAACCCTAGTACATAGCCTGTGGGTAGTTATTCCAATACAAACATACACCCATGAGTATAGACTTGTCTGTCCTCACACAGCCGTGCCTAGAAAACTATAACAATCACTCAAAAACAGAGCTTAAAAGCCAAGTCATAACCCTGGAACACTTAGATCCCCAATATTGAAGAGAGTGCTCAGACATTCTGTGATTGTAGTCCAACAAATCAGTAACTTTTCCAAATACTGCCACATTTCCCAAACATAATATTTATTTATTATTTTTTCCATGCACTTCTACCCCGCCCTTCTCCCACTGAACTTATATTTCAGTGGACCACAGCTATTATTTTTCTGCTAATTGCAAATAATTGTATTCACATAATCAGAGTGTTTTTTAAGACTTCAGCTTGTCCCCCTTTCCCCAAGAATAATCCCCACTGACTTCAATGATACTAATTTTTATTATTATTATTATTATTATTATTAACTTTATTTATACCCCGCACCCATCTCCCCAATGCAGGCCCGGATTAACACCTTTTTGCACCCTAGGCCACACTTTGGAATTGCGCCCCCTTTAAGCCAACCTCTACCACCACCCCCCCGCATCCTTTCATCCACTCGTCCCCCTTAGGGCTCCACATCCAGCTCTCCCGGTGTGGCCCCACTAGGTCCACCACAGGGGTTTCCCTCTCAGCAGGCACTATGGATGCAAGCATGGGGGGAGGAGCCTCCTCCCCGATGCCAGGGCTTGAGGCACTTGGCCCCTACCCAGTATTGGGGATTGCGCATGCGTTGTAGTCAGCAGCTGTACCGATGCTGCGCTTCTCCCCGATACCGGGGCTTGTCGCGTTGGGCTTTTCTCCTGGACTGGTGTTTGCGCATGTGCCGTAGCCGGCAGTTGCGCTTCTCTCTCCAGTAAGGAGGAGTCTCCTCCTTGTGTTGGAGGAGGAATACCAGCTTTCATGGTGTTAGGACATGCGCAGACTGCGCAAAGGATTTTCCTGTACTTGCACTGAAGGAGCAAGCAAGTGGATGCTGTCGGCATCAAGGGAGTTAATTGTTCCTCCTGTCAACATCGAAACCAGTGTCGAGAGCCCCTGCGCATACGCCGTTTGCGCAACAATAGCAGAGGCAGGAGCTGGTATTCAGGAAGGGCCGCCGCCGAAAAGGAGGACCTCCCATATCCTTCCTTCTTCATCTCCATGAGTGTTGCGTTTTTATTTGTTTCAACATTTTTATTTATTTATTTTTGGTCCATGATCTGCGCCCCCCCCCCCCGGCTTGCACCCCTATGTTGGCCTTATGGGTAATTCTGGCCTGCCCCAATGGGACTCGGGGCGGCTTACACGAGGCCAAACCCAATAACACATAATAACAACACAGCATCAATTATAAAACAATACAATCAATAAAACTCAACACAAGCAGTAACAGACAATTAAAAACCATTTCGGGCGGGCCAAATATAAATGTTAAAGAATTTAAAAATAAATAAAAATAAATAAACTACTAATGACCTCTGAACTGGCATGTCCCAGATTGGGCTGTTTACAAGTCTTTTAATTTTTTCCCCCTAGAATGCCCTCTTAGTTGTTCTTTTTTTTAAACCCAAGGTAAAATATTCACACAATAACACTTAGAGTAAAAAAGCATTTGAAAGCAAATTAGAGCATAATTATTTTTTAAGTGGTGTCTTGTTGAGGACTATGTTTATTGCCATCTTTCCCAGTCTTTTAATTAGTGGCTAGGCACTTTTTAGTCTTTCTTTGAAGAGCAAGTTATTAAATTAATGGTGAGAGCATTCTTTAATTAAAAAGTTAATTTAGCACAAATGTAAAATGGAAGTGTTTTTTAAAAAAATCATTCTACTGAATTTTCCTTTTCTTGCTCACATGACTTTCTGGAACATAAGGAGATGGATATATAGAAAGACAATTCTTCATTCCACAGATATGGAAATTCCCCTTGCAGTTTATAGTGGAACAGCAATTTAAGGCCCCTTCTACACTGCCATATAATCCAGATTATCAAAACAGATAATCCACATTGTCTGCTTTGAACTGGATTATACGAGTCTACACTGCCACATAATCCAGTTCAAAGCAGATAATCTGGATTTTGTATGGCAGTGTACTAGGGGCCTAAGAGCCAATTATTTGCCTCCCTTGTGGCTTATGTACAAGCCACTAATCCTCTTTCTTATCAGAATGAACAAACATCAAACATGGAAACCATTTAGAAGGATGAGATGAGGCTGATCTACAATAAATATTAATGGACAACATATCACAACAATGAAAGAAACACAAGAGGTTCCTTTATCAGAGGTAGAAAGAGGTGTTACATAATGTAACATAGACACCTAACACACTGTCGGCCGAAAATAGTCTTTGTACTTGGTTTGTTGGCTAGTTGGCTCCGTTATAGCACTATAACAGGCCTGTCCAACAGGCGGCCCGGGGGGGGGCCATACACGGCCCCCTAGCCCCTTGGCTACGGCCCCTTACCCTTCTGCAATAAATAATATATTTTTTAAAATATTTTTAAAATATTTATTTCAATTAAAAATATTTATTATTATTATTTTTTGGTCCTGCCCCTTGGCTTTCTATTGGCCGCCTCCTCTTCTCCTGAGGGCCCCGCCCCCTTGGCAGCAAACAGGAAGAGCGACCCGGCCGCATGGCTTTCCCCCTCGGCAGCGCCGCTTCCTCCTCCTCAGGATTGCTGCTGCTCCGTCTGGGAGGCGCTCAGGCCCTCAGCGCCAGGGAAGCAAAAGGGGTTTGGGAGGGAGGGAGTGTGTCTGAGAGCATGAGTGAGTGAGTGACAAAGAGAGAGAGGAGGGGAACCTGTCCTGGGCACACCTCTCCCCAGCGCAAAGGGAAGATCTCTCTCACTCCCTCAGACATACACACACACAAACACAAGCCCCTTCCTTTCTGACCCCTTCATTTGCGTTTCATGAACTGTCTCTTTAATGAGAAGGAGAGCCACAGCCAGAGAAGAGGGGAGGAGGAGAAAAGGAGGGAGGGGGGAATTGAATGAGAGGGAGCTCAAGGAAAGGCCTCCCACCCCCTTTCACCCTCCCTTTCCCCCCCCCAGAATTATTTACATTCTTTGCAATTACCTAAGTTTACTTTGATGACTTGCACTGAATGGAATCAGCCAGGGGTAAACTGGCAGAATGAAAGCACACAGACCTTTCAACTGCAAGGCCATTCAATGCTGATCAATGTGGCCAGTGGAACAGTCATATATTCCAGCTCAAAGCAGAGATTGTGGGATTTTCTGCCTTGATATTCTGTATATTTATGCCCCTCATGTGTTCCATCCCTCCCTCCCTCTCCCCTTATTTAAATAATATAATATGTAATTGTATATTTATGCAATGCCAGGGGCGGGGAGGGGGCAGAGCCGGGGGAGGGGAGGGGCAGAGCCAGGGCTTGGCCCCCCAGGTGATCAGTGACCGGAATTCCGGCCCAAGGTCCGGTAGAAGTTGGACAGCCCTGCACTATAACATAAGTAATTTGCAGAGGGGATGAGGATACTTGAGGAACAAATAGATGGGTATCTAGGCTAGGAATTTTGACCAAAATGAAGCAGAAAGGCAGAGGTGACAGGAGAGTATTTGTTATTTCATTACAGAATGGTTGTTTAATGTACTGTTGCACAGTACGGAACCACTGTTCAACGCTTGATACATATATTTCTTTTGCATGGTTTGTTCTGCTTGATATGGCCTTGTGGCTAATGCAACAAACTAAACTAAACTAATTTTAATGTAATTGAAATTGAACCTCGGGGGCTTTATAAATCAAGATTAATGGTTTTTTTTAGCTAAATATAATTTAAATTTAAATTTTTAGGTCATATGTTATAATTTGGTTTTATATATTGGTTTAATTTTTTATTTGTCGGTTTATTTCGATATATGTTTATTTACTGTGGGCTTTTGGGGGTTTTGTATTGTTTTATAATTTGGATTTGTTATTCACTATTGTCCCGGGCATTTAATGTTTGCCTTTTTGTTGCTGGAATCCACCCTGAGTCCCCTTGGGGAAATAGGGTAGAATACAAATACATTTTTTATTATTATTACTACTACTACTACTACTACTACTACTTAATGTGCAATAAAAGTACATGAAATGTTGGTAGCATATAATGCCTGATATGGAGAACTGAAGGCCAATCTGGAATGTCTCAAAATGTGTATTTTGGGGGACTGCCATAATACAATGGGCTAAATCTTTGTTTTGCTGAACTGCTGATCTAAAGGACGGCAGTTTGAATCTGCAGGATGGGGTGAGCTCCCGCTGTTAGGCTTAGCTCCTGTCAACCTAGCAGTATGAAAACATGCAAATATGAGTAGATAAATAGGTACGGCTTCAGCAGGAAAAAGGCAAAAGACGCTCCAAGCAGTCGTGCTGGCCACACGACCAGGAGAGAACAATGCAGGCTCCTCGGTTTGAAAATGGAGAAGAACACCTCCCCCAGAGTCACAGCTGAAGCCGGAAATGAAAAAGGAGAAGCCTTTGTGTTTGTGTGTCTCATTGTATGTGACTGTAAAGCATTGAATGTTTGCCTATGCTTGTTATAATCCACTCTGAGTCCCCAAGGGGAGAAGTGTGTTGTTTTTGGGTTGTTGTAGGTTTTTCGGGCTGTGTGGCTGTGTTCTAGAGGCATTCTCTCCTGATGTTTCGCCTGCATCTATGGCAAGCATCCTCAGAGGTTGTGAGGACCTCACAACCTCTGAGGATGCTTGCCATAGATGCAGGTGAAACGTCTGGAGAGAATGCCTCTAGAACAAACCTGGGCATCTTGTGGCCCGCGGGCCGGATGCGGCCTGGCGGCCGATGCTGACCAGCCCAGGGCTCCCTCAAGGCTTCATCCTGAAGAGAGGGAGGCGAACTCCCATTGGGACGACTACACGCAGAGCATGCCTTCGCCCTCCTCCCCGCTTCACTTCCTCCTCGGGTGCTCCCCCCTCCCTCGCGCTCTTTCCCTTCTTCTGTTTCCTGTCTTCCCCCCTGTTTCCTTCCTTCTTTCCCTCCCTCCCTCTCTCTTTCCCCCTTTCATTCCTTCCCCCTTCTACCATATGAACGCAAGAGGGAAGGAGGGAAGAGTGCAGTGAGGGAGAGGGGGCGGGACCAGAGCAGGAAAGAGGTGGGGCGGGGCCAGAGTGCGGGGGGGGGGGCTTCCATTCCCTCCTCTTCTTCCTCCTCCTCTTCTCTTCTGCCTCTTTGGGCATATTGAGGATTTGTGCCAAGTTTGGTCCTGATCCATCATTATTTTGAGTCCACAGTGCTGCTCTCTGGATGTAGGTGAACGACAACTTCCAAACTCAAGGTAAATGCCCAGCAAATTCCCAGTGCTTTCTGTTGGTCTCATGAGAGTACAGTGTGCCAAGTTTGGTTTAAGATGGCTGTATGGCCATCTGTGAGGAATGCTTTGATTGTGTTTTTCCCTTATGGCAGAAGCAGGTTGGACTGGATGGCCCTTGGAGGTCTCCTCTTTAACAACCTGACTGAGATAACCCAGTTCAAAGCAGATATTGTGGGATTTTCTGCCTTAATATTCAGGGTTATAGGCCTGTGTGGAAAGTCCCTGGGTTATCTGCGTTCCTTTCCACACATCTGAATAAAATCCCATGTTATCTGCTTTAAACCAGATTATATGAGTGTGGACTCAGATAACCCAGTTCAAAGCAGATATTGTGGGATTTTCTGCCTTAATATTCAGGGTTATAGGCCTGTGTGGCAGAAGGAGGTTGGACTGGATGGCCCTTGGAGGTCTCCTCCTACTCTAGGAACTTGTTGTTGTTGTTATTGTTGTTGTTATTATTATTATTATTAGCAGAGGCTGAATGAATATCATCATCATTATTATTATTATGAATAAATTCAGGGGCTTATTATTCTCACATTTAGTTGAATTCAGTCTTAAAATATATTATATGGCTCTCACTGAAATAAATTTCCAAATACTTTGCTTTTCTGGCTCTCTGAGTCAAAAAGGTTCCTGACCCCTGATATAATGAATCACAAATGATACAAATGTTCACATTTTGTTAACCATTGTTTTGTAAAATTTTAGTGAATAAATGTCATTTTTCCTATGACAACCTCTCTTTTTCATGGCTCATAACATATACTCTTATCAGTCTTATTAATATATCAAAAATGCAATGTAGTGCCTTTTTTATTATTATTAAAGAAATTCAATTGATATTATGTAGAATGTAGTTCAGCCTTTAGGTGCGGCCCTCCATAATATTTTTTGGTTCTCGTGTGGCCTCATGGAAAAAATAATTGCCCACCCCTGCTCTAGAACAAGGCCATATAACCCCCCAAACCTACAACAATGCAGTGATTCCAGCTATGAAAGCCTTTGACAAAAAGCCTTCGTGTTGTTGTTGTTGATATTTTCACAATTGTTCTTTCCCTCTTGATTGAGTAAGTTATTCTGTTGTGAAAATAAAGTTTTATTCCGAGTTTGGTATTGTATATTCATGCCTCCAAAACGATAGAAAGTAATTTAAAAATCAAAATCAGACTTTGATCTCTCTTCTGAGTTTATTTCAAAGACGGCTTTTATTATTAAAGTGAAATCCAGCCTGTCTTCTAACTTGCGCTGATTCGCTGAAGTGAAAAATGGATAGGCAAAAACAGTGTTTAGGATGGAAGGACAGAGTTACGAAAACATGAAAGTGTTTTAATGGAAATTTTCCCAGTGGAAATTTAAAGCCCTTTAAATGAAGCAATGCTCTTTGAAATGAGCCGAGAAAGTATGTTGTCATGTATTTTTATGCAAAACGTATTTCTATGCAAATAACCCGTTTCCCTGCCCATCTGCTTACAGATGGTCTGTGATGTTTGCTTTGGATTCTTCCACCATAGTCATAATGAAAATATATGCAGTAATGCTCTTCATACTGGATTAAAGGAAATGGATGTAAAAATCTCTCAAACTAGAATTATTATTATTATTATTATTATTTTATGAATTCACTTCTGCTGTTTTCCTATCCCCTCCATTCATGCAAACATAAATTGTGGCATGCATGCAGGCCCGGATTACCCATAAGGCCACACTAGGCCATGGACAAAAAAAGGGCATAGAGATGACTCTCTCTTTTCTCGGGGGAGAGCGGGGGGGCGCAGTTCCGGGGGAAGGGAAAAAAAGTTGAAACAAAACCTTGCAACGGACGGCATAGAGATGACTCTCGGGGCCGCTCAGGGGAGGAACATGGCGGAAGAGGCAGAGGCACTGCGGCTCTCCTGGGGCGCATGCCTGGGCAGGAGGGAATGGCTTCCGCCCCTCCTCTCCATCGCCCGCCCTTTGTCAAGGAAGGAGGGGGCGGCACGAGGGCCCAGGGGCTTCCCTTCCTTTCTCCTCCTCTTTCTCTCAAGCAGGGGTGTACCTACACAGAATTATTGCAGTTTGAGATCACTTTAATGGTCATGGGTTTATTGTTTATCGTATCAGAAGCGAACCAACGTTTTAATGTATTTTAAAAAACACAAAGTTTAAAAACTTGGCATTATATTAAATGTCCTTTGACCAGTAGCTGGCCACTTGGAGTGTCTCTGGTGTTGCTATAAGGAGGTCCTCCATTGTGCATGTGGCAAGACACAGACTGCATTATAATAGGTGGTCTGTGGTATGCTCGTCTCCACACTCTCATGTCGTGGACTCCACTTTGTGGCCCCATTTCTTAAGGTTGGCTCTGCATCTTGTGGTGCCAGAGTGCAGCCTGTTCAGCACCTTCCAAGTCGCCCAGTCTGCTGTGTGCCCAGGGGGGGGAGTCTCTCATTCAGTACCAGCCATAGCTTGAGGTTCCGGGTTTTAGCCTGCCACTTTTGGACTCTTGCTTGCTGAGGTGTTCCTGTGGGTGTCTCTGTAGATCTTAGAAAACTATTTCTTGCTTTAAGGCGTTCATGGGTGAATGCTATATGGCATCCTGGGAGCAATACTTTGGTGAGGCACCAGCATTCTTGACAGAAAAGGCTAAAGACTTTGTAAAACTACAACTGCTATGATTCCATAGCACTGATCCATGACAATTAAAGTGGTATCGAACTGCATGAATTTTACAGTTCAGATTTTTCATGGTCTAGGAGGAGCAAACTGAGAATTTTCACCCCCAAATTTCAAACCAATTGAATTCTTTCTTTCCTCTAATTAAGGGAACTATCTCTATTAAGGAAGCATTTCAAACCCACAGCTATATAAATAAAAATTTGCTTGTGGGATTTACATAACTCAAAAACCACCGAACGAATTGACACCAAATTTCGACACAATACACCTATTAGGCCAACAAGTGACCATCACTCATAAAAACACTGAAAAACACAGCAGAAGGGACTTAAAAAGCCAAAAAAGCTGAACGACGCTACACCGCATAGGCAAAAACAATTCCCCCTGACAAACAAAACACACAATATCATATCCACACTCTCTTCTGGACTACAGCTCCCAGCATCTCCTAGACCAGGCCCTTTAGGAGAGGAGGATGATCCAAATGCACTGCTTCCAAGCTGCAACCTTTCTTTACCTTGGATTTCTTTGAGAGCATCCCAATCCCTGCATATTTCCAATTTCCTATTCCTGGACTGCAACCCCCAGCAGTCCTCCAGGTAGATAGATTAGATAGATAGGTAGGTAGATAGATTGACCAATCAGGAGGACTGCTGGGAGTTGCAGTCCAATAATATGTAGAGAAGGAACGGGGAGAAAGAGGAAGGGAAAGAAAGCTGATGGAGGAAGGGAAGAGGAAAAGAAGGAAGGAAGGAGAGAAGGAAAGAAAAAAAAGGGAAGGAGAGAAACAGGAGGAGAGAAAGAGGGAGGGAAGGTTGGCCACAGCAACGTGTGGCGGATACAGCTAGTGGGAAATAACAACAGATGGGCTACCCTGGAGAAGATGTCAATATCTCCTTCCTGTATGCAAAAGACCTGTTTGTGAAACAATTCCTTCACTCTACTGTCCTTCTTTCTCAAAATAAAATGAAAGCGAGCAATAGCTAAATTCTGCTATATCTCCAATGATCTTGGAAGCCAAGCAGGGTTAGCCCTGGTTAGTAAGTAGGTGGGAAACCAACATCAAGCACTGTAAGCTGTATTTTAGAGGAAGGAATATTATTATTTTATTATTATTTATGGTATTTATATCCCGTTGCTTCTCACCTCTGAAGAGGGACTTAGCACGGCTTACATTCGCAGCAATAGCCAAAATGATCTCTGAATATTCCTTACCTAAGAAAACTATATGAAATTCATAAGTCAACAGGTGACTTGAAGCCAATGCGAACATACTTTGCCCAATAGATGGCACTGCTTGCTCAATTCATGATCAGCTTTCAACTCTAGCAGTCTGCTTGCCCATAAAATAGGCTTTGGACCAATGTAGATCTGTGAATACATATTGGCTCCTTCCACACAGCTGTACAAAATCCCATATTATCTGCTTTGAACTGGGTTACAAGGCAGTGTGGACTCAGCCCAATTCAAAGTAGATATTGTAGATTAGCTGCCTTGATATTCTGTGTAATATGGCTGTGTGGAAGGGCCCTTAGTGAGTCTATTACTTGTCATTTCTTTTCTAACTAACATCTGTAGAGGATTTAATCAGAATTGAAGCTGATTCATGGAAAGTGGGGCCCTTCCACACAACTCTATAAAATCCACATTGAACTGGATTGTATGGCAGCGTGGACTCAGATAATCCAGTTCAAAGAAGATATTATGGGTTATCTGCCTTGATATTCTGGGACAGTGTTTTTCAACCTTTTTTGAGCCGCGGCACATTTTTTACATTTACCAAATCCTGGGGCACACTACCAACCAAAATGACACAAAATGACACTCTAACACAGTAATACATATAGTTAATATGTTTTTAAATGTATTTATACACTCAGTGTGAAACCTGGGCCTGTTTCGATGAACACAACATATATATGACTTCCTCTCACATGGCTATCATGTCTTCTCTCAGCCTTCTCTTCTTTAGGCTAAACATGCCCAGCTCTTCAAGCCGCTCCTCAAGGAGCTTGTTCTCCAGACCTTTGTGAAATTTCACCCTGAGTGAAACTTGCTTCCAGTTAACTATGGATGTCATGAAGCTGTTATAAACAGTTCCTTTGGGGGAAATTCTCGAAAAATCCAGTAAAATAGTTTAAAAAACCCACATTTCCAAGCGAAGAGGTTCAATTTGTTTCTTGGAAACCTGTGAGGGGGCTGCTAGGAGGGGGGGAGAGTGTCAATTTCCCACGGCACACCTGATGATCGCTCACGGCACACTAGTGTGCCACGGCACACTGGTTGAGAAACACTGTTCTGGGATATAGGGCTGTGTGAAAGGGCCCAGAGAAAGAGAAAATCCCAGAAAGCCCTGGGATGTCTCAGACAGTTCTAAGTAGGGTTGGATTAAGACCTTGAAAGATCCTAAGCACTTAAAGGATTTAGGTGTCCTTATATATAGCCAATTCAAAATATAAACTCCCCCCTCTATATATAAACAAAGCTTACAGTAAGATGCAAAATAGTGTTTATTTTTGTATATTTTCACCTCATTTATATTGGATTTTTTCTCTCCTACTTTTGGTTATTTTGGAGCCCTTTTTTGTGGAACTTGATTTTGCTGCGTCATACGCAGCCTTTTACCATATGGCCCATGGCAAATCCAGCAATGGAAAACTTCTGTGGTGCCCCCTATTCCTTGATACCCTAAGCACATGCTTATTTTGCTTAACGTTTAATCCAGCTCTGAGAAGGATGATTACGATAAGAGAGGTTAGGAGCAGTGCCACAATGTGGAGTCTTTCCAACTTGATCCTCCAGTTGTGACATCTCAGACAACTGTTCCAAGAAGAATCTGTTAATTCCCAGAAAGTGTCTGCCTGTGAGAAGTGATCCTTGCCCAGCCAATGCAGACCTCTAGAGCAGTGTTTTTCAACCTTTTTTGAGTCGCGGCACATTTTTTACATTTACAAAATCCTGGGAGTTATAGTTCACCCGCAATCAAAGAACATTCTGAACTCCACCAATGATGGAATGGAATCAAACTTCCCACACAGAACTCCCATAACCAAGAGAAAATACTATAAGAGTTTGGTGGGCATTGACCTTGAGTTTTGGAGTTGTAGTTCACCTATATCCAGAGAGCACTGTGGACTCATACAATGTTGGATCAGGACCAAACTTGGCATGAATACTTAATATGCCCAAATGTAAACACAGATGGAGTTTGGGGGAAATAGACCTTGACATTTGGGAGTTACAGTTTCTGGGATTTATAGTTAACACACAATCAAAGAGCATCCTGAACTCTTGCAACAATGGAATTGGACCAAACTTGGCATATTGAACTCTCATTAACAACAGAAAGTACTGAAAGGGTTTGCTTGGGAATTGACCTTGAGTTTGGAAGTTGTAGTTCACCTACACCCAGAGAGCACTGTGGACTCAAACAATGTTATGTTATGTTGTTGTTTGTTTTCTATCCAGAATCACAATGTTGGAAGGAGGCTCACCACTTTAAGGTCCCTAAAACAGGCATGGGAAAACTTCAGCCCTCTGGGTGCTTTGGACTTCAACTCCCACCATTCCTAACAGCCTGAGGCCCTTTCCTGCTTAAGTGGCTGAGGGGGAAAAAGGAAAAGGGCCTGAGGCTGCTAGGAATGGTAGGAGTTGGAGTCCAAAAGACCTGGAAGGTCCAAGTTTGCCCATGCCAACTTTCATCAGAGACCTCTGCCTCCCCCTTCCCCTTCATGCCCTTTCTTCCCCCTCCTGCCAAACACTTACTTTTTCTTCTCCACTCGGGCTCCCTTCTTCCCAGCCTCGCTCTGCTCGCTTGGCTCACACTGCCGCTTCTGCTGCCATTTTGATCTGAGGGGGCAGCATGAGTGTGTTCAGGAGGGGAGGGGGGAGGGGAGGGAGGAAGACATGGGGCGAGTTTGCTCAGTAGTGCCCGCACGGGTCACGTCTTCCTCCCTCCCCCCTCCTGCAGAAGCAGCAGCGTGAGCAAAGCAAGGCAAAGCGAGCAGAGCGAGGCTGGGAAGAAGGGAGCCCGAGTGGAGAAGAAAAAGTGTTCGGCAGGAGTGCGAAGAAAGGGTATTGGAGGTTCCAATTTCCCACGGCACACCTGATGACCGCTCGCGGCACACTGGTTGGGAAACACTGCTCTAGAGCATGGAGAAATTATTATTTTGGGCTACGCATCCCTAAAATTTCTCCCCTTGGAAATTGACATCAACCTTTTCAAAAGGGAAATAGCCCTGCTCAAAAGCCAGAAAAGCAATAAAAATAGGGTCATGACAAAGAGGCCATGAGAATATGGATTTTTAATATTGTTTTCAGCACTTTGGGTCCCACTCTGAGAGAAATAAATAAATGTTGGGAAATCCACAAAGTCTTAATTGGGACTCAAACATCGATCCGAGAGCATGAGGTGCCTCACCCCCGTAATTACCTTGAGAACGGTGATATTCCAGGCAAAACTCTCTAGAGCTTTCTGCATCTTCCGTCCTTTCAGGCCTTCCTTTGTTTCCAAGCGATGCAGCTCTTTGTGAAAACCCATCCCTGGATAAATGAGAAGACAGGAGGAGTGGGACGAGAGATCAAGTGAAGCGAGACAGAGCCCTGTCACCTTCTAATCTAGGTATGATAGATGCTGCTCATCATGGTGATCCAAAGATAGTTGCTTTGCAACAAGTTCCCATGAAATTGTGTTAATATGGATGAAATACCAGACAGATTGTAATGACTAGGTTAGACCACAGTTGAAGCTGCAGCAGAGGTCACAAAAGTTGCTTTTTGGCCCCCAAATTCTCAGGGTGGTCCGTGAAAAGGCCTTACTGGTACATTATTTAAACTGTTATGTTTATTCATATCATGATCTGATCACCCTGCTCATTATATCCCACATTAATGGGGTTATTGGGATAACAATACAAAAGGTTTGCTAGGGTAGACCCTCTTCCACCCAGTCTCAGCCCCCCCCGAACCAAACTCAGCCCCCCCGAATCAAAATCCTGGCTACAGCCCTGACTACAAATATGACTTATGACTAGGAAATTTTGAGAGCCGCAAAGCCAAAAAGAATTAAAGCTTCCAATGTGCTGTTTGGAAATTTGTAAGACACTCTTACGCAGGCATGTAGCCAGGGGGGCTAAGGGGGCTTCAGCCCCCCCCCCCAAATTCTCAGGGTGGTCCGTGAAAAGGCCTTACTGGTACATTATTTAAACTGTTATGTTTATTCATATCATGATCTGATCACCCTGCTCATTATATCCCACATTAATGGGGTTATTGGGATAACAATACAAAAGATTTGCTAGGGTAGACCCTCTTCCACCCAGTCTCAGCCCCCAACCAAACTCAGCCCCCTCCGAAACAAAATCCTGGCTACGGCCCTGCTCTTACGTGCTTACACAATCAATTGCAAAGAAATCCTAGAAATTGTAGCAGAGATTGGAGACATCCCTGTGCAGGATGCCAGGCATGGTAGAAAGATGTGTGTTTTTATGCCACTATGGTGTGTGGTAAACTGTTTCTCCAGGTTTCCCTGGCCTATTGTATCTTGCTGCTTTAAAAAAATCATGTCAGCTAAGAAAAATAGCTACAGAAATCTTCAGAATCTGTTCACCAGAAGGCTATAATGCAGTGGTTCCCAACCTTTTTTTGACGAGGGACCACTTGCCAGGGACCACTCTCCAACATTAGTTCCAAAAGGGTTATGAATCAGTTTTTGGTCAGTTTTAGATTCAGGTTGGTTATTTGGGGTGCTGATTCAGAAAACTGCATTGGATATACCACATCAGCTCTAGTTTCCGATACAGAATATATTCCATCCAGTAGTTGCCATCTGCTCACCCACAGAAAACCATTATTTATTTATTTATTTATTTATTTATTTATTTATTTATTTATTTATTTATGGTATTTGTACCCCGTAGCTTCTCACCCCCGCAGGGGGACTCAGCACGGCTTACATTTGCAGCACTACAGGCCGCAACACCACAATACAATTTTAAAATACACCATATAATCAACATAATTAAAAAGCATTAGAAACATGAAAAAAAACATTACATTAAAAACCACTACATACAACAATAATTAATTAAAGCCATCAAGCGGAACACATTGTCAGTCCAGTCAAGTCCAAAGAGTCAATCCAGTCAAATCCAAAGGTACAATTTACATCTGCTGCCCAAAGGCCTGGTCCCAGAACTACGACTTTGGCTTTTTTCTAAAAGCTAGGAGAGATAGAGTCGATCTTATTTCGTTTGGGAGTGCGTTCCATAGGCGAGGGGCCACTGCCAAGGAGGCCCTGTCTCTTGTCCCCACCAGCTGCATTTGCGATGCTGGCGAGAGCAGGGCCTCCCCAGATGATCTTAGACTGCGAGATGGGACATAGAGGCAGATGCGTTCGGTCAAGTAAGCTGGGCCAGAACCGTATTATTATTATTATTATTATTATTTCAGGCATTTCTATCCTATCTTTCTCACCTCCAAAGAGGGACTCAGAACGGCTTACAGCAGCCAGTCATTAGATGCCAAAAAAGAATACATTAAAATACATCTACATGCAGCCGCTTGCACAGCTGGTGCGGAGTTATGGGCTGGAGTGTCACCAGTACGCTGACGACACCCAGCTCATTCTGAGGATGGAGGGCAGGCCGGGTTCTGTCCCCGATAATTTCCAACACTGCCTCGAAGCCGTTACTGGATGGCTGCGAGCCAGTAGGTTGAGGGTGAATCCACGAAGACGGAGATCTTGTGGCTGGGTCTCCCGGGTGATGTTAATGTACAGCTTCCGAGCCTGGACGGTGCGGTGTTATGCCCATCGCCTTCCGTAAAGAGCCTGGGGGTCCATTTGGACTCTCAGCTGACCATGGAGGCCCAGGTCTCTGCGGTCAGCAAGATCGCTTTTTCATCTGCGACAGGCAAGGAGGCTGGCCCCTATCTCTCCCGGAACGATCTGGCCACGGTGATCCAAGCCACAGTCATCTCAAGGCTGGATTACTGCAACGCGCTCTACGTTGGCCTTCCTCTGTCGGTGACCCGGAAGCTCAGGCTAGTGCAGAACACTGCCGCCCGGCTCCTGTCTGGCACGCCAGCTGGCGCCCACATAACACCTGTTTTGCAGGATCTGCACTGGCTGCCAATTGAGCACCGGATCACCTTCAAAGTGTTGGTCCCCACCTTTAAGGCCTTACACGGCCTGGGGCCAGCGTATTTGAGGGACCGTCTCACCCCATATTGCCCTCCGAGATCACTTCGGTCTGAGGACTCCAATCTCCTGGAGATACCTTCAGCTAAACTCGCAAGGCTGACTGCTACCCGCCGGAGGGCGTTCTCTGTCATAGCACCTACGCTGTGGAACGCCTCCCGGCCGGAACTCGGCTATGAAGGACTTGCTCCCGTTTAGACGGGCCTGTAAAACATACCTGTTTAAGCAGGCCTTTGGTGAGTAAGTCCTGCCCATGCCCCGCCATCTATTCGTTCTTCTGAGGATGATGTGCTGTTCATTGTGTTAACTGTGTTATTAATTACTATACTGCTGTTGTTTTTAATTGTTTTTAACTGCTTATTGCCTGTATTTTACTGTGCCCTTCGGCTCCTGTAAGCCGCCGCGAGCCTCAGGGAGTCGGCGGCATAGAAGCCCGAATAATAAATAAATAAATAAATAAATAAATAAAAATTAAAATACAGTTACAATTAAAACAATTAAAACAATTATAAGCATTGAATTTTAAAAAGTTTGCTGGTTCAAAACATAATCTAGAGCTGATGTGGTCTATCCAATGAAATTTTCTGAGTCAGCACCCCAAATAACCCCAGGATCAGGCCTAAAAATGAAGACACCAAGGCGCACCTGCTCCCAGGTGACACATGTAACGGCTCCGCTCAGGGGGTGGTGGAGAAGCTTCTTTCATGGGTAGTCAGCCTCTCCCCTCCCGACATCCCCATTACCTCGGCACTATAAGAGGGTTTCGAGAGACCAGTTGCTATTGTTGCAACGGTATAGTAACAGTGAGGCTGCAGACCATATTTTAGTTCTTTGGGACCACTGGTGGTCCATGGACCACAGGTTGGAAACTACTGCTATAATGGGTGAGGCATTATTTAAAGGTACAGGATATTTTTTTAAAAAAACCTTTTTAAAGAGCCCATTAACACATTCAACAATAATACAACTTATTGATTTATCTTCTTTATTTAATCCTGCCTTTTTCCTGATCTAGGGGCTCAAGGCAGCTTATCGTATTCATTCTACACAGCTCCATTCGCCACTCTGTCTAGCTCTGTCTTCCAACTATAACACTGATAGGGTGGTCTGTTTATTGCTGTTGTTGTTATCATAAGCATTTCTATACTGCCTTGTGTGCTTTACGTGGTTTAAATTGTTAATTTGACAGATCAGCGTCTTCACATTAACAATCTAAAAGACATGATGCCAAAGAAAAGGGGATGGGGCAGGGGGTTAGGTTCAGCAAATACTGGTTCTTCTCTAAGGTCAGCTTCTAGGCCAGGCGTGATGGAGCTATGCCTGCCATTTCTTCTCTCCCTCTAGTATAAATTGTGGAAAGCAAATTTTGGATGCAACTGTCTTTTTCTCATTTTTGCATGCATTGAACAAAAAGATCATCCCAACATTGCCATGGTTGCTGTCGGAGCCTCGGAGTGTGGTGGAGCTGGATGGCCATCTGTTGGGAGTGCTTTGATTATGCTTTTGCTGCATGTTAGCGGGTTGGCCTGGATGGTTCTTTTCCAACTCTGTGAATCTTTTATTCTATGGCACTGGAGAGTCTTCTGTTCTACTTAAGGCCCCTCCACACTGCCTAGGATCTGATCCGAGATTATTTGCTTATCCCAGAACAGGGCTGTCCACCTGGTGGCCCGGGGGCCGTATACGGTCCCACAGCCCCTTCCCTACGGCCCCCTAAGCTTTTTAATAAAAAATAAAAATAAAAAATAAATTAAATTAAAATTTTTACAAAATTACCCACTTCCGGGTTTTGGAGCAAGTATCGTGAGACTACGGAGGCCACATGGGATTTCGCTCTCAACGCAGGCGAGATTTCGCGTTGAGAGCGAAATCCCGTGTGGCTTCCATAGTCTCGTGATACTCCTGTTACCGAAATCTCTGCTACTTAATCCCTGCGGCCCACGCAGACGTGATTTGTACCTTCCCGGCTGCTGCCTCGCTCGGTCGTCGCCTCTGCTCGTGGTCCGGCTGCTCCTGGATCCCGCGCGTTTGGGAAGGTAGGCTAACCTTTATGTTATTATTATGTAATTGTGTATTTGAAAGCCCCCCTGCATTTAATGTTAGTAAAATATTATATTTAATTGTATGCATGCCCCTTTTGAATGCCCCCCTGCATTTAATGTTAGTAAAATATTATATTTAATTGTATGCATGCCCCTTTTGAGTGCCCCCTGCATTTAATGTTAGTAAAATATTATATTTAATTGTATGGATGGCCCTTTGGAATGCCCCCCTGCATTTAATGTTAGTAAAATATTATATTTAATTGTATGCATGCCTCTTTTGAATGCCTCCCTGCATTTAATGTTAGTAAAATATTATATTTAATTGTATGGATGGCCCTTTTGAATGCCCCCCCTGCATTTAATGTTATTAAAATATTATATTTATTTTATAATTAATAATGCAACTAGGAATTGTAAGTAAATTGGAGCCGGGGGGCGGGGTGGAGCTGGGGCGAGGGCAGACGGGCAGACCCGCGCCCCCAGGTCATTAGTGACCGGAATTCAGGCCCCTGGGCCGGTAGAAGTTGGACAGCCCTGCCCCAGAATATCTAGCAGTAGAGATTCATATATTCCAGTTTAAAGCAGATAATCTGGGATCAGATCTTGGGATATAGGGCAGTTTGGTAGGGCCCTAAGTTCAATGGGGCTTATTTCCAGATTTGTGGATTTGGAAGACTGAGATATACGGATGGAATTAACCAGAAGCCATAAGGATACTGCATTGATAAAAGGAAGGAAATGGTGATTGATTTCCTCTTACCTGTTTGTTGCACCTGGATAATCTTGGCATGAACAGCATCTGCTGACTCAATTAGCGTTCGGCTTGTCTGGATCATCTGTGGAGTTGGGAGGGGACAAAGACGGTCAGGTGTGATGCGAGAACTGATGACAGATCTTCTAGCAAAGCTATTTCGCCTCTCCTCATATCTTAGGATATCTACTACCTGAGGGAAAGAAGAATTTTTGGTCTAGATTGCTGGAGACTAAGGGCCCTTTCAGACAGGCCCTATATCAAGAATCTGATTTTAGGTGTTCTGTTTATCCCAGATTATCTGGTAGTGTGGACTCATAATCCAGTTTAAAGCACAAAACCTGGGATCGGGTCCAGGGGTAATGAGCTTGTCTGGAAGGGCCTTAATTCCTGCAATCTCTGACCACTGAGACTTCTATAGATGAAATCCAAGATGTTTGGACTTTTTCTGCCCTTATACTATGCTTGTGAAATATGCACAATAAAGAAAGCTGATAGGAAGAAAATATTCAGACAGTTGGATTAATATTCAGACAGTTGGATTTGATTATTCATGCATTTGATTTAAATGTTCTCTCTAGGAATTTTTTGGCACTCCAATGCGATTCTATGGTAAATTTCAGTCAGAGATTAACCATAGAGTTGTCTAGAGCAAGAGGTCCCAAACTGTGGTTTGGGGAGCCCTCGGGGCTCTGTGGGTGATAGTGAGGAGCTTCACGGCCCCATGTTGCTTCCCTCTTCCTCCTCTTTCCTCTTCCTGAGAAATGCAGGGAAATTAAAGTTTTGAGTTGCTGGAAATAGCAGCAGCATCCCGAGGCACAGACCCTTTCTCTCCCGCCATCCACACTCCCCAGACTCTTTTTCTTGCTGCCCAGACCCCTGCCTCCAACACTTTCTTTGCTTCCAAAACCCTGTATCACTCCCAGCACTCAGGGGGGGCTTTGATTGTGTTTTTCTGCAAGGCAGAAGGGGGTTGGGCTAGGTGGCATCTGTTGTTGTTATTATTATTATTAGCCGTCCCATCACATGTTGTTGAGGTCCAGTCTGTGTATATGTGCTTTGTGTGTGTATATGTGTGTATATATTTGTGCATATGTGTGTTTGCATATATGTGTGTGTGTATGTGTGGTTTTGTGTATGTGTCGTAATGTATTAAATTTTTTTTAAGGCTAGCAATATTAATATGTGTACATTTGATAACCTGTATTGTGTTTTATATGTGACTTTTATCTGTATTATATTTTTCTGTATCTGCCTAAGGTTTGTTAACTGAAATAAAGGCAATTGATTGATTATTATTTTATTTTTTGGCTTTTAAAGTCTCTTCTGCACTGTTTTCCAGTGTTTTTATGAGTGATGGTCACTTGTTGGCCTGATAGGTGTATTGTTTCCACATTTGGTGTCAATTGGTCCAGTGGTTTTTGAGTTATGTTAATCCCACAAACGAACATTACATTTTTATTTATATAGATTATTATTCCAAATGTTGCATGGCCATTTGTTGGACATGCTTTGATTGTCTTCAGCTTCCAAAATTCCTGAACCCTGGCTCATCGGAAGTTTGAGAAGCAATATTATATTCTGATAATACATAAAATAGGAAGGAAGGGAATTTTATAGAAAATTTAAAGCTGGGGGAAGTTTAGCCATTCAGTCATTCCTTGGCTATAACCTTTGCTAATTCGCTTACTTAAACTGGCTACGACTCAATGAAATTTATCATCCAAAAATCTCCAAGGGATGCCATTCTTCAATTAAACCCTTCCTGCATTCCTGCTGTTTCATCAGCTTGATTGATCGTTTAACTAACTGATTGATTTTCATCTCATTTTAATCGTGACCCAAGGCAGCTAGAAATAAATATGGAATAGGATGGATCAGGCCCGGATTACCCATAAGGCCACCCTAGGCCATGGCCTATGGGAGTAGGCCTATGGGGCGGCAGATGAAGCACCAATTTTTTTTTAAAAAAACCCGCCCCCTTGCAGCGCTCTCCCTCCGCCCTCTCCCGAGAGAGAGAGTCATCATCTCTCGGGAGAGGGCGGGGGAGAGCACTGTGAGGGGGCGGGGGATGAGGGAATGGCACCCTCCCCTCGCCATCGCCCGCCTGGCCCGCCCCCTTGTAAAGGAAGGAGGGCGCGCCACACGAGGAGGAGGAGGAAGGGAAGCCCTGCCCTTGCGCCACTGACGTGCATGCCCGCCAGCAACCTCCTCCTCCCAGAGAACGGTCACGGGGAGGAGGAGGAGGAGGAAGAAGAAGGGAAGCACTGCCCTGAGGCCACTGGTGAGCATGCGTGTCAGCGGCGCGAGGGTGGGGCTTCCCTTTCTCCTCCTCCTCCTCCCTGCGACCGTTCTCCGGTCGTGGGTGGAGGAGGAGGAGGACGGAAGCCCCGCTCTCGCGCTACTGATGCGCATGCCCACCAGCGGCCTTGGGGCAGTGCTTCCCTTCTTCCTCCTCCTCATCCTCCCGGAGAACGGTCACGGGGAGGAGGAGGAGGAGGAAGAAGAAGGGAAGCACCGCTCCGAGGCCGCTGGCGGGTATGCGCGTCAGCGGCACGAGGGCGGTGCTTCCCTTCTTCTTCCTCCTCCTCCCCACGATTGTTCTCTGGTCGTGGGAGGAGGAGGATGGAAGCCCCGCCTTCATGCCGCTGGCACGCTTGCACAGCACGCCCTTGGGGCGGGGCTTCCCCAGCCTGGGGGCGGGGCTTCTTTTGGCCTAGGGTGCCAAAAGAAGCCAATCCAGGCCTGGGATGGATACAACCTTTGAAGGTTCAGAAATCCCGAAATCTGTGGAAAGCAGATTTGGGTGGTTGAACTTACGGTGTCAAAAGCAGCAAGCACTTTCCTCAGGAGTTCTGGGACAGGCCCTTGGGCTTCCATGGATGGGTAGTCCTCTCCTAGATTCAAGGTGACTGCCGGGGGGCTCTCTTTTTCGCTGGGCTGAAGCCATGTGGCCAATTTTAGGATGCACTGCTTGATGTTGGCTGCTGGTGTTAAGCCACATAGTTCTTTGAAGGAGACCAAAGCATTCTGGAAGAAGAAAGAGGGATGAGGAAAGTATCAACATTCTTGACCCCCCAAACATGAATTGAGATTCAAAAGTTTTGGCTGGTTTTGTCCATTCTTCTCCCTTTCCTTGGGAAGGATGATAGTTTCTCTGACATCACACTGAATTTCACAGCAATTAGGTAAAGACTACCTATCACCCTCCCTTCTCAACTTCTAGCTTGGAAGAAGGATGGGAAGGTATCAGGCACAACAACTCTGTAAATTTCTTTTCATTTGCTGCTGTGGTTGGCACATCACATTTGTGAGTTTATCTTTTTCTGGATTTGATTAATGTGTCCTCTCTAGGAATCTCTAGATCCTCTAGTGCAACTCTGTGGTCAATTCCTGCTAGAAGTTAGCTATAAAGTTGCACTGGAGAACCTAGAGATTTTTCAGAAGTGCTCCATTCCTAATGCCCACTGCATTAACAGATAGACACAATGTGGCCCAGTTACCACAATAAAGATGGAGCTAGGCATGCTGATGAGAGTTTCTGCCCTGCTTGGGCAGAGAATACAATTAACTGACTGAGCATAGGCTTGCCACAGAAAAGACAGAGGATGCAATCCCTGGTATCTACACTGCAAGTGAGCTTTTAGGTGATGAAAAACATGTTGTGCTTGGAACTATGAAACAGTACCATAGCCAGGATTTTGATTTGGGGTGGGGTGAGTTTGATTTGGGGAGGGGGGGGTTCCGAGTCTGAGTGAGAGAGGATCTACCCTATCAAACCTTTTGTATCGTTATCCCAATACCCCAATGCATATGTGATATATTGAGCAGGGTGATCCGATCATGATATGAATAAACGTAACAGTTTAAATAATGTTCCAGTAAGGCTTTCTCGCGGACCACCCTGAGAATTTTGGGCTACGTGCCTGCTATGAAAAGATTTTACTATTCATAGCAGGCAATAAGGGGTCAATAGTCAACTAATCTAACTTGATAGTGTACAAAACAGCTTCCTATGAAAACCAATCAGTCTCCTTTCTCTATTCCCCTCAGGCATTAACATGTCAGACTCATTTCACATGCATGGCACATTCAACCATGTGCTGCAGTCAGGGCCGTAGCCAGGATTTTGTTCGGAGGGGGCTGAGTTTGGTTCGGGGCTGAGACTGGGTGGAAGAGGGTCTACCCTGGCAAATCTTTTGTATTGTTATCCCAATAACCCCATTAATGTGGGATATAATGAGCATGGTGATCAGATCATGACATGAATAAACATAACAGTTTAAATAATGTCCCAGTCCGGCCTTTTTCCGGACCACCCTGAGAATTTCGGGGGCTGAAGCCCCATAGCCCCGGCTACATGCCTGGCTGCGGTTGTGTTTCAACTCCCTCTGCAGCAGACTCTTTCAAACTGGTGCCTTCTCTTCCAGGGCCCTTCCATACTGCCCTATATCCCAGAATATCAAGACAGAAAATCCCACAATATCTGCTTTGAATTGGGTTATCTGAGTCCACACTCAGATAATGTGGGATTTTCTGCCTTGATTTTCTTTGTGATAGGGCTATGTGGAAGGGCCCTGGGAGCAATAGAATGTACCAGATCAAGGACAGATAATCAGAAACCTCTATTACTCTTCAAAACTCAGCCAGAGTTTGGAAATGTGACTTTTTCTGGTTAACAATTCTCAGAATCCCTTGTCAACATCAAAGGGATCCTGGGTCTTCTGTGATCAGGCTCCCCAAAATGAGGGGGTCATGAAATTTTAACTGGGTTCACACAAGTCTCTTAGCGTAATTCAAAATCCAGGACACACCGCTTCCTCCCAAATCCAAGCCTTTCCAAACCAAACCCAGAAGCCCCATCTCCCACTACCTGGGTACCTGCATGTTCTCCCGCAGGTCTGTGGCCTCTCGCAGTGGCTGTGTGGCAATGCGGAACACCTCATCAATGGCCTTAATCCCCATGGCCTTGGTGGATGTATACTCTCGCAAGCGCCGTCCCTTGCGTCCTGAGAGCCCCCGGCGGTGTGCTTTGCCTCCACCCCGCCGATTGGTGATGGCCACATGGACAAACAAGGTGGCATTGGGAAGAGGCTCGCCAGCAAGGGACTGAAGGGGAACGTGACGGTAGCCCATCTGGAGGCACTCAAAGGGGATGGTGTACTGTGCAATGAACTCATCTCCAATGTAATCATCATCTAGCACCATGAACCGGAGGATTGCCAGTTCAGGGAGGTTCACCTGGAATTCCAGAGTCTCTTCAAAGACCGGATTGTCACCACTTTGCACCACTGTCTTGGTGCGCTTTTCAGCACAGTCAGCAGGAATACCATGCATCTCAGCACAGACATATGGCTCCACCACATCACCTTTGGCCCCAGAGCCCTTTGGTTTGGGCAGATTTTGACCACTGATGATCTTGAGGTGCAACAATTGGGCTGAGATACCAGGTAAGGTGTCCCTAGTGTTTGCACTGAAATAGGATACTTCCTCACGCATAATGGCTGGCCTGAGCACATAGCCACAACCCCCATTTTGACGAAACCAGCCAGCATTCAGGTCCATCATGAGGCCTGGTGTTTGGTAGTTCATGGCAACCATCTGGCAGCCACACTTCCAGAAGTCCTGAGGGTTCATATTGCTAGCATCAATGCGCATGGGGCTGGGGTAAACTCGTGACAGGAAGCGCTTGTTATAGGCCACAAAATCCTCTGGCTCCTCATTGGCATAGCGACCGGCCTCCACCTCACTAAAGGAGCAAACCTCCCAATAGGACTGGCCCCGCCGGGAGGCCTCAAAGCTCTGAAAAGTCACTGTCTGGCACAAGCTCACTAGATCTGAGAGCTCACGGCATAAGACCTGCCTGCAGCGGGGATGATCCTGGTGCTCCTCACTGAGTGGCAAACCCAGATCCAAAGTCTCCTCATCATCAGAGACATCCCCTTCATTCAATTGGCAGCTGGGATGTAGCTTCCGACTTTTGATGAGAATGTATCCCTTGAGTTTTTCTGGAGAAGGAAGATAGACCTCATTGGCGTTGGGGGGTGTTATGTACAGCTTGTCTCCAAAGGTCTTCCTCAGGTGTTCGGCCACAAGCCTCTGCTGGGCTACACAACAGCGCACAGACAGGCACAGGATGAGGGGAAATTGTGAGCCCTCAAAAGCATGCTCAGCAACAGCACTCACCACCCTGGAGAAAGCCAGACGTGTCCCGGCACCAACTACTGGCTCTCCAGATGGACCATCACCCACCACTAGTTCCAAGCTACGGCAACCAGCCTTGAGAGCTGCCACGTAACCCCCAATGTCTGAAGTTGAACCACCCCAAAAACAGCTGTCCTCTGCCAGACATGCTCCATGAGCAGAGCTAATGAAGTAATGGGACAGAGGCTGGCTCATGTCCTGACAGACTTTGCGGTGCTGTGGGTCAAATATGTCACAGTCTGCAGAGAGGAGGTAGCGAGTAAAGCCATCAACAGCCAAGTAGCCCTTTTCCCGTCCTTCCTTGGACGGCTCATATTTGGTGATGATATCCCTGCACATCTGCTCCGTCACCCCTTCCATGCCTTGCTCTGCTTCCAAAAAGCTCATTAAGTCCTTCAGGCCCATGTACTCCTTGTTGCTGGAAAACTGGACCAAGAGGAAAAAAACCTCTGGCCTGGTGCACAATTCACAGTAGGCTTCCACAAAGACCTCACAGTTCACTTCTTCTCCAAACCGCTCAAGGGCTGCTTTCTGCAGTTCCTTGAACTTCAGTTCAATTGTTGAAACTTTCATGCCGGGGTTGAGTGCTCGGATGAGCTGCACAGCCCGGGAAATTGGGATCCGGCCTTCCTTCTGCAGGTCTGCAATTTCAAATACAGAGGAGACCCAGGAGGTGCGGGGATTGGGGTGTCCAGCCTCAGGGGCCTCCTCCAGGGTGTGTTTCCCATAAGAGGCCAAATACCGCAGACCCATTACCCATGCATTCACCACATCCGCCGAACTGGCCACCAGATCCAAGGACTCATAGTTGTCTCCATAAATGATGGAGAAGGCACATTCATCTGGGAACTGATCTGACAGACCATTGGAGCGCAGAACAGGTGTTTTCTTCCCAACCCGTACTTCCTTTACTGACTTGATCTCAATCTTGGCTTTTTCTGAGTCTTTCTTCGAAGGTTCCCAGTGCATGAAGCGCAAGTCAGTGTCCAGTACAAAGAATCGGCTGTACATGCGAGAGTTGGAACGCACCTTCTTCATTTCACAGCCCTCAAGCATGAAGGAAATGCAGGCAGCAGTGCTGCTGAGTTTGCGGTTACTGGGCATGGTGCTGAAGGAAACAGTCTTCTTCTTCTGTTGAAGGGGACGCTGGCGGGACCCATCCTGTGAGAAAGAGAAAAAAAAGAAAGGACAAGGAGGCGTCATAGATCTGGACTGGCAAGGTCTTAAAAAGGCATCAGCAGCTAAGTAAAGAGTGAAATGGGAAAGGAGGAGAGATTGCTTAGGTACAAATTCCATTGTCTTACATGACTCGTTTTTCCCAGGTTTTGATAGGAAAACATCTGAGCACATTTCTGTAACAGGCGAAGGCAAAACCTTTGAAGAAATGTTTTATTTTATTTAAAACTAGCCGTCCCCTGCCAGACGTTGCTGTGGCCCAGTCTGTGTACATGTATTTTGTGTGTATATATATGTGTGTATATGTGTGTGTATATGTGTATATATGTGTGTTTGTGTATATGTGTGGTTTTGCACATGCGTTGTAATTCATTTTGCACATGCGTCGTAATGCACTTATCGCCAGCACCTACGACTCTTTGAACGCTTTCATCAGCGCTGTCTTCACTCAATCCTAAATATACACTGGACCGACTATGTGACGAATGTTGCTGTCCTTGAGGAAGCAGGGATCACCAGCATTGAGGCCATGCTATTGAGAACACAGCTGCGCTGGGCAGGGCACATCTCTAGGATGGAGGACCACTGCCTCCCAAAGATTCTACTCTATGGTGAACCTGCCACGGGTCAGTGCAAGAGACGCGCCCCCAAAAAGAGATATAAGGACTCCCTGAAACAACATCTCAGGCTCGGCCAGCTTGATCACCAACAATGGTCCACCCTGGCCTCACAGCGGGAGGCATGGAGACGCACTATCCACAATGCTGCAAGCTCTTTCGAGAAGACACGCCGAATGGGTCTCGAAGAGAAAAGACAACGCAGAAAGAACTGCAACTTGGAAACAACATCACCCAAGGAGACTTTCCGCTGTGCTTTCTGCAACCGAACTTGCCTATCTCAGATTGGCCTTTTTAGTCATTAACGTGCTTGTAAAAAGCGTGGGATGAGTCCTTCGTAAGAATCTTCGTTCGCGAAGTAATGCCAGGAGAAGAGAAGATATGTGTATATGTGTGTGTATATGTTTGTGTATATGTGTATATATGTGTGTTTGTGTATATGTGTGGTTTTGCACATGCGTTGTAATACATTTTTGTTTTTTTGGCTTTTTAAATCTCTTCTGCTGTGTTTTCAGTGTTTTTATGAGTGATGGTAACTCGTTGACCTGATAGGTGTATTGTGTCCAAATTTGGTCTTAATGTGTCCAGTGATTTTTGAGTTATGTTAATCCCACAAACGAACATTACATTTTTATTTATATAGATTCTGTATCTTTCAAGGACGTAATAAGCCAATGTTACTGTTTGGGACTCCAGTTCCTTAAATGTCCCAACCAGAATAGCCATAGCTGGAGAATATGGGAGCTCTGGTTAAAAAATGAGAGGGGAAAAAAAGAACTTTTCTGAGCTCTCACAAAAGACCAAACTATTCAGACTAAAAGGAGGAAACAGACCCTTTCCCCCTGCCCCATGACCAAGTTTGACCTGCTCTTCAAGAATGTTGCCCATTCCCCAAGGTGCAATCGCCAGATAAGAATGAACCAGCTCTGTGAAATCAGGAGCCATTCCTGACTGTTAAATATAGTTACATCCGACCATTCTGATGTTTCCTTCTCATTCATCCCCCCGTACTTCCTGATGGTCTTTCCAGAAGGTCAAGATGAGAGGGTTAGGGGAAGGGGAATGGGGAGGGAAGAGGATGGAGAGAAGAATAGTATAGAATAAGGGAAGAGAGGTGGGCAAGCATGTTGTGAATAGATAAATTGCATTGAGTGCAGCAGCAGAGGGGAAATGTCTATAGGATGATCAAGTCATCTGCATTACTCTTCCCCATCTCCCATTTTAGTCACGTACTTTCAAACTCCGCACTTCAACAAATATGCAGAAATTGAAAGGTCATTACCCACTTCCATTTGCAAATGGTTGATCTCTCAAATAGGGTACATGGTGATGGTGATCCACAGATGTAACATTTACCCATATTATTTATGTTCAGTTTTATTTTTAAAAAAAATAGGATTCTGTCTCACAAATGCTGTCTTTCAGAAAACCTTCTCTTTGTCTACAAATTGGGTTGTGTTTGTTTTTCTTGTGTTGCCCAAGAAGTGTGTGTTGGACTGCACTGGCTTTCTACTGAAATCTTATTCCAGCTGCATTGCAAGCCAATTCGGTGTTGTTATTGTCTAAAGCAGTATATACTTATTTTGCACAAATAAATGTTTGTCTTTATCCATGCTCCTCTCTGTTCTGTTTATCAGGCATATTCTAAATCTATACTCTGCCTTTTATGCTCACAGCAACAAAGAAGAAAATCCCAAAAGAAACACAAAACAAGGCACATTTTAGGATGTGGGATGGCAGGCAAAGAAGATAAAGTACAGCGTGATTAGGATCCAAGTTAAATCTATGAGGACTATAGTCCAGCTCCAGTATACAATATCCTGCCCTGGTTTGACCCTGTTAACGTCACAGTCACCCAGTTTAATCCAAACCCAAATTGGTCTTGAAGCCACACAATTACTACACCCTGAATTCACATTGGTACAAAATTGCATTTCTACTATGTTCAATGTCTCAGATTATTTTGAGTCACACAACCACAGCATATGGATATGAGTGTGTGTGTGAGTGTGTGTATACACACACACACACACACACACACACACATATATATATATATATATCTCCCCATAATAAAAATGTGTATGTATGTATGTGGCTGGGGTGCCCACTTCCACAGACAGGCTCTGGCTTTCATAAACAGCTATAACCCATAGTGCTGAGGAGCTACCAAAAGTCCTCCCTCCAATGACATTTCAGGTTATAGTGAGCGCCACGAACATGTAACCCAAACCCTGCCAAACACCATACTGCCCACCATCCAAGGAATGCTTTCATTTGGGGAAAATTATCCTAGATTTACATGTTTCCTCCACCAAATCAGTGTTTCCTACTCTCTCCATTTGTGTGGAATTTGCATGATCCTGCCCACTGCCTCTCCCTTAACCCTTTCCTAATCTTTTCAACTCTGTTGAAAACAGAGCAGGAGTAGAGCAGAAGTAGTCAGCAACTAAACATAATGGAGGAGTTTGGGGGATTGACACCACATGATGCAAGTTGTAGTTCACCCTATATCAAGTCAGTGCACTGTGACCCCCATTGACAATGGACCTGGACTACATTTAGCTCACAGAACGCCCGTGACCAAAGAAAAATACTTGAGAGGTTTGGGAGGAATTCACCTTGATTTATAGCCATTGAAGGTGCTGGGATTTATAGTTCACCTGCAATCAAAGTGCACTCTGGACCACACCAATGATGCCCTGGACCTCACTTGGCACACTAAACTTCCATGACCAACAAAAATATAGGAGGGCTCTGGAAGAAATTCCCCTTGAGTTATAGAAATTATAGTTCACCTACATCCAGAGAGCACTGTGAATGCAAACAACGATGGATCTGTACCAAATTTGGCTTGTATACCCGATATGCCCATCCTCCAGCAGCTTCACTGGCTTCCGGTCGAGCACCGGATCACTTTCAAGGTGATGATGTTAACTTTCAAGGCCTTGCATGGTCTGGGGCCGTTGTATCTGAGGGACCGTCTCACCCCCTACCAACCCGAGATCACTCCGTTCTGAAGATCTGAATTTCCTCGAAGTGCCTAGTTTCAAAACCATCCATTTAACATCTACTCGGTGCAGAGGCTTTTCTGTGGTGGCGCCATCCATTTGGAAAACATTGCCAACCGAAGTTCGTGCCTTGCAAGATTTGTCATCCTTTCGCAGGGCGTGCAAAACCTATCTATTTCGGTTGGCATTTGACTGTTGAAATCTGTAACATTGTTTTAGCTTAATTCGTTGTTTTATTGTGTTTTTATGTGGACTGTGAGCCGCTCCGAGCCCTCGGGGAGTGGCGGCATACAAAACCAAATAATAAATAAATAAATAAATGCCAAAATCTGAATACTGGTAGTTTGTTGGGGGAATTGGCTTTGACATTTTTTAGTTGCAGGTACTGGGATTTATAGTTCACTTGCAATCAGTGAGCATTCTGCACCCCACCGATAATGGACCCAGACCTAACTTGGCACACAGAACCGCCATGACCAACTGAATGTACTGGGGGGATTTGAAGGGACTGACCCACCATGGTGAGAATTGTAATTCATGCTGCAGCCAGAGAGCACACTGAACCCCACCGATGACGCATCTAGTGCAAACTTGCCCAACATGACAAATTTTAAGTATTGACTGAGTTTCAGGGGGTGAACTTGACATGATGTGAGTTGTAGTTCAGCCACAGCCTTATGCATGTTGTAAAATTTAAGAAAAGACTTATTCTAATTACCTGGGCAATGCTGGTTACCCAAGCTTCTCTCTCTCTCTCTCTCTCTCTCTCTCTCTCTCTCTCTCTCTCTCTCTCTCTACCTGTGTGTGTATATATATATATATATATATATATATATATTCGGCATTTTATCCCGCTCTTCTCAACCCCCGAGGGGGGACTCAGAGCGGCTTCCAAAAGGCACAATTTGATGCCTACATCACAATAGCAGTATAAAACACAATATAAAACCCTCCAGCATTCGACACTAAAATACATTAAAATACAATTATACATCCATATATTCACATAATCATATAAATTAACAGCCTTTCTTGTCTTCCTGTCACTTTTACTATCACCTTCCCTCCCATTATATATGGCCTGGCCTGTATATGGCGTCTTTCCCGCATTCATCCTGCTTTTCTTTTCTTCACAGGTATTTGATAGGCATGAGAAAAAAGTTATGAAAATGATTCGTTTCGTAAGAAATTGTAAGAAATGCTACTTTCGAGTATTTCCGCACCTGGAACGCCAACCAGGAAGTGGACTTTCTTTTTCGAACCGGGGCCAGGATTTTCTTAAGTGTCGTTATTAGGTCGTGGGGGGGCATAAGGGGGCACCCTCCTTCTCTCTCACCACCCTCCCGCCTCCCTTGCCAATAAGTATTATGGCAAGGCAAGCCCTAAACTCGCTCCTTCTTTCGGCTGGAAGGAAGCCTGGAAAAATGTAAACAGAGAGGATTACTCAGAAGTAAATCTGCAAAGGAGGGCACTTTGGATGAAGGGCCCTCCTTTGTGGATTTACTTCTGAGTAAACCCTCTGTTGACATTTTTCCAGGCTTCCCTGCCTCTCCGGCCCTGCCAGGATCTAAAGCATCAAAGAGTATTGGGGTGAGAAACCAACCTAATGTATAATAGAATGAATGCTACTGGAAGTGCCTAATATTATAAGTAATCCAACTGGTCATACCTACATTCCATGCACATGCAATAATACAGCAGTAATAACAATAACAAGAGGTAAAATTCAAACCGAAGTATTCTGACTGGTCTCTCCTCATGCGGTGCAAACGGGCTCTTCTCTTATTAGCCCGGGAAATTAGCCCGGGAAAAGCCAGCGTTTGCTGCTTGGGAGCACACACATACATATTCTTGGGAGGGGGGATTTGCTGCAGAATCCCGGGCTCATAGAGAAGATTCTGCAGCAAATCCCCCCCAAAGAATATGTATGTGTGTGCACCCAAGCAGAAAATGCTGGCTTTTCCCGGGCTCACAGAGAAGAGCCCGTTTGCACCGCATGAGGCAGGGACCAGTCAGAATACTTCGGTTTGAATTTTACCTCTTCTTATACCCATTGTTATTACTGCTGTATTATTGCATGTGCATAGAATGTAGGTATATGACCAGCCTGGGCAAACTTGGGCCCTCACTCCCTCGGGATCGGGGTGAGAGAGAGGCAGCGAGGAGCGAGGGGGCTCCTCCTCCTTTTCTTTTGCTGCTTCCAAGAATAGAATACCCGCTCCCTCCCTCCCTCCTTCCCTCCCTCCTTCCTATTTGGAGAGTCCCATCTAGAATTCAGTGTGATTTATTCAAGTTTTGGCCTACAACTCCCAGAAATCCCAGCCAATTTACCAGCTGTTAGGATTTCTGGGAGTTGTAGGCCAAAACCATCTGGAATGCGCATGCGCTGGCATACGAACTACTAACAAATTTCGTTAGTAATTAAGTTACATTTTAGAAATTTTTGGAAATTTTCTTGTAAGTCTTCCTATTACTAATAAAAAAAAATCCCCCCCCCCCCCCATTAGATTTTCGATTTGCTATTTTTGGGTTCTGAACCATGCCTAGTATTTGACTATATGACTATCTGCACACATATTCTGACCCATGACATCTTTACTAGAAACCGGTCTTAAGTTCCTATTGAATTGAATAGAATGTGACACACTTGCAGCAAGAACAGGATCTGAGACCTTCACGTATTCCAATATGCAAATATCTGCATACATATACTTCAATGTTAAAAATCATGGCAACACCATGGTTGCTGGATGAGGATGCCAAGATAACCACCCACCAAGTTGCTTGCCCTCCACCAACCACAACCCCCAATTCCACCCAATGTCAATTCAGGAAGCAGAACGTGCTAATTAAAAAGTCTGTTTTTCCTATGAACTGAGGAAGTTAAAAAGTTGTTATTCTTAAATGTCACTTAAGCCCTTAAGCGTCTTTAAAAAGTGTGTTCGCTTCAAAAACCGGAGGAACGTCGTGTGTTCAACCAGGACCAGGATCGAGGCGCGGATACATTTTTTTTGCAAGTGTAGATTCAGCCCCATAGACTTAGAAGGGATCTTTCCCTTAGCTAGATCTTGGTAGGTTTTCAAGGCAAAGCAATATCATAACATTCTTGGAACAAAAAGTAGGATGGAACTGGTAAAAACCTTGCCTGCATCACTATTTAATCACACTTAATATTTGAACTACAAAAAATAGGGGAAAGCCTCTCCATTTTGCTTTTAAAACCTATATTGCTTTGGTTCCTCATCATTCAAAAATAACTGAAATTGTTACTTTTAGAGATTAAAAAACTCATGAAAATGCTGAAAGCGGTTGGCTGTAATGCACATCTAAGAACTGAAGACACTTTACAATAGATAAATATAGTGTAATTATAAAAGTATGATTACAGTTAAACCACAAAAGCCATGAAAGGATCCTTTCTTAATGTATTGTCAAAGGCCCTCATTGCTGGACTCATTAGGTTGTTGTGTGTTTTCCAGGCTATATGGCTGTGTTCCAGAAGCATTCTCTCCAGACGTTTTGCCTGCATCTATGGCAGGCATCCTCAGAGGTTGTGAGGTCTGTTGGAAACTAGGAAAATTGGGTAATATATCTGTGGAATGTCCAGGGTGGGAGAAGTCTGTGGACAAGTCTACATAGGGACCACCAAATGCAGAATTGCCCAAACATGAATCAAGGAACATACAAGGCAGTGCAGACTACTTCAACCAGAGAAGTCAGCCATAGCAGAGCACCTGATGAACCAACCTGGACACAGCATATTATTTGAGAACACAAAAATGCTGGACCACTCTAACAATTACCATGTCAGACTAGTGAGACTACACAGAGAAGCCACTGAAATCCGCAAGCATATGGACAATGTCAACAGAAAGGAAGAAACCATGAAAATGAACAAAATCTGGCTACCAGTGTTTAAAAAAAACCTCTTAAAACATAACAGTAAATAAAGAACAACACTCTGAAAACAGGCAAATTCTAGACAAGTGTAATGAAGTCGCTATGTGTATTGCGGGTTTTATCTTTATTTTATTGTTAAATGTGTGATTTGTATTACTACATTTGTACTGTGTTAGATGATTAAATATTAGACAGACCACAAAGGGTTAACGTAGAGTATTAGAGTGCCCGGCCTCGGAGAAGTTCCATTGCCATAGCAACAGGAGGTGGAGCCTACAACTAGCCTTAGAATTTCCAGATTTGAAATTCATCAGTTCGTTAGTAGCGGTTAGACTGGCTGGTGGAAGTTTTTGGGGAGTTCTGAGAAGAACACGATAAAGGCTGTGTTTTGATACTGCAGAAAGGCAGTAGGGTTTAGAAAGCCTTTAAAGACCGCTGTTTGTAGGTTAGGCTGAAAAGCTAACCTAGAAGATAGATAAAAGGCTTATAAGTGGGCAAAGTATCTATAATATTGTTGAGTCAGTGTTTGGAGAAATACAGTCAAACATTGTACCCCATTTAGAAACTTAGTAACCTTAAGATCTGTGCCTCTAAGAAGATACTGTAACCAACTAAGCTCTGTGTACCTTAAAACCTCCACGCTTTAAGCTTTGTTAACAAATAAACTGTTAAAGTTCTCTATTCATAAATCTCTCTCAGTTACCTCTTTTGGTGCAAGCTTTAGAAACATCGGGTGGTCAAGAATTACTCACTGGTGGCAGCAGATTTACAAAGGTGTTGCGTCATTACAGTCTGGTGACACACACCTCCATTAATTTGAGGCAGAATTGGAGATCTTCATAATTAGGACCCCTGATTAGAAATACCTCAGTTCCTAACATTTTGGTGGTGGCAGAAGTTATAAAGGAGAGAGTCGTCACAACAAGAAACAATCAGGGCCAGCTAATCACCTCCCAACAAAGGATTTCCCCTAGACAGTTAGATGCCAGACCTTGCAAACTGCTAGGCCATTAAATACTAATCAAGGTGGCCAATTGCTACGTTCACACCTACCTCAAACAGACAGAGTTCTTTCTCCCACCCTGGACATTCCACAGATATATAACCCCATTTTCCTAGTTTCCAACAGACCTCACAACCTCTGCGGATGCCTGCCATAGATGCAGGCGAGACGTCAGGAGAGAATGCTTCTGGAACATGGCCATACATCCCGGGAAACACACAACTATCCTTTCTTAATTTACAATGATGGTGCCTAAGGCTCCTTCTACACTGCCTTATAAAATCCAGATTATCTGCTTTGAACTGGATTATATGGCAGTGTAGACTCATGTAATCCAGTTCAAAACAGATAACATGCATTATCTGATTTGATAATCTGGATTATATGGCAGTGCAGAAGGGGTCTATGTTACTGCAAAACTAAATTAATTATAAGGAGCTTGCTGCTTGTGACATGTTACTTTCAAGCGTTACTCTCTCTGGAGAAAGTCAGCCATGAATACAGCAGGTTAATGTGTTCATGTTTCGGAATGCATTGAAACATTCAATCAGTGGCCAGCCAATAGAGATACTTCCACTTTTTATCCATTTGTATGTTATATTACTTTATTTTTAGCTGTTTTGAACTTTTCGTTGTTTGAAACCAGAACTGTGTAGGTTGCTACACAGTTAGCACTGAATTCGGGTGTTACGAATTTGAATGCTCACCAAATGATACTATGGCAGCTATTTTCTTCTTTTCGTTTTTAGCATATTTTAGCATATTTTCCAGAAAACAGGAGAAGAGGAAACAGACACTGAACATTACAAGTGAAATGTGTTAAAATGTGGTTCTTTCATAAAATCCTATGAATGAGATAGGACAATTGCATAATAAAAGCTTCAGCTGAGACTTCATCAATTTATAAGGTTTGCTCAGCATTAGCAAACAAAACAGAAACACTCCCCCTCATCTAATGCAGAATAGACGGGGATGGTGGGCTAGAACTATTTTGCAAAGCTAAATTAAAAGGCGCATTAGGAAACATAATAAGAGGGATATGCATCATCAAAAGGATAAAACGCATAACACAAAAAGGAGAGAGAATACGCACAAGGCAATCAATTAAAGCAAAAGAGATTTTAATCACCACAGTTTGAGACTCTCACATACCTAGATGATCGCAATGCACAACCAATTCTGAGAAGCTAATGCTAGATTTCTGTATGAAATTATTATCATTTGATATTACAGCCAACTTGGGACACAATTCTAGCCAAGAGACAGTTTCAAACCTGCCAAGATGCCTTAGTTTAGCAACCACATGCACTGTTTATTCTTCTGTACCATTTTTCAGCTTGCTATCCCCCTTATAAACCTAGTTTGCCTTCTGCACATGATGGCAAGGAGCAGCAACCTGAGAATGCAGTTCAGTTACTTTATGCAGTGTTTCCCAACCTTTTTTGAGCCGCGGCACATTTTTTACATTAACAAAATCCAGGGGCACACCACCAACCAAAATGACACAAAATGACACTCTAACACAGTAATACATATAGTTAATATGTTTTTTAAATGTATTTATACACTCAGTGCGAAACCTGGTGTTGTTTTGATGAAAACAACATAGATATCCTGGCAGGAATTGCAGAAAGACACAAACTTCCCACACAGAACTCCCATAACCAAGAGAAAATGGTGGGCATTGACCTTGAGTTTTGGAGTTGTAATTCACCTACACCCAGAGAGCACTGTGGACTGAAATAATGATGAATCTGGACCACACTTGAAATGAATACTCAATATGCCCAAATATGAACAGAGATGGAGTTCAGGGGAAATAGACCTTGCCATTTGGGAGTTGTAGTTGCTGGGATTTATAGTTCCCCTACAATCAAAGAGCATTCTGAACCCCACCAATGGTAGAACTGGGCCAAACTTCCCACACAGAACCCCCAGGTGGCTCTTTTCCTTAATGGCTCTCTCCCTCTTCCACACCAGAAGGGAAGGCACTATAATCTCGAATTGCGTGGTTTTAATAATGTATTTTAAATCTTTATATGATTTGAAATTCATATTTTAATGTATATGTTTATTTTATGTCTGTTGTGTATATGGCATTGAATTGCTATTTTTGTAAGGCCACGGTGAGTCCCCTTCGGGGTTGAGAAGGGCAGGGTATAAATACTGTAAATAAATAAATAAATTTAATGTGACATAAACTGGAATAGATGATTAGTCTCTTAAGAAGCTATACAACTAAAAGGTTCTAATGCCAGAATTTTGATAGGAGGACCCAAATAACTTGCATACAGTCAGTGTTTCCCAACCGCTGTTCCGAGGCAGGCCCACCGGCTTCTTCTTTCAAACCGCAGGAAAGAAGGAAGGAAGGCAGGCAACCGCGGATTTACAGTATTTATACCCTGCCCTTCTCAACCCGAAGGGGACTCACCGTGGCCTTACAAAAATAGCAATTCAATGCCATATACACAACAGACATAAAATAAACATATACATTAAAATATGAATTTCAAATCATATAAAGATTTAAAATACATTATTAAAACCACGCAATTTGAGATTATAGTAAAAAAGCAGTTCCATTTGTCATTGCACTTTGTAACGTCACGTATTGCACAGCACTATTGGCCAAAGGTTTTGTCCCAAAGTCATGTTTTCACATGCTTTGGAGGGAGGGAATTAACCTGATTTCACTGAGGAGCGAGTTCCATAACTGAGGGGCCACCACCGAGAAGGCCCTGTCTCTCATCCCCACCAGCCACGCCTGCGAAAGAGGTGGGACTGAGAGCAGGGCCTCCCCAGAAGATCTTAACCTCTGAGTTGGTTCATAGAGAGAGATGCGTTCGGACAGGTAAGCTGGGCCAGAACCATTTAGGGCTTTATAGACTAAAGCTATGCAGAGGGCTACACCTTAATATATGCTGAAGGCAATTCAGGTGAATCAATCAATCAATAAACAACGATTACCAAAAATAATATATATTCGCTGGTACAAATTCGAAGTGTATAGTCCACAGTGGGAACAATGGTTTAAACATTTAAGTACAGCGGAATTACACAGTGGTAAACATCTCATTGAGAATATGCATCAAGGTAGGGTACAATATACAGTATACATAACAGGAATAACAAGTCAAGAAATCAAATACAGTATTCTGTTAATGAGATAACTTAGTAAGAGTTATCTCATGTCCTGGGTCTCTGCTGTGGATCGAATCACTGTGTCTATGGATGTAATGAAGCAGGAAGCTAGGATTGAAGCCCGTGTAGAACGGAGAAAGACTTCGGGACCGCTAAAAGCAGCCTTCGCATGCAGTGCACATGCGCCGGTTCGTGTGGAGTGGAACCGCAAGGCTAGCTGGTCGCTGTAGTCTATAATGGCGCTAGCTCAAGAGAATGTCAACAATGCGCAGGTGCGGCGTCGCTAAGGTGGCTTGCCGCAAAGGAGCTTGGTCGTTGTAGTTTGAGTCAAGCTTGGCTAGCGTCTTAAAATTATACAAACTGCCAGTGCAGCGGAGGGAAAAGCTGCCCCACGTCCGTCTCACCATGGTGAGAGAGGGGTGGGGAAGGTTGCCTGACGGCAGGAGCTCACCCCCAAGCCGGCGGAGGGCCGTTTCGTCTTATGGACTTCTTCAGAGGCTGTATAGTTGAGCGTCCTCAAAGGAGTAAAGTCTAGATAATAATAAATAATGTGTATTTTTAGTTTTCCCAAATAAATGGTGTAGGGGGAGGCATGCGGGAATCCATAGTATCAACAAAGAGTATTTACCTTAGTGAGCGTATCAAGTTGCATGGAGGACGGACCATTCCATAGGCAGGATATGGTACCGGGGGTCAGTCATAGGGAGGTTTAAGTAGAGATAATCAGGTAAGGATTTAAAGGGGCATATGTTCATTTATTAAGGAGAGCATTGATAGTTAAAGGGTCATTGAGGCCTCCTTTATGTTTCTCTGTGGCCATCTGTACTATCCAGTATGTTTCTCTGTAATGCTCCGGAAAGGGGGGGTCCAATAAACCAAACTCACTCCAAGCTGGGTTGGAAGATAGATCATTTAATGGGTCCTTACTCCAGGCTAAGCAAAGATAGACTAAAGGTTTCCCGCGCATCCAGTCCTTCAAAAGCCCTCCCTGGCCCGCCCTCCTGCTGAGTCCCTCCTTCCGCCGGCTTGACCATCCGGCTCTCCGCATATCAAAGGCCAGGAAAGTATCTGGCACATCAAAGGGAGGATCCAGTCCAGAGCCCGCCAAAAGGGCCTCCTTATCTGATGGCGCGCACGGCCTGGTCCGTTAGGTAAACAAACGAACCAGCCGGAGCTGACATAGCGCCCCCCTCCGCAAGATGGCAACCTGCAAGGGGAGAGCACACTGGGGAGGGGATAGATCAGGGCCCTGGCTTGGCCGGGAACGCAGCGTGGAAAGCCCTCAACAGCTTCGGGGCCCTAACGTGAGGGGCTAACACCCATTCGGGGTGTAAGTCTTTGGCAGTCCACTTGACCAAATAACTAAGACGGCCCTTGAGGTGCCGTGAGTCCAAAATGTCTTTAATCTCAAAATGGGTGTGGGGCCCCACCATGATAGGCACCGGAGCGCCCTCCTCAGCGGACCACTTCCGGTCAGTCACAGCTTTTTTGAGTAAGCTCACGTGGAACACTGGGTGGACCTTGCGCCGGGTGTGCGGCAGGTCCAATTTGACTGCCACGGGGTTAATTACTTCCACCACGCTGAGAGGCCCTACAAATTTGTTCGCAAACTTGCGGGATGGCTGAGTTGACTTAAGGTGTTTGGTGGAAAGGAACACGCGGTCCCGAACCGCGTAGGCCGGCTGAGGTCCCCTCTTCTTGTCAGCATATAGCTTGTAAGATTCCCGGGCCTGCCGCAGCGCTGTCTGGATAGCCGGCCAGGCCGCCGCGACCTTGGCTCCCCCAATCCGTCGGCGGTGCTGCCGGGTCTGCTGCCGGGCCACGGCTGGGAAGGGCGGAAAGTCGCGCCGGAGACAACGCGGAAGGGTGAGGCCCCCGTCAAGGCGTGCTCGGCGTTGTTGTAGCTGTACTCCGCCACGGCCAGCAGCTCGGCCCAATTGTCCTGCTGGTAGGTCGAGTAGCATCGGAGGTACTGCTGCAGGGTGCGCTGGACTCTCTCCGTGGCACCGTCCGTCTCCGGGTGGAACGCCGTGCTCAGGGCCCGCTGGGACCCCAACCCTGCCAGGAATGCCTTCCAGAATCTGGACGTAAATTGGGGTCCTCTATCACTCACCACACGCCGTGGGCAGCCATGGAGCCGGAACACGTGGTTGGTGAAGAGTCGAGCCAGCTCCGGGGCCGTGGGCAGCCGGCGGAGCAGGACAAAGTGGGCCTGCTTCGAGAATAGATCCACCACCGTCCAGATGGTGGTGTATCCACCACTGGGCGGCAGATCTACGACAAAGTCCATGGCGATTTCGCTCCAGGGTTCGGCTGGATCGGCTACCGGTTGCAGCAGCCCAGTCAGCCGGCCCGTCTTGGGCTTGTTTCGTGCGCACACTTCGCACTCAACTACATAGTCACTAGTGTCTTTCCTCATAGCTGGCCACCAAAATTGCCGGGCCAGCAGCTTTAGAGTCTTGGTGAGGCCGAAGTGGCCGGACAAGGTGGAGTCGTGGGCTTGAGCCAGGACCGGGGCTCTCTGGCTCTGGGGAACATACAACTTGTCTTTGTAGTACCATATGCCACCAGCCTCAGTCAGGTCCTCACGGTGCTCTTTAAGCCAGACGTCCGCTCCGTAGGCTGCTGCCAAGTCTGCTAGCAGTTCAGGGGTCCCAGGGACCGTCGGGGTTGGGGCTTTGTCCGCTGCCCGGGTGCGGGCCACCAGGCCCAACTGACGCTTGGAGAATACGGTCCCCACTTCTTCTGGCGCCGAGTAGTCGGCCTCAGGCATTCTGGAAAGCGTGTCGGCCAACACGTTTTTCGGGCCTGGCAGGTACTTGAGCTGGAAATTGAAGCGGCTGAAGAACTGTGCCCACCTCAGCTGCTTGGCGTTGAGTCTCTGGGGGATTTGGAGCGCCTGCAAGTTCTTGTGGTCCGTCCACACTCGAAGGGCAAAGCGGTGCCTTCCAGGAAGTGCCTCCAGTGGCTCAGCGCTGCCCGAACGGCAAAGGACTCCTTCTCCCACACGTGCCAACGTTTTTCTGTTTGTGTGAACTTTTTAGAGAGGTAGGCGCATGGCCGCAGGGTGCCCCCTTCGTCCCTTTGCAGGAGTACCCCCCGTAGGCCGCCTCAGAAGCATCGCACTGCACGGTGAATGGCCGGTCGGGTTGGGGGTGCGTCAGCAGCGGCTGGCTGGTGAAGCTCCGCTTGAGGCTGTCGAAGGCCTCCTGACACTGTGGGGTCCAGTTGAGCTTGGCGCTAGGGGACTTGGCTTTCTTCGTCTCCCCCAGGCCCTTGGTTTTTAACAGTTCAGTCAGGGGGAGCGTAGTCCAATTCCTGTCGGTGGAACTCACATTTGGATAGCTTGACAAACAGCTGGTTGTCCCTTGGCCGTCGCAGCACCTCCCGGGTCAGCTCGATGTGCTCCGCCTCCGACGTCGAGTAGATCAGCACGTCATCTAGGTAGACTAGAACTCCCTTGTAGAGCAAGTCCCTGAAGATTTCGTTGATGAACTGCTGGAATATCTTGGGAGCGCCTTTGAGCCCGAATGGCGTGACCGGAATTGGTACTGTCCCAGATGGCAGTTAAAAGCCGTCTTCCAGCAATCTTCGTCCTTCACCCTGATCCGATAGAGACGCTTCTCGGATGTCCAGCTTGGTGAAGAACCGCGCCCCTCCCAACTGGGCCAATATCTCGGACATCAGAGGCAGCAGGTAGGGGCTCGATGCGCTGATGGCGTTGAGGCCTCGGTAGTCCACACATAGCCGCAGCGAGCCGTCTGCCTTTGGGCGGAATAGGATGGGGGCAGCTAGCGGGCTTGTAGATTTTTCAATAAACCCTCTGTCCATGTTTTTATCAATAAAGTCTCTCAGTGCCTTCCTTTCCGGTTCGGACAGGGCATACAGTTTTGGGCTGGGCAGTTTGGCGCCCTTCTCAATTTCATTGCGCAATCGGACTTCCGGTGGGGGGCAGCTGGTCACTTTCCCGCTCGCTAAAGACCTCCCCAAGTCCTCGTATTCTCGCGGGATCTCGCCGGGTTGGCTCTCTGCTGCCCCCACGCCGGCTCCCTCGTGGACCCGGGGCTCCTGCGTCTCAAGGTCATCTAGCCTTGCCCGGGCTTCTCCGCTCCTGAACTGAATGGCCCCTGTCTCCCAGTTGATTTGCGGGTTCTGGGTGCGCAGCCAAGGGGCTCCCAGGATGATGGGTTGGTGCGCCATTGCCGAAATGACGAACTTTAGGCCTTCGGTGGGACCTCAGCTGGACTCTGAGTTCTCCTGTCTTGTGGGTGGCTGGCTTGCCGTTCGGGGACCCATCTAGCTGGGAGAATAGGATCTGCTCGATCAGGGCCTGGGGCTTTATCCCCAGCTGTCTCGCTAATCTTGGGGACATCAAGCACCTGGTGCACCCGCTATCTAGCATAGCTGTAGTCTCTATGGGTTGGCTGGCCCCAGGGCCCCACACCTTTAGGTCCAGCTTGTAGGTGCCGCACCCAGGGGGATCAGACTCACCGCCCGAAGGGATCTGGATCTGCCGTCGGGCGTCTACAGCAGATCGTTGTCGTTTCCCGCCATCCACTCGGAGTCACTCTCCTCCGCTTCCAGCTCCGGCTCCTCAGCCTCCCGTAGGGGCCGGGGTGCCCGTGCCGTCTCCGCTGCCGCTGCTGCCTTGCCTCGGCCTGGGGTTTTGGCCGGTGTTGCCGGTTTGACCTCCGGCGCCCGCTCCGCCTTGGGCGAGGGGACTTTTTGCGGCAGTCCGCTGCTCGGTGCCCTTCTCGTCCGCACGAGAAGCAGGCTCCTCTCTTCCCTCTCTGGGCCTCCCGGCTAGCTGACCGTGGTCTCGGCGACGCCCGTCGGGTGGACCCTGGCCTCCCCGAAGAGGCCGCTCCGGTTCCGCGGGGTCTCCCCCCCTCTCGGTGGCGTCTGGGCATCTGCTCCATGTCGCACTCTACTCTCCCCGCCGAGGCTATCCAATCCTCCAGGGTCTCGGGGTTTCCTCGGTGCATTGCCCACTCCAGAATGTCCTGCCTTAGGCCGGCTTTGAAGCACTCTAGGATGGTGGATTCTGACAAGCCCCGGATTTTCCCCGCTAGGGCTCGGAAGCTCAAAGCGTATTCCGATACGGACCTCTGGCCTTGGTCAATCTTCCTCAGTTGGGCCTTGGCCTTCTCTCCGGCTAAGGGGTCCCCAAAGCGGGCTTGTAGGGCCTCTAGCAAGGTGTCTAGCCGCCTCAGTTGCGGCGCTCGAGTGTCTGTTAACTGTATCAGCCAGTCAGCCGCGGCCTCTTTCAGGTTGGCCCCCACAGCCCGCACCTTGGCTGCTTCCGAGGGGAATGAATCCCCATAGTCCAGCATGTAATTTTGCACGCTGGTGATAAAGTAGGAGAGTTGGCGGGGGTCCCCATCAAACTTTACCTTCAGGTCTCTCCGGCTTCCCGCCACCTCTTGGCTCTGGTCTCCCGGACCCAGGTTGAAGGTGGAGGCTCCCCTCGGCAGGTTGAACTCTTCACGGTCGTCTCGGAATCCCACTCTCCCTGAGGGCCTTCCCGTCTCGCCTGGCCCCCGGCTCGAGCTGCGTCCCCGGGGAAAGGGCTCTGGCGACCTCCATGGCAGCTCCTCCGGCCGGCTCAGCAACAGGTCCATTTGGGACTGGAGTTTACGTACCGATTCTGCCAGCTGGAACATTTGTACCTCCATCCGCAGCATGTCGGTGTTGGGCGCATTCGCCTTGCGACGAGTCGCATCTCTCGGCTGCCAGGCTGGGACCTGGTTCTCCTCACCATCCATTCCGGACACCACCACCTGCGGTTCTCCTCCGGGTGCTCCGGCCTCGTCCTCGTCCCATTCCTCCTCTCCCTCCTCTTCCAGGATCCTCAGAGGTAGCTCGTCAAGGGGTCTTCCTTCTGCTTGGGACATCTCCTTAAAGTTGGTTACGGCCGGAAGGCTTTCACGGCCGTAGAAGTTGGTGAGTCTATCTTTATGTAATGCTCCGGAAAGGGGGGGGGTCCAATAAACCAAACTCACTCCAAGCTGGGTTGGAAGATAGATCATTTAATGGGTCCTTACTCCAGGCTAAGCAAAGATAGACTAAAGGTTTCCCGCGCATCCAGTCCTTCAAAAGCCCTCCCTGGCCCGTCCCCCTGCTGAGTCCCTCCTTCCGCCGGCTTGACCATCCGGCTCGCCGCATATCAAAGGCCAGGAAAGTATCTGGCACATCAAAGGGAGGATCCAGTCCAGAGCCCGCCAAAAGGGCCTCCTTATCTGATGGCGCGCACGGCCTGGTCTGTTAGGTAAACAAACGAACCAGCCGGAGCTGACATTTCTCTCTGTCTCAAAAAATTGACTTTGTCTCCATGTGGTGGGCATTTCACTTTCTCAATAACTTGGATTTTAATTTGATCAAATGTGTGGTTGTGGGTAGTGCAGTGAGAGTAGAGCGTGGAATCTGTGGATTTCAATTTAATTCTTGGTTTGTGTTCCAAGGCCCTTTCTCTCAGGCTCCTAGTGGTGTAACCTGTGTACTGCAAGGAGCAGCTGAACTCTAGCAAGTACACGACACCTGTTGTTAAGAAATTGGCATAAGATTTAAGTTTGAATTGTCTATTGTTGGTGGAGCTCGTCACCGTTTTAAGTTGTTTAATGTGTTTGCATATGCTGCAGGAGCCGCAAGGGTATGTACCCACCACTAGGCTGCTTTTCAGAATGGGTGTCTGTAAATCGGAATGCGAAAGTATGTCTCCTATGTTTTGAGTTCTTTTATGTGCCAGCATGGGGAACTCTTCCAGCCCCTGTATGTCTGACACGAGTGGCCAATAGCGTCTAACTATTTTAACCAACTCGTTTTTATGTGGACTTAAGGTAAGAGGCCATACTATTCTATTGGTAGCTTTTTTGGTTTTAGGTTGGAAGAGAGATCGTCTATCCAGACGGTCTACCCTTTGTTTAGCTTTATTCAATATCGCATCCGGATAGCCTCTATGGCTAGTAAGAGTGAGATCCAATGCAGCATTTCTCTCTGAATACATCAGGAGAGCCCTTACCCCCAGGGGCCTGAGAGTACATGTACCTCCAGGCATTTATGAGACAGACCCCACTTTTATAAAATCCTAGACAGCAATAGTCGAGAAATGCTCGAGGGACCTTTGAGTTTTAGTAATCAAAAGAGCCACTATTGAGAGTGACGAACTCGAAAAAGAAATAGCCACCCTGAAGTCCACCCTAACCACCCCACCGAATAAGACAGACTTAGACAAAATACAGGAGGAATGCCAAAAACTATATGATGATCTGAAAAAAGCCCAATTGACCAAACTCAAACGAGATGAGAATGATTACAAAGCGGGCAAGATTTTCAAATGGCAATCCAAATCCAACCTGGGGAACAGTAAACACCTCCGGTTCTCCAGAGAATCTGTCCTCTCAGGGGGCTCGGGAGATAACAATAATGGCGAAACCGACAACTCTAAAGCAGGGCCCTCTGGTCAATACTCTCTTAGAAGCAAATCCAAGAACCAGACACGCAATGAGGCCCCCAAACCACAAAGGGGTTTTTCGCAAGGCCAAAGGGAAAAAGGGTCCGACCTGATCTTTAATTTGTCTAGTTACCGCTTATCCCAAACGGAATCGGAACTAGTTAATCGTGGATTCTCTTATGTCATTACCCCCAATTGTGTTGATCTTGATATACGGAAGGATCTTGCTATGTTGTTTCGCTCAATAAGACTGAAGATTTTTTTTCAAATAAAGATGCATGTGCAAATTATACTGACCCTGGGCATAAATTCAAAGCTCCGAGTAAATTTACCCCAACAGTGATCCCGGATAACATCAGAGCATTTGAAGAAACCATACTAAGGGAGATCAACAAAATAGACCATAGGACAGACAAAAGATACAGCAATCTGTCACTCACTGAAATAGACACACTACGTAGACTAGGATCAGACCCCAATTTGATATGGAAGAGAGCAGATAAAGGAGGCGGCATTGTACTAATGAATCGTACCGATTACATCACTGAATGCATGCGCCAACTCTCTGACACTAAATTTTACAAACCCCTAGAGTCTGACCCTACACAGCGTTACGCCAGAACCATCTCCTCTCTGGTCTATGCTGGTCAATCCATGGGCTACATCTCTGACAACACTGCAGACTACCTTATCAACTCTGCCCCTAAAATCCCAGTCTTTCATGTTCTCCCTAAGATTCACAAACCCCAGCGCCCCCCAGTGGGCCGTCCAATAGTCTCAGCAGTGTCTAGTCTTCTAGAACCAATTTCTAAATACCTAGAAGACATCTTACATGCATTTGCCACAGAAACCCCTACATATCTCTTAGACACTAAAGACTTTATTCGCAAAATAGAAGGCTTCAAGACCAACACTCATGATACTCTAGTAACGGCAGATGTAGTGTCACTATACACTCACGTCCCACTTGAACAGGCTCGGGCCATAATTATGGACCTTTTGGACACCAGACAAATCAAAAATCCGCCCACTCATTTTCTAATTGAGTTACTAGATGTAATTTTCGATTACAACTATTTTATGTTTAATGGCCAGTTCTATTTGCACACAGACGGGGTTGCAATGGGAAGTAGCGTAGCTCCTACGGTAGCTAATATTTTTATGATTTACCTTGAAAAGAAAATAGACGATCTCTCTTCCAACCTAAAACCAAAAAAGCTACCAATAGAATAGTATGGCCTCTTACCTTAAATCCACATAAAAACGAGTTGGTTAAAATAGTTAGACGCTATTGGCCACTCGTGTCAGACATACAGGGGCTGGAAGAGTTCCCCATGCTGGCACATAAAAGAACTCAAAACATAGGAGACATACTTTCGCATTCCGATTTACAGACACCCATTCTGAAAAGCAGCCTAGTGGTGGGTACATACCCTTGCGGCTCCTGCAGCATATGCAAACACATTAAACAACTCAAAACGGTGACTAGCTCCACCAACAATAGACAATTCAAACTTAAATCTTATGCCAATTGCTTAACAACAGGTGTCGTGTACTTGCTAGAGTTCAGCTGCTCCTTGCAGTACACAGGTTACACCACTAGGAGCCTGAGAGAAAGGGCCTTGGAACACAAATCAAGAATTAAATTGAAATCCACAGATTCCACACTCTACTCTCACTGTACTACCCACAACCACACATTTGATCAAATTAAAATCCAAGTTATTGAGAAAGTGAAATGCCCACCACATGGAGACAAAGTCAATTTTTTGAGACAGAGAGAAACATACTGGATAGTACAGATGGCCACAGAGAAACATAAAGGAGGCCTCAATGACCCTTTAACTATCAATGCTCTTCTTAATAAATGAACATATGCCCCTTTAAATCCTTACCTGATTATCTCTACTTAAACCTCCCTATGACTGACCCCCGGTACCATATCCTGCCTATGGAATGGTCCGTCCTCCATGCAACTTGATACGCTCACTAAGGTAAATACTCTTTGTTGATACTATGGATTCCCGCATGCCTCCCCCTACACCATTTATTTGGGAAAACTAAAAATACACATTATTTATTATTATCTAGACTTTACCCCTTTGAGGACGCTCAACTATACAGCCTCTGAAGAAGTCCATAAGACGAACGGCCCTCCGCCGGCAGGGGGTGAGCTCCTGCCGTCAGGCAACCTTCCCCACCCCTCTCACCACGGTGAGATGAACGTGGGGCAGCTTTTCCCTCTGCTGCACTGGCAGTTTGTATAATTTTAAGACGCTAGCCAAGCTTGACTCAAACTACAACGACCAAGCTCCTTTGCGGCAAGCCACCTTAGCGACGCCGCACCTGCGCATTGTTGACATTCTCTTGAGCTAGCGCCATTATAGACTACAGCGACCAGCGAGCCTTGCGGTTCCACTCCCACACGAACCGGCGCATGTGCACTGCATGCGAAGGCTGCTTTAGCGGTCCCGAAGTCTTTCTCCGTTCTACACGGGCTTCAATCCTAGCTTCCTGCTTCATTACATCCATAGACACAGTGATTCGATCCACAGCAGAGACCCAGGACATGAGATAACTCTTACTAAGTTATCTCATTAACAGAATACTGTATTTGATTTCTTGACTTGTTATTCCTTTTATGTATACTGTATATTGTACCCTACCTTGATGCATATTCTCAATGAGATGTTTACCACTGTGTAATTCCGCTGTACTTAAGTGTTTAAACCATTGTTCCCACTGTGGACTATACACTTCGAATTTGTACCAGCGAATATATATTATTTTTGATAATCGTTGTTTATTGAGTGATTGATTCACCTGAATTGCCTTCACTTTATAGACTAAAGCCAGCATTTTGAATTGTGCTCAGTAGCAGGCGGGCAGCCAGTGGAGCTGACACAACACGGGGATTGTATGCTCCCTGTACGCCGCTATGGTCAAAAATTTGGCTGCTGCCTGTTAGACCACTTGGAGCTTCCAAATAGTCTTCAAAGGCAACCCCATGTAGAGCGTGTTGCAGTAGGGTATATGGGATGTAACAACAGCGTGGACCACTGTGGCATAGTCTGACTTCCCAAGGCATGGGCGCAACTGATGCACAAGTTTTAATTGTGCAAAAGCTCCCCTAGCCACCGCCGAGACCTGTGGTTCCAGGCTCAGCAATGAGTCCAGGATAATCAATTTGTCTTCGAGATACCTGAAATAAAGTTTAGTCATTTTCCTTACAATAAATCTCAGACAATTCGACCTCTGGATAACACTGGAATTAACATTTCAGCCATTTCCTCCTTCCCTTACCCTCATCCTCCTCAAAAATATATTTAGAATTATACAAAGTTGTGGCATAGACCCCAGAAGAGCCTCTCCTCAAAATGAATCCCGTCCCTAAAATGATCGGGCAAAATTGGGCCACATGACTCCTATGTAGTTGAGCCTCTTGAGAAATTATCAGTTAAAACAGGGGTAGGGAACCTACGGCTCGGGAGCCAGATGTGGCTCTTTTCATGATTGCATCTGGCCCTCCCTCTTCCTTCCTTTCTCCCCCTTCACCCTTTTCTTCTCCTTCTCTCCTTCCTTTTCCCTCCCTCTCTCCCCTTCCTTGTTTGCTCCATTCTCCCTCTTCCTTCTTCCCTCTTCCTTCCTTGCTTTCTCTCCCTTCACCCTTTCCTTCTCTCCTTCCTTCGTTTCTCCATTCTCCTTCTCTTCCTTCCTTCCTCTTCTATTTTTCCCCCAAGTCTTCCTTTCCTTTCTTTTCACTTCCCTCTCTCTCCCCTTCTTTTTTCTTCTTTTCCCTTCATTATTTTACTTTTTCCTCACTCCCTTTCCTTTCTTTTCCCCACCCTTTCCTTTCCTCCCTTCCAATTTCCTTCTTTCTTTTCCCCTCCTTGTCTCTCTCCTGCTTTTATTTTCTTCCTTTCTATAGCTTGTTCTTCTTTTCTTTCTTCCTCTCCCCCTCCCTCCTTTATTTCCTCTATCTTTTTTCTTTCTTTCTTCCCCACTTTCTTCTATCTTCTCTTACTTCCCAGAGTCCTGAGCATGCCTTTTGCAGAGCCAGGTCTGAAGTGTCTCGTCATTCTGCTGGGGGAATCCTTTTCTCATAGTATGTACGTATATACTCACATTTAGTTGAATTCAGTCTTAAAATATATTATATATTACTGTATATGGCTCTCACTGAAATAAATTTCCAAATACTTTGCTTTTATGGCTCTCTCAGTCAAAAAGGTTGCTGATTCCTGAGTTAAAACTACACTAAGGGCCCTTCCACACAGCCATATAACCCAGAATATCAAGGCAGAAAATCCCACAATATCTGCTTTGAACTGGGTTATCTGAGTCCACATTGCCATATATTCCAATTCAAAGGAGAAAACGTGGGGTATTATTCAGCTGGGGCCTAAGAAATATTAAGACAGTAATTGTCACTGAACCATTTCAAAAATACTGAAAGCTGCCTGAAAACTTTGCTCACTTACTTGGAAAAAAGCTACTCTGAACCCATGGAGACAACATCTAAGTAAGCAATGTGTTTCCAAGAGTCATCATAGACTCATTTTCAGTGATAATGAATAAGAAAGTAATTTGGCCTCTCCTTGGAAGTACCGTGTTTCCCCGAAAGTAAGACAGCGTCTTACTTTCTTTCCCCAAAAGTCCCCTACGTCTTACTTTCGGGCACGTCTTATATAACCCAAGACGTGCCCGTCGCCACGCCCACGCCGCCGCCACCGCCGCCGCCCGCCACGCCGCCGCAACCGGAGGTGTGCGCGGCACACCTGCGTGGCACACCTCCGCGGCACATCTCCGCCAGGGCTCCAGGCAAGGGAGGGGGAAAGGAGCCAGGGGCGGGAGGAAGCAGCGACGCGTCACCGTGACGCGTCATCGCTTCGTCCCGCCCCTGGCTCTCTTCTCCCACCCTTGGAAGGGAGGAGGAAGAGAGCCAGGGTGGGGAGAACGGACGCCGCGTCACAGTGACGCGACATCGCTTCGTCCCGCCCCTGGCTCTCTTCCTCCTCCCTTCCAAGGGTGGGGGGGAAGAGAGCCAGGGGCGGGACGGCGATGACGCGTCACTGTGACGCTGCTTCCTCCCGCCCCTGGCTCCTCTTTCCCTCCCTTGCCTGGAGCCCTGGCGAAGAGGTGTGCCGCGGAGGTGTGCCGCAGGTGTGCCGCGCACACCTCCGGTGGCGGCGCGGCGGACGAGGCACGTCTTATATACGGGGTATGGCTTATATAAGCCGACCCCCCAGACACCCCCGATACGTCTTACAATCGGGGGTGTCTTACTTTCGGGGAAACACGGTACCTGCAAATAGGTACAATTAATAACAACCAAACCTGACACTGTTAATTCCCTCCCCTGACATTACAGATAGTTTTGGGGATTTCTGAGTTGAGTTCTGGGGTGTTTTTAGAGCTGTTGCTGTTGTTGCTATTTATGTGTGCCTTAAAGTTGTTTCTGACTTACAATGAATCGACCAGAGTTTTCTGGAGCTGAAAGGGTTTAATTTGCCCAATGTGAATTCCTCACCAAAATACAAATCCCAAGAGCCCATTGCATTGAGCTATAGCAACCAAAGTGGGTTCAAAACGTATCAATTCTACCTTGTAGATGCAACCTAGGTCAGGAGATGAAGCACAGCTAGAAGATGGTTGTAATCCCTCTGATGAAAGAGCCACAAAAAGCGCACACATAAACTTCAAAGCACAGCTCACATAGTTGATCTCTAATATTATTGGAATTGTATTCTGAGAAGACAGTAATACTTTCCTATAAAGATTCAGAGGGCATCACCATTTGAAATCCACCTATCTGCCCAAGGTCACCATTGTCTCCAGAGTCATGCAACTACTCAGAATATTCCTCACAATGACCTTGCTAGGAATACTTTCGAGAAGGTTATAACTATATTTATACCTCTTAATATAGACAGGACTGTCCCTTTCTAACACCCAGCTTCCGATGCCTGAGATTGGTGTGATTTCTGGAGGAAGCGGGAAGAAGTGTTTTGAAATCTCTTCCCGCTTTTGCAGGCCGCTTGGAGACGTGAGCAGAGCCTAGATCCCAGCCGGGGAGGGAAGAACGATACCACCTTGAACAGGGCAGAGACAAAAAATTTGACAGAGAGGGGGTGGAGATGAGTCAGTCATCATTCTGGTTGCATAATGTTCCATCTCTACGGTTACCATAGGAAGGAGGGGAAATTGATGGTTCCTAAATTGACACAGATCAAGAGATTGACAAGGGGAGGAGGGGGAGATGCTAATTTCAGGTTGCTGCCTTTTGGGGAGGAGAAAAAACTCGGAACAGAAGACAGACAGGTGCAGATCTCACGGCTCTGATCTACTTTGGTAGCTGGACGCCAAAATGGCCCCTCAAGAGCTGAAACAACTAAACCTGTCCTCTCAGTGCCAGGAACATCGGGTTGGAACATAAGGGAGTCATCATGAGAGAGAGGGCACAGTCGGAACTTGGAAACATTCCTCTTTTGGGGAGGCTGCAATTTACAGAACCCCCTATAGCAGTGGTTCTCAACCTTCCTAATGCTGTGACCCCTTAATACAGTTCCTCATGTTGTAGTGACCCCCAATCATATAATTATTTCAATGCTACTTCACAACTGTGATTTTGCTATTGTTATGAAGCGTAATGTAAATATCTGATATGCAGGAGGTATTTTCATTCACTGGACCAAATTTGGCACATATACCCAATACGTCCACATTTGAATACTGGTGGGATTGGAGGGAGATATTGTCATTTGGGAGTTGTAGTTGCTGGGATTTATAGTTCACCTACAAGCAAAGGGCATTCTGAACCCCACCAATGGAGGAATTGAATAAAACTTGGGACACAGAATTCCCATGACCAACGGAAAATACTGGAAGGGTTTGGTGGGCATTGACCTTAAGTTTTGGAGTTGTAGTTCACCTACATCCCAAGAGCACTGTCAACTCAAAACAATGATGGATCTGGACTAAACTTGGCATGAATATCAATATGCCCAAATGTGAACACTGGTGGAGTTTGGGGAAAATAGACTTGACATTTGGGAGTTGTAGTTACTGGGATTTATAGTTTGCCTACAATCAAAGAACCTTTTGAACTCTACCAAAGACAGAATTGGGCCAAACTTTCCACACACACACCCCATGATCGACAGAAAATGCTGTGTTTTGTGATGATCTTTGGCGACCCCTCTGACACCCCTTCGTGACCCCTCCAGGGGTCCCGACCCCCAGGTTGAGAAACACTGCCCTATAGCCAAATATGACTGATGGCTATAACAAGATGATTTTTTCCACATCCATTTTTTCCACATCCATGATAATGTATCCCTACCCAAGCCCCATTGAACTAAAAGAGAGTATAATATTTGTTTCATGGGGGCAGTGATGTGGCTCCATATGGTTTTGGGTTTAGATTATCCTAAGGTGAAGCTATCATACGTTTTCTGGGGCCAAGACTGGTCCAAGGTCACCTGCTGGGCTTCCATGGGGGGAACTGAATCTTGGTTCCCAAAGTCATTGTTTAACACACAGAGGCTATGACAAGACGATTTTTTCCAAGCTCAGGACACAACCCATGAGAATGTATTCCTGCCCAAGCCTTATTGAACTAAACGAGAGTATAATATTTGTTTCGTAGGGGCGGTGATGTGGCTTCAAATGGTTTTGGATTTAGACAATCCTAAGGTGAAGCTATCATAGGTTTTCTGGGGCTGAGATTGTGACTGGTGGGCGTCCATGGGGGAAATTGAACTTTGGTCTCCAAAGTCATTGTCTAACGCAGTGTTTTTCAACCTTTTTTGAGCCGCAGCACATTTTTTACATTTACAAAATCCTAGGGTACACCACCAACCAAAATGACACAAAATGACACTCTAACACAGTAATACATGTAGTTAATATGTTTTTAAATGTATTTATACACTCAGTGTGAAACCTGGGCCTGTTTCGATGAACACAACATAGATATCCTGGCAGGAATGGCAGAAAGACAAAAACCTCCCACACAGAACTCCCATAACCAAGAGAAAACACTACAAGAATTTGGTGGACAATTGACTTTGGGTTTTGGAGTTGTAGTTCACCTATATCCAGAGAGCACTGTGGACTGAAACAATGTTAGATTAGGACCAAACTTGGCATGAATACTCAATATGCCCAAATGTGAACACAGATGGAGTTTGGGGAAAACAGACCTTGACATTTGGGAGTTACAGTTTCTGGGATGTATAGTTAACACACAATCAAAGAGCATCCTGAATTCTTGCAACAATGGAATTGAACCAAACTCGGCATATTGAACTCTCATTACCAACGGAAAGTACTGAAAGAGTTTGCTTGGGAATTGACTTTGAGTTTGGAAGTTGTAGTTCACCTACACTCAGAGAGCACTGTGGACTCAAACAATGTTTTGTTATGTTGTTGTTTGTTTTCTATCCAGAATCACAATGTTGAAAGGAGACTCACCACTTTAAGGTCCCTAAAACAGGCATGGGAAAACTTCGGACCTCTAGGTGCTTTGGACTTCAACTCCCACCATTCCTAACAGCCTGAGGCCCTTTCCTGCTCAAATGCTATGGGGGGGAAGGAAAAGAGCCTGAGGCTGCTAGGAATGTGGAAGTTGGAGTCCAAAACACCTGGAAGGTCCAAGTTTGCCCATGCCAGCTTTCAACAAAGACCTCTTCCTCCCCCTTCGCGCCCTTTCTTCCCCCTCCTGCTGAACACTTACTTTTTCTTCTACACTGCCGCTTCTGCCGCCATTTTGATCAGAGGAGGCAGCGTGAGTGTGTTCAGGAGGGAAGGGGGGAGGGAGACGTGAGCCGTGCGGGCGCTACTGCGCAGACTCACCCCAGAGCAAAGCGAGGCAAAGCGAGCAGAGTGAGGCTGGGAAGAAGGGAGCCCGAGTGGAGAAGAAAAAGTGTTCGGCAGGAGGGGGAAGAGAGGGTATTGGAGGTTCCAGTTTCACATGGCACATCTGATAATCGCTCACGGCACACTAATGTGCCACGGCACACTGGTTGGGAAACACTGGTCTAACGCACACAAGAAAGAATTTCCCAATGGCTCACCATATCAGAAGGTTTAATCATTTGTATTGAGAGCTGGGCTGAGCAGCAGTGAGTTACAATGTGCCTGAATTCAAGGTCCCTGTTTGGCTTGCTGCAATTCATCTCTAACAAGGTTATGAAAACTTACAGGCTGTGCAGAGCATTTGGAAAATACAGAAGGGAGGGAAAAGGAGAGATAAGACCAATTGTTAGAGAAAGAGCTTATTCTTTATTTTTTTTTGTCTGCTTCCCCCATGTCTCCCCCTATAATTTCTGCCATAGTTCGATGCCTGCCTTCTTCCTTTGACTCAGCTGCCATAAATTCAAGTTCTGCAACAAACAAGATAACAAATTGTGCACTTCCTACATTTGCAATAAGCAGCAAGTGTTGTTCCCAGTTGGACTACTGCAACCTCCCCAACCAAGAGCTACCTAGGTCTGTTGGACTACAAAGGCCACACTGGCTGAAGGATGATGACAATTGCAGTCCAACACCACATATAGCAAGGGTGGACTTCTGCAACTCACGTACAAGGGACTGCCCTCAAAGATGACATTTAAACTTTCCCAATTCTTTTCTCCTTTGCTGAGCATTTTAAAATGGATCGGTCAGTCCTGATGTTTTAAATTATTTTAAATAGTTTTCCTATTGTATTTCATTGTTTTCTTGTATTATACCTTTGCACTGGTGTAGAAGATTATTTTGTTTTTGATACAAAAGCTATATTTCTCCATGTGTACATCATTGGATTTTTACATTTCTTTCTGGTTTTACCATAACATCTACTCCTTATTGACTCTGTATACAGTGTACACTTGGCATCCAGTGGAGTTTGGTTCTAGAATTTGAAGTGCATATCAAAGTTCATGGATCCTCAAGTCTGATTCTATACAATGGCACAGTGCTGTCCAACTTCTGCCGACCCAAGGGCCAGACTTCTGGTGAGTGATCACCTGGGGGGCCGAGTGGCCACGCCCCCTGGCCACACCCCCTGGCCACGCCCCCAGTCACGTGGCTCCGCCCCCTCTCCCAAAGCATCACATAGCCTTGAAACGGGCGATTTCGCCCTTCCGAGGCTGTTGTGACGCTTTGAGAGTGGAGGAGGAGCCACGGGGAGCCTTCCGCGGCTCCGCCCCCTCGCCCAAAGCATCACAACAGCTGCCCCTTCCTTTCCAGGACCCTTCAGTCCCTCCTTTCCTCCTGGCAGCGGAGTCCCAAACGGAACGCGCTGCCAGGGGGAAAGGAGGGAGGGAGGACGGGGTCCTGGCAGGGAGGAGGCAGCGGATTGCTGCCCCTTCCTTTCCAGGACCCTTGAGTCCCTCCTTTCCTCCTGGCAGCGGCGTCCCAAACGGAACGCTGCCAGGGGAAAGGAGGGAGGCAGGACGGGGTCCTGGCAGGGAGAGGCAGCGGATCGCTGCCCCTTCCTTTCCAGGACCCTCAAGTCCTCCTTTCCTCCTGGCAGCGGCGTCCCAAACGGAACGCCGCTGCCAGGGGGAAAGGAGGAGGGAGGACGGGGAAGAGGAGGAGGAGGAGGGAGAAGAACCCGCGGCGCCCGGGAAAGAGGAGGAGGCAATGTCATAATGAAACTGTGTCCCTTTTATGGTAAAGGTTTCCCCTTGACATTAAGTCTAGTCGTGTCCATCTCCTTGGGGTGTGTGTGTGTGTGCTCATTTCCATTTCTCAGCCGAAGAGCTGGCGTTGTCTGTAGACATCTCCAAGGTCATGTGGCTGATATGACTGCATGAAGTGCCATTACCTTCCCATCAAAGTGGTACTTATTGATCTACTCACATTTCCATGTTTTCAAACTGCTAGGTTGGCAGAAGCTGGGGCTAACGGCGGGAGCTCACCCTGCTTCCCAGTTTCAAACCGGCAACCTTTTGGTCAGCAAGTTCAGCAGCTCAGCGCTTTAACCCACTGCGCCACCAGGGGCTCCACTTATAAAAAATGGCAAAATTTGAATTTTTAAAAACATTTACAAGCCATGGATGATGGAATCCGTGTATGCAGAATCTGTGGATACAGAGGACCAAATTTAGACTGTGTGCCGTTGCTCCCGGGCTATCAATGCCTCGTGAAAGGGCAAGGACGTGGTCTATCTATCCCAGGGGGTTGCTTTTTCACCTCCCTTTAAAGGCTCAGGGCTCCAAGGACCAAACTGGACACTTTAGTTAACTCAAACACTTTATTGTCCATTACATGAGTTAACTTCACTCTGGCACTTTGCTTAATTTTCCCAAAATAAAAACTGATTATGTAGTTTCCAAAATAAGATAGAAAAGTTATTACTTTAAAGATCCCTTTCTGTATTGGTCCAAGAAGCTATAGCTGAAAAGCTTTCGGAGTCCTTTCTCTCTCAATGGCTTTGAGGTAGGGACACTCGCAGCCCCAGTCAGATGGCAGAACTTGAAGTCACAAAGGCTTCCTCTGGAAGCCAGGTGACTGGTTTGGAGGCGCTTGGAACTCCTCAGTTATCCAGCCTTCTGATATGCTGAGCCTTCGGCTTGAATTCCAAGGAAATCAGACTGGTATTGAAAGATGGCCTGACCAAGGGCCTGGTCTGGCAAACCTTCTAAACACGTCCTTTCAGGAGGGGTCCTGGTAATCTCTGGAATGTAAAAGTAGCTTGCTTCCCAGATCCCTGGAAAAAGGGGCGGATCAAACTCAACTTGGCTCTGCTAACGGTGATTGACAGGTACTAAGGACCAATCAATGCAACTAAACCTCTTGCAAACTGTGCAGGCTGCAAAAACACACTTTAACAATACAAACTTCCAAGAACTCAAGACATTCCATGCAGGTGGTGCTCACCACGCCGTCACAGACTGTCAGGGGCGGTCCTACCGGTAGGTGAAGGACGCCGCTGCATGGGGTGCCATCTGGGTAAAGGGTGCATTCCCCCGCCCACTGACAGCGTCCGGCCGATGTTCCGCTTTTGGGGCCTTGTGCGCTCCGACGCTGCGCCATAGCCAGTGGCTCCCCGTTTGACCTACATTTTAAAAAGCTGTCGAGGAGCGACGGGGGAAAAGGGATAAGGGAGAGAGGGGAGGGGGCGCGCGCAGCATTTCCTTCCTTGGGTGCTGCCTTAGCGGGCAATGCATGGCAAGAGCGCAGCGGGGAATGAGCGCCCCGTGAAGACAGCCATCCCTCGCGCGTCCAGGGAGGCCGTGCGGGGGAAGAAGAAGCAGGAGGAGCAGCATCAGCCAGCGGAGCCCGCTTCAAGGATGCCGGACGAAGCCACAGAGAGCGCCCGCGTCTCCTCCTTCTTCATCGCCAACCTGCTGGGCGCCAAAGAAGACCCCAAGGCTTTGGAGGAGGAGGAGGAAGAGCCTCGCGTAGGAGCTTCTTGGCATGCGCAGGGGGGGGGGGGGCAAAATAATGTTTCGCTATTTAAAATTACCTTAGACCGCCCCTGCAGACTGTAAGGTCTTTGGTGCACAGACCAATACAGGCATATATTTCTGTCACTTTATAAAGTGCCACACAATATAATGCTGGCATTATATAACCTCTATTATATATAGTATCTTGTTATGGGACCATAAGCTAGGAATCTGCATCTGATCCTCTTGGAGATACAGTAGACAGCAGCTCTGGCCTCAGATGGTGTCTTAAGTTACTTTACAAAGTGCCAATATCTCTGCACAGTCCAGGTTCTCTTTTAATGAGATAAACAAATGGATACGGAAGAATTCAAAGACATAGCAATCTTAGTCTGATCAGTATGCAAAGGGATCTTGTAGCACCTTTGAGATTAACTGAGAGAAAAAGGTTAGTAGCATACGCTCTTGTAGACTCAAATCATCTTCATAAGATGCATCAGATAAAGCTCACCGAAGTCTACAAAAGCTTGCGCTACCAACTTCTTTCTATCAATTAGTCTCAAAGGTGCTGTAAGATCTCTTTGCAGATGGATATGCTGCATATGTGTGAAAATCAAAGAGGGTCTCAGCCACTTTCTAGACTAAAACAACACACACACACATTCATATACTTTTCCGCCATCAGGCACAGCTGAAGCACCAAATCTGGACTTCTGCAGGAAGTTTGTATAAGAGGATATAACTTTTTCCTGCCTTAGGAAACAGAACAGGTGTTTGGCTTGAACTGGTGGGGGGAAGGAGAGGAAAGAAGAAGCAAAAACAAATTAAAATTAGAACTCGGTGCCAGGAAGGAATGAACTCGTAATAAAGGAAGCTGAAGGATTGTTCAACCATGCCAGCAACCTGCTTTCTTGGTGTTCTTGTGTGCTTTCAAGTAATTTTTGATCTATGGTGACCCCAAAGTGCAGCTATCACAATGTTTTCCTGGCAACATTTGGTCAGAAGCCATTGCCACTTCTCTGAAGATGACAGAGTGATTTACCCAAGGTCAACCAGTGGGTTTAATGTCCGAATGGGGATTCAAACCCTAGTCAATGCTCAAACCTATGTAGGCTTAACTTAATTTGGGATATGGATTACTGAGGACCTTGTTCCTCATTTACCTGTGCGCCAGAGCCCAAATCTGGCACAAACATAAAAGAAACTGGGCAAGGAGCCATGGTGGGGCAATGTGTTAAACCCTTGTGCTGCTGAACTGCTGACCTGACGGTGGGCAGTTTGAACCCATGGCATGGGGGTGAGCTCCTGCTGTTAGCCCTAGCTCCTGCCAACCTAGCAGTTTGAAAACATGCAAATGTGAGTAGATAAATAGATAGCGCTTCGGTGGGAAAAGGCAAACAGACACTCCAAGCAGTGTTGCCAGCCACACGACCAGGAGGTGACAAAAACAAGCTCCTCAGCTTGAAAATGGAGGATAACACCTCTCCCAGAGCCAGAGATGAGCATTGCCTCCAGAAGCCAGAAATGAAAGGAGAATACATTTAAAAACATATTAACTATATGTATTACTGTGTTAGAGTGTCATTTTGCGTCATTTTGGTTGGTGGTGTGCCCCAGGATTTTGTAAATGTAAAAAAGTGCCGCTGCTCAAAAAAGGTTGGGAAACACTGCTCTAAGGGAGAAGGGTGAATGTAAATAAAGTGTATTGTTGGATTATTATTATTATTATTGGTCATATATGCTGAGGGACATAGCATACACTTTCTATGCAGTTCAATCCTTGGCATTTTCAGGTAGACTGAAGAAAGGAAAAGCTCTTTCTAAAACCCACAAGAACCAAACCCTGTTAGTTTAACAATAATCGGTAGGAGCAAATAGCTTCTAATGCTTCTGGGTTGCATTTTTATCATGTTCATAGGAATCCCAGAGGGATGTGGCTGACCACTAATGGAAAGGCAATCCTGGACAAGACAGCTTGTGCGCTGATGCAGCCAAGCCCTTCTTATGTTCTTACAGAAGTGTCTTGCGCACTGACAATAATACTGTCACCTGGCAGCAGTCATTGCTACAGGTTTACAGCATAAAGGGAGAAAGCATGTAGGTCTACTATATCGGCTCTGTTTAAAAGCCATTTCCAAGAAACCCCTTTTCGCATCAGTTACTGCCTGGCAGCCATTCCATTATTAGGCTACAGCAGAGAAAAACACTTTCATACGACACAATTATAGCACTAAGATTCCACTTTAACTGCATGTTATGGAGTTGTGGGATTCATAGTTTGGTGAAGAACTAGAGCTTTGTCTCAGAATGCTAAATACTAGACTTGTGCATTCGGGACTTACCTTGATCCGTTTCTTGTTTGGCTTTCGTTGGGGCCCCCAATCTGTTTCATCTGAACCTCCCAAAGTCGGGAGGTCAGATATTTGTTTTTTGTTTTGTTTTAGTGTACATTTGGGGGGGGGGGTGTTCATCCGTAGGCCCAAAGCACCCAGGCCTACCGGTGCAGGCTTTGGGCATATGTACCCGGGCCGGTACCCCAGCTGCAGACCCTGCAAGGCCTGGGTACATAGGCCTAAAGCCTATCCCCGTAGGTCTTGGTGCTTTGGGCCTACGGGTGCAGGATTCCCAGCCTACGCATCCAGGCCTCGCAGGGCCTGCCAGGCCCGGGCGCGTAGGCCCAAAGCGCCGGGTTACCTGTAGCTGAGTTTTGAGTAAGGAGAGCTCCTTACTCGGCACTTGGCTGCAGGCCCTGCGAGGCCCAGGTGTTTAGGCCTAAAGCCTGCACCCATAGGCCCAAGCGCTTTGGCCTACAGGTGTAGGCTTTGGGCCTACGCACCCGGTCCTGGCAGGGCCTGCAGCCAAGCCCCGAGTAAGGAGTGCTTCTTACTCAAAGCTCAGCTGCAGCCCTGCCAGGCCCTATTCTATCCATCCGAAAGGCAGCCCTGCCTGCTTTTCGTTTCAATTGCATTTTGGTTTCAGGAGGGCCTTTCTGTTTTGTGCCATCTGAATGGACGGAATGAAACGGAAACACGAATGAAATGAATAGGACAAATTTCGGGTCCATGACTACTAAATACCCATCCCCAAACTACAAATCCAAGCATTCCAGAGGATGTCACCATCCAGTTAAAGTCGAATCATCATGCTATAATTGTGTACAGTCAGCATTCCATATCTGCAAATAATTTATTATTATGTTTTCTTTAAGAATTGCATTGCAGTGGCTCCAGTCCTTCCTCGAGGGTCGCTCCCAGAAGGTGTTGCTAGGGGACTCCTGCTCGACCCCACGGCCATTGTACTGTGGGGTCCCGCGGGGTTCAATACTGTCCCCTATGTTATTTAACATATACATGAAGCCGTTGGGGAGATCATCCGAATTTCGGGTGCGGTGTCATCTGTATGCAGATGATGCCCAACTCTGTCACTCCTTTCCACCTGCTACTAAGGAGGCTGTTCAAGTCCTGAACCGGTGCTTGGCCGCTGTAACGGACTGGATGAGGGCTAACAAATTGAAACTAAATCCAGACAAGACAGAGGTACTCCAAGTACGAATGACAGAGTCAGTTGTAAGGCCGAACAGGGCATAGGGTTACAGCCTGTGCTTGATGGGGTTACACTCCCCCTGAAGGTGCAGGTTCGCGGTCTGGGAGTGATCCTGGACTCATCGCTCAGCCTGGAGCCCCAGGTCTCGGTGGTGGCCGGGAGAGCTTTTGCACAGTTAAAGCTTGTGCGCCAACTGCGCCCGCAACGCTCTCTACGTGGAGTTGCCTCTGAAGACTGCTCGGAAGCTGCAATTAGTCCAACGTTTGGCAGCCAGGTTACTAACAGGAGCGGGGCACAGGGAGCGTGCAACTCCCTTGCTGCGCCCGCTCCACTGGCTGCCAATTAGCTTCCGGGCACAATTCACAGTGCTGGTTTTAACCTACAAAACCCTATAAGGTTCTGGCCCAGTTTACCTGTCCGAACAGATTCTCCCCTACGAACCATCAAGAACATTAAGATCCTCCGGAGAGGTCCTGCTCTCGGTCCCGCCGGCTTCGCAAGCACGGCTGATGGGGACGAGAGACAGGGCCTTCTCTGTGGTGGCCCCTCAGCTGTGGAACTCTCTCCCAAGTGATGCTAGATCTGCCCCCTCTCTGTTGTCCTTTAGGAGGCTGGTGAAGACCTGGATGTGGAACCAAGCCTTCCCAGAATAGGCTGAGATTGGCTATTGTCTGAATGTATGACCACGTTTACAGATTGAGTGGAATTGTTTTAATGGCGATGTGGTTTTATGCTGGGTTTTTATGTATTTTAATATGTTGTTGTAGTTGTTTTTAAATTTATAGCATTGAATTTTGCTGTTATACCAGTCTGAGTCCCTCGATAGAGGTGAGAAGGTCGGGGTACAAAAGTTTTAAATAAATAAATAAATTGCTAGGTCCTCTAACATGACTCTATGGTCAACTTTCACTGGAGGACTTAGAGATTCCTTAGTGTAGTGTTCTCTCAGGTAAAAACAGGCTTTTTATTTGCATTTCTTTCATTTTTTGTGGTGGTCCTGCACTCACAACCTCAGCAAATGTAGACGATCTGGAGAGATAGAAAGCAAGACCGCTCTTATGACTCTGCTAAGATACCAACAACTCATGGTTCCGCCTCTCTTGGGAACTGGATTTTTTTTTATCCCAGCTGTTTGTCATAAGGAGTTTGCCATTAAAAACTAGTTTCTGACTTTGCTGCCTTCTCCATCACCCTCCCAAACCAATTTCGTCTGTACCTTTCCGCTTATAAGCCCGAGGGCAAAGAGCCTTGTTATTGAGCTTTATAAATTGCCCAGAGAGCCTTGATTCCGGAGGAAGAAAAGTGACAAAGGTATAAAAGAAATGCTGCACGCAAAAACGTTTATGAAGAAATGCAGGCCTTCCATTTCAAGGCCACTGTGCCACTTCACTACAATACTCTTTTATTTGCAATGCTTCATTTGTGCTATTGCACCCATGTGTACATTTAACCTAGATACCTTGAGATCAGTTCCTTCTCATTCTTTTGTAGCCAAAGAGAAACTCAGCATCTCTGTGATGATCTCACATGGAATCCTCGCCCGTTATTGTAGGCACTTGGTACTTGATCACTTGAAGTAATTAATTATTATTTAATCACTCACAGATAGTAAAATAAAATTGTATTGTCGTTTGGAGAAAGGAGATGTCTACAAATGGAGATGCTTCCCAAAATTGGAAAACAAATTAAAATAACACATTTTTATGTTCAAAAGGTACAGAGCATGGAAATCATTTTAAAGTCAATTACTGCTCCTTGAGGTTTCATCTCTTCTTGTTAAAACAAATTAGTGAATGGCTGATCTGGGAGAAGCCTGCTATCTCCAATGATACTTTGTGGGCTATTTATTTACCATATTTGTATCCTGCCTTTCTCACCCCGGAGGGAACTCAAGGCAGCCTCACAACAGGCAGCAATTCAATGCCATACATACATGTATCAAATAAACAATTACAATTAAAAGCAAACAATTAAAACACGATTTTTTAAACCAGAAGCACTGGCAAAGACTTTTGGGTTCAACTAAGACAGAAGAAACCGGATCTGGCTGGTGATCCTTGCCTTAGTTAAATCCCGATTAGACTACTGCAATGCACTCTATATGGGGCTACGTTTGAAGATTGCTTTGGAATTTTTGAAAAGCATGTATTTGCAGCTAGAGGAGGAATGCCCAAAGTCTGGCCCGGTAACCAATTGCGGCCCATGTTCAAATTTCCACCGGCCCGCAGCCTCTCATGAAAATCAATAATACGCAGCCTGCCAGAACTGTTGACCACAGTATAGAATATACTCGTACGAAAAGCTATTTTATATTTTACCAGAAGATGATCGAAACCACAGTTTTGAATAGGCAGTGATTACTTTCAATCCGTGTATATATTATTATTTTGTTCTCAATTGACAATCAAACCAGGTCTTATAAACCTAAGAAAGTTAAATCTTAAAATCAAATCCAGTCTGGTAACCCATTATTCCATTTTGTATTTTTGATCTGAGTCTAAAATTGAAATAGTGAAAAACATGGCCTTTTTCGTTTTTGATATCCGATTAAAAAATCAAATAACATATTTTTGTTTTGATGGTTAATTGAAAAACGAAATACTACATGTTTCTTATTCTTCATGCACTATAGAATGCAGCATTTTCATCTTCCAGAATATGTTTGTTGCTCTGTGCCTTCGAGTCGACTCTGATTTAGGATCAGAAGATATTTGCCATTGCCTTTCTCTTGAGTTTTTGTTTTGATACCTTGTATTATACTTTTATTTTATTTCTGTTGTCGTTTATTCACTTATTTTGTTTTAATATGGACATTCCTAGAATAGATCACACATAAGATTCCTAAATCCTCTAGTCTCTAGGATGAAGATAAGGAGGAATGTCAGGGCCCTTCCACACTGCCCTTTATCCCTGGATTTGATTCCAGATTATCTACTTTAAATGAGAATATACAAGTCCCCACTGCCAGATTACCTGCGATAAACAAATCCTGGGATAAAGGGGCATTGTGGAAGGACCCTCAGATGAGAGTCCCACCTTGAATAGTATGTGTGTGTGTGGATGGATAGAGATAGAGATCGTTGGAGTTGATGTTTTTTATTGGAATAATATACTCTATGCTGCTATGGTTGATGCTTAATATATTATACTGAAAGACATTACCAGGGCCTTCTCCCTTTAATGTTACTTATGACTTCACAAGAGTAGGTACCGGGAATGTGGCACAGCTGGCTAAGTGTCAGCTGCATAAGATCTCTCCGACCAATAGGTCATGAGTTCGAGGCCTGCCCGGGTCGAGGAGGGTGCTCGGCCTTTAAGTGTAGCCTGCTGCTGACCTTTGCAGCCCGAAAGACAGTTGCATCTGTCAAGTAGGAGATAAAGGTACCACATTAAGTGGGGAGACAAATTTTGACTGAATTATAAGGCCATTAAGAACTCCAGGAACGCTGAGGAATGCGGAAGAAACAACAAGGGACGCTGGGAACACTGAGAGATCAAGAGTGCATCACCTCCCCCTGGTGGCCAGAGTTTGCCTCTGTTCATCTATGTGTGTGTATTGTGGAAAATGGCAGGGATTGTCTGCTAAGTATGTGTACCTGTAATCCGCTCTGAGTCCCCTTCGGGGTGAGAAGAGCGGAATATAAATAAAGTGTATTATTATTATTATTATTGACCCTAGGCCTCAGTTTTGGCATTGGGAGCTCAGTGCTGGGAACCTGGGAATCCTAGTCACACATGGCAGAGAACGCCATATGTTTGGAACTTTTCCATGACCTGAACTACCTTAGGACAGCATTGTTGATGGAAATTGCAGTCCAACAACATTCAGAGAACCCCAGCCCAGCCTCCCATTTCTGAGGCTAGCTGCCAAACTCAGGACGGTTACAGACAGCATCAAATGGCGAGTTTTAGTCAGGGGCAATAAAGGCAACCAGGAACTGAGAAGAGGTCCACATACAGGCATGTTGGTCCCAGGATTTCTGCCTCTGCCGTCCACACTAGCTGCTTTGTCTTGGGATTTTGCAGCCTCCAAGATGGCCACTGTGGGACATCCACTGCAAATTTCAGCTTTAAAAAACCTTAAGATATGAACACCTAAAGATGCAAGTTCTGTTCCTGGGTTATATAAGCTGCAGGCTTTCTGTGCAGACAGGGTGTTGTTCCTGGGTAATACATGTCTGTTCCTGATTGCTCTTATTGTGAGAAGATGTACAATGTTGACTAGGGGGGCACAACTTTGTCCTGGCAAGAGAAACTGTGCCCTCCACACGTGCCCTCCACACGTTTCATGGAGTTTCTGGTACGCAAACAAAGTTTTCGTGTTCTGCTCAACTGTCACCTTCTTTTTCGGAACCAACCAATTAGGAACAGGCATCTAAAACCTGGGAAGAAACCCAGATTAAATAAATCTTGTGATTTCCGAGTGTAGAGACACACAGGCAGGGGCGGTCCGTCCATGTAAGCAAACTATGCGGCCACGTGGGGTGCCATGTTGGATGGGCACCGCCACGCCGGCCACGCCGCCGTAGCAAACCTCCCTGATGCTGTCTGCAGCAGCTTCTGAGCATGCGCAGACATTTTCGCGCATGCCCAGAACCTCCGGAGCTGAAGTTCAGCTCCGGCAGTTCTGGGCATGCGCGGAAATGTCCACGCATGCTCAGAAGCTGGGATCGGCGCCAGCCGCGCTGCCATAGCAAACCTCCCTGCTGTTGTCTGCACAAGCTTCTGAGCACGCGTGGACATTTTCGCGCATGCCTAGAACCTCCGGAGCTGAACTTCAGCTCCGGCAGTTCTGGGCATGCGCGAAAATGTCCGCGCATGCTCAGAAGCTCCTGCAGGCAGCAGGCTAGCAGCAGGGAGGTCTGCTATGACGGTGCGGCCGGCGTGGCGGCACGGCCGGCGCGGTGGCACCCATGCAAGTAGGCAGGGGGCTGAGCCAAAGGGAGAGGGGGCGGAGACAAGGGGGCGCCAAATAATGTTTGCTTACTATATAAAATAACCTTAGACCGCCCCTGCACACAGGCATTCGAAGGTGCAGATTTTCAGCACAGATCCGAGATATTCCTTGCACCTGAGCATCTCATATTTTTTGCCTTTTGTAGTGACTGCTTCTGCATTGACAGAGAACACCATTTGGCCACCCTCCTGTTGGCTGTGGGAGCTCCTGGGATAAAGGTATTGTCTGGATAGGCCCTCTGGCAACTTCTCCTTTCCCATCTGTTCCTTTCTCTTCCTTTTCCCTTCTCAGCGTTCCCATTTCTTCAAAAGGCCATCTGACATAAGAAGGTACTTTGCTCCCTTGGTCAATTAACATCCAGCGATTAAAGCTCCACGTCCTACCAGGCCTTAATCTCCAAAGCCTCAATGAGCTGATTTGCTCCCCCGGCTAATTAGTTTGCTAATGAGGACTAAAAGGGGAAAATTGCACCTTCTTCCCATGTGGAATAATCTCTCCACTCATTCATTCCATCTGTGGTTCCCTTTTGGGTTATACATGGGGAAGTGTACACAGTGATCACCCTAAGATCCTGAGAGAGAGAGAGAGAGATCAGCTAAGGAACAGGTTGGATAGAGTTGCTGATGGAAATGGGAACAGCAAAGGGACTACAGCTGTGGCCATTACAGACTGTTCGATCTCTCTGTTCCTTGGCAGAAGGCATCCCATTGCTCAAGGCAAATTGGAAATCCAACTGGGCAAATCAGCAGGAATGTGTGTTGTGTTCATGTGGAATGCCCGAAGCCCTTTTTTTCCAGCCACCTGTCAATGATCTCCAAAGAGCAACTCTTTCCATCCTTTGCCACTCTTCTAAGAAGGGAATGGCAGGGACATGGTCTCGGTCTCGCTTCCAGCAACTGCAGGTGTGTCAGTGTGTACGGGGAGGGGATCTCAGCTACAAGGCTTCAGCTGCCAATGTGACAGACAGACAAGATCGAATGTGCGTCAGTCAGGCGGTGCTGTGACGACAATGAGAGCAAAGCAAATTTGGGGTGGGTGGGAGGGGGGGAGCTGTTGAAGCGCCTCTCGATCACCCCGTCCCCTATGCACCACACCTGAACAAGGGGAGCAAAGGGCAAACCCACTAAATGCGAAACTCTCTTCTCTTGCACTTGATCAAACGAAACCAAACAAAACAAAAAGGGAAAACTAGCCTCTTTGTCTGCTTCCCTGAAGTACTTGGAAACAGCCTTGTTAGGAATGCCTTTGAGCCTCTATGCCTGGAGATGAGGGTTGAGGTATGGGCGCAAACACACAACCATTGCATCCTCAGATGAGAGAACAAACAAACAAGCTAGTTCTCTCTTCCCATTGCAAAAGAAAAGGAATCTTCTTTCACAAGATTCTCCCTGTATTTGAATGTCCTGAAGTCTTACAGAGAAATTATTCTGTAGGGAAGTGACCTTTCTCTGTTGGAGGTTCACCTCATTCAGTTTCCAACTCTCTTGAATCCCATTTGGGGAACAAGGTGGGCTATAAATCAAGCAAAGAGATACATCACAGTGCTTTCTGTGCAGGGAACAAAGGGATTTTGTGCATAAAAATCCCAAGTGTTTTCCTCAGCAGAATATTCATTTGAAACATTGCAGATATCCACAGGAGAAAACTGCACCAAATTCTTTCTGATCTATTATTCTTCTGATAAGTTTTCCAGCTATTGAAAAACCCTAAGTATTTGACTGGGAATGAAGAAGGCAGTAAGAAATATTCTTTTCCTCTCTAGTTTGGGGCTGATGGGAGTTGTAGTGCACTGGAAAAGTCTGGATTGGAGAGAAGCCCTACTGCAAGGCAGAGTACAAAAAACTAAATTTATCTTCCTGAAATAACCAAATATATGGAATCTGTTGTGGTACCTTTGTTGTTCCATGAAGTCTACAGGGCCAGACATTCCCTGGCTTTTGAATTTATTTATTTATTTACATCATTTATATTCCGCGCTTCTCACCCCGCAGGGGACTCAGGGCGGATCACAATGCACATATACAGGCAAACATTCAATGCCACTGACATAGAACATATATAGACAGATATAGAGGCAATTTAACAATCCAGAAATTAGTTAAATTTAGCTTCCCCACAAAGTGGTACCTAAATTTCCTACTTGACAGATGCAACTGTCTTTCGGGTTGCAAAGGTCGACAACGAGCTACACAATAGGTCGAGAGCCAACCTGACCCGGGCAGGCCTCAAACTCATGACCTTCTGGTCAGTAGAGATCTTATGCAGCTGACACTCAGCCAGTTGCGCCAGATTCCCAGTCCTGTCTCTGTTGCCTCCTCCCTCCTCACCCATTTCTTCTGTTGTTTACATAGTGTCACATTTTATATTGCTCCTTTTGACAGGGAGCTGTTTTCTTGTATGGGGTAAAAGTGCAATTTCACTTACTGATTCTATTGCAGATACATTACATATTCCCAATGGAATCAATGGAGATCAGGATTTTGATTCTATCTTGGTCCTAATGTGGCCCTAAGAGGAGAAGAGTGGTTACTCGTCTACATCCAGTTGTTTTGTGCGTTCGTGTTATTTCTGACTTATAGAGACCATAATTTGAAAGGATCATGGTGTTTTCTCAAGGGTGAGAGCATGTGGCTCACCCAAGGTCACACAATGGGTCTCTATGGTTGAACAGAGCATTGAAATCTGGTCCCCAGAATCGTAGTTCACTGTTCCAACAACTTCATCATCCTGGCTTCAAAAAGTTTAATGTACAATGTGGGTTTTTTTGGTTCTATCCTTTACTGTAAGTTAGTCTCTGGAGAAGCGCTGCGTTAGTGCGTTTGACAATGTTGTCACAAACATATACAGTGTTCTCTCACTACTTCATGGTGCACTTTTTGCGTACTCGCTGTTTTGTGGGTTTTTGCCTCCCAGTTTATGAATGGTTGCTGTTGCCCAGAGCGGCATTCTAATCCCGCCTCCTGGCAACGATGGAGTGTGGAAGAAGGTTTCACCCTCCCCAGCCAATCAAGAGAGATTACAAAGCAAAGCAGAGATAGCTAGCAAAAAAAGGTGTGCACGGTGCCTTTAAATCTCTCCTTGCTTCTGCCTCAACCTTGAACTCGATATATATATATATATATATATATATATATATATATATAGTGTGTCCCTACTTCACAGATTTTCACTTTTCGTGGGTGGTCCTGGAACATAACAGTAAGTGAGGGAACACTGTACAACTTTATTAATTCCCCTATAATCTTGCCTCTCAAGACCATATGGGTTATAGTGGTGAATCAAAAATTAATTCCACAACAACCCTGTAAAACAGGAAGCACTACAAAATCATTCACGCAATTTCAAGTTTGAAGAGGGATTTGATGTCCAAGTGCAGAGCTTGCAAATATTATTACGTATTTTTGGACTCTACCCCCATAGAATCCATTATGGACATTGCTACTGTTGTTGTGAGATTCTGGAAACTACAAGAGGGAAAACAAAGTTTAAAAGCTCTGTCCAAGTCTTCTTGATCCAGGGCATTACACTACCCTAGACGTCACTCGGGTTTCTATGAATAGATTGCTCAGCTGTCCAAGCAAGAAGGCTTAGGTGTTTCTCCTCGGCATGTTGGCTAGACCTTCCTATGGCCTCTTGTGCCCCATCCAGATGCATTTGCAAAGGTTACTACCTACCCACCCTATTCTGAACACACTCTTAACAATGCACTGGGCTATCCTCCCTGGCATTGGGGACCTGCAAGCCCACTCGATCACCTGGTATTCTCAAGTGTAGGTGTCAGCCTTTAAAAAATAGTTGCTACTGCTAGAACAATGCTCTAGCGAGTTCCTTTTTCTTCAAAGTGCAAAAGAAAGGCCTATCAGGCGTGGGGAAGGCGGAGGAGAGCTGAGAGGGCTGGAACACAGCCCACACGCCTCGTATTAATAGCACCGGAGCAATCAGTGCTTAAAATAGGCTGCAAGGAGCAAAGAGGCGGGTCTCGGGTGACAGCAACCTATTCTGGAGATGAGCAACGGTGACGCAACAACAATTAAAAAGCCTGCCTTTAGGAACACATACATCTACTGGGCACCTCCATCAGAACTGCCGGTGGATGCCCACTGAGAGGTTCCAACCCTCCAGATTGGGTAGTTGCCCGGTAGGAAATTATATGGGGAAGCGGAGCCTCAGCAAGGGTGTGCAGGACATGGGTTTTGCGATGATCACACAGCCGCCTATCACACAAACATGCATAAGGAGATTAGTGTGAGTTTGTACATATGTGGACATGAGGTTTCCAGGTCACTCAGCTGGCCCTGGATGCCACCTTTAAGACTAAAGATGCCTTGCTTTCCTTCCTTAAAAGGATCTCTAGTTGAAAAGAATTTCATTTGGGGACAGAGCACTTGCTCTCTAGGAACAAGGTCCCAAATTCAATCCTCAACATTTCCAGTTTAAGGGATGCGGTAGCAACAGATTAGCAAAGGCATATAGTGTATTTGGAAGGCTTCACAAAAGAGTCTGGAGCAACAAGCACCTGAGGCAAAGCACCAAAACCAGTGTGTACAGAGCTATCGTACTGTCTATTCCCCTCTATGGGTCTGAAACATGGGTCACCTATCGCTAACACCTACGACTCTTCGAACGCTTTCATCAGCGCTGTCTTCGCACAATCCTAAATATACACTGGACCGACTATGTGACTAATGTTGCTGCCCTTGAGCAAGCAGGGATCACCAGCATTGAGGCCATGCTATTGAGAACACAGTTGTGCTGGGCAGGGCACGTCTTTAGGATGGAGGACCACCGCCTCCCAAAGATACTACTCTATGGTGAACTCACCATTGGTCAGCGCAAGAGAGGCGCCCCCAAAAAGAGATATAAGGACTCCCTGAAACAATATCTCAGACTCGGCCAGATTGATCACCAACAATGGTCCACCCTGGCCTCACAGCGGGAGGCATGGAGACACACTATCCACAATGCTGCGGCCTCTTTTGAGAAGACACGCCGAATGGGTCTTGAAGAGAAACGACAACGCAGAAAGAACCGCAGCTTGGAAACAACATCACCCAAGGAGTCTTTCTGCTGTGCTTTCTGCAACGGAAGTTGCCTATCTCAGATTGGCCTTTTAAATCATAAACGCGCTTGTAAAAAGCGTGGGATGAGCTCTTCCTAAGAATCTTCATTCGCGAACTAATGCCGAGAGAGCAACTGATAAGCGGGGAAATATTTCAGTTACTGCCGGTTTGAGCAGATCGCTTCTGGTACGAGAGAATTGGCCGTCTGCAAGGACGTTGCCCTGGGGATGCCCAAATGTTTTGATGTTTTACCATCCTTGTGTGAGGCTTCTCTCATGTCCCAGCGTGGAGAGCTGGAGCTGACAGAGGGAGCTCATCCGCGCTTTCCCTGGATTCGAGCCTCCAACCTTCAATCAGTCTTCAATCCTGCCGGCACAAGGATTTAACCCATTGTGCCACCAAGGGCTCCATTTGAGTAGATAGTGTGCATATATGCCTTGATATCACATATCAATTTATGGCAACCTCGTGAATTTAATAGAGTGTTTTAGGGCAAGGAATACCCAGAAGAGGTTCTGTCAGCTTCTTTCATTGAAATTAGGCCCAAATCTGCTAAAAGGTGACTTTTTTCTCAAGATGGGGGGGGGGGAATCACCCAAGGCATTTAATTTCCATATCCACCCACAAACAGCTTAATCAAAACTATTAAAATTTTACTTTAAAGCAAATATTATATACATCAGTGTTTATCGAGCTATTCAGGGTGACAAACTAGCAGGCAATTTTCTCTAATCTGCCAGAGGCCACTAACATATTTGTGCTCACTACTCTTCCTAGAAACTCTCAGCTGAAGGCTTGTGGATTGCCACTCACCACTTTGAACTGTACCGCATTAGACTACAACTCCCAAAGCGGAAGTTGTAATGCTATGACAGAGAACGGCCGCCCAAGGTTGCTGTCTGTAAAGATCAGGGCTCAATGCAGGAATTTGCATTCCATCCCAATTCACGGGATTTGAGTGTTTATATTTTACACACAATTTTTCAAGCAGTTTTTGGAGCAACTCATCACAGCTTGTGCCTTCAAATTATTTCCAACTTGTGGCAACACTAATGCCATATCACAAGGTTTTCTTGGTAAAGCTGGTTCCAATGAGAAGAAGGTGCCTTAGCATTTTTCTGAGACTGAAGCCACTTTTACACTGTCATATAAAATCCAGATTATCTGCTTTGAACTGGATTATATGGCAGTGTAGACTCAGAAAATCCAGTTCAAAGCAGATAATCTGGAGTATCTGCTTTGATAATCTGGATCATATGGCAGTGTAGAAGAGGCCTGGGGGAGGTCACCCAGTGTGTTTTCATGGCTGATCCAAGAATCCAAACCTTGGTCTCCATAGTCATAGACCAACACTCAAATTACTACAGCAGTGGTTACCAACCTTTTTTTTTACAAGAGACCACTTGACCAGGGAAAACTTTGACCAGGGACCATTTGAGCAGGGACCACCCTCCAACATTAGTGCCAAAAAGGTTATGAATCTGTTTTGGTCAACTTTAGATTTGGTTTGATTATTTGGTGTGCTGACTCAGAAAATTGCATTGGATAGACCACATCAGCTCTAGTTTCCGATACAGAAGATGTGCCATCCAGTAGTTGCCATCTGCTCAGCCACAGAAAACCATATTCAATAATATAGAGCTGATGTCATAGTAGTAATCTTTCATGGGTAGTTAGCCTCTCCCCTCCCAACAACCCCGTTGCCTCAGTACTATAGGAGGGTTTCCCGAGATCAGTTGCTGTTGTTGCCGCATGCTTTTGAGGCAACGTAGTAGCAATGGTGAGGCCACGGGACCCAGGGGCGGTCCAATGGGTACACCAAGGAAGCGGCCATGTGGGGCGCTATCTGGAGAGGGGCGAATTCCCCCACCCGCCAGGCGCCAGCGCCAGACAGCTCCTGGCCCTGCCATTGTTGTTCGGCAGCACCGCAGCTGCCTGCTTTTGGGCCCCGGCCTTGTGCGCTCCGACGCTGCTTCTGGGCATGCACAGAGGTTTTGGTGCAGGCGCAGTTGCTCCGGAGGTGAAGTTGAGCAAAACCTCCGTGCATGCTCCTGTACGCAGAAGCCAAAGCACTCTCAGAGGGGAAGCACTCCCTGCCTGCCTGATAGGGAGTGCTTTGGCTTCTGCACACAGGAGCTACTGCCTACTGGGCATGCGTGAAGGTTTTCGCGCATGCGCAGTTGCTCCTGTGCTCAACTTCACCCCCGGAGCAACTGCGCATGGGCGAAAACCTCCGCGCATGCCCAGTAGCTCCTTTGCGCAGAAGCCAAAGCACTCCCTATTGGGCAGGCAGGGAGTGCTTCCCATCTCCCTTTGTCTCCGCCCTGCGTGCCGAATACGGTGATCCAATTGGGCAGGAGGGGGCGGAGACAAAGGGAGAGGGGGTGGAGACAAAAAAGGGGTATTGCTTCAGGAGGCGGATCTAGTGATTTGGGGGGCAAAATAATGTTCGCTTACCATTTTAAATTACCTTGGACCTCCCCTGCACGGACCATATTTTCATTTTTGGGGACCACTGGTGGTTCACGGACCACAGGTTTGTAACCACTGCATGACAGGGCTCTTTATGCTATAATTATCCTATCATTATCATTATTATTGTATCCCGTCTTTTCCCAGATATTGGGTCTCCAGGTCGCTTGTAGAATATTAAAACCAAAACAAATCCAAACATATAAAATGCAAGTAAAATCAGTTATTTGAAAAGGCAATTAAATAATCTATAGAATTGAAACTATTTATGTATTTAAAAACAGGATAGAAATACAGAAGAGCGACCCACCATTAAAAACCCACTGCAATATATTCCTGCAAATCAAACAGATGTTCTTAGCAGGGTCTGAGTAAATGTGGGGGCTAGTAAAAGCTTCCTGGGAATTTAGAGAGCTTCAGGTGGGGTTTAAGGTTGCATGTAGTCTGCAAGCTACACTTTCACCACTTTCTGCCTGACGAGAGCTTTAGCTGAAAGGAGCAAGGAGCTGGGGAAAGACCTTTGTCTGAGACCTTGGAAAAGCTGCTGTCAGCCAGGGAACCCAGCAACCAGCCAAATGGATGAAGGGACTGACTCAGCATAAGGTTGCTTTCGTATGCTCATATTTAAACCTTTGAATTTTTTTCCAAATACATTTTTAGACACTAGGCATAAACTCGCCCCGTCTTTTACACTCTGCCTTTTATTTTGCTCTCTGCCGCCAACAGTCCTGAATCTATAACTGTGACTACTGCAAACAATAAAATTAATTCTTGTTTTCCTACATGCACTTACACACACGCACATGTACAGAAAAGAAAATTTGGATTAAGAACATTTGCTTGAGAACATTTCCACCCACTCCATTTATTTCATCTTTCGAATCAGGCTAGCTGTGAGCCTTTCATCTGACTCAGCATGTCACCCTCCCCAAAGCTGCAGACCCCCGATGTGTGTGACTAAAATTCCCATACACTCCTGGCCATTTACATGGGAGGGGGACATTTTGGAGCTTTAGCTGGACACATCTGGAAGGCATCTCTAGAAGACGGTGGCAATACATTGAACACAAGGCGCTTATATTGCTATTAGATTTATTCACACAGATAATATCAGATTGTTGACTATTAAAGGTGTAGATCTCAACGGATCACAAAAGACTCGCTTTGCATCACTCCCAAAGAGTTACCCCTACCTAGTTCAATCAAAGATGTCTCATTTGCTTCAAATGTTCCAAAGGACAGTACAGTAGAGTCTCGCTTGTCCAACCTTCGCTTATCTGACATTCCATCTTATCCAATGCTCTTATCCGTCACCCCCTTTTCCTCCAGAATTTCCCCTTCAATTAAAGCAGTGTTTCCCAACCTTTTTTGAGCCGCTGCACACTTTTTACATTTACAAAATCCTGGGGCACACCACCAACCAAAATGACACAAAATGACACTCTAACACAGTAATACATATAGTTAATATGTTTTTAAATGTATTTATACACTCAGTGTGAAACCTGGGCCTCTTTCGACGAACACAACATAGATATCCTGGCAGAAATGGCAGAAAGACACACACGAAGGTCTTGCTCAACAGCTGTCAGGCTCTCTCTCTGTTTAGAAAAAATGTGTCCATATAGCTTCAAAGCAGCCCACTAGTACTGTTCTTATCCATCAATACACCTCATGGAACAATAATGAGGCTTCCACCTTCAATATATATGCTCCTGTATCATTCCAGGCGGGCATTAGACAAGTCCCTCGTGTATAACTGGTGAACAGGAGAGTTGTTACACAGTCACTAGAAAGGCTATCACATCCAGCCAATGCCAAAAGTAATAGTTGGTACACATAAACACATAAACACGAAAACGGCCGAAGGAGGCGGCGCCCCAGCCCCTTCTTCGCCGCCACCGCCGCCGCCCGGCCCTTCCTCTTCCTCTTCCCCCCGCAAGCAGCAGGAGTTCAGCAGGAGGGGGAAGAGAGGTTTTCCCGTGGCACAGTGGTTGGGAAACACTGAATTAAAGGAGCACTCCCCAACCTTCTCTCCATTCCCAATAAGTAAACAAGGCAACGCAAAGAGGAGGGGGGGGGGGAGGAAAGGGGCAAAGAGGCAGGATTGGAAGCAGAAGCATCCTTTCTCCTTCCCTTTGTGATATCCATGCTCCTCTTCCGCATCCGGGCACTTCCTGTTAGGCTGCTCTAGTCCTGAGGCATTGCCTTGCCTTAACCCTTTGAGTCCCTTTTTTAGTATTCTACCGTAGGTGTCTGGTACCACGTCGGACTCCGTATTATCTGACATTTCCATTTATTTGACATTCTGCCAGCCTGATTATGTCAGATAAGCAAGACTCTACTGTATCTGCCATTGTGAACATCAGCTTCAGTCTAAAAAATCAACCGTGTTCAAACTGAAGTTGCCTTAGAGCAGGAGGACTGCAATGGACAAATTCTTAAATACCATATGCTATTACATACCAAATTCATTGTAGTTCCAGTTTCTATGTATACAAGTGAAAGCTGGATAGTGATGAAAGCGGGTAGGAAGAAAATCAACTCTTTTGAAATGAGGTGTTGCTGGAGAGTTCTGTGGATACTATACACTGCTTTTTTTAAAAAAGACAAACGAAAGGGGCCATAAAATAAATCAAGTCTGAACTTTAGACATAAATATCATACTTTGGACACAAAGGCACAACACCTAGCTTTTAGCTATATATATGAAAAGGATCTAGGGGTCTCAGTAGACCACATAATAAACATGAAATAACTGTGATATAGTGGTCAAAAAGCCAATTCAATTATGAGCTGCATCAATAAGAGTACAGTGTCCAGGCTGAGGGAAGGCGTAGTGCTATTCTGTATTAGTCTCTAGTTCTGGACACCACAGTTCAAGAAGGATATTGGCAAGCTGGAGAACATCCCGAAAAGGGTAACCAAGAAGATCAAAGGTCTTTAAATCAAGCTTTATGAGCAATGACAGAAGAAGTTCATTATGTTTAGCTTGGAGAAAAGAATCCTGATAAATGACATGATAGCTATCTTCAAATATCTAAAGCAGTGTTTTTCAACCTTTTTTGAGCCGCAGCACATTTTTTACATTTACAAAATCCTGGGGCACACCACCAACCAAAATGACACAAAATGTCATTTGGGAGTTGTAGGTGCTGGGAGTTATAGTTCACCCGCAATCAAAGAGCATTCTGAACTCCACCAACTCCATTGATGGAATGGAATCAAACTTCCCCCACAGAACTCCCATAACCAAGAGAAAATACTATAAGAGTTTGGTGGGCATTGACCTTGAGTTTTGGAGTTGTAGTTCACCTATATCCAGAGAGCACTGTGGACTCAAACAATGTTGGATCAGGACCAAACTTGGCATGAATACTCAATATGCCCAAATGTGAACACAGATGGAGTTTGGGGAAAATAGATCTGGACATTTGGGAGTTGTAGTTGCTGGGATTTATAGTTCACGTAGGAGCGAATAGGGTAGCAATGAAAACAATCAAAATTAGAAAAATAATTCATTTGTAGTATCAGTAGACATAAAGACAGTCAACATATTCATAATAGTGTGCTTACAATAGCAATAATCACATACATAGTAGTAATACACAGAGCAAGTATTGATGTAAATGCACAACCTTCCACACACGTGGAGCCGCTACTCACAGTATTGCAAAAATCAATAAGGCAAATGCCTATGAGAGTCCCCGAAGGATAATCCTGGAGGTGCACTGAGTAAGGGATGGAGGCTGGCTCAAGATGTAGGGGTGGGGAAATAGTCCAGTGGAAGGAGGGAAAAGATGATAAGAAGCCCAAATCGGGAGAATCACATAAAGAGATCCCGCTAATGGCGCAAGCGCCCGTCTACAACACCAGGCAGCGCACAATGGCGTCTCGCTGTGAATTCTGGTAAATGTAGTCGCTGGTGTGTTGGCGAATGCCGGCAGGAGATCAATCTGGAGGCAGGAGAGGGCTGTGTTACAGCGAACACAGTCCCTCCGAACGGGGCCCCAGTAGGGGCATTCCGTATGGGTTGCCTGACGGCGTGAGCTCTTTCCAGAGGCCGGCTACGGGCCGTTTCGTCAAAGACTTCCTCAGAGGCTGTGTAATTACCAACAAGGTGGCGTCCTCGCACTCAGATGAGCAATCTATACAATATAAAAAAATCATAACGTAGTATAATACCACTATCAATGGTGCTAGGAAACAAGGGGGAAAACATGCCAAAATATTTACCATATAGTGTCTTCCAAGTTACATGGAGGACGGACCATTCCTTCCGGGGGAAATGGTAAAGGATTGGGAGCAGCAGGGACCAATATATAGTAATTGGATCAGGGAGGAAAAATACTTATTGAGTAAAGCATTGATGCTGAGTGGATCGTTTAATCCTCCAAATTGTTTTTCTGATGACAGCTGTATGATCCAGAATGTTTCCCTCCTTCTGAGTAGACCAATAAGGTCAGAATGTGGAGGTCCCTGTACTTTTTCAAGTACTTGAATGCCAATTTGGTCAAAGGAGTGACCTAGTTCTGTGCAATGTTGGTAGAGGGTAGAGTCTGTGGCTTTTAACTTGATTCTAGACTTGTGTTCCAAAGATCTTTCCCTGAGACGTCTTGAGCTGTATCCAATGTACAGTTTTTTGCATTTGCATTCTAACAAATAAATGATTGCTGAGGTCTGGCAATTTGCATATGATTTAAGTTTGAACACTCTGTTATTACTGCTACTGGTGACAGTTTTGGATTGGCGTATGTTCCTACAAATGCTGCATTTGCCACAAATGTAGGTGCCAACCGTGAAGTTTGGGCTGGAGTAAATCAGTGTGAGATAGTATGTCGCCTATATTTTGTGTGCGTTTGTGGGCTGTCATTGGAGTCTGTTCTAAGCCTTGCACATGCGAAATTAGGGGCCAGTAGCGTTTGACTATTTCTTCAATTTGATGTTTGTGGGGGCTGAGGGTGAGGGGCCAAATTATGCGTTTGTTGTCTGTTTGAGGCTTGGGTTGGAATAGGGTAGCACTATCTGTATGTTCAGCTCTTATTTTGGCACTCCTCAAGACAGTGTCTGGGTAACCTCTAAGGCTCAAATTGTTTCTAGGGATTTATAGTTCACCTACAATCAAAGAGCATCCTGAACATCCTTGAATTGAACCAAACTTGGCACATTGAACTCTCATTATCAACAGAAAGTACTGAAAGGGTTTGCTTGGGAATTAACCTTGAGTTTGGAAGTTGTTGTTCACCTACACCCAGAGAGCACTGTGGACTTAAACAATGTTATGTTGTTGTTTGTTTTCTATCCAGAATCACAATGTTGGAACGAGGCTCGCCACTTTAAGGTCCCTAAAAAAGGCATGGGAAAACTTCGGCCCTCTGGGTGCTTTGGACTTCAACTCCCACCATTCCTAACAGCCTGAGGCCCTTTCACAAAAGAGATGGAGCAGGTTTGTTTCCTGCTGATCCAGAGATTAGAGCCTAAACCAATCTTGGACTCTCCATGTGGAAGTCTTTCAACAGAATGGGCCTTTTTAGTGCAGGAGGTTGGACTAGATGGCCCTTGTGATCCCTAGGATTCGATATAATCAGACACTGAATCTAATTGGAAAAGACAATACTACTTGATAAGTGAAAGGCAGTAGGAAAAAAGGAAGACCATACCAGAGTTGGATTTATTTAGTCAAGGATGTTATGGCTCTGAGTTTGGAAGATATGAGAAGGGTAATTGATAATAGGAATTTTGTAGTTGCCTCATTCACAGGATCATCATAAGTCAAAGTCAACATGGCAGCAGATAACAACAACATGGTCAAAAGGGATATCTTAGAAAATCAGATCAGTTCTGACTAGAGATTGATGATTGCCTTACTTCAGAACTGGGAGACTCTCGCGCACAATAAATAAAGATAAATATTTAAATATATAAAGAGTCCCTTCATATTTGCTTTTGAAAATGATTATCGAATATGATAAACTGGAATCGGTGGTGGCCAACCATGCCCCACATTGTGCCAAATTCAGTGGCCTAAAAGAGAGATGTCTCTTCAAACAAGAAGTTCCTCCTGTTTTAATGGATTTTCCCAGTTTGCTACTGAAATGAGATTTGCCAGTAAATTTCAGTGGTACGGATAAAAATGGAAGCTTAGGAAGGCTGTATCAAAGCAGGAGCTCTTTAATACTATTCAGTGACCGCACTATGATTCCACTTTCACTGCCATGGCAGCACCATACGGCATCCTGAGCTTTACAGTTAGTGAAGCATTAGCACTTTCTGACTAAGAAGCATAAAGGTTCTGCTTCTTGGCAGGGGGTTGAACTGGATGGCCCATGAGGTCTCTTCCAACTCTATAATTCTAGGATTCTATGCCCCCCACAAAACTGCAAGCCCCAGAATTCCATAGGATGCCACCATAATGGTTAAAATGCAATCATAGTGCTATAACTGCATAAAGCAGTGTTTCTCAACCTGGGTGTCGAGACCCTGGAGAAGGTTGTGAAGGGAGGTTTCAGAGGGGTCACCAAAGACCATCAGAAAACATGTATTTCTGATGGTTTTAGGAGGCTGACGATCTCTCCGCCTGTCCTTCTCTTCCTTTTTGGAAACAGATGGAGAACCTTCCCATCAAAAGCCCTCCTCTGTTGTGATTGGCTGGCCTGTCAGCCGGCCTCTCAGCCAAAAGGAGGGCTATTTCTGAGACTCCAAGCAGGAAGCAGAAAGCAGGCATGCTCAGAGCATAGCAGCATAGTGCACATGTGCAGGCGAGGGAGAGCGTGCGAGGCTACAACTCCCAAATGTCAAAGTCTGTTTTCCCGAAACTCCACTAATGTTCACATTTGGGCATAATAATTATTCGTGCCAAATTTGGTACAGATCCATTATTGTTTCTCCCCTAAATCACTGTCGATTCCTTCCAAACCCCTCCAGTATTTTCTGTTGGTCATGCAGTTTCTGTGCGCCAAGTTTGGTCCGGGTCTGTCATTCGAGGGGGTCTCAGTCGTCTGTGGAAGTCAGAGCTGAATCGGTTGAAGGTACAGCAAATCCCATCATCTGTTGTCCATGTGCCCCCGAAACATATTGTTTTTGTGATTAATCACTGTGCTTTAATTATGTTCAACTTGTAACAATGAAAATATATACTGCATATCAGATATTTACATTACGATTCATAACAGAAGCAACATTACAGATATGAAGTAGCAGTGAAAATAGGTTTATAGTTGGGGACATTAAGGGGATGCAGCATTAGGAAGGTTGAAAAGGTTGAGAACCACTGGCATAGAGTGATAAGAGCCCAAGTCTTTACGGGTGGGGAGATAGAACAAAACGCCACGGGATTCAATCAAAAATACCCAGCAAGTGTTATTATTATTTGAAACACAAGATTAGTACACAGCAAACAAGATCACTATGTTAGCTGTTGTATTGGATCACACGTCTGACACTTCCCAAGTGTCTAGGACTATGTGATGTATCAGCGAATAATGCATGCAGATCTTAGTAGGGTGGCCTTTTGCAGCTGACAGATGGTAATTTTGTCTGTGCCAATTGTGTTTAGGTGCAGGCCAAGGTGTGCCGATTACCCAGTGTGCCGATCACCACTGGGACCATCATTATTGGCTTGTGCCAGAGCCATCATCATCGTTGTCGTCGTCATCATCATCATTATTAGGTTGCTGTAAGTTCTTTGAGCTGTATGGCCATGTTCCAGAGGACCTCACAACCTCTGAGGATGCCTGCCATATATGAAGGCAAAACATCAGAAGAAAATGCTTCTGGAACATGGCCATACAGCCTGAAAAACTTACAGCAACACAGTAATTCTGGCCATTAAAGCTTTCGATAACACATTATTATTATTATTATTTTATTGCCAACAGGTATTCTCACCTTCATTATCTCTCAAAGAAAAAGATATGTCCAGGGCCCAAAGTCCCTCATTACTAAGAGCTGTCATATCCCCACCATGGAAAGGTCACATCCAAGCTAAACAACTGGTCACGTGAATCGACTGCCTTGACCCTAACTGTTCAGGGAATACAGCCTTGGAACACTTGCTTTCTGGTAAACAAGCCATAAATAACCCGAGGGAACCCAAGACTGCCGCATGGTGGGTGGGTGTGAAGGGGGAGGAAAGACAACATCCCTCAAGGATACAGGCACCCAAAGACATTTGGCTGCCGTCATGGTGTGAAGCTTGGCTTGACTGCAGGATTTCCAGAAACTATCTGCCAGGCCCTTTTTATCATGCACCTGCTCTGTCCTTATGAAGCCAGGCTGAGACACCTCCAATTCAAGGAACTGAACTTGGAGAAAGAACAGGTCCAGCTGCTCTGGAATCTATGAGGATTTCCATTTACAGGCGCTGCTGGGGAATCTTGGGTTCTGAGGTTGAATTTGTCCCCTGTGAGCTTTCCAGATAGCCACATCCCCTTCCTCATGCCACCATTATTTTGTAGATGATCCAATTTTCTGCAGGTAATTTCCTAGCATCGTGCCATGGTTCGAGTGTTGAACTATGATTCTGGAAACCAAGGTCTGAATCCCTGCTCAGCCATGGAAACCCAATCCACATTCTGTCAGCCTCGGAAGAAAGCAATGGCAAACCCCTTCTGAGCAGTCTTGCAAGGAAAATCTTGTGACAGGGAATACCTTAGGGTCACCATGAGTCAGAAACAAATCCAAGGCACACAACAACAGCAACAATGTTTTTCCAACTCAAATGTCCGAATGCCAATCCTAAGACTTTGATACTCACCGCAAGAGCTCCCGAGAAGTTTTCTGAATATGAATTCAGTCTTAAGGATGAAAACAGTCCACCAGCATAATTTACAAATACATCTTGGCCACCAGTGCAGGAGCAAGACAGCCTACTTTTCCAGCAAGAGGGTCAGCCTTGTTGACTTTTAGTATGATTTAGCAAGAGCCTGGCCAGATCAGAAAATGCCAATGGGAGTTTCTTGGGAATTTTCTCATGAACTCTGGAAGACAACCTTGTGGGAAGAAGGGAGATGGGGAAGCTGGCTTGTCAATGTGCTATGGAAGATTGGGGCTTAAAGAGATGGTCAAACCAGCCCATGGGGATTCCTCTTGCAAGTGTTGTTCTGGTAAATGTCTAATGTATTTATTAGGCATGAGAAAAATGAAACGGAAATTAAAAGGATTCGTAAGAGATTCGTATGTAATGGGACTTTTGAGGTTTTACGTATCACTGCCGCGAGACCGGAAGTAGACTTCCTTTAACGGTCCTTGAGGCCAACAATTTGCGTTATGATCGTAAGAAATTCTTAAGTATTAATTAATTAATTATTGTACTACTCACTTCTCCCTGTCTTCTCCCCCTCATTTCCTTCCCGCCTTCATTCAGCTTCTTCTTTTTCCCGCATTTCTATGAGGAACTGGAAGTGACGCTGCTGCTAGGTAGGCTAGGCAATGCATTCTGGAAAGTGTAGTCCTCCAGGCTTCCCCCCCCTTCTCTTCCCCGTTGCTCTGCTGCCATGCCCCATCGCAGGGGCCTGCTTCACACACACACACGCGCGCTTCTCCTCCTCTCTCTCCAGGCTTCCCCCCTCCTTCTCTTCCCCGTTGCTCTGCTGCCATGCCCCATCGCAGGGGCCTGCTTCACACACACACACACACGCGCGCGCTTCTCCTCCTCTCTCTCCCTGCGCTCTCTCAGATGCTTCTCTTCCCGGTGCTCTGCCATGCCCCATCGCAGGGGCCAGCTTCAGCCCTCCAGGTACGTGTTTTGGACTTCAACTCCCACCATTCCTCACAGCCTCAGGCCTCTTCCTTTTCCTCTCAGCCTGGGCAAACTTGGGCCCTCGCTCCCTCAGGATCGGGGGTGAGAGAGAGGCAGCGAGGAGCGAGGGGGCTCCTCCTTTCTTTTGCTGCTTCCAAGAATAGAATACCCCCTCCCTCCCTCCCTTCCTCCTTCCCTCCCTCCTTCCTATTTGGAGAGTCCCATCTAGAATTCAGTGTGGTTTATTCAAGTTTTGACCTACAACTTCCAGAAATCCCAGCCAATTTACCAGCTGTTAGGATTTCTGGGAGTTGTAGGCCAAAACCATCTGGAATGCGCATGCTCTGGCATACGAATTACTAACGAATTTCGTTAGTACTTAAGTTACATTTCCGAAATTTTTGGGAAATTTTTGTAAGTCTTTGATATACTCATCAAAAAAATCCCCCATTTGATATAAGTTTCGCCATTTTAGGATTCTAAACCATGCCTAGTATTTATGTGTTGTATGGCACTATTATGTGCTGCTTTGTAAGCCATCCGGAGTCCCTTTTGGGAGATGTTAGTGGGACATAAATAAAGTTGTTGTTGTTGTCGTCATCATCATCATTATTTACAAAGAGAAAGCCAGTCTGAGCAGACATTGGAAAAGGATTGGTTTTGGTTTTAATTTTGCACTACAGCTCCCAGAATTTCCCAGACAGCATAATTAGTGATTCCTGAATTACTGTAGAACAGGGGTGCTCATTAGGTAGATTGCGATCTACTGGTAGATCGCGTAGGTAGGGTGTCCTGGTAGATCGCAGGCAGGGTGGGAGGAAGGCTCAGTCCCACCCCGCAGGCTCCCAACGCCGCCCAGGTGCAAAAGGAGGTTGGACTGGATACCCTTTGGAGACCTCCTATTCTAGGAACCCATTGTTATTATTATTATTATCATCAGAGGCTGAATGGCCATCTGTGAGGAATGCTTTGATTGTGTTTTTCCCTTATGGCAGAAGGAGGTTGGACTGGATGGCCCTTGGAGGTCTCCTTCTACTCTAGGAACCTGTTGTTGTTGTTGTTGTTGTTAGCAGAGGTTGAATGAATATTATCATCATTATTATTATGAATAAATTCAGGGGCGTATTATAGTTGATATCAGTCTTAAAATATATTATATGGCTCTCACTGAAATAAATTTCCACATATTTTGCTTTTATGGCTCTCTGATAGTGGGGAGGTAGATCATTTTGACTTGGTTGTTTTATAAGTAGCTCGCATGCTGAAAAAGTGTGGGCACCCCTGCTGTAGAAGATATAGTCAAGTCAACCTTTCTAAGCTAGGAAAGAGGGACTACCAGTCTATTGGCATCCTTTCTTCCTCTAAGACAGGTAAAGAGAAGACATGGTCCTCCAGATGTTCTGTAAGCCCCAGCCTGCATGATCAATATGTAGGAATAATGGGAGTTGTAGTCTTATAAATAGACCACAGAGCTTCCTTAGTCCAGCCACAAGATCTATCTGACATAGTCCTTCCACTTTTAGTAACTGGTCAACATATGCCAGAGAGATAGAGGCCTCAATGTAAAGAATGACATTAAATATCCTTGCACCGAGAGCCTATATAATACTTTGGTGTGTTGGACTGGGATTCTGGAGATGAGGATTCAAAATCCCCGCTCATCCAAGGAAACCCATGAGTCACTTTCTTTCTGCCTCGGAGGAAGGCAAAGGGAAAGGCCCTTTGAACAAAGATTGCCAAGAGAACCCAAAGTTTAGCATTGCCATACATCAGAATAAAATTGAAGGAGCACAACAAATTCTTGAATTCCAAGGATAGTGATAAGAAATAATTATTCCTCTCTGGTTCTATATTTACAGTCACAAAGAGCATGTACTTACAAGGACCAAAGTCCCAGATGAACACTGCATACTATATTTATGAAATATTTTGTGATAACCACTGCATGTATGCATAGATCACTGCCACCAACTGAAGCTTCACCTCTCTTCACATACCATCACCTTCAGCACAATGCTCCTCAATCAAGTTAATTCACACATTCAGCCAACAGGCTTTGGTTAGCATTTCACACATTTGGTCAAGGCTGGCCTGATTCATTTTGCAGCCTGAGGCAAAGAACAAGTTTGCAACGTCCTCATCGATCTCTCCATATACAGAAGAGGACCAGAGAGAGAAATCAATCTTCTTCTGACTCTGGGCGTGGATTGTATCTTCTACCTCAGTGGGACTCAATATGGTGGTTCATGGATTAGTGTTGGTATGCAAAACTGACAGTTGCTAGTCCATGGCAAGTTTTCAGGAAAGAAACAGTTGTAGCCAATGCAGGCCCGGATTAACTGTTTGTGGTGCCCTAGGCCACACTTTGGAAGCCCCCTCCCCCCGGGGCGGGGCCACTTCTGCACATGTGCGGCAGGGCGCCAGCGCCGCGGCCTCTCTGCCTCCTCCAGCATGTTCCTGGGTGCCGCAGTGGCCGCCCGGGAGCTTCTTTTCCTCCTCAGAGAAGGAAAAGGAAGGAAGGGAAGTCCCCGGGTGGCCGCTGCGGCACTCAGGAACATGCCGGAGGAGGCAGAGAGGCGCGGCGCTTCCCTCTGCATCTTCCTCCTCCTCGCCGCACCCTCCTTCCTTAGGCGCGGCGAGGAGGAGGAAGACGCGGAGGGAAGCGGCCTCTCTGCCTCCTCCGGCATGTTCCTGAGTGCCGCAGCGACCGCCCGGGGCTTCCCTTCCTTCCTCCTCCTCGGAGAAAGAAGAGGAAGGAAGGGAAGCCCCCAGGCAGCCGCTGCGGCACCCAGGAACATGGCGGAGGAGGCAGAGGCCGCAGCGCTAGCAAAGAGGCACCGCGGCTTCCCTCTGCGGCTTCCTCCTCGCCCTCGCCACCACGCCTGACGTAACCCAGCCCCGCAGGTTGGTTGCAGGAGAGGCGCGCCATTGGCCCCTGAAAAGGGGCGGGTGCCACGCAGGATGCCGGAGCGCCCTCCCCACCCCCCTGTGGCTGCCCCCGCCCCCTCTCGGATGTGGAGGAAGGAATGAAAGAAAGGGAAGAAGGGAAGGAAGGAGGTGCCGCAGCCTAAAGAAAGAAGAGAAAGGTTTTTTTGTGTGGTTTCGGGGCTGTATAAACGTGTTCTAGCAGCATTTTCTCCTGACGTTTTGCCTGCATCTGTGGCTGGCATCTTGAGAGATTTCTTTACAGTTTGAACCAAAACCCAAAGGTGAATCAAAGATGATGTAATAGTAATAGTAATAATAATAATAATTTATTTCTAGACTGCTCTCTCTCCTCTAAGGGACTCAGGGTGGTTTACAGACACAAAACAAAAGACAAATATTCAATGCCTCAAATGAATACAAACACATTAAAATAATAATAACAAAACTATATTACTATTGGAACGCTACAATAGGTTTTGTTGGAGATTGGACCAAAACCCAGAGGCAAATCAAAGTCCCATCAATGGGAAAGCAATACATTGGCCATGGAAGCTTAGAATGGGTTTTTTAGAGGGGTGTTGTGTGGTTTCAGGGCTGTATGGCCGTGTTCCAGCAGCATTTTCTCCTGACATTTTGCCTGCATCTGTGGCTGGCAACTTCAGAGATTCCTTTAGAGCAGTGTTTCCCAACCGCAGTAATGCGGCACAGTAGTGTGCCGTGACGGACCTCCTGCTGTGCCGCGAGAAAAGCTCTCTGCCCCCCTTCCTTCCCCCTCCTCCTGCCGAACTCCTGCTGCTTGGGGGAGGGACCGAGGCGCTGCCTCCTTCGGCCGTTTCCCCACCCAGCCTTCAATCCGCCATGACTCCTGCACCTCGCTCGCTGAAGCCGCACGGAGAAACCCCGCCCACTGAAGCCCATTCACCGCTCATGCTCCTTCTCCTCCACGCGGCTTCAGTGAGTGAGGGGCAGGAGTCATGGCAGAGAGCGGCGCCGGGGACGGGGGCCATGACTCCCGCCCCTCGCTCACACTGCCCCCTCAAGGCTGGAGAAACTGTGGGAGAGCTGAAGTCAGGGGAGGGGCGAGGCATGGCATGGTGCGGCCTGGCTCCGCCCCCTCTCCCCGGCTTTAGCTCTCCCACAGCTTTTCCAGCCTTGAGGGGACAGTGCCAAGCCAGCATTGTGCTGGCTTTGCCACCGCTGGCTTGGCACTGCCCCTCAAGGCTGGGAAGCTGTGGGAGAGCTAAAGCGGGGGGGGGGGGGGGCATGGCATGGCCTGGCTCCTCCCCCTCCCCTGGCTTCGGCACTCCCAGCAGCTGCTCCCAACAGGCCACCAACCCCCAGCCGTTCTTTACTGTGTTAGAGTGTCTTTTTGTGTCATTTTGGTTGGTGGTGTGCCCCCGGATTTTTTTAATGTTAAAAGTGTGCCACAGCTCAAAAAAGGTTGGAAACACCGCTTTAGAGTCTGGACCAAAACTCAAAGGTGAATAAAAGTCCATTTGAAGGGGGAGCAATAAATTGGCACTGGAACCCTGCAAGAGGTTTTTTGTTTTGTTTTGTTTTGTTTTTGTTTTTTATCGTGTGGTTTCAGGGCAGTATGGCCGTGTTTCAGCAGCATTTTCTCCTGACATTTTGCCTGCATCTGTGGCTGGCATCTTGACAGATTTCTTTACAGTTTGAACCAAAACCCAAAGGCAAATCAAACCTCTGTTGTAGGGGAAGAAAGAAGAACGAGACTCAGCAACAGGTTTTTTAGAGGGATATTGTGTAGTTCCAGGGCTGTATTGGAAGCAATAAATTGCCATTGGAACCCTACAACAGGTTTCATTGGAGTTTGGGCCAAAACCCAAAGGTGAATCAAAGCCCTGCTGATGGGGAACCAACCAATTGCCATTGGAACCCTACAAAAGGTTTCATTGGAGTTTGGAGCAAAACTCAAAGGCGAATCAAAGCCCTGTTGAAGGGGAAGCAATAAATTGGCACTGGAACCCTACAACAGTTTTTAACAGGGGTATCAGGGCTGTACAGCCATGCTCCAGTAGCATTTTCTCCTGACATTTTGCCTGCATCTGTGGCTGGCATTTTCAGAGATTTCTTCAGAGTTTGAACCAAAGATGAATCAAAGTCCCATCGAAGAGAAAACAAAAAAATTGCCATTCTCCCTATGACAGCTTTCATTGGAGTTTGGACCAAAACCCAATGAGGAATCAAAGCCCTGTCAATGGGGAAGCAATATATTGGCACTAAAACCCTGCAACAGGCTGCTTTAGAGTCTGGACCAAAACCCAAAGGTGAATCGAATCCCTGCCGATGGGGAAGCAATTCATTGCCATTGGATTGAATCATTCATCAGGTTTCTTTAGAATTTGGATCAAAACCCAAAAGCAAATCAAAGCCCTGTCAATAGGGAAGCAATACATTGGCATGGGAATGGCGAACTTGGGCCCTCCAGGTGTTTTGGACTTCAACTCCCACAATTCCTAGCAGCCTCAGGCCCCTAGCTTAAGCGGCTTAGGGGGAAAAGGAGGGAGCCTGAGGCTGCTAGGAATTGTGGGAGTTGAAGTCCAAAACACTTGGAGGGCCCAAGTTTACCAATGCCTGCTTTAGAGTTTGGACCAAAACCGAAAGGTGATTTGAAGCCATGCTGATGTGGAACCAATCAGGTGGCAATGCCGAGAGTGCTATTATGCTAGTGAGGGCGAATTTGGCCAGACTCGAAAGACCAAATTGGTCAGGATGCTTTCTGGAGAGTAGGGTACCCAGGCAGACATGTGGAAGACAGACGGACAAATGTCCGTGTGCTGGAAGAAGCAAAGACCAGAAGCATTGAAGCGATGCTCCTCCGCCATCAACTCCGCTGGACTGGCCACGTTGTCCAAATGCCCGATCACCATCTACCAAAACATACCCTACTCCAAACTCAAGAATGGGAAACAGAATGTTGGTGGGCAGGAAAAGAGATTTCAAGATGGGCTTAAAGCCAACCTCAAAAACTGTGGCATAGACACTGAGAACTGGGAAGCTCTAACTGGAGGTCAGCTGTGACCAGCAGTGCTACAGAATTCAAAGAGGCAGGAACAGAGGGCGAAAGGGAGAAACGTGACTGCAGGAGAACATGCAGGTCAAGAATAGGGCTCCACGGCCACCTACCGATCCACCGCCAAGGCACAACATCTGGAAGACAATCATCCTCGATCTACCAGGGATCGCTTAACAACAACACCCAGGCAGAGGCATCCTGGATAACAGGATGGTGGAGAAAGAGGACACATTTGGGGTACAAACAGAGTGCCAAGGAAGGGCCCAAGAAGCAGCCTGTCCATTGGGGGACCTGTGGCTTTGGAAGACATGTCAGTTTAGAACAGTGCTTCTCAACCTTCCTAATGCTGCGACCCCTTAATAGAGTTCCTCATGTTGTGGTGATCCCCAGCCATAAAATTATTTTTGTTGCTAACTGTAATTTTGCTACTGTTATGAATCATGATGTAAATGTCTGATATGTAAGATGTATTTTCATTCACTGGACCAAATTTGGCACAAAATACCCGATACGCCCAAATAATAATAATAATAATTATTATTATCTTTATTTATACCTCGCCACCATCTCCCCAATAGAGACTCGGGGTGGCTAACATGAAGCCAAGTAAAATAAAAACACAGAAAAAATACATCAGAAATAATAATAAATTACAATTACAATAATAAATAAAATACAGGAAATTCACACACAGGGAATAGGGTGGGCAGGCCAAATGGACACTATAAAATGATAAAAACCCAAGGGTGAGATAAGAGTAGAAGGTAACAAATAAGGGGGCCCAAGAAAAAGAAATAGTGGAAACAAACTTTCAATTTTGGATGAATACTGGTGGAGTTTGGGGGGGTTGGGTTGGGTTGATTTTGTCATTTGGGAGTTGCAGTTGCTGGGATTTATAGTCAACCTACAACCAGAAAGCTTCCTGAACTCCACCCACGATGGAATTGAACCAAACTTGACACACAGGACTCCCATGAATAACAGAAAATACTGGAAGTGTTTGGTGGGCATTGACCTTGAGTTTTGGAGTTGTAGTTCACCTGCTTTCACATCTCGCCAATTCTGCGCGAACTGCACTGGCTTCCGATAGTATGCCGGATCACCTTCAAAGTGTTAGTCTTGACTTTTAAGGCCTTACATGGTCTGGGGCCAGTGTACCTGCGGGACCGTCTCATCCCATACCGTCCCACTAGACCTCTGCGCTCCGAAGAGCAAAATCTCCTGGTCGTCCCTAGGGCCAAGATCTACCAATTGACCACGACTCGTCTGCGGGCTTTCTCGATCGTAGCTCTGACCCTTTGGAACTCTTTGTCCACACCGTCCAGGGCCTTCTCCCTTTCAGGAAGGCTTGTAAAACTTTTCTGTTTCGGCAGACCCATGGAGCTGGATAACCTGTATGTCCATAGCCATCTTGAAATTGTGTCTGCTGCTGTTGTGTTTAGTGCTCGACTTATTGTCGTTTTATATGCTGTTTTAATGCTGTTTTTATCTGATTTGCTTGCATTGTGTTTTATGATATGCCTGTTTTTTTTACTATGTAATGATTGATTTGTTCTGAACCGCCCCGAGCCACTGGGGGGCGGGGGTGTGTGTGTGTGTGTGGACAAATGTGAGGAAATAAATAATAAATAAATACATCCAGAGAGCACTGTGGACTCAAACAATGATGGGATCTGGACCAAACTTGCCATGAATACTCAATATGCCCAAATATGAACACTGGTGGAGTTCAGGGGAAATAGACCTTGACATTTGGGAGTTGTAGTTGCCGGGATTTATAGTTCACCTACAATCAAAGGGCATCCTGAACCCCACCAACAATAGAATCGAACACACGAGCAACAAAAAATACTGTGTTTTATGATAGTCTTTGGAGACCCCTCTGACCCCCCTTGTGACACCCCCCCCCCGGGGTCCCGACCCCCAGGTTGAGAAACACTGGTCTAGAAGAAGCTGCACAGATGGGTGGCCCTCAAGCTGAGAATCCGGATACTCAATATACCCAAATGTGAACACTGGTGGAGTTTGGGGACAATAGACCTTGACATTTGGGAGTTGTAGTTGCCGGGATTTATAGTTCACCTACAATCAAAGGGCATCCTGAACCCCACCAACAATGGAATTGAACACACGAGCAACAAAAAATACTGTGTTTTATTATAGTCTTTGGAGACCCCTCTGACCCTCTTTTGCGACCCCCCCCCCCCCGGGTCCCGACCGCCAGGTTGAGAAACACTGGTCTAGAAGAAGCTGCACAGATGGGTGGCCCTCAAGCTGAGAATCCGGATACTCAATATACCCAAATGTGAACACTGGTGGAGTTTGGGGACAATAGACCTTGGCATGTGGGAGTTGTAGTTGCCGGGATTTATAGTTCACCTACAATCAAAGGGCATCCTGAACCCCACCAACAATGGAATTGAACACACGAGCAACAAAAAATACGGTGTTTTATGATAGTCTTTGGAGACCCCTCTGACCCTCTTTTGCGACCCCCCCCCGGGGTCCCGACCCCCAGGTTGAGAAACACTGGTCTAGAAGAAGCTGCACAGATGGGTGGCCCTCAAGCTGAGAATCTGGAAGGTCGGCTGAGGACAGGAGGGTGGTTGGGGGGGGGGGAGTCTCTCTCTCTCTTTCTCCCTCTGTGAGTCTGCTGCCAAAGCAGGGGATTAGTGATGGGTAACCAGAAGGCTTTCCTGCCCTGAAGATCTGCCCAAGGAGCCGGGCAGAGGCCGGAGGGGGATGCCAAGGGAAGCCCAACGGGAGGAGGAGGCGGGGACCCACCTTCATGATGCCTGCGGCGGGGGCGCTCCTAGCCAGGCCTGGGGGCTGCTGCTCCCTTTCGGAGGAAGGGTCGCGGCTGCTGCAAGCCTGATGGCCCGCTTCCTCGGCTTCTTCTTCTGCCTCGGCTCCTGCTGCTGCTGCTCGGGGCTTGCGGGGGGCGTTGTGGGGCCCGGGCCGGGGCGAGCCCGAGGCGGGGAGTCCGGGGATGCCCTCCGCCATGCCCCCCGGGGGCTCCCAGCAGCCGCCGCACCGGCCCGGACCCAACGGGGTGCCCAGAGCCGGACCCAGAAGGACGGACTGACAGCCGCCTCACGATCCCAGAGACGACGCTTCTGATGCTGCTACTGCTGCTGCCGGGAGTGGATTGATGAGGGCGGGAGGGGCGGGGCCAAGGAAGCCACACCCCCTCCCCCTCCTCTTCATCAACGCCTCCCCACGCAACACCCCCCACCCCCCAATAAATAAGGTTCTGCCTTTACACCAGGATTGCTGCCAGTGGATGAGGTTAGCCTCAAAGCTAACCTCATGCTTGCCTCTCTGTTTGTTTGTTTGTTTGTTTGTTTGTTTGTTTGTTTGTTTGTTTGGGAGTGATCCTGGACTCATCTCTGAGCCTGGAGCCCTAGGTCTCGGTGGTAGCCGGGAGAGCTTTTGCACAGTTAAAGCTTGTGCGCCAGCTGCGCCCATACCTTGGGAAGTCTGACTTGGCCACGGTAGTCCATGCTTTGGTTACGTCTCGAATAGACTACTGCAACGCTCTCTACGTGGGGTTGCCTCTGAAGACTGCTCGGAAGCTGCAATTAGTTCAACGCTTAGCAGCCAGGTTAATAACAGGAGCGGGGTACAGGGAGCATACATCTCCCTTGTTGCACCAACTCCACTGGTTGCCAATTAGCTTCCGAGCACAATTCAAAGTGCTGGTTTTAACCTACAAAACCCTATACAGTTCCGACTCAGTTTACCTGTCCGAACGAATTCTCCCCTATGAACCATCAAGTACATTAAGATCCTCCGGAGAGGCCCTGTTCTCGGTCCCGCCATCTTCGCAAGCGCGTCTGGTGGGAACAAGAGACAGGGCAGGGCCGGATTATCATCTTCGGCCGCCCGAGGCCAAGACGCCCCGCATCGCCCCCCCAGGGCATGGGAAGCCACGCCCCCCAGGGCGCGGGAAGCTACACCCCCAGAGCGCTGCTGCGCATGTGCGGCAGCAGCCCCGGCCGTGCGGCTTCCGTTGCCTCCTCGCGCCCTCCTTCAGTTCGCGGGAGAAGTAGGAGGCGGACGGTGCCATGCGGCTTCTGTCGCCTCCTCCTCCCGCGACCGGAAGGAGGACCCGAGGAGGTGGACGGAAGCTGCGCGGCTCCGACCCCACGACTTCCGTCCACCTCGCGCTTTCCTTTCGGTCGCGGGAGGAGGAGGAGGTGGACGGAAGGCGCGCGGCACTGCTCGCAGCCGGGGCTTCCATCTGCCGCCTCCTCCTCCTCCCGCGACCGAAAAAAAGGCGCGAGGAGGAAGGGAAGTCCCGCGCCATCTCACAAACTAAATAACATTTTTATTTATATAGATTACGAGCTATACCCACCATGCGTTGCTGTGACCAACCTTTACTCCCTCTTTCCTTCCTTCCTTCCCTTTTTTCTTTCATTCCCTCCTTCCTTCTCTTCCTCTTCCCTTCTTTCCCCCTTTTCTTTCCCTTCCTCTTTCTCCCGTTTCTTTCTTCTCTACCTATTCTTGGACTGTAACTCCCAGCAATCTCTCTGATCAATCTACCTACCTATCTCTATCTAATCTATCTATCTTATCTATCTGAAGGATTGCTGGGAGTTGCAGTCCAGGAATAAGAAATTGGAAATATGCAGGGATTGGGATGCTCTCAAAGAACGTCAAGGAGAAGAAAGCTTGCATCTTGGAAGCAGTACATTTGGATCATCCTCCTCTCCTAAAGGGCCTGGTCTAGGGGATGCTGGGAGCTGTAGTCCGGAAGAGAGTGTAGATATGGTATTGTGGGGGGGGTTTTGCCAGTGAAGTCATTTTTCCGCATGCACCATAGCGTCTTGTCGCTTTGGGGAGTGGGGTGGGGGCTTTTTAAGTCCCTTCTGCTATGTTTTTCAGTGTTTTATGAGGGATGGTCACTTGTTGGCCTGATAGCTGTGTTGTGTCCAAATTTGGTGTCAATTCATGCAGTGGTTTTTGAGTTATGTTAATCCCTCAAACGAACATTACATTTTAATTTATATAGATGATATGCACGGAATTCTTATCCAGCACAACTTTTCATATGATTCTCTTCCTTTCAACTTTCACTGCCCAGCTTTCACGGTCACACAGAAAAATCAGAAATCCTGTGGCCTGGATGATCTGACTTTGATATTTTATAATGTATTGAATCAATCATAAGCAAGATACAACACAGGAAAATTTTAAATTGTTACTTTTTGGACAATAATCCCTACAATTCTCCTGCCAGCATGGTTAAAGGGTAGAAAGCTCCCAACTATCCTAGGTCCACATTCAAACAATGCAATATATAGTCAGGGGCGGTCCTACAAGATAGGCCAAGTAGGCGGCCGCCTAGGGCGCCATCTGGGAAGGGGGCGCCAACCTGGCCGCATGGGGTGCCATCCTGGCCCTGCCGATGTTCCTCAGACAGTGCTGCAGCTGCCTGCTTTTTGACCCCGGCCTTGTGCACTCCGACGCCACTTCTGGGCACGCGCGGAGGTTTTCACGCAGGCGCATTTGCTCCGGAGGTGAAGTTGAGCGCAGGAGCAACTGCACATCCGCGAAAACCTCCGCGCATGCCCAGTAGCTCCCTTGTGCAGAAGCCTGTAAGCAAAGCACTCCCTATCGGGCAGGCAGGGAGTGCTCCCCTCTCCTTTTGTCTCTGCCGCTCGCGCATTTGCAGGGAAGGAGAAAAGAATCAGTGAAGGAAGTGTAAGTGAAGGAATGAATGAAGGGCTTCCTCCTCCTCCTCCTCTGTGACCTCTTCTCTCCCTCCTTCCTTTCTTCGGCTCTATTTCTGTCTAGACCTGAGGGGCCTGAGGCTATGAGGAGTTGTGGGAGTTGGAGGCCAAAACACTTAGAAGGAGGGAGGGCGGGCCCAAGTTTGCCCAGGCTGTGCTGCCTGTATTCGACCTCATTTGAACATTTTGGCTGTTTTTCTATTTACATTTACATTGGGATCCTAATTTTGGACTTATGGGAGACTCCTATGAATTATGAGTCGGGTGATAGGTAATATATTCTGATTTTGATGCATTTACATTGCATTTCTTGTTGATTATTATACAGTTCTGCTTAATATTGTCATACAATATAATACAAATACAATATAACAATAGAATAATGATATATTTTATATTACATGTAATATTACAAACAATATTGCAGTATAGTGGTATTGTACAAAATAGTAATATATAATATTTTATTTTACTTTATTTTGGGTTATTTGAGTTTTATAGGAGTAATGAAAATGTTTAGTAGAGGATAATTTTATTTAAATAAATAATTTTATTATTTTATCATAATAATATAATAGAATGTTACATTATATTATAATGTCAATATATTATAATATAATTATATTGTAATGTAGTATAATATAATTATGATATAATATAGTATGAGTATGGTATAATATATTGTATATACATTGATACAATATAATACTACTAATGGTATTGTGATATTATAATTGTATATTTGTTTTACATGGGGGGCGGCAAAATAATGTTTTGGGGGGGGCACCAAAATAATGTTCGCCTACCATTTAAAATTACCTTAGACCGCCCCTGTATATAGTGTCTCTAAAGCAGTGTTTCCCAACCTTTTTTGAGCCGTGGCACACTTTTAACATTAAAAAAAATCCGGGGGCACACCATCAACAAAAATGACACAAAATGACACGCTAACACAGTAAAAAATGGCTGGGGGATGGTGGCCTGCTGGGAGCAACTGCTGGGAGTGCCGAAGCCAGGGGAGGGGGAGGAGCCAGGCCGCGCCAGGCCCCGCCCCTCCCCCGGCTTCAGCTCTCCCACAGCTTATCCAGCCTTGAGGGGCAGTGCCAAGCCAGCGGTGGCAGAGCCAGCACAATGCTGGCAGCACTGTCCCCCAGGCTGTAGAAGCTGTGGGAGAGCTGAAGCTGGGGGGAGGGGGCGGAGCCAGGCCGCACCATGCCCTGCCCCTCCCCCGGCTTCAGCTCTCCCACAGCTTATCCAGCCTTGAGGGGGCAGTGCCAAGCCAGCGGTGGCAGAGCCAGCACAATGCTGGCTTAGCACTGTCCCCTCAAGGCTGTAGAAGCTGTGGGAGAGCTGATGCCGGGGGGAGGGGGCGGAGCCAGGCCGCACCATGCCCCCCTCCCCCTCAGCTCCCCCACAGCTTCTCCAGCCTTCAGCGGGAGTCTGGCCCCCATCCCCAGCCATGACTCTTCCAGCCGGTGGATTGAGGAGTTATGAGAGTTATGGTGAGAGTCTTGGCAGATTGGAGGCTGGCTGGGGAAACGGCCGAAGGAGGCCGTGCCCCGGCCCCTTCTTTTTCTTCGCCGCCGCCCAGCCCTTCTTCCTCCTCCCCCAAGCAGCAGGAGTTCGGCAGGAGGGGGGGGGAGGAAAGGGGGCAGAGAGCTTTTCTCATGGCACAGCAGGAGGTTCGTAACGGCACACTACTGTGCCGTGATGAACAACAGTTGGGAAACACTGCTTTAAAGGGAGCAAGTCTACTTAAGATCTAGGATTAAAAATCCTTCTACACAGAGGCTTAGTCCAAGGATTGTGTTTTCAGTGTCTTCAAGTCACTTATCAACTTATGGTGATCCCATAAACTTCATAATGTTTTCTTAGACAAGAAATACTCTAAGATGGTTTTGCCAATTCCTTCCTCTGAAATATCACCCATAGCACCTGGTATTATTGACAGTCTCTGATCCAAATAAAAACCAGAGCAGTCTGGTATTTATTTATTTATCGTGTCAGAAGCAAATTGAGAATACAGTTACAATGTATAAAAAAACCACAAGATGCAAAAATTGTGCTACAAATTGGAGTCCGCGACATGCAAGTGTGGAGAAGAGCAAACCACAGGCCAACTATTACAATGAAGCCTGAGCCCTGGCACATGCACAATGGTGGACCTTTTTATAGCAACACCAGAGGCACTCCAAGTGGCCAAAGGACATTTAGCGGGAGGGGGGAAAGCCTAGTTCAACTGGTTCAGAGATCGGCGACCAGATTGCTAACAGGAGCTCCGTACAGAGAGAGATCCACTCCCATGTTGCAGGAGCTCCACTGGCAGCCAGTCTGCTTCCAGGGTGTATACTAGGCCTGGTTGATCAAGAAAAAAATATGATTCAAAACTCGTTTCAGATGTAGAGGGCGCTGGCGCTTTGAATATGATTGATTCCGAAATTTCAAAACTTCCGAAAAATCAAAATGAATTCGTTAAAATTCTGAAATTTTGGAATGGCTTCGTTAATGGTGGACACGCATGTTTAACCCAGTTTAAACATGACAGCATCAAAGTTTGGAAGCCGATGCCTTCCCTCCCCATCTGAACGGGGCCGGTCAGATGAGGAGGGAAGGCATGGGCTTCCAAACCGATGCTGAGGGAAAGGAAGCCACGTCCAAACTGGGTGGTTTGGACAAGGCTTTCCGAACCCTTTCCGAAAATGGGAGCTCCAGCTTCAAAATGGAAAATTCACTTCCTGGCTGCTTAAAACGCTTCAAAACCATTTTGAAAGTGAATTAAATCCAAATTTAATACGACTTTTGGAGTATTCGGACGAACCTAGCCAGGCCTAGTGTATACAAAGTGCTGGCCATTACCTTTAAATGGCTTGGGTCCAGGCTATTTGACCGAACATATCTCCTCTTACAAACCAGTGGTCATTGGAGGAGGCCCTGCTCTCAGTTCTACCCCCATCTCAAGCATGGTTGGTGGGAACGAGAAAGAGGGCCTTTCTCTGTGGTCATCCCCCACCTCTGAAACTTTGTCCCTAAAGAAATAAAGCTGCCCCCCTCCCTTCTCTCTGTTAAAAAACAACTGAAGACCTATTTCTGCTCACTTGCACAGAGGAGGAGGAATAGATGGTTGAGAGATCACTGCCAGGCCTCTGATTGAGAACTTTTTGTATTTGGGCTTTTCTGGTCCACGCCAGCCCAATGACCTCTGTAGAGGCCAAGGCAAATTAGTGTGGCAGGAGGGAGTGTTCTTTCCCTATCCCACCTTGCTACCAATAATTATTATGTAGCAGATCACACCCAAACAGACTGGGAAATGTATGACAATGAGGAGAGTAATTAGGAGGTATATGTAGTGTAGCTGTGGCTGAGCAAATTAATTATTATTTGTTTATGTATGTTTGAGTGAGTGAGGCTCGTAATCCTGGTGTAAGGCTTGACTTCTAAAAATATTTTTCCTGAGGCACTTTAAAATGGATACACCAATACCATAAACCGAATCCTTTCTTCCAGATCTTCAGCCGTCCTCCTCTGAGGTAAATCTTCTCTTCAATAACTGGACACAATTCTTTATTATGATAAACTGAACAAATAAATATTTATTCAAGGATTCTCAGGCATACAACGCTTAATGGTTACTCAGTATTTCTTAGATGTTGTTACAAATGACTTCTGTTATCACAGACACTTGAAACAGTTTCCAATATACCGTAACTCCTAGAATGCATTGTTGTAGGTTTTTTGGGCTATATGGCCATGTTCTAGAGGCATTCTCTCCTGATGTTTCTCCTGCATCTATGGCAAGCATCCTTAGAGGTTGTGAAATTCTCAATTTAAATGCCATTTGTCTCCTGCCAGCACCTCTTTAAGCCTGAAATAGTATCTTTTTTAAAAAAAAATATCTCAAAATAAAGAAACTTCATCATTTCTGGGTTTATGATAATGGGTGGGTGTTGAGTTCAGAGGTGATAGAGGAAAATGAGGTGGGTGTAGTTTTCAAATGTTCCATCGAGGATTACTCTTATACTAGTGCTTAAAACGCTCATAGCCTGTTTACATATCTCTCATCAGTAGCCTAACAGGAATGGGAAATAACTTTCTGGAGCAAGGCAAGCATTATTCTAAGGCACGTGTCATCTTCTGGAACCGAATGTTTTGCCCCAAACATCCCCAAATGGGCTCTAAGAGACATCGGAGTGGGATGGATGGCATTTTTACCATATTGTTGCTCCCCCTGGGCCAATTTAAGCCCAAGGGAAGCCTTTTTATTGAAACAGGAAATGAAGAGAAAGAGATTTCTGCTCCATTTCTGTTAATAAAAAAGTCCTTTCTAGGACCTAAAGTGGCAGTCAAAAGCATGGCAAAAATGCCCACCAGCCATGTTATCATATGTATTTGGACACATTTTGTATCGTAGGAAAATGAACATGCAGTAGGGACATGGAGTTTGTACAGTTGGCAGTATGGGCTTTAATCAGAACCAAGGAGACTTCTTATAATACATAGATGAGAAAAATATGAAGAAATAGAAAATAAACAGCCTGTTTCTGTCATGTTTTTTAGCCTTAGATTACTAGAGTTAAATATTGGGACCATCTATTTTACTATTCCATCTGGATCTGACTCTGTGGCTATAGACCAGGCACGGGCAAACTTTGGTCCTCCAGGTGTTTTGGACTTCAACTCTCACAATCCCAAACAGCCTACCAGCTATTAGGAATTGTGGGAGTTGAAGTCCAAAACACCTGGAGGACCAAAGTTTGCCCGTGCATGCTATAGACATTGACAGCTGCGACCAGCAAACCACTTGCACCAGGACTATGGGGTTGATGTAAACTAGAAAGTACTGTTCCCACTTCTCCAAAAGAACAAAGAACATTTTTATCACCATTACATGAATTTGCTCCATTTTAGTTTGGTCCACAGTATGACCACATAGGGACAGTGCCAAAGCACTTTATCTTCAGTCTAGGTCTTAATTAGGCTGTCACGTTCACTTTCAATTATGCATTTTATGCAAAATAACACATGGCCCAAGGCAAATTGGGGAGAAATATGTCCTTGGGCCAGCTTTCTGGGTTTTTACACATGGTGAAAAATACTTAGAATAAACCAAGAAGCAAAGCTTGGTGTGCCCCTCCTCCAAACCCACCACTCTGTTGCCTGTCTGACATCAGTGTAGAGCAGGCATGGGTAAATTAAGGCCCGGGGGGCGGATGCAGCCCCCTGGGGTGCTTACCTCAGGCCCTCCTCTTGGCATAAGGATGTGGTGGCCCACTGAAAGGATGGGAGAGGATGACACGCAGCAGCTGAGAGCCCCCTGGAATCCTCTCAGCCACCACGTGTCTTGCCCTCCTCTCAACAAAAGGACGGTGCAAACAACCCTGTCCTTATGCTGGGAAGACGGCTTGAGGAAGGCACGCAGCGGTTGAGAGCCCTCAGAGTGCCTATCTCACCCTCTTCCCAGCATAATGCTGAGAGGACAGCCCAAAGATTAAAGGAAGAGTGATGGGGAGGAGGATCAGGGAAGTCACCACATGTCTCGTGTTCTTCCTGGCATAAGGATGGGGTGTCCTAATGCCAGGAGGACAACCTGAGGATGATTGGTCCCTGCCTGACCCCCCTCCTGGCTCTGCACTCTCCCAGGACTTCCCTCTTCTGGATCCATCCCACACAGCGTGTGACCGGCTGCCCAGGGCCGGACCTAAGTAATTTTAGATGGTAAGTGAACAGTATTTTGGTACCCCCCAACCAATCACTGATATATATAGATAGACAGATAGATAGATATAGATATAGATATAGATATGGTGCATAGACAAATTTTGGCCCTCCAGGTATTTTGGACTTCCTCGGCGGGGGGGGGGGGGGGAAGGCATGCACAGGGTGAGGGATGAGACACACGCAGGGCGCAGGGCGAGGCAGGGAGAAGGGAAAGGCGCGCTCCTCTGCCTCCTCTCTCGCCCTGCGCGAGCCATCCTTGGTGGCATCCAGAGCTTGCAGGGCGGGACTGAGCCTTCCTCCCACTCTGCTGGCACCCCTGGGGGCGTGGCGCCCAGCCCTGGATATGTCCTTGGCCACATGGTGCCCTGAGGCAGCCGCTTAATTTGCCTCCACTAAGATCCGCCCCTGCGGCTGCCCTCCCTCCTGGCTCGGCCCTCCCAGTGAGGCCCACAATGTGGCCCGGAGGAAGTTTGCCCATGCCTGGTGTAGCGTGTGAAGAAGAGAAAGGAGGAGCAAAGCATTCCCTGCAAACTCTGTGATTGCCTTCCTCTTCCATTTTTACACTCTCAGCCTAGAACGTGGCTGAATCCCAAGTGACTCTTGAAAAAGCCATTTGAGAGGGGAAATGGCACTTCTGCTATCTCCTTTCTCTCCCATCTACTGTATCTGGAATGTGCAGAGTTTGGAGACGTAATTCTGCACCCTCCAAAGACTCAATAAGAGCTTTGAGCTAGAGGTTCCGACTTATCTGAGCCTGTAAGGGGGGAAAAGGAACACCTCACCATCACAATCTAGGGGAGGTCAGTCTTTCTTAGCCAGTGCCACTATAGCTAGCTGTCTTATTGAGAGGATATTAAATTGCCACATATGAGCTCTTTGGAAGTAGAGATGCAGATTTTGAGGGTGATCTGATTGTGACGTCTGTCACCCTGTTGATCACAAGGGTTGTGTTGGCTAGGCTGGCTGAGCAGATGTCCCTCTTCCACTGACCCATATGTGAGCTTGGTGGAAGAGAATGACTTTAGATACAAGGAGTGCACCATTCTATGGTCAAGGGTATGTCATAGCTCAGGTCTACTCCTAGAACCTCCAAACAAGCTCCATGAAATAGGGTGAGATTCTAAAGTTGTGTAAGGAGCAATTTATAAACTTGAATGGGAAGGTCTTCTGGCAAAGCCAGCCTTGCCATATCCAAGCTTGGAAAACACCCTAATTTGAATACTGGTGGGGTTGGGGGGGGGGAGTTGATTTTGTCATTTGGGAGTTGTAGTTGCTTGGGTTTATAGTTCACCTACAAACAATCATTTGAGCATTCTGAACTCCATTTTGTCGATGGAATTGAACCAAACTTGGCACACAGAATTCCCATGACCAACAAAAAAAATACTGGAAGGGTTTGGTGGGCATTGACCTTGAGTTTTGAAGTTGTAGTTCACCTATATCCAGAGAGCACTGTGGACTCAAACAATGAAGGATCTAGTCCAAACTTAGCACGAGTACTTCATATGCCCAAATATGAACACAGATGGAGTTGGGGGGAAAATAGACTTTGACATTTGGGAGTTGTAGTTACTGGGATTTATAGTTCACCTAGCTACAATCAAAGTGCATGCTGAACTCCACCAGCAATAGAATTAGGCCAAACTTCCCACACAGAACCCCCATGTCCAACAGAAAACACTGTGTGATCTCTCTGACACCCCCTCACAACCAACCCCCCCAGGGATTCTGACCCCTAGGTTGAGAAACGCTGCATTACAGAGTGATTGCAATGCTCCTGGCTCAACGAAAGAAAAAGGCTTTTACAAAGAGCAAGCAAGTATAATTTTCCTCCAAAATGGTCGGTCCTGCACTCTCGACATCAGAAACCTCTGTGGTTTTTCTCCAAGAAAATCCAACTCAGAAATGGTCATCTCAGATGCCCCCTCCACCTGACTATTCAAGCAACTACAAGGAAAGAGAAATGGCCTCTTGCAGGCAGCTGTCTTCCTCCAGTCTCTCCACTGATCTCTTTGAGATTGCAAGAGGTGTTAATGAGTTCCTGGAGTTTGGGTGCTCTATAATTGGCAACAGTGCTCCGCAAGGACTTGGCCAAACTAAGACTACTAGGAGGTGCTGCCCTGTGGCCTTTACAGTGAAGCAGCAATTAGCCTGGAGCTGAAAGAACCCCCACCTGGACCTGCTGAGCGCCAGCTGCTAGCATCAAAGTGGGAAGACTGGCTCATACTTGCAGGTCCATGCAGGAAAAGGCAGATGGAGGATGCGAAGCAGAACCAAGGAGGTCGGGGGAGTGAGGGAGTAAGGGGTGGTTAGTGGCTTCAGTATCAGTGGCGTGCTGAATCTGCTTGGGGTATAAATCTGAATAATCCATGGGGTTGTTTCTAGTTTGAGGATAGGTTGAAACCTTGCAAATTTCATTTAAAGTTCCAGCTATAACAGAGAAGATTCACTGCCCTATTGAAAAGTTTGTCACCAGCCAACATTGAGTTGTGCCTAATACAAATATTCCCAAATCTCATTGATACAAAGAGATTGCTAACATTCAAACTCCAATCACTTAGGGCAGTGCTTCCCAATCGTTGTGCCGCGGCACACTAGTGTTCCAAGAGCGATCATCAGGTGTGCCGTCGAAGAACCGACCACCCCGCCAGGAGTCATCTAGGCAGACTGCCTCTTGCTCTGTCTCTCCGTCTCTCTCTCTCTCTTTCTGTAATGTTCTTTATCTATGAGTCCATCCAAACAGAGTCCGGAGAGAAAGATGTTTATTCCAAAGCAATGAATGGACAACACACACTACTCTGTCGGGTAGCCCGCTAATTCATACAATACAATCACAGGTTTTATGCATTGCAGGTGTTAACGAGACAGTGTGAAACTTAAAGAGACAGTATGCAATATACACTATACAACACTCTCTGGGGCGCCAGCAGGGCCAATCAATGCCGGCCAAGAAGCAAGTCCCGCCTCTCTAAGGGTCTCTCCGGCACCACCATGTTTGTTCAGGGCGGAAGTCCCGAGAGAGGGGAAGGGAGGGGCAGGGCCTCGGCTTCCTGGAGAAGCGGTTGGTTGGAGGCTGAGGAGGGGAGGGGCCGGGTGGCGCCTTTCCCTGTGTGGTCACTTCCGGAGGAGGTGGAGAGCTTCCGGAGAGAAGTGTTGGGCTTTGTTTTCCTTTCAGCTGGCTCAGGATTCCTTCGGGCTTTGGGGCCGAGATGGCTCAGGGGCCTCCTCCCTACTTCCTCTCCTAGCCTGGGCTCTGCCTCAGCCTCTCCTGCTCTCAGGCCTTTTTCCTTCCTTCCTTCCTTCCTTCCTTCCTTCCTTCCTTCCTTCGCGGCCTGCCTCTCGGCTTCGGAAGGGAGCGGCCTGCTCCTGCGCCTCCCTCCCTCCATGCCTGAGGGAAACCCAGGTGAGCAGTGGCCTTGAAGCACCGGGTGGTGATGATAGGGCAGCGTCAGCCCAGGTGACCCAGTCCGAAGCACACAAGGTGGGATATCTATGTCCGAAGCACACAAGGCGGGATATCTATGTCCGAAGCACACAAGGCGGGATATCTATGTTGTGTTCATCGAAACAGGCCCACTCAGGTTTCACACTGAGTGTATAAATACATTTTAAAACATATTAACTATATGTATTACTGTGTTAGAGTGTCATTTTGGTTGGTGGTGTGCCCAGGATTTTGTAAATGTAAAAAATGTGCTGCGGCTCAAAAAAGGTTGAAAAACACTGACCTAGGAACTTAGATGGCTCCAAGTACCTGCTGGGATTCTGCCGAGGATTTCTGAGAAGAACAAACAAAGGTCAGAACTAATTAGCCCCAGTTACTATTCCGAGGCTCAGAAAATGTAATTAACCACTTAATTTTCAACTCTGTTAAAGTTTCCTGTTGTTATTTGCTGTCAGGTCAGTTTTGACTTCTGATGACCTTATGAATGGGAAATCACGAAAACTTATTTATTTATTTATTTACAGTATTATATTCTGCCCTTCTCACCCTGCAGGGCCTCAGGGCGGATTACAATGTACATATACATGGCAAACATTCAATGCCATAGACACACAACATATATAGACAGACACTCAGAGGCTATTTAACATTCCAGCTTCTGGCCGCCAGGGGAGCCATCGCTTCCTCATTCTTTGCATACTTCCTGGAGATTTTTATGGCCTCGTAAATCAGTTAAATTAGCCCCGGTTATCAACAGCCCGCTGATTGCCTTATCTTTCTTTTTTTCTTTTTTTCTTTGTTCAATAATTTTTATTAAGGTTTTCAAATACAGGAAAAGGTGTGAGGTTGGTGGTGGTGGAGGGTTCCTGGGACCTTGGTAAGGGAGGGGGGTGGGTGAGGGGTTGAGGATGGGTAAGAGGTCTGAGTGGAGGTGCGATGGGGAGGGGGGAGAGGGGAGGCTAGGGAGGTGGGAGGTGGAAGGGGAGGGGGCAAGGAGAAGGAAAGGGGGAGTTATGTTGACTTCCGGTATCTCCGTACAGTCTCATTTGTTCAGTTCTTGTAAAGGGAAGAAATGGGGTTAAGGTGTGGTTGACATTGTGCGAGAGGGGGGATGCTAGCTCTTGGAAGATCAGCTTGTCTGGTTATAGGTAGTCCCATTCCTTCATCAGGTAGCCAGGGTCGTTGACTCTTGAGTTTACCTGGTTGGGGTTCGCGTTGTTTGTTGTTTGGTAGGAGGATCCATGTCCGTAGTCCGTTCCTTGTCTTTTAATGTAGTTGCGTCCGTTCCTTTCATCTTTCTTGTCCTCCTTCCTAACCATATTCTTTATGGGATTCTAGACCTCCTACATCCGCCTCCATGTTTTCACCTCTCAAAGGACTATATTCCGTGGGCCTCCCTGGAGAGTAAGGATGTCTTTTCTTTGGAATTTTCTTTCTGCTTTGTTGAGTTGTCCTCCTCCGGCTTCTCATTCCATTGGTCTGTCCCCCACTCCGTTTAGCTTTGTTCTTATTTGCACCCCGAATGTACCCCTTAGATGTTGGATCGACCTCCTGGTTCTTGTCCTCTCTTCCTTTTTTGAGGGTAGAGACTGTAGAGTCTTCATTAATCGCTCTAGCAGCTCCCAGAGTATCTTCTCCACTTCTTTTTCTTTTTGAATAAATTCCTCTTTCCCCTAATGCTTCTTGCAATTTTGTAGTCTTCTCCACCCCCTTCTCCAAATCCTCCTGTATTGCTGCACTTTTCCCTGCAACCTGGGGTGTTTCCTTTCCATCCTCATAAACGACTGTTAGTAGTAGCCTTATGGGGGTTCGGTTCTTTGTTTGATTCTAGCCTTGCGTCCTGTAGCAATTCAATTTGCTTTTCTTGTCGGGCCATTATTGAGTCAATCTTCTGTATGCACCTGTCTTGTGCTTCCCCTAATTTTCGTAGTTCTGTCATAATGTCCTTTAGAGTTACTTTTTTCCTCCTCTGGTCTCCTTCCCTGCATTCTCTCTTGTTCTTTTACTTCTGTGTTTGATTCTTTGAGTGCTGGCATGTTTTGCTCAGCTGAGAATGGAGGGAGATGTCTTTGCGATTTTCTCTTGCGCTGTGATGTCCTTTGCATCAGCCAGAGCCACTACGTTGATTGATTCCTGTTTGTTGGGGGAAGGGGGGGGAGGTGGAGGGTCGGTGTTGTCTGCTCTTTTCCCTCCTCTTCTTTATGTCTTTCTTTCCACCCAGCCCTGTCCTGTTCGTCTTGTTTTCCTTTTCTGTCCCCCCTCTCCCTCCCCTTATATTCCTCTCTGTTTTATGGGGCTTTTGTGTTCCTTTGCTTGACTCTCTTGTTGGCCCGTCTGTTCTGTTGCTCCCTCTTTTCTCCGTCCTCTCTGCCCTTCCGTTGAATGTCCAATCTACATTTGGTTCCTTGTGGCTTGTTGCCTTCCCTTCCTGTTTGTTTCGCGCCTCTTTTTTTTTCCCCCTGAGGCCGGAGGAGCCCTCTCCAAAAATGGCCGCCTTCTTCCCCAGGTTGTTATCTTTTCTCTCTACCCTTCATTGGCCGCCATCTTGGTTCTCAGATCTCGCCTTCCTGTGCCTGATGGAGCTTTTCGGGGTGCTTTTGGGGTCCAGGCGCTCTACCTCCCTCTTTTCTCCTTTTCTCGGCTGCTTATCCGTCCCCGATTGTCCCCCGAGCTGTTGTGTCTTCCGGGCCTTTGGGGGTCTTTCAGGCCGAGATGTCTGCCTCCTGTCCTGCAGCCACCCCCTCTCCCCTGCGTGATCTCTCTTCGCCGGGGCTCCGTTCCGTTCCCCGGGTTCTGGGGCTGACTGTTTCCCCCCCCTCATTCGGTCCTTTTACTTACTCCGTCGGGGCGAGCTGGGCTGGCAGTAAATGCAGGCTTGAGCCTGCTTCCCGCTCCCCGATCCGCTCGCTGGGCTGAGGACTCGCCGGGCCCTCTCAATCTCCCCCTCTTGAGGAGGGGGGGATTTCTGGAGCCAGCGGCAAGATCCCCCGGTTTCGCTGCTTCTTGACTGCTGTTTGCAGCCTGAGGTGGGGGCGCGATTCGCCCCCTGGATCGCGGTAACGGTTGGCGGGGTGAGGAGCACTCACACTGCCCGACCTGCCGCCATCTTTGCTCGTAGATCTCCCATTTTGTTTTTTGCCTTATCTTTCTTTATTGAATCAATCCAACTGTAATATAGTTTTTCTCTTTTCCTACTGACTTCCACTTTGCTGAAGATTACTGTCTTTCCCAGTGAGTTGTGTAACCTTTAACAGGGTATCCATGCATGGGCCTTGAAGTCACCTGAAGACTGATAGTGACCCCATGAATTTCATTGGGTTTTCTTTGGGTAGGAATACTCAGAGGTGATTTATCATTGCCTTCCTCTGAATGATAGCCAGCAGTATTACTAAAATATTGTCTTTAAGATTAGAATGCAATACGTGGCGTAATGCAAAAATAAACCATGTGTAGTTCACATTTGATCAGCCCACACACTGTTAGAGAAAGAAAATATGCTACGCGGATGAACAATAAAGAACAAGTATTTTATTCTTCGTAGTTCAGAACAACATATGTACAATGTGATCAGTTGCATTAACTCACATAACGTCCTTTTATGAGAGATTTAAAATGGTCTTTCTTTGTCCGTGTGGATAAACTCCTTAAGAAGCTCATGAAGTGAGAGCACACTGCAAACGCTGTCTCTCTCTGGTTCTTCTCTGGCAGCTTCTCCAAGCACCTGCATAGCTGAAGCATGGACAAAAATGTAACAGTATCCAAAAGTCCTAGGCTCAACCTGCTCCACAGACATAGCCTGACCAATCAGATTAATTCATATTATTTTATAGTTGAGACACACATACTCGCTGATTCCTTACATGCTCCAACACAATATACTGTTGTCCTTTTTGCATAAAACACCCCTGGCAATAGACTATCCACACCTGTAAATATAATAATAATTAAAACACAGTTACAGTTTAATTGCAAAAGGAATGGTTGCATTGCCATCCTAATGCAACTTGGTAATTGCAAGAACAAATTAAAAGCAAGGAAATAATTGTTTATAACTAGTTACCTCCGGTGAGGTCTCCCTTTATATTCACTTTAAGCTATGGCAGGGTAGTTTTCTTATTCCACCCTTACCACCAATTTATATGAAGACTTCTTTTATTTCCACTTGCTGCTACCATATAATGTAATAAGTATTCATACAGGTCAGCTTTCCCACTGACCTTTTGATTACTGTGTTAGGGCAGGGACCCAAACTTCCACTGACACTATTTATTAGCTTTCGCTGCCACCATTCACTGTACTTGGCTACCCACTGGGAAGAATTTGTTTTCGCGGCTTGTGTGTGAAGTAACTACGCGGGGAGATATCTTTGTTAAAGAACTGCAAAGTTTATTCAAACAATGTTCTAAGCGTTGAGGTTTCAGAGTTCAAAGCTTAGGTGGTTACAGTATCTTCTAAGAGGCACATATCTTAAGGTTACAACACACTAACTATAGAGATACAACTTGATACTATATAGCTGTACTCCCAGAACCAACAGCTCAGCATTCTTTACACAAACTGCTCGTCCTTTAAACCCAACTGCTTTCCTAGCAGTTCAAACACAGCTTTTCTTCTACTCTCTCACAGAGTAGAGTCAGAGTCCTTTTTAAAACCAGCTGACAGCTGGCTAAAACGGACTCTCAAACTCTCCACACACCCTCTTTCCTTCGATGTTCACTGCCAACTGCCAAAGTTTGAATTCAAAGCTTCTAAGGCCAGTTGCAGGCTCCGCCTCCTGTTTCCATGGTAATGGAAACCCCTTGGAGGTTCTGCACGCAAATATCTCTGTTAACCCTTTAGGGTTTGCTAAGTTTTTACCCCTTCAACATACATACATATACAGTATATAAATATCAACCATATTTAAAACCTGTAATAAAGAAATATGACTTCACCACACCTCCAATTTTCAAGAAAGGTTGATCGCCATTTTTTATAAGTTTTCTTTATAGGAAAGAACATTGGATGCTGATTTTGCTCTCTTTGGAAAAACAAATATACGTAGTCTGAGCCAGCCTTGGAAGAAAACAGAGATATGTGAACCAGCAGGTTTAACCTTAGTGAAATATCCATTCAGAGGTGAAAAATCTATTCCCCAGAAATACATTCCCTAATAAACGTCCTTTAGCTCTCATTTCATCCTCATGCCAGGCAAAGTTGTTTTACCATCTTCATTCCATCCTGCAGGTGAATTGAATTCTAGGGACAATGTGGTGTTACTCTAGACCAGTGTTTCTCAACCAGTGTGCCGTGGCACACTAGTGTGCCGTGAGCCATCATCAGGTGTGCAGCGAGAAAAGCTCTCTGCCCCCTTCCTTCCCCCCTCCTCCTGCCAAACTCCTGCTGCTTGGGAGAGGAGGAGGAAGGGCCGGGCGCCGCCTCCTTCAGCCGTTTCCCCAACCAGCCTCCAATCCGCCATGGCTCCCGCCCCTTGCTTGTTGAAGCCGTGCGGATGAGGAGCCCCGCCTACTGAAGCCCGTCCACCGCTCATGCTCCTCCTCTGTGAGAGAGCTGAAGCCGGGGGGGGGAATGACGCAGCCTGACTCTGCCCCCTCCCCCCGGCTTCAGCTCTCCCACAGCTTCTGCAGCCTTGAGGGGGCAGTGCCAAGCCAGCGGTGGCGGAGCCAGCACAATGCTGGCTTGGCACTGCCCCTCAAGGCTGGCAAAGCTGTAGGAGTGCTGAAGCCGGGAGAGGGCGGGGCATGAAGCGGCCTGGTTCTGCCCCTCCCACAGCTTCAGCGCTCCTACAGCTTTGCCAGCCTTGAGGGGGCAGTGCCAAACCAGCGGTGGCAGAGCCAACACAATGCTGGCTTGGCACTGCCCCCTCAAGGCTGGCAAAGCTGTGGGAGAACTGAAGCCGGGGAGGGGGCGGGGCGGGGAGGGGCATGGTGTGGCCTGGCTCCTCCCCTGGCTTCGGCACTCCCAGCAGCTGCTCCCAGCAGGTCACCATCCCCCAGCCATTCTTTACTGTGTTACAGTGTCATTTTGTGTCATTTTGGTTGGTGGTGTGCCCCCGGATTTTTTTAATGTTAAAAGTGTGCTGCGGCTCAAAAAAGGTTGGGAAACACTGCTCTAGACAATGAGTATATGAATTGGCCATTAGAAGTTCACTGCTCACTAATGATAGCTGAGATATACAGGTCTAGGTTGAAAGATATAGCATAATATTTCATTTTTGTTGCACCGTAGACCTGAAGGACCCCTCACTAAACCACTTGAGACTGGCCACGGTTAAATGCTTTATTTAGAATAAATGGATAGAGTAAAGAAAATAGAGATATAGTCCTTTGATGCTTCCAAGCACCAGGTATTGCAAAGCAATAGTCCAAAAGCAATAAAAAACAAAAGGTAAAAAGTCTTGATGCCCCAACGAGATAATCCACAGGTAAGTTCTTGGTAGAAAGCTTGGCAAATAGAGTTCAAAGGCTGGCAGGCTCATGAGCCAGGCAAAGCTCCGTGAAGACAAGGCTGGAATCCAAACGTTGATGAGAGATACTATACATCCCTCAGTCCCAACTCTTATAGGTCTCAAAGGCTTTGATGGTTACGACGTACCAGTACGTCGGAACTAGTTCTCATAAGAGTTTCCCAGCTGGTCTTGCTCAAGCCTCCCATCACAGAATGGTATGTGAGCCCAATTAGCACTGGCACCTAGATGGATGGGAGTTAACCCGTCTCTGCCTTTCCCTCGCTGCTTATTGGCTCGGGATGGAACTAGGCTGTCTTTGTCCTTGAACGTGGAATGAACTGGAGGTCCTTGCAGTCTTTTGCTTTTAGGCCTTTCAGGCCTCTCCGAGGCTTTGGATTTAACATGGCGTTGGTCTTGCTGAGGGCCAGGGGCAGGCTGGGGTGTGACAATTTTGTATTATACACAAAAGAGCAGAGCAAAAGATAGGCTACTGGTGGGTAACATCAGTCAGTGACTTCTACATTAATTATGTAGTGAATGAACATGGGCATTTAATAATTCTAACAGAGCTGTCTGAGGTGCTGAGCCAATTTTGGGGCTGAAGTTCAGCACACAAATAGCAGAAAAACCCAAAGCAATATATACATACTGTATATCAAGAGGACAAATGTCCAACCCATGCGGAAGTGGTGTAGTAATATATATACCAGTACTATCCAGACCAAATGTTGCTGGCTCCCCATGCTATTTAGGGTATGGCACAAGTCAGTGCAGAAGGCACCAAAGCCTGCCCTGAGGGACAATGCCCCCATGGTACAGGGTCCAAAATTAATGCCCACAATGCAATAATAATAATAATACTGTTTATTTCTATTCCGCTCTTCTCACCCCGAAGGGGACTCAGTGCGGATTACAATACATATACGACAGGCAGTCCCTGTCGGAAAGACATACAATTACACATAGACAAATACAGTGCAGTTTTTAGAAGGACTTCTTTCCTGGCTGCGTCATACAGGTGGGCGTCATCGGGTGTGAATGTTCCATTGTTGTTATGTCCCTGCATCAACCCGCCATCACGTCACAAGGGGGTGCTGTTGTTCCATCCTCATGACAGGAGCCTCTTGTTTCCACCACTTCTGCCTCTCCCTTCTCCATCAGCCTATATCAGACAAGTCTGTGCAAAAGTCCTTCCCCACTTTTATGGTCCCCAATTTGTTGTTAATTTACAGCTGGGCTGTTGAACTGCTTGGGTAAACAGTAGACAGGGCTCACAGCTGGCGTCTAACTCAGCACGGATTCGATCCTGCAATCTTCAGATCTTCAGATTGCCAGCACAGCTGTTGTTATCGCTGTGCTTTCTCTCCGGCAATCCGTTCCTATAAGGTATAATCCAAAAATAAGCACGGTGCATCTATGTACCAAACACCAGCCTAGATCCCCAACAGAAATGTAAAGCAGTCAGCAATAACATATAGATCCCCGATGAACATGCAGCATCTAAACGTAAATACCCTTCATGAGGGAGTCCATAAGGCAGGAGAAAAGGGGGACGGCAGCAGCGCAGTGCCACCGCGGGCCTCCCCCGTTGTCCCTGGATGTGGTGAAACGCCGTCCAGCAACGGGGAAACTCCTGCTGCAATGGCGGTCCAATAATGATGACGTGTAGTGTCTGACGCGTCCCCGGCTGATGACGTAGTCGGGCAATGAGGAAGTCCCCTGCTCACCACTTCCGCATTGCCCGACTACGTCATCAGCCGGGGACGCGTCAGACACTACACGTCATCATTATTGGACCGCCATTGCAGCAGGAGTTTTCCCATTGCTGGACGGTGTTTCACCACATCCAGGGACAACGGGGGAGGCCCGCGGTGGCGGTGGAGCTTCACCTGCTGCCGTCCCCCTTTTCTCCTGCCTTATGGACTCCCTCATGAAGGGTATTTACGTTTAGACGCTGCATGTTCATCGGGGATCTATATGTTATTGCTGACTGCTTTACATTTCTGTTGGGGGTCTAGGCTGGTGTTTGGTACATAGATGCACAGTGCTTATTTTTGGATTATACCTTATAGGAACGGATTGCGTTGTGGGCATTAATTTTGGACCCTGTACCATGGGGGCATTGTCCCTCAGGGCAGTCTTTGGTGCCTTCTGCACTGACTTGTGCCATACCCAATAGCGTGGGGAGCCAGCAACATTTGGTCTGGATAGTACTGGTATATATATTACTACACCACTTCCGCATGGGTTGGACATTTGTCCTCTTGATATATGTATATATTGCTTTGGGTTTTTCTGCTAATTGTGTGCTCTAGTGTCATTGGCAAGAGCCCCCCTCGTGTTTAGTGTGCTGAAGTTCAGCACCCTGGATAGACTCGAAGTGTTCACCACTCTACCTAATTGGAAGACCTCCATAGGGTCATAGCTAGGCATCTGATGGCCAAAGAGAAGAAAAGAGTACACTGTTTCCCTTTCCATGCATGAAAAGCAACTAGATAGGTAATTTTTTAACATTTTAACACTTATTTATTTCGTATCAAAAGCATTGCATAAATTAGTATAAAACTGATGAAAATGGAACGAGCGCATGATGGGTAAGAAATTATGAGACTGGACCTTGACAGCTTCTCATCAGACCTTTGAAATGTTGCCAGAAAGTGTCTGAAATATGTACATTTTCTAAGATCTGTTTTTGGAGTGTAGCAGGTATTCCATTCATTTTTTAAAAACCACCGGGACTTCAATACTAGATTCTCTTGGCAAGAATATGGGTCTACCAAGGACGTTAAGATCATCTGGGGAGGCCCTGCTCTCGCTCCCACCTCCTTCGCAGTCGCAACTGGTGAGGACGAGAGACAGGGCATTCTCTGTGGTGGCCCCTCGGCTGTGGAAGTCTCTCCCCAATTTATTTATCGATTTACATCATTTATATTCCGCCCTTCTCACCCAGCAGGGGACTCAGGGCGGATTACAATGTACATATACAGGCAAACATTCAATGCCATAGACACACAACATATATAGACAAAGACACAGAGGCTATTTAACATTCCAGCTTTTGGCCACCAGGAGGAGCTGTCGCATTCCTTCATTCTTCACATACTTCCTGGAGATTTTTATGGCCTCATAAATCCTTTAAATTTGCCTCCCCACAAAGTGGTACCTAAATTTCCTACTTGACAAATGCAACTGTCTTTCGGGTCGACAACAAGCTACAGTAATTGGTCGAGAGCTCACCCTGACCCGGGCAGGCTTCAAACTCATGACCCTCTGGTCAGTAGAGATCTTATGCAGCTGACTCCCAGCCAGCTGCGCCACAATCCTGCACCACAGTGATATTAGATCCACCCCTCCCTCCTGATCTTTCAGAAAAAAACTCAAATCCTGGCTTTGGGATCAAGCGTTTGTGCAATAAATGGATCAACTGGGAAAATAATGTTTTAGTGGACCGCAGTTTGGATTATGTTTTGGACCAGCGGACTGTTTTTAATCGAATGCTTATAATAGTTTTAATTGTGTTAATTGCAACTGTGTGTTTTAATATATTATTTTTCGGCATCTGATGACTGCCTGCAGTAAGCCGTCCTGAGTCCCTCTTTGGAGGTGGGTCCCCCATCTCCGGGCAGCAGCTGTCCACCCAGCAGGCTCCCTCCGCAGGAAGGCCGAGCTCTTTCCTAGAAGCCTGCATGTGTGCGCAGAAGCCAGCTGGTCCCAGCCAGCTATGGAAGGGATTCTGGATTCCAAAGGGCTTTGCCAGGAACCCAAGTTTTCTTGCAAAAGGGATCCTTTTAAATCAAAACAGAAGGTTGGCTTCCTGTTGCAGAAGAATAGCAACATCTCTTAATGGGGATTAAAGGAAATTCATTCCTGGTCGCAGAGCAGGACTACTTTTACTTTTGGAGCAAAAGAGATAATCCTTCGACTTTTTGCTTCATCTTTTAAACGCACATAAGTATGTGTCTCTGTATTGTCATTGCTCCTAAACCAGGACATGTTCGGCTTATAAGGCAACTGAAAGAGGTCAGACAATTCAAAAGGAAGAGGGTTGCGAAGTTGCTTCAAGATGATGCTTCAGGTGTTCATGGCACTGCTTCCTTCATATTTTATTGAGAAGGGAGAGGATCCAGACAAGCCCTTTTCGTTTTGGAGGCCTCCTTTCTTTTCCCATTGCTCTCGTTTTCCCATCTTTTTTTCTCAACAGGAAAATAAAATGCAATAGCTACACATTCTGACTTTTAGTGGATATTCTAAAAACTTGAATGCAGGGGAGGTGGGCAAAGTGCAACGTTCCTGGTGCGGTTGGATTACAAAGTCCAGCAGCATCCAAAAATGTCTAGATTAGTGGGTCTCAACCTTCCTAAAGCTGCGACCCCTTAATACAGTTCCTCATGTTGTAGTGACCTCCGACCATAAAATTAATTTCGTTGCTACTTCATAACTGTAATTTTGCTACTGTTATGAATCGTAATGTACATATCTGATATGCAGGATGTATTTTCATTAACTTGACCAAATTTGGCACAAATACCCAGGCCCAGATTAAGACCTTTTTGCGCCCTAGGCCACACTTCAGAATTACGCCCCCTTTTGCACGCCACCACTCAGGCCCTGCCCCCGGAGGGAGTGACATCGCTCAGGCCCCGCCCCCGGAAGGAGTGATGTCGCTTGGGCCCTGCCCCCAGAGGAAGTGATGTCGCTCGGGCTGCACTCTCCCTCCTTCTGAGGACATGCCGAGTTGTCCCAGTGGTAGCTGCTCGGCGCCCTTCCATGCGGTGCCCTATTCACACAGCGCAGCTGCCACTGCCTTTGGGACAACTCGGCGTGGTCACAGAAGGAGGGAGGGAGTAGGAGTGCAGCCCGAGCGATGTCACTCCCTCCGGGGGGGTCCGAGCAACATCACTCCTCAGAGGGAGTGACATCGCTTAGGCTGCACTCCTCCTCCCTCCCTCCTTCTGAGGACACTCCGAGTTGTCAAGACTACTAGCCGGGGGCGAGCCTTCCCTTCCTTTCCTCTCCTCCTCGACACGCGCCCGGCTTCCTTGAGTCAAGGAAGCAGGGCACGTCGTGGAGGAGGAGGAAGGGAAGCCCCGCCCCCAGCAACCTGGGAAAGGAGCCAGGGAAGAGTGCAGTAACGGGGGGGCAGAGGGTGGGCATGGATGGCACGCAGGTGCAAAAGTGCCTGAAGATCGACTTTAAAAAAAATTCTTTTGGGGGTCCGGATCTGCCCCCCCCCTCAGCTGCGCCCCTAGGCCGTGGCCTAGTGTGGCCTTATGGGTGATCCGGGCCTGTAAATACCAGATACACCCAAATTTGAATACTGGTGGGGTTGGGGGGGGGGATTGATTTTGTCATTTGTGAGTTGTAGTTCCTGGGAGTTATAGTTCACCTACAATCAAAGAGCATTCTGAATGCCACCAATGATGGAATTGAACCAAACTTGGCACACAGAACTCCCATGACCAACGGAAAATACTGGAAGTGTTTGGTGGGCACTGACCTTGAGTTTTGGAGTTGTAGTTCACCTGCATCCAGAGAGCACTGTGGACTGAAACAATGATGGATCTGGACCAAACTAGGTATGGATACTCAATATGCCCAAATGTGAACACTGGGGGAGTTTGGGGGAAAACAGACCTTGACATTTGGGAGTTGTAGTTGCTGGGATTTATAGCTCACCTACATTCAAAGAGCATTCTGAACCTTACCAGTGATAGATTTGGGCCAAATTTCTCACACAGAACCCTCATGACCAACAGAAATACTGTGTTTTCTGAGTGACCTTTGACAACCCCTCTGACAACCCCTCCCACCCCCCAGATGCTGACCCAAGGTTGAGAAACACTGGTCTAGATAGTGATTTCATTCATATTCCTAATCTAAAAGCACCCTGGCTCTCAAGTCAGCCTAAAAGTCTAAGCCTCCCTTCTCCTCATATGGTCTGTTGTTCATCTGTTCATATTATACAATTTCTCATCTACAGGCAATGGGACAGTAGATTAAAATGTGATCCAGATTAAGATCATATAATAAAAAGAACTGAAAAACAAATATAGACATAAAAGCAAAGGCAGCAAATACATGACATAGATAAATCTCATCAATTAATTTTAGATGCCCGGGCAAGAAAAAAGGCTTTGACCTTGAGCTGAAAATAATGCACTGCCATCCGGAGTTGTGGAGCTGATCTACAATAAGGACTACAGAGTTCCCTCACTTATTGCTGGGGTTAGGTTCCAGGGCCTCCCGCAATAAGTGAAAACCCGCGACGTAGGGATACTCTATTTATTTTTATATCTATACATTATGTTAGTAAAATACTAAATAATGCGGCAAAACCCCACAAAACACAAAAATACCATGATATATATTTCAAAAAATATTAATTTAAAATATTTATCGTGATATTTTCACTGTTTTGTGGGTTTTTGCAGCCGCCGCTCTCCGAGGCACTTTCCCTCCTCAGTCCTCCCTCCAGACTTGAAGGCTCTTTCCTTCCTTTCCTTCACTTTATTTTAAGTTTGTAAAGACTTAAAGTAGTGCATACCTACTAAATAATGTATAAATATTAAAATCAATAGAGCGTTCCTACATCACGGTTTTTCACTTATTGCGGGAGGTCCTGGAACGTAACCCCAGCAATAAGTGAGGGAACATTGTACTTTCATATTGTTTCTGACTTATGGTGACCCCATCAACACTGCCATATCTATATATATAAAGGAAGAGTCGTCATGGAAAGACCGTCCCAAACAGAGAAACCTTACAACGCAGAAACACCAAACTTGCCAACAGAAATAGGCCTCAAGCAAGGTATGTTTGTAGCAAAGAAACTTTCCCACCCAAAACCTAAAAGGCCCCCAAAACAACGAGTAAAAGAAAACCCTACATTTACCAGCATCCTCCGGGGCTGCCAACGACTCTCCCAGCCTCTACATTCTGACAACATGATTGGCTGCCAATAAGGGTGGATTTGCATAACTCCTGTACTGGCCAGCCAACATGAACATTCCGATCCATAATAAACTGTCAGGGGAGGATAAGGCAAAGGGCTGAGACTTTCTCGCATCTCCTAAATAGGGCACAGCAATGTGTGCCGGGTACAGCTAGTATTTATTTATTTGCTGCCACTCCCAGCCGGCTCGGGGTGACTTACATCAAGCACCACAATAAAACAACAAATTTACAACTACGATAAAACCACGAAAAATAAAACAATTCCTAAGAGATAACACAAGTCCTAGGAGGTAGCACATTACAGTTCAAAGGCCTGCCGGAATAGGACTGACTTGCAGGCCTTCCGAAAAGCCAAGGCTCGAACCTCCAGAGGTAGTGCATTCCAGAGAACTGGGGCGATGATGGAGAATGCCCTTCTCCGTGTTGAAGTTAGGTGGTATTGTTTGACATTGGGCACAGCTAGAAGATTTCACTCCTCGGATCTAAGTGTTCTCATGGGATGGTATGGGATTAGGCGGTCCCTCATGTACACTGGCCCCAGACCATACAAGGCCTTGAAAGTCAAGACTAACACTTTGAAGGTGATCCGGTACTCAATAGGAAGCCAGTGCAGTTCCTGCATCATTGGGGCTTCTGCGAGCAACTGAGTTGCGGCGTTCTGCACCAGCTTGAGTTTCCGGGTCACTGGCAGAGGTAGGCCAATGTAGAGAGCGTTACAGTAGTCTAACCTTGAGATGACCGTAGCTTGGATCACCGTGGCCAGGTTGTGCCGGGACAAGTAAGGGGCCAGCCTCCTAGCCTGACGAAGATGGAAAAAGGCCACTCTGCTGACAGCGGAGATTTGGGCCTCCATTGACAGCAGAGGGTCCAAGAGAACTCCAAGGCTCTTTACTGAAGATGACGGGCATAACACCATGCTGTCCAGGGTCGGAATCTGGACATCCCTACCACCCGGATGACCCAGCCAGAGGATCTCCATCTTCGCTGGATTCGCCTTCAACCTACTGGCTTGCAGCCATCCGGTTACGGCTTTGAGGCAAAAGTGGAAATTATCGGGTACGGTTTTGGGCCTGCCCTCCATCCTCAGAATGAGCTAGGTGTCATCAGCATACTGATGACACTCCAGCCCAAAGCCACGCACCAGCTGAGCAAGTGGTCGCATATAGATTCCAAGGGAATCAGTAGCTACTGAAATGGACATCCAAGTGCCACCTCTGTGTTGATGGAGGCAGGCAGGATTTTCCCCGGGTACTGGTTGTGGGGGGTCGGGAGCAGGTGAGGGGTTTGCCCTCCTTTCTGCTAGAGATCCCCGTGTACAACTAGTGGGCCACTGTGTGACACAGAATGCTGGACTAGATGGGCTGAGGCCCGATTCAGCATGGCTCTTCTTATGTTCTTATGTTCTTAAATAATAGAGGGGAGAGTATGGCCCCCTGAGGAACCCCACATTATTTGCTTTGAACTCAATTATATGGCAATGTAGACTCATATAATCCATTTCGACGCACACATTCTGGATTATCCAGTTTGATAATCTGTATTATATGGCAGTGTGGATCCAGCCTAATTCAATCTATCATTGGGTTTTTCTGTATTATTTTGTGAAGGCACACAAGAACAAACCTCAGGTTTCACAAAGCATTTTGGGGTGGATTGCTCTTGGATATGCAATTAAGACTCATTAGCTTTGGAAAAAAGACCTGCTAAGGCCTGGTACTGAACTTGCTAGAATTTGTTGGGTAACTTGACAAAATGTACTCTTTAATGCTACAAAATGAAATTCCAATTAAATCTAGGTACGGTTAGTCCTATACTGATTTGGGATGTGCTGTTTTACTCTCCCTTGCTCATACAATGTGTTCTGCTGTGTTCTAATGTTTTGTGTAAGTTATTTATTTATCGTGCCAGAAATGAATTGAGAATAAGGTTGTAGTTGTTTATTCGTTCAGTCGTTTCCTACTCTTCTTGACATCATAGCTCCCTGCTGGCCATCGCCATCCCCAGCTCCTTCAAGGTCAAGCCAGTCACTTCAAGGATCTTTAGAACATTGAATTCGTCATTCACCTCCAGCAGCATCGCCACTAGCCTTCCTTTCAGCTTTGAGCTAGCTGCATCATCACATCTGCGGCTAGTTGAACTTATCCTCTGTTTCTCCCCAGTAGCATTTTGACCATCTTCCAACCTGGGAGTCCCATCTTTCGATGGTATACTGACATATCTCTGGTTGTACTGATCCATTTAGTTTTCATGGCAAGAATACTGGAGTGGGTTGCTATTACCTTCTCCAGGGATCGTATTTAGCCATGACCTTCCCGCCTTGTGTGTCCCTTCACGGTTTCACTCGTGGCATCATTGAGGTGCTCAAGCTCTAGCACTGTGACAAGGTAATGAACTTTTGCAGGAAGAGAATACAGTTATAATATTTTTAAAAACCACAAACCAAGCTAAAAGCTTGGCGATATTCTAAATGTTCTTTGACCAGAAGCTGGCCACTTGGAGTGCCTCTGGTGTCGCTGTAAGAAGGTGCACATGTGGCAAGGCTCAGACTGCATTGTAGTAAGTGGTCTGTGGTTTGTTCTTCTTTGCACTCGCATGTCATGGACTCAACGTTGAGGCCCCATTTCTTAAGATTGGCTCTGCATCTCGTGGTGCCAGAGCACAGTCAGTTCAGCGCCTTCCAAGTTGCCAAGTATTCTGTGTGCCTGGGGGAGGGGGGGGGGGTTCTCTTCTGGTATCAGCCACTGATTGAGGTTCCAGGTTTTCGCCTGCCACTTTTGGACTCTTGCTTGCTGAGATGTTCCTGCGAGTATCTTTGTGAATCTTGGGAAGCTATTTCTTGATGTAAAGCATTGGCTTGCTGGCTGATATCTGAACAGAGGATGGAGATTTCAATGCCTTGGTCCTTTCATTGCTGGCTGCTACTTCCTGGCAGATGTAAGGTAGTGCAATACTGGCTAGACAGTATAATTTCTCCAGCGGTGTAGGGTGTAGACATCCTGTGATAATGCAATGTGTCTCATTAAGAGCCACATCCACTTTCAGCGTGGTGAGATGTATTCCACACTGGGCATGCGTACTTAGCAGCGGAGTAGAAAAGCACAAGGACAGATGTCTTCACTGTGACTGGTTGGGATCCCCAGGTTGTGCCAGTCAGCTTTCATATGATATTATTTCTAGCAGCCATTCAACTAAATGTGAGTATATGCGTACATACTATGAGAAAAGGATTCCCCCGGCAGAATGACAGGACACTTTAGACCTGGCTCTGCAAAAGGCATGCTCGGGACTCTGGGAAGGAAGAGAAGACGGAAGGAAGGGGGAAAGTAAACAAGAAAGAAATAAAGAAAGACAGAGGAAATAAAGGAAGGGGAGAGGAAGAAAGAAAAGAGGAACGAACTATGGAAAAGGAAGAAAAGAAAAGCAGGAGAGAGACAAGCAGGGGAAAAGAAAGAAGGAATTGGGAAGGGAGGAAAGGAAAGGGTGGGGAAAAGAAAGGAAAGGGAATGAGGAGAAAGTAAAATGAGAAGAAAAGAAAGGTGAGAGAGGAGAGTGAAAAGAAAGGAAGGAGAAGGAAAGGAAGACTTGGGGGAAAAGAATAGAAAAGGGAGGAAGGAAGAGAGAGGGAGGGAGGGAAAAGGAAGGAGAGAAGGAATGGGTGAAGGGGGAGAAAGAAAGGAAGGAAGAGGGAGAATGGAGGAAAAAAGGAAGGGGAGAGAGGGAGGGAAAAGGAAGGGGAGAAGGAGGAAAGGGTGAAGGGGAGAAAGGAAGGAAGAGGAAGGAAAAGGGAGAATAGAGGAAAGAAGGGGGAGAGGGAGGGAAAAGGAAGGAGAGAAGGGAAGGATGAAGGGGAGAAAGGAAGGAGGAACAGTAAGGAAGGAAGAGGGAGAATGGAGAAAAGAAGGAAGGTGAGAGAGGGAGGGAAAAGGAAGGAAAGAATGAAAGAATGGAAGAGGAAGGAACAAAGAGGGAGGGAGGAAAGAAGGTAGGCAGAGAGGAAAGAAGGTAGGGAGAAAGGGAGGAAAAAGAATGAAAGAAAAAAGAGGGAAAAAGAAAGGAAGAGAAAGGAAGGGAGGGAGAGGAAGGCCCGGGGCCAAGGTGGACCTTGGTGTCGACGTCGGCGAGGCAGTCCCTCTGGAAGGCGTCGAAGAGGCAACGGCTCTTGAGCTGCCCGACAATGAGGGCGATGAGCTGCGCATCCCCCGGGGGCAACGAGGCCAGGTCCGTGGCGCCAGGGCCAGGCCTGCCTCCGCTGCCTTCCCCGAGGCCCGTGGAGGAGGACGAAGAGGAGGATGAGGCGCTGCCGCCGGGCTCTGCCATCCCCGGCAAAGAGGGTGCAGGGCCCCAAGAGCAGCAGGTGATGAGGAAGAGGTGGCGATGGCAGTCGTGGCACATTTGCGTCACTCCTCCCCGCTGCATGCTGAGGAACCGAGGCCCGGGCTGCTCTGGAGAGCCAGATGCAATCATGAAAAGAGCCAAATCTGGCTCCCGAGCCATAGGTTCCCTACCCCTAGTCCAGGGTAACTCTCAGGTATTTTGGTGTGTGGCAATGCTCCAGTGGGATTCCTTCCCAGATAATACTCAGAGCTCGAGATGCTGGTCTGTTCTTAAAATGAAAAGCACATGTCTGCATTTGTAAGTGAATGAGTGGAACAAAGAGAGAGAAAAGATACCCAAATTGATGCAATTTTTAAAAATACTTTCAGTGTCTGACTTACAGTTTTGGACTCTCTTTGGGTGTATAATAAATGCCCTCATTTCAGAATTTAGACTAAAGACCCCTTTGAGACAAGGAACAGGTTGAGCATCTTTTAATCAGAATTATGAAATCTGGAATAGTCCAAAATCCTAAATTTTCCACGTGGGTGGTTGAAATAGTGACATGTTTGCTTTCTGATGGTTCCATCAGAAACCGCTTCAAGAACAAAATTGTTTGCAATATTGTATAAAGTTACCTCTGGCGCTATGTGTGCAAAATTTCTATAAATAATAAATGAATGACTTCTCTCCCGTGTCAAAGATATTTCATTATGTACATACATGCAAATGCATGTATTCCAAAATCCAAAGAAATCTGAAATTCAAAACACTTCTAGTCCCATTAATTTCAGATAAAGGACAAACTTTGTTTAAAAAATGTTATTGGAAATCTATTTTTTATGCAAATAATCCATGTGTGCAAGTTTTTCTGCACAACACTGATATTTGGAAAGTTAATAAATACATGTACACACATCTCATATTCTTCCAGAAAAAGACATAATCTAATAGCACATTGTAGTCTCGCTGGAGGGAAGACACTTGTGCTATAAACTTTTATAGACACAGAGACCATTTCATCAGGTCTTAGTATTACTCTGACTTCCAACTTGAATGTATTCATTGGATCAAATTGAATGTGTCTTCTTTCTATACCAGGTGTCCAAGTGCAAGGACAGAGTGCACATTTATCCACACAACTATTACTTTTTAAATGCCTTGCTTCAAAACATAAGCACCCAAGGAAAATGGAAGCAAAATGATCAGGTATGCCTTGCAAAATTCAGAATATGTGGCTTTTGAGCACCCTCTGGTGGCACAGAAATCTTAAGGCACACATGGTCTTAATTTCTATCCTTTTGATTTCTTTTTCCATGAGGATGGAAAATCCCCAAAATAGGTAGGCATAGATCAGACGAGGGTGGATATTTTTTGAAAATAGAGCCTCACTTTCTAATTAGAAGGGAGGGATAGAGAGGACTGAATTTAGAAAGAGATTGACCCTTCTTCCCGCACACATGTAGTTTCAAGATGGTCAGTTTCCATTGAGGTATCCCTGATAAAGCCATTGCTGGAACAACTTCAGTCTTTCCATGATCTCATAGCTTCTAATACATTTATTATTGAAGGTTTCATGGGCTACAGTCCACTTCAATAGACACGCCCCTTAGACAAGATTTCTAGTAGAAAAGCCTTTATTGCAGTACTGTCTGTTATCCCTTCCTATGCCCATAAAAAGCAATCAATGAGGGAGAAAGACAAAACAGAAATGGATGTTCAATAAAATGTGCAGTGAAAAGTTCCATCCACGACATGCCCTTCCTCCCTTCTTTAGTTTTCCATTTTTTGTCCCAATGCTCAGTCAGTATGGTAATATACATTAGGCTTGTGCAATCCGGGTAAACCTTGACCCGTTTCGTGTCCCGGCTTTCAGTGAGGGCCCTGATCAATTTTTGGGAGCTTCTCAAAATTGGGAGGGCAGATATCTGGTTTTGCTCTGGGGTGCCGAAAGATCAGTTTTCTTTTGGCCCATTATGGGAGAGGGGTTCCCAGGCTCCCCTTCCCGTCATAGGCATTTAAGATGTTTCTACTCTAGAGGAGGGGCACTTAGCTGCAGGGAGGGGCACGTTTTCTGGGCTTGCACGCCACACATGTACTCTTTCCAAGGCGAGGGAAGTTCTGTTTCTTACGCTAGAGCAGTGTTTCCCAACCTATTTTGAGCCACGGCACAATTTTTTACATTTGCAAAATCCTGAGGCACACCACCAACACAAATGACACAAAATGACACTCTAACAGAGTAATACATATAGTTAATATGTTTTTAAAATGTATTTATATACTCCGTGTGAAACCTGGGCCTGTTTCGATGAACACAACATAGATATCCTGGCAGGAATGGCAGAAAGACACAAACTGCCCACACAGAACTCCCATAACCAAGAGAAAATGCTGTAAGAGTTTGGTGGGCATTGACCTTGAGTTTTGGAGTTGTCGTTCACCTATATCCAGAGAGCACTGTGGACTCAAACAATGTTGGATCAAGACCAAACTTGGCATGAATACTCAATATGCCCAAATATGAACGCAGATGGAGTTCAGGGGAAATAAACCTTGAAATTTGGGAGTTGTAGTTGCTGGGATTTATAGTTCCCCTACAATCAAAGAGCTTTCTGAACCCCACCAGTGATAGAACTGGGCCAAACTTCCCACACAGAACCCCCAAGAGGCAAGAGAAGGTTTCTACTTGGGGAAAGGGAGGCGGGCCTTCCCAATGCATGGAGAGGGAGAGACAAAGTAGACAACGGATGGGGAGGGGGCGTGTTTGTAATTTTGAGCCTTTATCGAGGTAGATTTCTTTAGGGTTTTTATACTTCAACACACTAGACTCTCCCCCCTCCCCCTCCTGGAGGTTCCAATTTCCCACGGCACACCTGATGATCGCTCCCGGCACACTGGTTGGGAAACACTGTGCTAGAGGCACTTGGCTGCAGGCAGGTGTGCACGCTGACTGGGCCTACATGCCACACATGCACTCTTTCCAAGGCAAGGAGGCTGCTCATGAAAATCAGGTGAGGAGCTGGTATCAGCTGCTGCTTGCTTTTGCGACGAGCTGATCTTCATACCAGGAGGGGGCTTCCGGTTATGTGCTCCCAAAGGTAACAAAAGTAATGAAAGAATGGATGTAACAAAGGAAAACTGATTCACACGCAATTCTAAAATCCATCGGGCTTATTCTCCGTTCCCTAAAAACAGACTTTCTCAAATGACTGTTAAAACTCTTCAGTTTCATGCATGAATTTTTGATCTTTTAAATATGGTGGTTGATAATAACCAAATAACTATGTCAGCCAGCCATTGCCCTGCAAATTGCAGAAAATACTTTATTGGTAGCAGATGCTAGACAACAAATCAAAACAGAAATATTTTCATGAAAATACATTTACATCCCCCCCCACACACACACACACATTTGAGTGTCTTTTTCTCCAAATAAAACCTAGAAGGCATTTTAAATTATACCTCTTGAGGGTTTTCTTTCCCTTTATACAAAGGTAATACAAAAAAAAACAAACATCCAATCCATGCTTTTAAAATTTTATCTTTTAAAAGAAAAGTAATTTAGCAGAAAACGTCCCGTCCCCCCCAATGTACCATTAAAAAGCTTGATTGTTTGGATAAAATAGTTATTTAAAATAGTGCAATCTTTGTGTTGTGTGCCTCTGCTTTAACCATAATTTCATTTCAATGAAAAGAAAATCTGTAACATGTAGCTGGATACGAGCTGGTCTCATTCACAAAAAGTGGATCAGCCACAATCCACTGCATTTTTTGTGCGATTTCTATTTAAATGAACAAAACACTGTGCTCTTGTACAAGTCCCATTCATATTGGGGGGGGGGGGAGGGAGAACTGCTGTGGGATTTCCCACCATGGTTAAACTGGGTGGATTGTATTTAAAACTCACTTTTTCAAACTCTGTTTCTTCCTGCGGCATCACGGCATTCTGCATGTTAGTGGGGAATAGAAACAAAAAGCCACACGGTGTCATTCCTATGCTAGGTAGATTCTATGTTTGTGTTCCCAAATGCTGTGTTTCCCTAGGGTGCACCTGTAACACAATCTATCCACTTTCAGACCCTTGTAAAAAAATTTATAGGCAATTGCCCTCACATTGTGCATATCTGTCTTCAAGTTGCCTGTTGAATTATGATGACCCAATGAATTTCATAGGTTTTTAGGCAAAGACTCCTCAGGTGGTTTTGCCAGTTCCTTCCTTTAAATCTACCCTACAGCAGCTGGCATTTGTTGGTCTCCCAACTAAGCATCCATATAACCCAGAATATCAAGGCAGAATAACCCACAATATTTGCTTTGAACTAGAGGCTCTTCCCCACATCTCTATATCCCAGAATATCAAAGCAGAAAGTCCCACATTATCTGAGTGTGCACTCAGATAACCCAGTTAAAAGGAGATAATGTGGGATTTTATACAGCTGTGTGGAAAGAGTCTTAGTACTAACTAGGGCCGATCCAGGTTACCTTCCAAGATCAGGGAAAATGTAATGTGTTTAGAGTAGTTTTAACATTATTTAATATGGAGCCTTTGTGTCAAGCAAAGTTTAGGGGCACAAAGAGCTTCCTGATACTAAAACAGGATCTTCACTGCCACATAAAATCCAGTTTATGTACTTTGACAATCTGGATTATATGACAGAGTAGATCCAGCCAAAGCAAACTGACTTCTCTATCCATCTTAGTATTGTCTACTTTGATTGGTAACCATAGGCAGGCAAGATTTCAGGTAGGACTTTCTTTACCCTTAAGGATGTTGACACCTGGGATCTTCTACATGCAAGGCAAATATCCTATCACTGAGGTATTTTCTCTCTCTTTTGTTGCTGAATAATAACATTTTGTTCCCTCATGTGGGAAATTCAAATTTTGTGCATCACGTTGACACCATTTTGGTTGTCGTTATGTGCCTCCAAATTGACTCCGGCTTATGGTGACCATATCATGCATCTTAGCACGATACATTATCATTGCCTTCCTCTTAGGATGAAAGTGAGACTTGCTTCTGGCTCCCCATTGGGTTTCCACAAAACCCTATTCTGGTTTTCACATGAAATTGTTATATTAATTTGTCAGAGAAAATCAAGAATATTATGTGGAAGGGTCCTGAGAACAGTATCCTATGGTGTTTTACAACTTGGGCTGCCATCCTATGTATCTTTCTTACTTGGAACAAATCCTACTGACATGAATAGGGCTTACTTCTAAGTTGACACATATAAGAACTTGAAACTAGAACTCCCCAAATCCCCACACAGCATGGCCCCTGGCTATCATGGTTTCTTGAAGTCATGCGCCAAATAAAACAGTTTTCCCACCTCTGTTAGTAACAGGCATTGTTTTTCAAGGCCTACAGCTTGCTAGGGGCTGTATACAACCATTGAAAGAACATGGGGCTTGTCATGTATAGTGAACAGATGAGAAGTGGAATAAATAGGGATGAACCAATATGCAAGGCTGGCAAACAAGTTAAGGCTAGGTAAGTTTTGAAATACATAGATTGGGAGTATCCGACCCTTCAGATTTTGGTCACATCTCCTATCAGTCCTAGCTAGCAAAGTCAATGGGGAAAGGAGGCTGACAATATCCTGAGGACACATTTTCCCCATTTCTAATGCAGAGAATAGGTGTGTATTCCCCAGCATTCAGGATGGTATGCAAGAGGCATAATTACCAATGAATATAGTCATCTGACGAACAGATCTTTATATAATTTCAAAAGTTAACCAGAGATATACATTCGTGTACACACCAAAATAACTCTTATTCTCTCCCTCTCTCTTTCCCAAAGTACTCTCTGTCCAGCCTAAATAGATTGATCTTATAAATTGGAACGGGGTATGTTTGGGACGTAAAGAGGTGCTGAGACTTTGGGAGGAAGTTGGAGCCAAAAGGAATTGAAGGGAATAAGATGGTGGCAGTGAACTGGAGGGGATGATAATGAATATAGGAAATAGAGGTAAAGGAGTGTAATGTGTGTGTATATGCACATGGATGCCAAAAATGGGAATGAACGTCCAGTTGTTAAGGGTAGAAATGCACATGCAGTATGAACAGGAAATGTCTGCAGGGATGAAATTTGGCCATTAAGGTGGTCCTTTTTCATCTTACTGCTCCAGAATAATATAATGTATGAGTTCTTATAGAAAGTTCTTTCTCTGGCATTTACCCACAAATTTTCTGTTCCATTGCTATCTGCAGCAATGTCACTATCTCCATGCAACAAAAACAGGGTGGTGCTACCCTTGTAGCATAATGATAATCTTGCAATGACAGGCAAGAGCTTTTTTTTTAAAAAAAGAAAAATGTAAAGGCATGTGCCTGTACATTGGTCAAGGAAAGCACACAGCATTGGGAGAAAACGTCAAAGGAAAAGAAAGTTTATAAACTTTTTGATTTTTTCCAAGTGTTCAGTGCATGAAGGCAGAAGAAGTTGCGATATCTACTGCTGGCATCACAGGCCCCGACCAAAATATTATGACTGCAACTAACCTACCAAATGATCTCCGAGCCAGAATAGCCACTCTTAAGACAGGGGAAGGAATTATATTTTCCTGCTACTATGTTTATCTCTGTGTTTTTGCTGGTGATTTCACTAGAAGGAACAAGTTGTCTAAAACAAGATCATTTGGTTGTTCTTGGGAAAATAAATCGTGTCTGGCATGACCCTTTGAGATGTGATTATTTGTTAACATTTCAAGACAGCAGACGGCATGAAATCAATTCAACGCCAGTTAGCCTTCACAGCATGACCTCAGTGTGAATATACTGCGTTTGCCCTGAAGACATATGTCTGCCTGTGTAGCCTTCAACAAGTTGTTTTCAGGTGCAAAGTGCATGCAATTTCTGCTCCTCTAACTCAGTAAGCAAACCTGTAGGAGGAGAGGGTGTTCCATTGTGCTTCGGAGACAAAATAGCATCCAAAAGAAATGCTGCCTTTGGTGATATCAAAAAGTATAGAGCAGTCACAATTATCTCTTGCAAATGTTGCACCCAGACACATCTATTCAATTATTCTAACTTTTAGATAAGCAAAGGACAGACATTGTACTAACAGTTACTTAAATCTTTCTGCAAAAGTTTCTTTGGGAGAGAGTTGGATGGAAATCTAAAATAACCAGAACAGTTATACATAAAAACTTGTGTGGGATGCAGGTGGGGAATGCACCAATTTCTCGTACAAGAAAAATCACAGGTCAATGATATTAAGGTGGAGCCATGAAACTACACAAAACTAAAGGATATCTATGGCACAAAGAGAAGAGAGTCATAGTTTAGGACATATTGGCTTTCAGCTTGGCCCTGACTCCATCAAACTTTAACACGTAGCATCTACTACCTTTGGATCAACTCCAAGCAACTGCCCCTGGAAGAGGATCTGTCTTTACCATTTACCTGTCACAAGTAAGGTGGACACTCTAAAAATGTGAGCTCTAAACAACATCCCCATAGCCCAAATTTGTGGGAAGGCCCATGTTTTAAAATCAAACAGGTCAGTGGTAAAACTACAGGATATATGTGGCTCACATGACACTTTCTTGAGGACCTAAGGAAAAACATGGTGATGGCTGAACTGGTGACAGTCTCCATTCATTAAAACAATAATCTGACTGAAAGACATATATGTGAGAAATCTTTTAACGTTGTGTTAAAATAGACTTAGCTTTATTGTGTAATAGGTATAAAAAATAGTGCCCGTAGGCTGCAATTCTTCCCAGTTGTTTCAACCAAATGAGATGTCAGGGGTTTTAAGGAAGAGAGAAGAAAGAGAGAAGTGGCAACTTTTTTTTTACTCATCTAAAACTCTCCCCTCCGAACAGCTCTTTCTTTTCTGAACCCAGTAAGGACATTCTGGAACCTGCTCCCACCCTGTATTCTTAGTGAGCAGGTGAGGCAAATACGATATTTCATGTTAGTTCTGCATGATTTGTTTTAAAAGATATTCCCGCACCCCACAGTCTTCTGAAAATGATATTTCAGACATGCCAAAAGTCAAGGGACTTTAGATGGAGCAGTCAAGATGTAAGCAGCCTAACACAAAAGACCAGGTGTAAGCCATGGGGAGAGTGGCACATAAAAAGGCTCTAAGAGATTCTCCCAAGCCCAAAAGGACCTGGCAGGGGCTGGCTTCAGTGTCTGGGTACAAGCAGGAGCAATGCTCCCATAGACCAAACGTTTCTTGTGCAGGATGCCATGCACATGCCCGCACAATGGAAACAGGCCAAACGCAGACACATGCACCATACATACACGCAATTGCACACAAACAATCACACACCGTTGTTTTTGAGGCGCAGCTGAGAGAAGAAAATTCATACACAGAAAGATTACAAAATACGATCCTTCAAATAAGGCCTACTCTCTTCCACAGCTCAGTCCTCCCCACTCCCCACCCCCTCACCCCCCAAAAGGCTGCTAGGCAAAGAATGGCAGTGTGTTGCATTCTGGGAGGGTGGGAGGTAATGGTTTCCTGACACAAATCAAACAGTAGCTTGGCAGAAGGAGGCAATTTGCTGAAGCGGAAGGCCTGAGGCAAGTCTCTCAGCAGAGCAGATGGGAAAACCAAGCAATAGCACTCCACTGCCTTTTGTACATGGGCAAGGGGAGGGATGGCACCCATGTCCTCACAAACACCACCCCTCAGCTAGAGCATGGCAAGCCTGCCCCACTACAGAGTGAGGAAGTGCACTCCCAGAGCAGCTGCACTTCTGCATGGCAATGGCCTCCCCGCACCCATGTTTCACAGTCTCTGCGTGGTCTCTTCAGGGAAGGGGGCAAGGTCATGACTGCGCATGCGAGATCCACTGGCTGTCCATGGGGCGCCTCAGCAGTTCCTCTACGTGTCGTGCCACATCCATTGAGTCATCCAAGTCAAAGTCCCCATCCGGATCCAGTACAGAGTCAGAACTGAGACAAAGGAAAGAGTATGCTGGTTAGGTGGTCTGTAGAGAAAAAATATCCCCCCCCCCAGCCTAATGTCCCCCAAGTGGGTTTCCATGACATCAAGGAGAACTGAACCATAGTCTCCAGAGTCCAAGTTCAATATTCAAACAACTACATCAAGCAGGATTTTGGATTAGTGTTAGGTCTTTAAAGGAACTATAAAGTAGAAAGCTATGGCTAGAGAAACAAATAGGCAAGCATGTGCTAAAGCGTGAAAGGCCTGTTTCACTTGTTTTGTCTCTATCTTCTAATTTTAAAAACTGGGAGGTTTATTTCTTTCATTTTTTTAAAAAAAATCTACTTAATCCTTTTCTATGTGAAGGCTTGCCTGGGCGGCAAAATTACTGTTTGCATTTTTGGGATGTCCGCAAGATTTCTGTCAGGTTTTTGGGTTTGGGAAAATTTCTTGCCCAACTCCTGTCCCTCTAACCATGTTCAGCATCCCCTAAAAATTACAGTTCCTGGGTTTGTTTAGATGATGGCATCCTACATGGGTCTCAGGATGATAGCAGACTCAGAAGGCTGGTGAGAGATCCAGGTGCACTGCTCCACTAAGTCATAAAACTTCCTGGAAAAGCAACCTGATCTATCTCACAGATTTGTAAAATGATTAAATAGATCTGTATAAACCAGTACATACAGACATACGTACAATAAACACATGAATCGATTTAACAAAACAACGTTGCACAGCTCCTCCAGAATGCCATATTATGGCTTTGGAAGAGGTAACCCATCTCCTTTCTCTCTCGGTCTTGATCAGTACAGATTTCCATTTATAAACTATTGCACACCAGATATTCTGGAGCCCCCAGTAGCACAGCAGGTTAAACTGCTGGGCTGCTGAACTTGCTGACCGTAAGGTCGACATTTTGACTTTGGGGAGCGGGATGAGCTCCCGCTGTTAGCCCCAGCTTTTGTCAACCTAGCAGTTCGAAAACACGCAAATGTGAGTAGATCAATAGGTACCACTTTGTGGGAAGGTAACGGCACTCCATGCAGTCATGCTGGCCACATGACCTTGGAGGTGTCTACGGACAGTGCTGGCTCTTCGGCTTAAAAACCCTGGCTAGACTTAATGTCAAGGGGACATGGCTAGACTTAATGTCAAGGGGAAACCTTGACCTTTTATCAGATATTCTTTCATTTTTAGCTTTGTTATATTCAATTTTTATATTGGGATTCCTGTCCCCCATGGCTGTAATGAAGTTGTACTGGTTTCAAAGTCATACACATTTAAAAGTGCTATTCAGAACATCCTCCCATTTAGGAAAGCCTGCAAGACTCTTGTTTCAGCAGGCTTTTGGGGTTGGATGAAATGCAGTCTCCCTCTGCATACCGCCATCTTGTATTATTTTCTGTTGTCGCAGTGCTTAATGTGCGACCTAGTGTGCCATTTTATCTGGGGTTTTATTGTTTTAACTTTTGCTGTATTGGCTGTTTTTATAACATGTTGTGAGTCGCCCGAGCCATTGGGAAGGGCGGCAGACAAATATGAATAAATAAATAAATAAATAAAATTTAAAAAGTAGATATGCCCTTATTTTTTGACATCAAACAGAAGACAGGGGGATTGGTTTGCAAATTTTGTGTTGTTGTGTGCCTTCAAGTTATTTCTGACATGGCGATTCTAAGATGAATCGATCTGGGGTTCTGGAGCTGAAATAAGCAACTAGCCTAATGTCCCCCAAGTGGGTTTCCATGACATCATGGAGAACTGAGTCCAAGTTCAATATTCAAACAACTACACCAAGCAGGATTTCAGATTAGCGTTAGGTCTTAAAAGAAACTATGAAAGTAGAAAGCTATGGCTAGAGAAACAAATAGACAGGCATGTCCTGAAGCGTGAAAGGTCTGTACCATTTCAGTTGTTTTGCCTCTATCTCCTAATTTTAAAAACTGGGAGGTTTATTTCTTTCAAGGATTGCCTGAGCTGCAAAATTACTGTTTGCATTTTTGGGATGTCCACAAGATTTCTGTCAGGTTTTGGGGTTTGGGAAAATTAAAAATGACTTTCCTGCAGAAGGTTGAAAAGAATGAGGAACATCCCTGATTTTTCACCTATAGTTTCACTGTCTGCAGCTCATCCAGCAGCTATTTGATGGAGGAAGTAAAGCACGGGTTACTGGAAGGGCTTTGCATTTTGTGAGTTATCCCTGCACATCATTCTCCCCATTTACACCATAAAATCCTATCTCAATTGAGTCTGAAAAAGATGGGATGCAGTGGAGACAGCATCTTTGCTTTTCTCTGGCTTAAGAGCACGTGAGCAGAAGTCAGTGGAAAGAGTAAGTAAGAGACCACAAGCCTCTCCCAGTCTCCCAGTCTAGGCTATTGCAACCATTTACTTACTTCTGTGCATACATGTTGTAGTGGGACTGAGGACAAACAGCTGGAGATGATGCTTGCTCCATATACGTAGTCCCTCCACCTGCAGAGTCCCCAGACGTGGTGGCAAACCTGCAAGAGATGGGAATAGAAGGAGTGAAATCAAGTCGTTCTAGAACGGGGCTTCTTAAAGCTTTTCCACTCGCGACCCCATTTGGCCCAAGGAATGTTTATGTGACCCCAACATTGAGCTAAGGGGACCCTATTTCCGGTCGAGAGCCATAGTTTAAGAAGCAGGGCTCTAGAGAGTCTTTTTGCCTGACTCATCTCCCAAGATATGTCAATGGGGGCATTTGAGGGAAAGTCAGGCCGAGTCACTTCTGTATAATGAGTCACCCAATTTCCATGAGCAGCAAGAGCAGTATCATCATAAACATCATTGGATGTAAAAGCAGGATATAAACCAACAAAAAGTATGTACCTCTCCTTGATTCAATTGAACAATGGAATTGAACCAAACTTAGCACACAGAACTCCCATGACCAACAGAAAATACTGGAAGGGTTTGGTGGGCATTGACCTTGAGTTTTGGAGTTGTAGTTCACCTCCATCCAGAGAGACAATGACAGATCTGGACCAAACTTGGCACAAATCCTCAATATGTCCAAATGTGAACACTGGTGGAGTTTGGGAAAAATAGACCTTGACATTTGGGAATAGTAGTTGCTGGGACTTCTAGTTCACCAAAGTCAAAGAACATTTTGAAGCCCACCAACGATAGAATTGGGCCAAACTTCTCATATAGAACCCCCATGTCTTGAAGGGACTCGCTAGTACGAGCCTTGCTCCAGTCTTACATGCTCTCCCTGGCATTCGCAACATGACGCCATGTGCCGAACCGCACCTGCTCTCCCCTCCCCGCTTAGAGTCTCAGAAACAGCCCTCCCCTTGACTGAGAGGCCGGCCAATCACACCAGAAGAGGGCTTTTGGTGGGAGGTTTCATCATCTGTTTCCAAAAAGGAAGAAAAGGACAGGCAGAGAGTTCTTTAGCCTTCTCTGCCAAAGGGGTTCCTAAGACCATCAGAAATATATGTTTTCTGATGGTCTCTAGCGACCACTCTGAAACCCCCTCGCGACCACCCCAGGGCTCCCAACCTCTAGGTTGAGAATCACTGGCTTAAAGGAAATTATCTGGTTTCTCCATTCCAGGAATTTAAAAAGATAACTCTTTAGAGTGACTCTAACTACCCCAATCTTGTTTCTTTGGAGAATAGTCTAAAAAAAGGTAACCTTTCCAAGCTTTGCTATGTTCCTTCCATATATGTTTCAAGGACCCCCTCCCCCTTTGTTCTGTATGGAGCAAAGTGATCCAATCTAATCATCTTTTCCACCATAACTGAAGATGGTTTAACAGAGAGCCAAGGCAAGGGAACAAAAGGAATTAAAAAAAAAAACAGTATGAGAGGATGTGGTAGCAGCACTGGCCTCCCGGGTACTCCTCCTCTACTTTTCTAGCATCTGTTCCTTCTATCACTCATCTCTTCTCCTAGGAAACGAGAAGAGAGAAGATCTAGAGCTGGTTTCCGGTTTTGAAAAACATAAAACCTCAAGCGAAATGCAGCATCACCCACTAGAGCTGGAGATGGTAAACTAGCAGGATTTTTAACTGTAGGCAGAACTCTAGAAAAGGTGCTGCAGAGAATATGCAGCCAAAGTTTGAAGAGACGTCTGATCCTCTCCATGCCATAATTATAAACTCCCCTCTAATAAAACCCCAACCAATCACCACCCTTTTCTTCCACGACACTCACTCTGGCACAACTTGCTTGATCTGTGGCTTCACATATCCATCCACAGCCTTTGCTGCAAAACAATAAAGGGGAGGAAAGCACTGAATTATTACACCAGTCAGGGTAAACGCCTTGACCCCGAATCTCTGCACTGCATTACAGAGACACAGAAAAACCAATGAATGTTTCTTGTTTATCTTATTGCGTCCCAGCCCTGTCATAAGGGGCTACAAGACTTGGTGTAGTTTTCTTGCGTTTTCCCAATGTGCATATTTCTGTAGACATTTTTCTAATTTACACATGTGCTTCCAGTAACTAAAGCATGTTTATATGTATATTTTTCAAAAGTCCGAATGTTTAGCCATTTGCATTCTGTGCATACCTCTTCACAGAAAAGACAAATAAACCCCTCCACCAAGACATATGAATTACGAGGGCAGAAGTGCATTTCCCTCTGCTATTTTCACTTCTCTTTGAAGAGTTGTTCTTAATATGTTTCATGCATTTGCCCTTATGGCATAATACTTATAATTCAGTTTCATAGAGTCCCAGGTGTTACCAGGGCTTTTGGACCATCAATTATTTAGATTCTATCCAAGAATCTAGTAATCAGTCAGATATTGCTGGATAATGTGCTTTTTTGTAATTGTTTGCTGTGATCCTATCTCTGGAAGTTTTGTAGAATCATAGAGCTGGAAGAGACCACGTGGGCCATCCAGTCCAACCCCCCACCATGAAGCAGGAAAGATACATTCATTCAGTCCAACTAGAATTTCTCTTAGGACACCCATCACTACTGGAATCACAGCTGTTTCCTTTAAAAAAATGTTGTTATTAGACTGATTTCACAAAAAAAGGAGAAGTTCTGGATCAGCAATGATTCAGAGTCTAGCCAAGAATAAAGGAATTAGTGAAGTATCGTCAAACAATGTGGAATGCTTCAAGAAGTGTCATTTTTGCAACTGTGCTATTGTAATCCAATCTGTGTTGACTTCATTTATATGTTTTATTATAAGTACAATTGGAAATGCTTCCAGTGCACTTATCACTACTAGAATCACAGCTGTTTTCTTATAATAACAGATTTTCTCTGTTGTTGATGTTGCTGCTCTTATTTCAGTTTCACTGTCTACCATATATTTTTGTCTGGAATAGTTTTGGACCATCAATGATTCCGCTTCTATTAAAGGATCTAGGAATCAATGAGATAGCGTTGGACAATGTGACGTGTTCCAAGCTATTGTGGCACTATCTATGGCAATTTCATTCAGATATTCTGTCAGTCCATTTGGAGCCATAGATGATGATAATTTTCTTCTTCTTCTGCTGCTACTACTGAACTTTATTTAGATATCACATTTTCCCCCAAACCAGGATGTAAGTTGGTTTAAGAATTAAAACAATACAATAGAGTACATACCAGATATCAACATTAAAATGAAATTAAAACTACCAATAACTTTACAAAATTCAATATTCTGAATAAAATAGGATGCCTTGATAAAAACAGGTGTCACTGTTGAATGTAATTACTGCCTAGACCCACACACTAGAGGTCTACAGATACAAATTTATAATAATATAATAATAAAACTTTATTTATACCCTGCCGCCATCTCCCCAAAGAGACTTGGGCCAGCTAACAAATAGAATTACATACCATAAAATAGAATTACATACCATCAAGATAATATACAACTTGACTGAATACAACAACAAAGAACACTGATTGATAAAATTAAAAAAAATTAAAAATTCTAAAACACTGACATATTTGTGGGTCATTGGGTTTCTTCAAACATACACTAAAGTGCTGAATAACAATGATCAATGTCATCACAGTACATTTACACAGGTCAAAGGCCTGTGTAAATAGCCATGTTTTAAGGCTTGAATGGAAGGTTTGGAGATTTGGAGCTAATCAGAATTGGAAACATTACTGTGAAATTACTTTTTTTGGAATACAATCTTTGGGATGGACTGTGGCTGGATAGAGCAGATCAGTTTCCTAGCAATTCAAACTCACCAAGGACTGGCATGTAGTATTTGGAGAAGACCTCTTCCTTAGGCCTGTCAGGATACACAAAGAGGAGGTATGGGAGATCTCCAAGACGGTCTGCTAGTGACCGGATGGAGAAGTCACGGGTGGTGAAGGGCATCAGGTTCCAGAACATTCTGTCAGCTGTAAAATTAAACATGGCTGTAACATAGCATTAAGATACAACATATATGTTTGCTACTAGGAGACGCATACTTTCAAAGAAATGCAAGCAATTGCAGAAATAGTGGTAAGGAAGTGATAACTATTACAGCTGCTATGAGCAAAACTGCTATTGCAAATATGTAGCCTAACCCTACATATGAGAATACACGGGGAAACTGGACGAATTTATTAAGCAAATCCTTTGATCCCAAAAGAGCCAAATAAATGCAGTGCAACAAAATGTAGTTCAATAGATAATACACTTTAAATAAAGTTTATACCCCACAGGGAACACTTGCATGCAAAAATTATGACAGAAATGTAAGAAATACACAAAATATTACCAACAGAAATAATATTTGTAGGAACAAGGCCTAGAACTCAAGCAACAATTGACTAAAAGATGTGCACTGCTTGTGTTAAAAACACCTCCCCACACACACACACCCCGACACTACCTTTGCACAAAATTCAGATTAAACACCCTCAAAAAAGTTAGACAAAATGCAACATTTTTCCAGCGAAATAAAAATACTCACTATTATCAAACTTCCAGGCGATTGTGATACCACCAATCTCAGAGTCACTGAACCTCAGGAGGAACGTTCCATCTGGTTTGTTGATTAATAAATCATGGGCCTGCTGCTTATTGACAAAACCTAGAATCGCCCTGTAAAGAGAGGGAAAGAGAAGGACATCAGGCTGCAATGAATTAAGCCCTGGAAAGCCCACAAAAAAAACGGCAGAGAGGTACGCAAGAATCTCACCCATCATTCCAGTGAGGCTTCAAGTGCTTCTTTAGGACCTCCATCACTCCATCAAACCATTGCCAGAATGTGTAATTTCGCCCTGGAAGGTTCTCCTAATTAATAGAACAAGAGGCTAACATTTCTGCCTGTATCTCAGCAGCAGAGTATATTTATATGTCCTCTGATGGTATACAGAAAACACTGACTGATCCAGTGGCAAAGTTCACAGGTGGCCCCATTACTCATAAACTCCACATGCAATCCACAAGTTAACTTGACTCTGATTCCCAGTTGTCTGATATCAACAGCAGGAATGGCCTCTATGGATTTGAACAATCTGACACAGAAGGCTCTTCAATGAGATGAAAAGTCTATCTATGGAGTTAAGTCAGATGTATACAACTTTTATCCATGTGTCGGGTCACGTTTTCAATCTAGGTCAGAAACACTGCACTGGAAAGTTTGCGCAAGTGGTGCTGGCAGAGCTCAAATGCTGACCTTGCCAACTACACTTCAATCTACTTCAAGATTTTTGATGGTGTGTCAAATGAGTGACTTTGAAGGCAAACTGTTCACACAGCCAGCTCGCTGCAAGCATTCTTTAAGAAGCTAACTTGAAAGCACGGACTATCAAACACCTGCAGAGCTGGTATAGAATAGTGATTGAAAAAAATGCATTCTGAAGTTGGAAGCACAGACTTCAAATCTCAGTTTGTCCAAGAGATTGCTGGAAGACTTTTAAAAATCATTTTTTATTATTGCAGGTTAAGTTTACATTACATTTATATATCTATATCTATATATTGGTAGCTAATATCCAATCTCACTTATACATTTTTATTACCCTCTAAATCAGGCCTGGGCAAACTTGGGCCCTCCAGGTGATTTGGACTTCAACTCCCACAATTCCTAACAGCCTGGGAGTTGAAGTCCAAAACACCTGGAGGGCGCAAGTTTGCCCAGGCCTGCTCTAAATACATGATGATGAAGAAGAAGCTGTTACTATAAAAATATAATGTTAAAATCTCTGTTTCCTTTTTTCTATATCGCCTCATATGGATCATTATTATGCCCTTTTACAGATTTGGAACTAATCAAGTAAGACTCCCAAAGGTTGCCATGGGAAACCAAGGCTTAGCAGAGGTATGTCCTCAGGCTTCAGGGGCCTGTGTAGCATAGATAGGGAGTAAGAGAAAAGCTACTGATGTGGTGACAGGAATGGCTTACAGGCCAAGTTACTTTCTAGTCCAGGCATGGGCAAACTTCAGCCCTCCAAGTGTTTTGGGCAAGTTTGTCCATGCCTGTTCTAGTCTCTTTACTCTTCCTCAAGCTGAAACTCTCCAAATGTTTCAGGCCACAATTCCATCAGCCTGAGCAACCATAAACAATAATAAGGGGTTAAGGGAGCTGATGGCCAAAACAGGCTGGGAACAAGACTTTCCTAGACTGGAAACGGAAACAGGTTGGCAAAAGGAGTTGTGGTTGTACCCTGTTCCCTGCAACAGACACAGCGTCTTACCCTGTTGAACTGAGCCCAGGAGACAGGCATGTTGTTGTAGTCTTCTATGTGGCTGCTGTTGCTGTTGAAGAGCTTCTGAGCCAGGAAGAGAAGGTTATCCTTAGTGAGCCCTCGGCTACTCTGGACTTCAGACTTGAACTTCATGTTCAGAGCCTCACAGAGTTGCGACCACATCACTTTGTCAGGCACAGCGAAGGGCACACGGCCTGGCTCCGCAAAAGCATTGTCCCACAACACAGTGGCAGTGGCATTGTTGTCCTGGCTACCATGAACAATCACCACAACAGGCAAAGACAATGTCTTCACCTGGAACACCAGCTCATTGCCTCCGACACTGAACTGAGACTCAAAGAGAATGGTGAACTTCTCCTCAGTCACTGACTCAGCTCCACGCCGATCTGAGCGCTTGATCCGCTTCAAGGACTATGGAAAAGAGGGATGGGGGAAATAGACACAGAAGGAAAATAAGCACATGCATGCTGTCAGCAGCATAGAAGCAATGTGAACGGATAAACACAGGGAGAATTACATGCATGAGCTATCCAGTGAGGCAGACTTGCAGAAGGGACAAATCTTAGTATGAACTGATCTGTCCAAAGAGCTTTTCAATAACTACAGATTTAAAATTCCATTATGTAGGCCAGGTATGGGCAAACCCATTCCCAAGGGCTGGATGTGGCCACTTGGGCTCTTTTCTCAGGCCCTCCTCTCTCTCACCATCCTATCCTTCCTTCCTTCTCTCTTTCCTTCCTCCTTTCCTCCCTCTTTCTCCTTCCTTCCTTCCTTCTCTTCCCTTCCTCCTTCCATCCACCCTTTCATCCTTTCCTCTCTTGTCTTTCCTTCCCCCTTACCTCCCTCCCTCCTCCTTCCATCCTTCCCTTTCATCCTTCCTTCCTTCTTTCCTCCCTCTCTCCCTCTTTCTCCTTCCTTCGTTTCCCTTCTTCCTTCCCTGTCTTTCTTTCCTTCACCCTTTCCTTTATCCTTCCTTCCATCCTTCCCTTCCACTGTTTCATCCTTCCTTCCTTCCCTTTTGTCTTTCCTTCCTTCTCTCTTTCCTTCTTCCTTCCATCACTGGGCAGCTAGTCCTCCTAGCAGAGAGTGCTATCATGCGGCCCTCAAGTTAGAAAGTTTCCCCATGCCTGATGTAGGCATACAGTAGGCTTGTCATATTCACAGCCTGAAACTATTTAAAAGATGATTCCTTGATTTTGCCATTTTATATAAGAGACATCATTCTATAATGTCACAATGGGACTTGAGCATCCATGGATTTGTTATCCACGAGGTTTGCATGTGTGTGTCCTGGAACTAAACTCCAATCAATACCTAGTATTCATTGTACCAGTAGAGAAATATGAAAAGATTTTTTAAAAATTCCCTTTGCATTCATCAAAAATTCTATCCAACTCTGCCTTTAGAAGATGTCCCGACTACCACACATGTCTATGCTTTTCCTGTAAACTACAATTGAAAACAGTAAAAGGGCAATATGGAATTAGGAAGATGGAGCAGGAGTTAATATAGACATTTTTCTCACCATGTTGCGGAAATGAGCACTCAGTGTTCCAGTCGCTTGGTGATATTCCATCACACAGCAGTTATTCAAGATATCGCCACTGCTTTCACTGCCAAAAAAGAAGAAAAAGAAGAAGTTATTTGGAGAATACAAGCACTGCACCATGGGCAATTTATTATCTTCCCATGGAGTTGTTCATCATGGGGAGACTAGTGATGTGACTCCACCTGGCAAAGAATTCAAGTTTTTGCAAATTGTTTAAACAAAAACTTGTTATTTTTTAAAACTAGAATTACATTAGAATAAAATCAATAAACAGAACATATACATGCATATACATATTAAAAAGGCTACAAGTGGATGATCACTTTCCCCTTGTGTCCTTTTGATAGTCTTGGAATAAGTTACTATCATGTCATGAAACTTTCTCCTCAGGAGAAAGTTTAACAAGAACAGACTGTACTAATGTACTGGGCATGAAGGGTCTACCTGGCATGAGATTTAAAGCGCACACAGCAAGGAAGCAGGTAATAAAGAAGTTTTAAAAGTTCTGTAGAAGAAAGATTATGGTGAAATTTCCACTTTTCTGCATTTTAGCGCCTTATCTTCCTCCAGAAAAGAGGAAAACATTTGTTCTTATATCACTCCTGCTTTCCAGATGTGAGGACTAACTTCTCTAAGATTTAATAACGTTCAAGTTCATGCCTCCACTTGCAGCTCCACTTCTTTTCTCTTCATGGTTTCTAATACTGTGTAATCTCTCCTTGCTTTCTTTGCCAAATCCCTCTGTTCTTTTTGACACAAGTGATGTGTGAGGATTATACATACTTGCGGGTGCTCTCGTTCTTCAGAAGGGCCTTGGCTTGTTGCTCACTGATGATGGTGGCCTTCACTTGAGGGGGATTCATGTGAACATTCAGCTTTCCACCAACTAACAGCCTTACTGTGGCTGCAAACTTGGTCTGTGTTTTCAGCACTTGAGGAGGCTGCTTTTCAATGATGAAGGTGCTGTAAGGAGAGGGGAGTAAACAAAGGGAAACATTACATATACATGAGATAAGGTAATCACCGGGAAGTGGTGCAGCTGGCTGGGTGTCAGCTGCATAAGATCTCTATTGACCAGAAGGTCATGAGTTTGAGGCCTGCCCGGGTCGAGGTGGGCTCTCGACCTATTGTGTAACTTGCTGTCGACCTTTGCAACCTGAAAGACAGTTGCATCTGTCAAGTAGGAAATTAAGGTACCACTTAGTGGGGAAGCTAAATTTAACTGATTTACAAGGCCATAAAAATCTCCAGGAAACACGCTGAGGAATGAAGGAGTGCGACAGCTCCCCCTGGTGGCCAGATGTTAAATTGCCTCTGTCTGTCTTGTCTGTTTGTGTGTCTAAATGTAATGTGTAGATTGTAATCCACCCTGAGTCCCCTGCGGGGTGAGAAGGGCGGAATATAAATGAAGTAAGTAAATAAATAAATAAACAAATAATCATAGGAAATGCTTGACACTATCAAGAAACCATTCATGCCACATTTCAACCCCCTACCCGCACCCCCACCACTTAAAATACATATGTTTCCCTTTCTGAAACAAAACACAACCACTCTGCCCATGTCAGCCATCTACTTACCTTGTGACCAGGGCCGAAATTATGTCTGTGATGGTGGCATTGAGTTCAACCAGCATCTCCTCAATAGGGCCTGGTATAGGCAGTTGCTGGCAGAGATGTTCAGCACGTCGAACTTGCTGACGGTTCTGGCAGATGATCTCAGCCAGCTTCTCACACCTTGAGAAAGAATAAGCAGTTTAGAGACAGAATAAGAAAGCAAGAAGTCATAAATGAGATGAGTTGAATCCAGAAGATGTTCAGGTCGCTATCTCATCATTCTAATAATACCCTTGCTTTGGACATTTAAGCATATAGATCTTCCAATGGACATCTTATCTCCACAACTGTCACTGCTACCAAAGCTGAAACTGCAATAGTGACCCTAACCAATTGCTACTAAAACCTAGACAGAAGCACAGTGCCAGAATTTCCTGAGATTAAGAACCCCTGTGTCCCTGAACTGTGTCCCAAAAAGAAAAATTGTGTTCCCTTCCTCTCTATAGTTGAGCCTCATCCAGCTGTGTTCATTTATACAAATATTTATATCTTTCACTACAACATGATATATCAGGATGGTGCCTGACTAAAATAATATTTGTAGATTTAATCAAATATCAATAGGTTCTCTCTAGGAATCTGAGTCTTCCAGTGTGATCCTATACAGATGCTGACCACAAAGTTGTGCCTGGGAGCCTACAACTTACTAGATCAGTGTTTCTCAACCAGTGTGCCGGGGCACACTAGTGTGCCGTGAGCAATCATCAGGTGTGCCGTGGGAAATTAGAACCTCCAGGAAGGTGGGGGGAAGAGTCTAGTGTGTTGAAGTATAAGAACCCTAAGAAACCTACCTCAATAAAGGCACAAAATTACAAACACCCCCCTCCCCACCCATTGTCTACTTGGTCTCTCCCTCTCCATGCATTGGGAAGGCTTGCCTCCCTGTCCCCAAGTAGAGGCCTCCTCTTGCCTCCTGGGGGTTCTGTGTGGGAAGTTTGGCCCAGTTCTATCATTGGTGGGGTTTAGAATACTATTTGATTGTAGGGGAACTATAAATCCCAGCAACTACGACTCCCAAATGTCAAATTTCCCCTGAACTCCATCTGCGTTCCTATTTGGGCATATTGAGTATTCATGCCAAGTTTGGTCCTGATTCAACATTTTTTGAGTACACAGTGCTCTCTGGATATAGGTGAACTACAACTCCAAAACTCAAGGTCAATGCCCACCAAACTCTTATAGCATTTTCTCTTGGTTCTGGGAGTTCTGTGTGGGAAGTTTGTGTCTTTCTGCCATTCCTGCCAGGATATCTATGTTGTGTTCATCGAAACAGGCCCAGGTTTCACACTGAGTGTATAAATACATTTTAAAACATATTAACTACGGTATATGTATTACTGTGTTAGAGTGTTATTTTGGTTGGTGGTGTGCCCCAGGATTTTGCAAATGTAAAAAGTGTGCTCAAAAAAGGTTGGGAAACACTGTACTAGATAACTTATCTTAGGTTCCCTCCTCTCTCTCTCTCTCTCTCTCTCTCTCTGTGTGTGTGTGTGTTGTCAAAGGCTTTCATGGCTTGAATCACAGGGTTGATGTGAGTTTTCCAGGCTGTGTGGCCATGATCCAGAAGCATTCTCTCCTAACATTTCACCGTCATCTATCCAGGCATCCTCAGAGGTTGTGAGGTTTGTTGGAGACTAGGCAAATGTATCTGTGGAACGTCCAGGATAGGAGAAAAAAACTCTTGTCTGTTTGAGGCAAGTGTGAATGTTGGAATTGATGCCAATCAAGTTGATCAATTGCAACATTCACACTTGCCTCAAACAGACAAGAGTTCTTTCTCCCATCCTGGACGTTCCACAGATATATAAACCCCATTTGTCTAGTTTCCAACAGACCTCACAACCTCTGAGGATGCCTGCCACAGATGTGGGTGAAATGTCAGGAGAGAATGCTTCTGGAACATGGCCATACAGCCTGGAAAACCCATGGCAACCCAATATATTTGCAGTTTTTCACTTTCAAGGATGTCCAGTGCCCATAACCTCAGTGAATGTGGAGGACTCACTGTATATACAAAAAGGATATTTCTCCTCATCTGGCTATCACTCTCACCCTTTCTTATCTGAAGCCATCAGAGAGACTGAAGATACAGAGTTCCTTATAGAAGAGATAGGTGACATATGCCATCACTATTTTTTAGCAGTGTTCTTCCAGCATATTCCCCTTCCCTTTCCTTAGCAACAAAGGGAGATTATTTTTTTCTCTATTTTTTATTTAACATTTTGGAGATATGTATATATATATGTATATGTATATATATATATACACACACACATACATACACACACACACACACATACACACTATATACACACACACACACACACACACACACACACACACACACTAGCTGTACCCGGCACGCGTTGCTGTGCCCTATTTAGGAGATGCGAAAAAGTCTGAGTATGTAAGGGTTGGAAATGATGTTACTTGGTGGGGTCATGGCTGTGTCGTTGTGGGTTGTTCTGGTGGGTGGGATGTTGAAGTCCTGTGGAGTTGTCAGTGTGTGGTGTTCCTGGCATTCTGCAGAGCTTGTGGATATACAATGTTTTTTGTCTTTCCGTTGGCTGTGTTGATGTAGAGGTTCTGTGGTTTCCCAACTCTGGAGCACGCTACATAGAGTTGTCCGTGGGAGAAGCATTCTGTGTCAAGGTCTATGCCACAGATTTGTAGTGTTTGTCCTTGAGCCTTGTTTATGGTGATGGCAAAAGCTAGTATAATTGGGAATTGGAGACGGCTGAAGTGGAACGGCATATCGGTCGGGACCATAGGTATGCGTGGTATGAGGAGGGTTTGAATACTGGGCCATTGCGGGTGGAGAGTGAACATGATGAAGAGATCGGGGCGTCCGTGGAGGCACACATATTGAATAGCATCCTGACGTGGGCTGCCTGTGTACGAAGAGGGCAGAATGGTGTGTTTTCCAATGTTGGCGTTGTGGCCGTCCTGCACTACTGCGTCTCTGAGATGTATGTACTCCTCTGATCGTAGTTTGGTCTGGTTGTAGCAAATGAAGTGCAATCGCTCACTCTCTATTTTCACGTACATGTCAACAATGTACTGGTGGAATAGTTGGCGACACTTCAGTATGTGATTGTCCTCTTCTTGTCTGATCATGAGGCGGTAGGAGTAGTAGTGCATTGCACTGCATTTTTGTTGTGTTTCTTGTTTTGTTTGTGGATCTGTCATTTTGATGTTGATGTGGTACCCATCTGCGCCATCCCAAAATATGATTGGGTACTGGAGGGCGTCATAGCAGCGATGTGTTTCTGATACGGTGGTCAATTCAGAGTTTCTTCGCTGAAGTGCTATGTCTCTGGGTAGGAAGTGATCGCCGACCATGACGATGGCCACTTCATCAATAGTTGGAGCGTTGTATCTGCGTTCATATTGCCCTTCAGGCTTTTTGTCGGGATGTATTATAATTCTGTGTGTGTCAGTAGGCATCTTGTCCAGAGCGGTCTTGAATAAGTGGACTAATTGATTGTGTTCATGAAGGAGGTGTTGTAGTTGTGCGATAATGGGTTTTTTAACTTTTGGGGAAATGTGGCATCGTGTGTTGATTTCGGTGTCTTCATCACCAATGAAAAACATTTGAAGACATTGATGTGCTCCTCGGTGTTTCGGAGCAGGGAGCCAGCTCGGTGATAAATTTGTCCTTTGATTTTGAAAGTAGGCATGAATTGCGCACTTTCTATGTGTGCTCCAAATGATGTCATCTGGAAGCATGAGTTGTATTGTCTTATATAGCGGAGGAAGTGTTTTGATTCTGGAGTGTCTCCACTCAGCAAAGTCTGTAGTGGTTGTGGAGGAGTGGCAAGTGGTGGTAGAGATACTTTACCAGCTAGGCAGCACATTCCTGGTGTTTCTGCTGGGTATTTCAGGGCTTTGCAGTGTGTGCAGATGTTTGTTAGGGTGCCAATGTTGGCCTCTGGCGCCATGCTGTAGTCTTCTGCAGCGTTGTATCTGAAGGCTAGGCGGTGGAATTGGTTGTGGTGTTTTTGAAGTTTTTTTCTGTGTTGTGACGTCGTTTTTCTGCGCTCCTTGCGCGCTGCTGTTGTGTTGCATTTCTGCGTCTTTGTTGTTCCTGGCTGCGCGCTTCTTCTTGTCGTGCAGTTCTTTGCATTTGGTTCTCAGCTGTGCGTCGTGCAGTGACCTGTTGTCTGTGTCTCTGCTGCGCAGTGTGTTTCTGTTCTGGCGTTTGTTCTGCCTTTTTTTTAAATGTATGTAGCGCTGTGAGTGTGTCGTCCGATGCTGTTATTTTTATAGGGCATGGCTTGTCTTTTGGGTCAGTTTATGTCTGTGTGGAAGGAATGGTTTTTGTTTGTGGTGTTTGTAGTTGTTGTGTGTACGGGGTCCCGTAAGGTTGGTGGGATGGGTTGTGATTGGAAGTTGTGTTGTGTTGTGTGGGTAGGAATTTGCTGGAGAATTGCTCCCTCAGAGTTTGGTTTTGGCAGTTTAACCCTCAAACACCAACTGAAATCTCTCAGCATTCTATCCTAGCCTTGGATGGCTCTTGCCAGCGTTGCTATGGTTACAGCAGTTATGCAAATCCGCCCTTATTGGCAGCCAATCATGTTGTTCAGAATGTAGAGGCTGGGTGAGTCTTTGGCTGCCCCGGAGGATGCTGGTAAATCTAGTTTTATTTTTACTCGTTGTTTTGGGGGCCTTTTAGGTTTTGGGGGGGAAGTTTCTTTGCTACAAACGTACCTTGCTTGAGGCCTATTTCTGTTGGCAAGTATTGTGTTTCTGCGTTGTATGGTTTCTTTGTTTGAGGTATACATCACATGACGTGAACCCATTTATATAATAGATATATATATATACTGTGTGTGTGTGTCTATATATATATATATATATATATATATATATACACACACATACATACATACACAAAGGAAGAATCAGGAGAGTGTCATTTTTGTGCCTGTTTTTCCTCTTTTTGGCCTCTAGAGGGCCTCAATGGTACAGCTAGATCCTCGTCAGGCTTGCACTGCTTTTGAAGTTGCTAAAATTTTCATACCCCAAAGGAACGCCATCACCACCCCAAGACTGTTTTTTCAGTCATGAGGGGCAGAGGGGAAACATCTGGATGACCAACACTCATCCATGTGGCTGATGCTGCAACATCCAGAATGCATAGCCGGTCTTTCTTGCCACATGCCCCATTGCCATGTGCCGTCATGGCATAAAGTGGGTTCTGATTTGAGCTCCTAGTGAGGACAGATTGACCCTCCAAGTGGGGCTGTGCAGATTATGCCTCAGGTATTGCCCCATTTTCCTCAGACTCTAATGAGAAGTCTGTGGGCAAATGGGCAAAGGCTGAAGTACAAAACAAACTATTGCCTTTAGGATGGCAAGTTGGGGGATATATTAGATTTCTGTTAAAACAGAAAAAAAAGAGGAAAATATATTCAGAAATGACTATTATAGTAGCACTGCTTATCAGGCCACCAAAGGCGCTCTTCTCATAATTCAAGTTTGACAGTCCCCATTAAAACTGTACAACTCAGTAGAACCACAAAGGTGATCTTCTCACAATTCAGGACTTAAAAATTGTGTGCGAGTGGTCCTGTCAGGGCCATGCTACTCAGTAGGCCTTCAAAGCTGACATTTTAGCAACTCTAAAGCTAAGTGTCCTTGTTCCGCTCAGTTCCCATGCAAAAACAATCTTCTCACAATTCAGGTCTCCTAGACTGAGGTCAACTGTCCCAGTCAGGATCATACTACTCAATAGGCCCTCAAAGTTGTGATCTTTTCGCAAATCAGGATTCCAAAACTGAAACTGACTGTCCCCATTAAGGTAGTACTGCTCAGCAGGTCCTCAAAGGCAGTCTTACATAATTCAGACTGAATGTCCCCGTTAGGGTTCTTCCGTTCCCGAGTCCCACAAAAACTATCCTCTCACAATTTAGGAATGTCATCCAATGCAATATAGAAAGAATGTTAAAGCCGTGTCCTGATCAGCAGCAGAGGCAGGATGTAATTGAGAAGGTGGGACGGGATCTTCGTCTTAGGGTTGTAAGGATGCTGTACAGACAACATTACTACTCTCAACCAGTCCCTGCCTAAAGAATTGCTCTCCAAACTGCAGAAAAATAATCATATATATGACCCTGTATCAAATATGTCAACAAGGCTATTGACACAGAATTCATGTGAGACCAAAAACATTATTTGGAGGGATTCCTCATAGAATCATAGAGTTGAAAGAGACCTCACGGGCCATCCAGTCCAACCCCCTGCCAAGAAGCAGGAAAATTGCATTCAAATTACCCCTGACAGATGGCCATCCAGCCTCTGTTTAACAGCATCCAAAGAAGGAGCCTCCACCACACTCAGATATCATGAAAGCTAAGATATCCTGAAATTAGCCTTGAATTGACAGCTTCGGTATGAATTAGGGACTAAACAGCACTTCCAAACTGGGTGTGACTAGAAAGTGAGTTGTGCAGTAAACTGGTGGCCAGCACATCAGGAGAAATTTGTTTGTTCCTGCTTCTATGACAAAGAACAGGTCTTTTGTCTTGAAGGAATCTAAAGACATTCAGAATACTATTGTTATTTTTATAGCTTTTAATGGTGAATCTGTGTCTCTTCCAAGTTGTAAAGTATTTCTAAAAATGGCATGATAAAAATAATTTTGAAAATTTCCAAATGCTCAGGTCTGCAGAGACCTAAGAATACAGAGGGGAAAGTGCTAATATATTGCCTTTTTGCATATACAGTATTTCCTGAAACACATCAGGGAGATCTTATTTCTCCAGTTCCAACTCTCCATCAAAACAAAATATAACCTTTCTTGAATTTAGTTGTCCACCCAATGCAAGGTGGACAACTGTCTGAAATCCAGAGGTCTGCCCGCCCCCCATGGATAGCATGCCCTGATAATACTTCTTAATGTTTTTATCTTAATCTAAGAAATTCCCAAAATGGTGAGAAGGATTCCAATGAAAATAGGGCTAGGGGCTGGGGGGTTTTGGCAGGAGGTTATAAGTGACATTTTATTTGGGGCTAGGGCTGTTTTTCTACCTGTTGTCTAGTTTCCCTGGAGCTTTGGGATGAAATGCCTTGCAGGACTTAAATCATGCTGACATTAAAAAACATTTTGGGTTATTTCGGGGGCTTTCAGGGCTGCAAGAACAGGGTCCAGGAGTCACATGGGGTCCACGGACTGCACTATGTTCAACCTTGCCCTAATGGGACCTGTAAGCCCTTTTTATTTATTAAAGCATAAACTGTTACAAATTACTAAGCATGCCAGCTTTCTTTCTTTCTTTCTTTTAAAAAATAAGTTTGAATTTCTTCTGGCTTCAAAAATGTTCTTGAAATGTGTGCCTGATGATTCAGAAGGGTGGTTGAATAACAGCTCCACTGGGCAAAGCTTTAGCCTTTTGTGTAGCTTTTAGCTCCTCCTTGCCTGGCTTCCATAATTCATCTTTTCATATTAAAAAATCTTGATATTTTTGGATTAATTTTGACTCGCTTTAGTATTTCACTTCACTTTATTTCTTGATTAGTCGCTCACCACCAGGTGCTCCGAGCGACTTACAATTTAAAATAGCATTTCACAATATAAAACATTAAAACATAGAACGTCAAAACAGCAGTAACTATTTGATAATTTGTCTGTTTACTTAAATGCACACCCAAAAAGCGAGGTCTTAAGCGCTTTTGCAAAAGGTCATAATCCAACATTTCTCTAACATACTGCGGCAAAGAGTTCCATAGAGTTGGGGCATAGGTTGAAAAGGCTCAATGCCTTGTAACTTCCAGGCGTACCTCCCTAGGGCCCTGTGTTTATAGAAGATTTTCCTGGGCGGAACGAGGTAATACACAGCCCAGTCTACCATTGCTGGATGCAAAAGGGAATCTGCATATAGCCAAGAAAAAATGTGTTCTTGATTCCTACTATCTTTGTCCAAGATGATGCCTTCATTCATCATAATTCACTGAATGAATGAAACAGGCATTCCTCCATCCCTATTCTCATGATTTCCCAATTTAACATCCTAACTTACCAGGCCTGCAGGCCATCCAAAGGGCCCTCGGGTGGCCCGCCATTTCCTGCTAGCTGTTGCCGTCTTTTCCACTGGATAAGTTCGTCATCCAGAATGATTGTCTGCTGTTTACGGAGCAGGGCCAGTGTTTGCTGGTGTTTTTCAGCCAGCTCCTAAGGAAGAAAAAGAACAAATGTGCATGGTTAATAACCAGAAGCACAATATTAAGATACATTGGATAAAGGAATAAGCATGGTTTGCTTTGCTGGGATTTCAGTGTGCTACTTGAATGCCAGCACTCACCACACGATATTGTTGTAATGTCTGTGCCTCCCGGTGCAGCCAAGCTTCCAATGATGCCTTTTTCTGCTGCAAAGTAGGCTCACGGGTCATACGCTCCTGGGGGTTTAGCTGAGCCAGCTGAGTAAGTTGGGCTGGAAGCAAGAAGAAAAAAGTATTACCTTCCCAGATCACCTCAGGCACTTCGTAATGAGAGTAAGAGAAATTTTGTCTTCACAGCTGCTTATCAGTAATGTTGAAAAATCAGCTAAGGAACATAAGAGGTGATACCCTCTCAGGTCATTCAATTCAACACTGACCACTCTATAGTGACTGGTGAGGATTCATCATCATTTCAGATGGTTTTTTTCCTTAACCCTGTCCAGAGATGCAATGTGTATCAGCATGAGCCTTACCTTGTAGACGAAGGCTCTCTTGGTACTGGATAATGAAGTATTCCTGTGTCTGCTGAAGCTTCTTTAGCTGGGTCTCAGTGTCCTGTGTAACTAAGCGGAGCTCCTCGAAGGTCTGGTTGATCTGTAGGTGCTTCTGAGACAGGGCATCAGCCAGACTGCTAGCTGGGGAGGGGCTCTGTACATGTAGCAAAAGAGAGGGACAGAAGACAGTGGTGATCACTCCTGTGAGGCATTTGTTCCTTTATCCCACAACTTTTCCACCAGGTATGAGGATCTCTTAAACCTTCGCTGACACCAAATCTACCCAAAATCTCATTGCAATCACATCTCATTGCAAGTCCATGCATGGGGAGCAGAGAGGGACAAAGAAAAGTGATGGCTCTCCTTTGTTCCCCTCTGCTACCCATGCATGGACTTGTCTTTCTGCTGTGGCCCCCAACTGCAGTGGTGGCGTCCCAGATGCCCTCATCTAGATGCTACCTATGTGAGCTATTATGCAACTTATATCACCCCTCTTTATTCACTGCTTCCACCACAGATATTGTGTCTGAATTCAGGCTTAATAATATATCGCATTCCAGAAGGACACCTATTTTAGCAACTGAAATTGAATGTAACAAAGCAGAACAATTTTAATACATTTAAAACATATCTCATGCTCTCTTTCTCTCCTGTCCAAACTACTGCAGGACTTAAACGCCATTCATTATGCCTATATCTAACTGTCCTCCGAACCTCATTCATTCATTCACTTCACTAAACATAACTTTCCAACCAACTATATCACTTGCCATTCATAAGCCTCATTCAGCCCAACTCAGACATTCCACCAATTACTTTTCACTTACATCTGTGGCCTCTCGGACCAGACGCTGCTCATGGTAGAGGATGTGCCGGATACAGCGCACCAATTCCAAAGGGCAGTGTTCATATGTGTTCTATAGAGAAAAAGAAGCGGCACAATGAAATTTCAGGGTGGAAAGAATGGGAAAGAATAGCAAGTAGCCCCACAGCCCATCCATCCATTATGAATCCTGAATGCAATGTTTCACAGTAGTTTCCCAAATTTTACTACATTCCCAGAAGTTGAAACCCACCTTCAGCTGGGTGGCATAGTGACCCAGTTTGATCTTCAGAAGGAAGCCGTCCTCACCCACTTGATGGTCTGCCTTCTTTTGTAGTTCCTGGATCAGTCCCTCCAGCAACTGAGTGGCTTTGGCACCTTCTTGGGGATTCTCCAGGTCAATAGAGTCCCTATTAGATTAGATACAAATCAGGACTGAATGCATGAGGATGGCAACCTGTGCCCGACAGGGTTACACTCCCCCTGAGAACGCAGTTCCACAGTGTGGGTGTTCTTCTAGACTCATTGTTGATGCTTGAAGCTCAGGTGTCAGTGGTGGCCAGGGGGGCCGTCACACAGTTAAAACTGCAACTGTACCTCAAAAAGCCTGACTTGGCCATGTAGCCCATGCCTTAGTTACAACCAGAATAGACTACTGTAATACACTCTACATGGGGCTGCCTTTGAAGATGGTTCGGAAACTGCCAGCTGCAACTGTACCTCAAAAAGCCTGACTTGGCCATGTAGTCCATGCCTTAGTTACAACCAGAATAGACTACTGTAATACACTCTACGTGGGGCTGCCTTTGAAGATGGTTTGGAAACTGCAGTTAGTGCAAAGGGTGGCTGCAAAATTACTAACTGGGGCTAGCCCCTATTAAAACAGCTCCACTTGCTTCCAGCAATTTTCTGGGCGCAATTCAAGATGCAGGTTATTATCTACAAAGCAATATACGCTCCGGGTCCAACTTATCTTCAAGACCGCATCTCTTTCTTTGAACCAGTGCGGGCTTTGAAATCGACAGGGGAGGCCCTTCTCTCAGTTTCACCACTGTCTCAAGCATAGTTGGTGGGGATGAGAGAGACGGTCTCTCTGTGGTGGTGCCCTGGCTCTGGAATAGCCTCCCAAAAGAGATTAGGTTAGTCCCCACCCTTGAATCCTTCCAATCCAGCCTAAAAACATGGATTTTTAAGCAGGCTTTTGGCCTCTCCTCTCGCTTCTTCCTATTTCACAGGCAAGACTTGTAGGAACAAGGGAGAAAGCCTTCTCCGCTGTGGCTCCCCGTCTTTGGAACTCATTACCTGGTGAGATTAGGCAAGCCCCCTCCTTAGCAGACTTCAATAAAAACCTGAAAACCTGGCTCTTCCGATGTGCCTTTAAGAGAGTGATTACCATTTATCTCATCTCTGTTCCCCCATTTATGGTGTTGCCCCTATAACGCACTTTCCCCCATCATAAACTGAAAGTCTTACCCCGCTGTTTTTATCTATTTTGGGCTCCCCTCATACACATACTTTTATACCTACCTAACACAGGGTTTTATCATTTTTTCATTTTATCTTGTCCATTTGGCCTGCCCATCCTGTTCGTTTTTATAATGTGTGAATTTGCTTGATTATTTCATTTTGCACTTGAAATTTATTTTCGGATGTAATTTTGTTTTTTGTATGCTGCATTTTATTGTGTTGTATTGTATTTTTAAAAGGGCTTGGCCTCACGTTAGCCGCCCCGAATCCCCATTGGGGAGACAGTGGCAGGGTATAAATAAAGATTATTATTATTAATAATATTATTATTTATATGTAGGCCAACTTTCCCAAACGAATTCTCTTCTCTGCCCCCCTCTAAGGGCGGTATCCACAATGGGTTTTGAGATATAGTATGTGTCTATAGTTTTGTAACCTGAGGAAAAGCTCTGGCCTATTTGGCATCAACAAACCAGGATCCTACAGGAAGCAAAATATTTTATGCTTTAAAAAAATCTACTCACATTTCTGATAAAAGCTAAGTATGAGCAAGGGTTTTGTCTAGCATTCATGGTATGGCAGGATTTACCAGCTATTCTTGTCTGTTGTTGTGAATACAGCAAGTGAAAGGAAGCTGTTTGACATGAAAGCTAGCTGGAAAAAATGAATTAATTGTAGAGTCCTTTCATGAGGACTGAGGACCTGCAATGACAGATTCTTTAAAAAATGTTTGGAAAGAACTGTCCAAGAATTGTATGCCAGCTGAGCAGGCACCGACTGCTTAGAGAAGTCTCAAGATAGGATCGCTGGAAGACGCAAAATGGAAGCAAGTGACTGATACGAGAATTAGTACCAGTTTAAAATTTGGCTTGAGATATAAACACCTGGAAGGCACACAAAGCAGGCAATTATCTTGCTTGGAAAACCAAAGTAGCTTGCCAGTCGTGTGGAATGAAGGCCAAAATATATGCTATCACAGGTGCATCATTGTGGCCTGGATTTTTTCCCTGTCAAAAATTATCCGTTACCATAGGCCAGGGGTGCCCGCACTTTATCAGCATGCGAGCTACTTATAATAAAACCAAGTCAGAAAGATCTACCTACCTCCTCAAGGTTGGGGGCGGGGCCGGGGGGTCTTGGCAGCTTCTCCAGGCTTGAGGATGGCAATGCCAAGCCAGAGGCGGCATAGCTAGCACAAGGCTGGCTTGGCATTGCCATCCTCAAGCCTGGAGAAGCTGCTTGTGGAGCGAAAGCCAGAGGGGGGCGGAGCCAGTCTGCGCCAAGCCCCGCCCCTCCCCTCTGGCTTTAGAGCTCCCAGCAGCTTCTCCAAGCTTGAGGATGGCAATGCCAAGCCAGCCTTGTGCTAGCTATGCCACCACTGGCTTGGCATTGTCATCCTCAATCCTGGAGAAGCTTCTGGAAGTGCTGAACCCGGGGGAGGGGGCGGGGCTTGGCACAGCCCCTCTGAGAAACGCCCCATCCGGCTGGGATTGACCTCCTTCGGTCCTAGGATCGACTGGTCGATCTCGATCGACTGGTCGATCTCGATCGACTTCCTAGGCAGCCCTGCTATAGGCTCTCAAATGCAGACGACTGTAGTATGAAAGGTAAGAGGGCTGCAATCTTTTAGGCCCATTGTAGTTCTAACTATGGGAGTAAGGCCTGCAATTTACTTTGTCAGATATATCATCCTTATTTTAATAAGATGACATAAATTGCAGTTGAGGGCTCTATCCTGGACTGGATTGCATGAGAGGAAGCAAAGGGTTAAAATGCCACTGCTCCACACCAAAGTACCAGTACAAAACAGAGGTACCACAAACATATGTGGGAGGGGCTGCCTACAAAATATACTATGCTAGCAGGTGGCAGTTTCACGACTCACAACCCCTAGTTCCTCTGCGAGGCTGAAGATGGCCCTTGACAGCTATGCTGACTTACCATGGCTGGCTCTCAATCCACTGTGAGAGGTAATGGCGGACCTCAATTGGAAAGTGCTGGCCATAGAGGGCTTGCATCTGTCGCAGGGCATCCCCCTGCAGCTGTTGGGCTTGGATCCACACTGCCATAACTCAAGACCTGCTGAAGAGAAGGTTTGTTTTAGATTCATGCATCCTTAGCCTGTGCTGCTCTGGACTCAGCCAAAACTCCCATTATAGATTAAAGCTACATATGCAGAATGTGTAGTTCCTTATGATGCATCTTCGAATAGCTCAAATACAGATATGTAGAAATACCCAGATTCTTTTATAATTATTTAATTTTAACCATTTAATCCTTTTTTCCAGAAAAGGTGAGGGAAAATAAGTATAGAGTGGGTGGATTATGGTACATCTATAGTGATTATAATCCAGAAGTAAAATAGACTGTTCTGCATTCTCTAAGCCAAAAGACCCTTTCTCTAAACTCTAGTAACTGATTGTATAATCTGCCCACTTCATCCACAGATTCTGCATTCACAGATTCAACCACCCACATTTTGAAAATATTTTTTAAAGCAAACTCTCAAAAGCAAACCCTGATTTTTCAATTAATATAAAGGACACCATTTATTTAAGACATTGAACATAATGGGACTTGAGCATCCATGGAATTGGGTATCCACAATAAGTCTTCGAACCAAATTCCAAAAGATAACAAGGGATCACTTTAGTTTTTAAATGTTGTGTGAAAGAGAATGAAAGAGAAAGAGAAAAAGAGAGCAAGAAAATTACCATGCTCACAGGCTCTTTGACTGTGTATGTGCTTCAAGCTTCCTGTCAACTTAATGCTACTCTATGAATTTCATAGGGGGCCGTGGTGGCGCAGCAGGTTAAACCGCTAAGCTGCAGAAGGTCAGTGGTTCAAATCTGCAGCATAGGGTGAGCTCCCGTTGTTAGTCACAGCTTCTGTCAACCTAGCAGTTCGAAAACATGCACATGTGAGATCAATAGATACAATGTTATTGTTTTACTTTGTTTTACATTGTCGTTATGTATTTTAATGTGTTACATTTTAACTGTCTTGATCGGGATTGTCCCCATGTAAGTTGCCCTGAGTCTCTTCGGGGAGATGGAAGCAGCGTACAAAAATAAAATTATTATTATTACCGCTTCGGCGGGAAGGTAACGGCACCCCATGCAGTCATGCTCGCTACATGACCTAGGAGGCGTCTACAGACAACACTGGCTCTTCGACTTAGAAATGAAGATGAGCACTATCCCCCAGAGTTGGATCAACTAGACTTAATGTCAAGGGGAACCCTTCACCTTTACCATTATGAATTTCATAAGAGTTTTTTAAAAGGTAGTTTTACCAATTTCTTCCTCTGAAATATAGCCTTCAGTACCTGGTATTCACTAGTATTCATTCCCACCCAAGTACTAATTAGAAGGGACTCTACTTAAAGTAGAATAACTTCTGCTGCCTTTAAGGTCTCTGGACCTCCAGGTGTTTTCGACTTCAGCTTCCTAACAGCAGGTAAAATGGCTGGGATTTCTGGGAGTTCAAGTCCAGAACACCCGGAGGACCAAAAGGTTGGAACCACTGCCTTAGGGTATATTGCCCCTCTTAATTGTTGAGGCTCCAGGTTAAGAGGCTAAGCTATTTGGAGCTCTTTATTATTTAGAGTGGGAAAAGGAACTAAAGTTCAAAATACACATTGCAACATTCATAACTGGTTTCCTGATGGGACTAAATGAGTTGCTTATATAATTTACTTCTGTGGGGAATTTCTGTGCCCCCAGTCCCTTAGCCAGCAGTAGATGGAAAAGCTTGCCATTTAGAAGGGAAACAAGATAGGAAAAATCACAGAAAGCACACAGAAAGCCTGCATCAATTTCACCAAACAAATTAACAGCATCAATCTCACAGCTATATTTTCTGAAAAGTAACCCTTATATCACAAAATCAATTGCAGATCTTTTGGTGCGTTTATTAATCCTGCAAGGAATAGCAAACAAACTAGTGGCATCTGAAAGGCTAACAAATTTTATTATAGTAAAGGGCTTTTATGAAACACAACCCCTTCAGCTAATGCATGGGATGCTGACTCCTTTTACAGATACTGTACTTATTACACCTGCTTGGATTGGAGGTGTGTTTGTGTATAGTAGGAACCTAACTGCAAAAGCTGAACACCTAGATCATTATATATTATACGATGACCATTACCAAAGGGTATACTGGTTTGAGCACTGGGCTGTGACTCCGGAGGCCAGGGTTCAAATTCCTCTCAGCCATGGAAACTCACTGGGAGACCTTAGGCAAGTCATTTATTCTCTGGCTCAAAACCCTCTCTGAACAAATCTTGCCCAGAAACCCCAAGCCTTATGGTTGCCAGAATTCAACAATAACTTGAAGGAACACAAGACAACAATTAAACAAAAAGTAGTTACATGGTAAATATTGTGACAAATGTTAAGTTTTCCAAGGTGTCACAAGATTTTTTGTTTCTTTGATGGATATTATGGTAACTATATATTTCTTTTCAAAACTAAAAGTTTTTATAAGGAGGTTTATCACATTAAATTGGTATAGCCATAACTTATACCAGTTTGGTGCTTTATATACATTTGTACGGTTTTTCGTTAGATTTGAGAACTTTATGATTCTATAACAATATAGTCTTCATCCATGCGGAGCAGACATGTTAGACTCTGGACAGAGAAATATTTTTCCTTTTCATAACACAAGTACACAAGTACCCGGAGAACATTCCTTGAGATTGACTGATGTGATTAATAAAAGCATGGTTTGATTCACATAACTTAGAATCAACTTAATGGAATTTACTACCACAAAATAGCATGACAACCGTATTTCCCTAAGATAATTGTCCACATTTATGGAAAAGGCCAAGTTTGTTGATGACCAATTGTTGTATAGTGCTCAAACTGCTAGGTTGGCACTGGGAGATGCAAACTGTCATCCCCACTGTGCTATGAAACAAACTGGGTGACCTTGGGTCTTTCTCTGTCACAACCTGACCTATCCTGCTAGACTGCTGTAAAGACAAAGTAGGGGAAGGAGAAGACCTCTGAGTTCACTGAAAGAAAGGTGAGATACAAATGTAAGAAATAAAGGTGTGATGCAAATTAAATGAATTGAATACATATACAAAAGCAGTTTACATGTCAATATATTTTGCTAAAGGGAGCTTACACTTCAGAATCTGTTGCTATGGGGAACAGATTTACTCTATCCAATTATAGCAGTATAATTCTACTTTAACTGTCATGGCTTCAACTTTTGGAAGCTTTGAGGTACTAGAATTCCTCGGCAGACCATTATAAAAAACCCTCCATAAATTGCAAATCTCAGGATTACACAGGCAATGAAAGTACAATACAGTCTATAATTATGTATTAATAAAGTGCCTCAATAGATTGCCTGCTGTTGGATTAAACCAGATAGATAGGCCTTGGGCCTGATAAAGCACAACCGTTTCTATATGGATTTTGGGATGTTGCACAGAGTAAGATATCCAGCCCACAAGAACATGATGATAGGACGAGTCCTGTCACTGAATTCATGGTGCTATTTTGGGTTGGTAGGACTTCCCAACACCAGCACAGAGATGCCAACTTCTATTTTTGCCCTGGGCGACACTCAAGCTTGGCAGTTTATTTCAGGACCCTGGGCATTTAAAACTGGCTTGTATTGTACTAGGCACAACAAATGTTGTGTAGAAAGGACAGATGAGGGCAATCCATCTATAAAAAGCAAGCTGCTGCCTTGTCACGTTTACATCTGAAGCTTGACAAGCCAGATTCAATAGCTAGAATCTTAAGAGATGACGCAATAGTGATCAAAAATAAGGAAGTACCATGCGTTTAGAAGGAGAGAAGAGGAAGAGCCGGAAAATTGCCAGCCGCTGAAGCACATGACATACCACTGCAAGCTCAGAAATAAATAAATGCAAGTATCTTCCGAGCCAAAGGGCAGCTTGGGAAAAGACCAAACTGGACTGAGGAAATGAAAAACATTGCACGAGACCAGTATTACCCACTTCTGTTTCTAGGACATTAAGGGGATGGAAAAGGGAAGTGGTTTATAGTAGAATCCCCTTCTTTTCTATCTTGGATGCACTTCTGTGAACACATTCTGTCCACTCGAATATAAAAGCTGCACTTCTTCCTCTGCAGTTTACAACACAAACGTTCTCTGAGAAGACTACTAGATGCTTTGTGAACCTGCCATGAGTCATGTGAAATAAGATAGGTGATTACTGGAGCAGAGTCTTCTCAGCCTTGTCACCCAACTCGTGGCACTCCTATTAATGGAGAGATCTGCCTGGCATTTTCCTTTGGCACCAACTTTTCAGGACCCCACTTGAATGACAAAATCTGTAGATCAGGGGTGCTCATTAGGTAGATTGGGATCTACTGGTAGATCGCGAAGGGCGTCCTGGTAGATCGCAGGCAAGGCGGGAGGAAGGCTCCGTCTCGCCCCGCAGGCTCCCGATGTCGCCTAGGTGCAGAAGGAGGTTGGACTGGATATCCTTTGGAGGTCTCCTCCTATTCTAGGAACCCATTGTTACTATTATTATCAGAGGCTGAATGGCCATCTGTGAGGAATGCTTTGATTGTGTTTTTCCCTTATGGCAGAAGGAGGTTGGACTGGATGGCGCCCTTGGAGGTCTTCTTCTACTCTAGAAACCTATTGTTGTAGTTACTGTTATTATTAGTAGTAGTAGAAGCAGAGGCTGAATGAATATTGTTGTTGTTATTATTATTATGAATAAATTCATGGGCTTATTATACTCACATTTAGTTGAATTCAGTCTTAAAATATATTATATGGCTCTCACTGAAATAAATTTCCAAATATTTTGCTTTTATGGCTCTCTGAGTAGTGGGTAGGTAGATGATTTTGACTTGGTTGTTTTATAAGTAGCTCGCATGCTGAAAAAGTGTGAGCACCCCTGTTGTAGATGAACCAGTCCCATTATATACAATGAACAGTAAAATTGCATCACTTACATAAAATAGCATAATCAAAATTTGCTTTATGGAGCTTCAAAAATCAAGTCATGGGTGGTTGAATCCATAGATATGGAGGCTTTACTATAGGCAGTTAGCCTTAAGGAGGGCTCCATTGCCAGCAAACCAAAACTTCAGGAGTATTTTGTACCATGCACCGGAAACAGCTATCAGGAGCACAGCCATTGCTGCTGATGAACACCAAACATTCTGCCAACAGAAACAGCTGATTTTTTCCCTTGCACTAATCACAGCCAAGGCACACACAGCAGCAGAACAAACAAAAGGTGACGGCCAAGTCCAATGAAACTTCCTACACTAAAAAGTTTTTATTTCCATTGTAGTCATCTCCTGTAATAGGCAAATTCTTAAACACAAACTTCAGTGGGGACTTATTAGGAAAAGTACAACCAATGGAGAAGGCAGACTGAGAAATAGCAGATAAAAGGAAAACCAGGCAATGACACCAAATTACTCATTCAACCATCACTGTTGCACTTGCTTCCATCATGCGTCATCACTATCAGGCTGAGTCTCTCCTCGTGGTTGTGAAGACCATAATGAAACCTAGCATTATCCCTAAGTACAGGATTGCCACCTATGGTGATGGAAACCTAACTCTTAACAAAAGTTGAGAACAAAAAAAGTGCTAGAACAACAAGCACCAGCATACTGCAGAAGAAGAAAAAAGGAAGGAAAGTATCACATTATTACTTATTATTATTATTAATATCCTGCTGTATATCTCTTGAAGATGACTCAAAGTGGCTTGACATAAAAGCATTAGCATACAATTTAAAATATACAAATATGCAAACATTAAAATACAATTAAACACAAACAGTACTAAAAATTCACAGTTTAAATCCATCAAAATATATTCAAAACGTTTCATGTGCCCCTTCAGATACTGATGAAACCTCAACTTTCTGACCCTACTCAACATAGTCAATAGTAGAAAATACTGGTGATTGCAGTCCAACAATATTGGGAAGTAGTGCTGCTAATGGACCAAACTGGATGTGTCTGCAGGAATATACATTTTCCAGCCTTGATCTAGAAGAGCTCGAAGAAGAAAATATATCACCAGGATCATACAGTTAAGACTGGGTTCTAAGGGATCTTCCACACAGTCAAAAAGGCAGAAAATCCCACAGTATCTGCTTTGAACTGGGTTATCTGAGCCCACACTGCCATATATTTCAAAGAAGAAATTGTGGGATTTTATTCAGCTGTGTGGAAGGCGCCTCTGATGCCATGCCATCACGGTGTTTCCCTATTCTAGTTGATTGGTGCCTTCCCTGTGTGTATGAGGGTTGTGTGTCATCAGCATAATTATAATTAGTGAATTGGTGAAAGAGTTGTTAGGGATTCTGTTACAGATGACCTCTTCTTTTTTCTAATGAAAAAATGGCTTCTTCCTCCATGAGATCAAGGGCCCATAGGTTCAAGGTAGATTTTTGTTTCTTTATCTCAGGGTTCATCATTTTCACTCACCATTTTCAATCAGTTTTCATCTGAAAATGGTATAATTTCAGAAATTAAGGGATTCTGGGATATGGGGAAGCAAAACTAATTTGTATGTGATTTTCTGGCATTTGGGGCCATTTGGGTGAAAATCTCTACAAAATCAACCTAAGTTTTTTTTAAAAAAAATTATGGGACAGGGGGATAGATTCTGGGGAATTAGAGAAACAGAGGGATTGCAAGGCTGTATTGACCAAAATGGCATTCACATGATGTACTTCCCCCACTTCTACTATAGACTAAAAATGAAGGGTTGGGGATGGAGAATTCTAATAACATTTGCATAACATACATGATTACTTATTTCATGCAGATTTGGCCATGGAGGGAAATCTACTGTATGTCCCTGTAAGTAGGAGCCTAGGCTAGAAAAGCCCTGTGAGATGCACTGGAAAATGAAAGGCACCAGCTTTCCATAGCATTGCTGCAATAATAGTAGCCACTAAAATAAAAATGGATGACTCTTTGGTCACAAACTACAGAGTTACCGGTATTCCAAATTGTGAAATAACAGGAAAATTAAACAATGTGCTATAGGACCATCACAAAAACCTAAACTGAAAACTATTGTAAAGAACTGGGTGTTATGAAATATGTGTGATGGTTCAAAGTGAAAATGTTATATACAATTTTAAACACCCTGAAGGGGAAGTGTTACAGCAGCATTAGGACTGGATCAAAAATAGATTGTTCCAGTAAGATAGGACATGAAGATCTGCAGCAGATATGGGGTTCATGTGCCCTCCCCCCATGCTGTGGGAACTGTAGTTCTCAGGAGTCCTATCCGGCATAGCCAATGGTGAAGGATACTGGAAGTTGCAGTCCAACATTATTTGGATATTGTAAGGGTTATGAGCAGAGCTGCTCACATCTGGGGGACCACACCTTCTCCAAACGATTTGCATCCTCAGGATCATTGATTGAATAAATAGCAATTCTAACTGATTACAATGAATGAAGTGGCCATACTCAAAATACAACAGATCCAGATGCCAAGATATCAATAACCATGTTTAAAATTGCCAAAGTGATACTTGTAGAATAAGAGTAAGCAAATAAGACACATGTTATATATAATATTACATTTATGTGCACATGCATGTCAACCTTAAGAGTTTGGACATGTGAAAAGACAAGAAATGTGACTTCTGAAATAGAAGAAAGGTAGAAAGGGACTGGCATTTGTTTCAGTTTCTGGAACTGATATAGAAGAAATCTCAATGAAACTTACAAGTAGTAAAAGATAGGGAGAAAGGTTTTGCCTGTTCTAACAAATACCTAAATGCAGCCAAGTGGGGAAAAAGACTGGAATTGGGTGAAGAAAGGACAAGTCCTGAGAGCTTCTCCCCATGTTAATTCTCACTGTCCCTCCATAAATCACTATAGTACAGGTTGAGCATCACTTATCTGGAAGTCCATATCCAAAACATCTCAAAGTTATCCACATGAGTATTTAAAATAGTTCTACCTTTGTTTTCTGATCGTTTAGCGTACACATATACTTTATTGCATGATGAAATTATTAAAGAGTATAGAAAATTACCTTCAGGTTATGTGTAAACATTATATATGAAACGTAACAGTAATTAGATTTCATGTTCAGACTTGGGTCCCATTTCCAAGAAATCTCATTATGTACAGTATGTTTATGCAAATATAGGTACTGTATTTTTTTAAAAAGAAAAAAATCTAAAGTCTAAAACATTCCTAGTCCCAAGCATTTCAGATAAGGTATACTAAACTTGCAGCTTGAACTCATATATCCGATTCCATTCTTTAAACACAACAAAGATTCTTGTGCATATAAAAATCCGAGATACTCACAAACACATTTAAAATAACTTTTTAAAATAATAATAAAAAACCCAACCAAAGTCATAACAACCAGAAGCACAGGCACAAACTGTTATACAGAACAACAGTCCACCTACAGAGAAATGCAATGGAATAAGGTAATAGCTATGCACTCTACTCATATTGAAGATGAAGTGAGCATGCTTTCTGCTGCTCCAGAGATTAGCACATGGAGCAACAGATTCAAACCACAGGAAAAGAGATTTCACCTAAACATGAGGAAGGCCTTACTAATTGTAAGTTATTTGACAGTGGAATATGCTTCCTTGGAATAAGGTGGCATCTCATTCTCTAGAGGTTTTTAAACAGGCTGGCTGGCCATCTGTCAGGAGTGCTTTGATTGCGTATTCCCACAGCACAATACGGGGTTAGACTGGATGCTTCCTATGTTCTCTTCTAACTATAATTCATGCTGTCAATATATGCAGTGGTGATTTGCAGTGAAAACACAGAATGCAGGTATACAAAATTCTGGTCTCATAAATTATCCAATGCAAAGAAGAAACTCTTTATCTCGTCGGCTATTCTGAGTGCAGAGAATATTTGCTGCCTCTCTGGTTGAAATAGTTACCTTATACCAGAAGTGGGCAAAGGAGAATCCCCCAATATATATATTTTGCTCCCAAATTCACCCAACATGCCTTCTGTGGTGGACAGAAAGCATGTCCACCATGTTTGGAGGTTTCCTACCCCACAGAATTTTTAAATTTCTGCAAACAGTTTGATAATTTTTTTTCTCCCAATTTCCCCCAATTTTTTAAATGTATGGATGAGTGTGCAATTGATCACGTGGTCTCTTTCTGAACTAATACAGCATCTTACCCTTCCAAAATCACATACCCGCATCTAATGTTATAATCTTCTGAATGAAACGCTCCGGGACTTCAGCCTGCCAAACAGATTATGACATTCTTACACATATTTGATACCTGTATTGATTTTGGTATCTCTCAAATAGCAGCTGGTGGGTTCCACTGATGGGTCACAAGTTTGTAGACCTCATCTGTGCACGTGTCCACCAGTAGCTTCATTCATGCAGTAACCTCCTGGGCCCCACAGTTCTTGTCGTTGCTGCCTTTCCAGCTGCCCCCGACAGGAAAGAGTAATTTCCTTCCAGCACATCAGCTGCCACTAGTAAACCAGCTTCCTCCCACTCAATGTTCAACAGCAGTATTCACCCATACGCTTTTTACTTGTTTGGGAAACAAATGCACAAACATTTGGAGTTGTTGCAATTCTGGGTTTATTTGAATGACGAGGACCATGAGGATAAATAAAGAGTGCCCTGGGTATTGCACAAATGGGTCGGGGTGGTCAAATACAAAAACAAACCATGCTCCAATGTGATGCAAGTTCTATATTTCATACATCTGTCCCGGGAGCCGGAAGAGCTATACTGTTCTTTGATTCCACACTATGGCTTAGATCCAGAGAAGTGGATTAAGGTTATTGCTGCAATTCTTAGTCCTCGTTATGAGGACTATAAAGCCCTATACAAAATGATATGAAAGGCAATATCTTCCTATTTAAGTCTGCTTATGTTTCAAGATCCTTGGGAGAAGGTTTTCTCTCAGTCCCACCAACAAGTTCACAGGTGCATCTGGTGAGACATTCTTGGTGGCTGTTCCCAAATTGAGGAATTCCTAAGCTAGAGATAACTTGAAGACAATAACAACACCAACCTGCTCCTGCCACTGTCCTACTGCTGCCTCTGCTTTTAGTTGTTGTTGTTTCACAACACTGCTGTAGAACAAATGAAGCAGCTGTTCAGTGTCTTAGACTTAATAAATCAAGCAGCCACTTCTCTAAAATTACTCCTGTTGCAAAAGAACCCACAACGTGAACTATGTTGTGCTGTTTTCCAAACAAACTAATTGGTCACCACAGGCTATAAAGCTTGTAAATTAATTTGTTTACATAAATGAGAAGAATAGCACAAGTCTATGGTCTTTACTTGTTTCAATGAATTTATTCCAGCCTCTTTATTCAGGATGACCAAGGCAACTAACAAACTAAAGTATAAGAGGACCACCAGACCACTTAAGATAAACAGAAACACAACATTAAATGCAAAAGCCTTTAAAACGAAATAAAGTCAATCAGATAAGTATTTAAAACTTTGTAATCATTAAGAAGAACAGCAGGAAGAAAATCCCTCAGAGGAGAGTTCTTTTAATTGGTAGAGACAACAACGAAATCTTTCTCGTGTAACTTTAGGCAAATGTAACTTGAATACAGGTGAGATGTACCTGTATTCTTATATTAATCTTGATGGATAAACATTATAACAGATGGCATTCTTCCTTTCTTTTCTAGCAAACCCCTATAAACTTTGTCAGAGATTCTATGACAAAGGTTTTCCTTCCTATGGGTCTGCCAATTGAAACCCTCCAATTACAGATGCACTCAGGTCCAATTTAATAAGAGTTCCCTGCTGACCATGGCAAACAACTATTTTCAGTGCACAGAAGCAGACCAGCAGTCAATTCAAATACATCCTTAAGTGCTGAAATAATGTTCTTCCAGACTTGAGACCCAGCTAGCAACTGAGGGGCCCTATCTTTGGAACTAACTGAACCTTTCAGGCAGTTTTCAAAGGTACAGTATCACGTATACCACATAGTAGTAGCAATTCAAAGGCAGTGTTGCATATAGCACATAAGCAAGTCTGCAGATGGTTGCACCAGTTTCAGGCCAAACTCCAGTAAGGAAGCTGAATTCATAAATATCCCCATCAGGCAAACTTGATCCTTTAGTAGTAATATAACAGTGTTCAGAAAAGGCAGAATACATCAAAGTAGATAAACTACTCCATCTCAGCAAGCCTGCTTTTGTTTATTGGCTGCCTTATCTCCAATTTTGATGGAGAAAAATAAGATATAAACCTAATAAATATAGAAATCACAAAGTATTAGTTCTTTGTCTGGTGCATTACATATCCCAGACACCAGTTCAGCATCCCCACTGCCTCACTTGATTCAGATATAAAGGGGAAATTAATTTACATGTCATTCAAATTTTGTTGATAACACCTATCCAAAATCCCATGATTTCTCCCAGTGGTTTCAGACAGATGTTATCGATAGCATGAGTAGGAAGCGGTCATGGATATACACTGCCCCTGAGGGCTACTAAAAAAAACTATTCCACTGCTCCCTTTTTATTGCCCAAAAGGTAAACTTCTACATCAGGTCCTGTTTGAAAAAAGCACTCACCTGGATTAAGAGCAGCTGAACTTCCTCCTCCCTCTAATGGCAAAATTGCCACCAAACCAAAAGGAAGCAAAATATTCTTGTGGGAGGTCCATCATTTTTCTAGCATAGATTACCCACCAGGCTAGAGTGAAAACTGATGAGAGATTCTGTTTATTTAATAGTTATGCAGAAGTATAAAATTCAGCAGATTGCTTATTATCTAGCAACCCTAGCTGAAATTCCTCAGGATACCAAAAGCAATTTCTGCTGATAGATCCAGATACTCAGTGGCTATCCAAAAACACAGGGTTGCCCAGCTGCCACCTTCCTATGTACCCTGTCCATGAAGGGGATATTTCTAACTAGCTGATAGTCCTCAAAAATGCATTAGATTTCATCCAGGCTATCAGAGTTTTATGTGTGGCATAAAGTACTGTGTTCCCTTTTAGCCAATTTTCCATTTACTATCATTCAGTTTCGTTTTGTATCCCAAGTTCTAATTTTATGAGACATAAGTGAGAAAAAATATCTCTCTTCCCTCATAATTTAATAAAGTTATTAAATTCCTTCTCTGACAAAGGTTGGCAGACTGATAACTGAAGACAGTTTTTATATCTTTAATGGTTGTGAAAAAGAGAGAATTTCACTTTTAAAAATTCCCTCTTTTTCTTACATGCTGTACTATCCTTCAATAATCAAAAGGTCTTGGTGACTAATATATTGCCCATAATAGCTATTTGCGAATTAAAGAGGGAACCAAGCTTCATCTGAGAGATCTTCTACTTACTACAAGGTTGAGTCAGAAGAAAGGAAATGAAGTTTCATTTCTTTCAGGAGTGATTCAGAGATCTTGTGCCAGAAACGTACACTCTTTCCTATATCAGTATGCTGAAGAAGGGACAGAACTACCAGTTTCCTCTAAATCAGGGGTCCTCAAACTAAGGCCCAGTGGCCGGATACAACCCTCCAAGGTCATTTACCTGGCCCTTGCTCAGGGTCAACCTAAGTCTGAAACGACTTGAAAGCACAAAACAACAACAATCCTATCTCATCAGCCAAAAACAGGCACACACTTCCCATTGAAATACTAATAAGTTTATATTTGTTTAAATTGTTCTTCATTTTAATTATTGTATTGTTTTAAAGTGTTTTTTTTTCATTACAAATAAGATATGTGCAATGCGCACAGGAATTCGTTCATTTTTTTTCCAAATTATAATCCCTCCCTCCAACAGTTTGAGGGACTGTGATCTGACCCTCAGCTTAAAAAGTTTGAGGGCCCCTGCCAGTTATCAGCGAACAAACAGGAGAGTAATGTAAGCAACTTTTTAAAAAGTTGTGAAGAGCACAGAAAACTCACTGTTGGGATGCCCTTGTGGGAGGTGTAAAGAATCTCCCTGATTTGTTGTGAAGGAAGTGGTGGTATTCATAATTCATGTCTGAGACCCAATGCATTTTAAAAAGTGAAAGCACACATAGGTAAAAAATTACATTGTACAAAAGTAAAAAACATCAACTAATAAAACTACCACTAAAATTAAAGGCAAGCCAGTAGAACAAAGAAGAACAAATTTAATCAGCTCTTCCCCCTGAGCAGTCAGCTCTCAAGATCTGGCAAAAGATCACCTGCCTACAAAGAATAGAAAGGATAGTGTGAGTCTAACATCCCTAGGAAGGGAGCTCCATAGCTTCAGAACAGCCACCAAGAAAGATCTCTTCCATGGTCTTATCAGATATATAGCAGTGGGAGCAGTGGGACAATGGAATGAGCCTCTCTAGAAGATCTTTAAGAAACAAGTAGATTGGTTCTTTATACTGTATAATCTGCATTTGAACCACATAAGACTTTTTAAATCATAACCAACATTTTGAATTGTGCCCAGAAACAGACCAGCTGTGAATGGAGCTGTTACAACATGGAACTTGTGGGGGATTTTTTAAAGGAGAAAAACTACCAGAAACCTACTATTGACATGAGAGTTTTAATTATTACTTGCAAACTTGAGCATTCTCATCACGGATTTCAAGGATCAGTGACTTTCATTCTTCATTGTAGGAAATAAAACACAAAATTAGGAGGTAGAGAAGCAAAATTATTGAATTAATGGAGCCTAGAAGCTATATCTTCATGCCTAGTCTTCACATGAGAGCTTGAAGGTGGGAAATAAGCACCATCAAACACGTATCAATGAACTGATGTTGTGTTTTACCAGAATATTGCTAGATTTTAGATCACCATTTCCATCATCATCAGTGATCACTTATGTCCCAGTCTAATTGTCTTCCAAGTGTAGTGTCTTGGCAGAGGGTCTGTAGGTGACAATAGAGACCTATTCTGCATGTTCTTCCATAGTGATGACATCAATTTCCAGGTAGAAGCCGGTCCCGGTCAAGGTTGGCTTGATGCACCTTCCTCTTGACACGTTTCTCCCCTTCGCCCTCCATTTGTGTCTCTTGGTCACAGCTGATTTCCAGTCAAAACGCTCAAGGGCCAGGGCTTCCCAGTTCTCAGTGTCTCTACCACAGTTTTTAATGTTTAAGCCCATCTTTTAAATGTCTTTTCTTGTCCACCAACCTCCCGTTTTCCATTCTTGAATTGGGAGTATAGTAACTGCTTTGGACACCTATCTTACCAAGAGATTTGTAGGAATTTTCAGAGGCAATGGTGATGGAGCTGTTCCAGGAGTTGAGTGTGAGGTCTGTAGATGGTCCACATTTCACGGGCATATAACAGGGTTGGGAGGATAACCATTTATCCTAACAAACATTCGTAAGATGTGGACACAGGGAACCAGTCATTTGGATAGCATTTTTGTACATGTCTCTGAATGTAGCTGAATTACAAGTACACATTCAGACTAGAAATGTGATAGATGCTTGCAGTGCAATAATTGCAGATTATTTAAACAAACAAAACAAAAAACATAAGGTGCAGTGTGGTTAAAAAAAGAGAGAGAATGCTAAGTTCTGGCTTTCATTACCTGTTTAACAGCAATCTTTTATCACTGGTCTATTTAGTCAATATTGTCTGCTCTGACAGAGGTGAAAATGTCATTCCCATCACTTACCTCTCACCATTCCACTGCTGAAACAGAAAATGAAACTTAATGAGTGATAGTTTGTATATGTGTGGGTAGACTTATGGTGACCCCATGAATTTCATAGGAACTTCTTAAACAAGAAGTTACATAGAGTTTGATTGCCACTGCCTAAGTCTGAATTATAGGCCATAGTAACTGATACTTTGGAACTTTGCAAACAAACAACTGAAATAAAAGTAGATCTTAGAAATTGGCATGAAATACCACTAGCACAACAAAGCTAGGCCATTCACACCACCTCATTTTGGACAATAGAAATAATTGCAATTTAGCTGCTAGAAGAGGAGAAAGTTTAAACTCCTCAGGAACAAAACAGCACATTTCCAAAGTCTTGTTATTGCTTATGTTAAGTTTTATTGATTGTATTCCTTTATAAATGCTGTTGTGTTGTTATTATGTTTTACTAAGCTTGGCCTCATGTAAGCCGCCCCGAGTTCCTTTGGGAGATGTTGCGGGGTATAAATAAAGTTAATAATAGTAATAATAATTGGAAGAACTAGATACCTACTAAACTGAAATATTGCCTCCAGGAATGATACTTGGGTACCTATCCACAAAACCCATAATAAATGAGAATTGAACATTTAAATAATTTTAGATTATTATTATTATTATTATCATAGATAGGATTTTCACTTGTATCAGTTTTTTTGCCTTGAAGATTATTCCAGTTCTGTTAAATATTGAAGTAAAAATCAAAGTAATTTCTGATTGTCCCAAATTCCTATTAAAAATTGTTGATGCCTTCACACACATTAATACTGAAGTCCTTCTGTAGAAATGCTCTAGGCCCAAAAGGCACCAAAAAGAGATGTTTACAGTTCCAAACACAACCAGCCACAGCAGCTGTTTAACTAAACCCTAGGGCTCAACCAATAGATGGGACAAGGTATTTTTCTTTCTCTGAGATGAGAGATGCCAACAAAACCCTAATCCGACTGGGAGATTCCAGGTTAAACCTGTCCTTAATCTCTAACATAATAACAAATCACTCCGGATAAAGCAGCATCTGTCTGCACATATACACTTTAAAATGTGTCATTTAGCAAATACTGACAGACGGCACATTCCCAGAGTTCAATAATATGCATATGATAAAAATACCATCTAGGATCAAACTTGAAAGTCCTTCTGCTTCATCCTGTACAAATATTCATCCTACCTCCAAAGTTTAAGGCAAACCAGGGTATGAGCAAGCTGTACACTTTTTAAAAACCACCATGATGCTAACAGTTAAAACCGGTGTGTTTACCACGATGAGCAAGAACAAGTTCAGAGCTGACTGGTTTTTATGTAGGAGGTCTGGGAAGTACCGCAATAAATCTAGGAAAATCCAGGTGTCTGGCTGCCTTGAGATCCGGTACTGATATTTGAAACCTTTCAATCACTAAGGAAGAAATGTTAAATTCGTGATTCCAAATTAAAATACCAATTCTGCTTCTCCCAAGACTAACAAGTGAATATGATGCATCTTGCCTAAAAGTTGTGAGGCTTGTTGTTGTGTGCCTTTAAGTAATTTCCAACTTATAGTGAGACTACATTGAACCGATCACGGGGTTTTCGCAGCAAGATGTGTCTGTGGGATTTTTGCCTTTCCCAAGATTACTCAGTAGGTTTCCATGCCTGAAAAGGATTTGAACTGTGGTTACAATACAATTGTTACAATAAACAGTTACAATAAACCCAAACACTATGCCAGGATGGCTCTATTAGTGTTGCACAATTTTATAAAATTATGGGCATTTTATAAAATGAAGGCAAAACATGCTTTAGTCAATGCAAAGAACATGGATTAAAACCACTTCAAATGTGTACCAAAATATGCAGAGTTTCCATGTGGGGTTGAAAATAGTATCCTGCAATCTGAAATGAAAATAGACCAGAACAAGAATGTGGGTCAGAAACTGAGAAATTCTTAACTGATTTCCACCTGCCGGTTTATAAGATCTGCCTCTGCAAAGGTAGTGATAAGACATGAAGTCCTTTAAAGAAATGAATAACAGCAGTACTTTTTCCAGAGCAACAAAAATACTTTCTTATGTGAACTTAACGCTTGACATAGATCTCGCCTTCTGGTTACATTGACTTTCCAATTGGGGATGAGATCTTAATGAATCACCCCTGATCTGAGCCTTATTTGCCTTGCTCAAGACCTTCTTGGAGGGTGAATGCATTAAATTCAACATTGTGTTGGTAGTTACTACAGAATCGTTCCACATACACACAGTTTTAGTCCTTCATGTTGGCACAAAGCCAGCTTGTGAAGCCTCCCTAGCCTTCAAGAACTGATTTTAGGGGGAGGCTACAATTGGCTGCAATAGAAAGGAGGCATATCATTTCACTTCTAGTTCTATTGCACTCCATTATTCCACCACTAATCCAACAAGATTCTATTTTTAATTAATTATTTTTAGTTCTGATAATAACTGATACTGCTTGGGGAGAGAGGGGAAGATGCAGCTTAGAATGAAATGTGAATTCAACACAAAACATTTTGCATTCTACATTTGAGCCTACATGGTATAGCGGTTTCAATCTTGGACTAAGGACTCTGGGAGAACAAAGTTTGAGCCCTTCATAACTGGAAATTTCCTGGGAGATCTCTGAATGTGGATCCAAAACAATAACTTTGGATGTGGATTAGGATTTGGACTCTGATTTCTTAATGAATGTTTTTAATTTACTGTTTAGTTAAGATTTTAATTGTGATTTTATTGCTATTGTTTGTGTGGCATCTAATGATTGCCGGCTGTAAGCCGCTCTGAGTGAGAAGGGCGAGATATAAATGTTTGAAACAAACAAACAAATAAATAAATTTCTGAACAAATCTTGCCAAGATACCCCCATGAAATGTTTGCCTTAGAGATCACTATACATCACAAATGAGACTTTCTGCTATGCTTTCTGCAACCGAACTTGCCTATCTCAGATTGGCCTTTTTAGTCATCAACGTGCTTGTAAAAACCATGGGATGAGTCCTTCCTGAATCTTCGTTCGCGAAGTAATGCCGAGAGAGACATCACAAATGACTCAAAAGTACATAATATCTCTTAAAATGAAATTCATGATCCTCTGTCAAGCTTACCAAAATGAAACCCTTCTTATGGGGAAGTAACATAATTTGAGACTAAACCTGGAGATATATTAATAACGAGAATCTACTGTAAATTAGTTACGAGCAATACATCACACCCATTATAAGATGCCTATGGAAGGCTAATGTTTGATTTATCCATAGATTTTAAGGCTAAGTGATATACTTATGATCTAATGAGATATATATTTTACCTTTTATTGATTGTAGAGTATAGAAATTTATGAGTAATAACCATACCTCATTGACAGGTTTTTCTTCATGGAGAACTACTGCTATCTCCAAATGGCATTGGGCTGCAACTCCCATCAGCTCTAACCCTTGTTACCAACATTCAAAGCTGATTGGGGCTTGAAATCCAACATATGAAGGGTGGCGTGTTCCTTGTACGTTATCTAGTCCAGGATTACTTATTCCACTCATGACCCTTTCCACCTGAGAAATGTTTACCTGGCCCTAGGTATATAGGTATATAAAATAGGTATACTAATAATAAATCAACATTTGCAAGGCTTACTAAACAAGCTGATTTCCCTCTTTGTGGAGTACAACCGAATCATTTTCTGCAGAGATCATTATAAACATTGCATATTGTTGCTAAGAGATTGTGCAAATGTGTGGCATTCAGAAACTTTTTACTGTTGCCAAATTTTTCGTGGATCCCAACTCAAGCTAAGGGGACTTCATTTGAGGTCGAGACCCACAGTTTAAAAAGCAATGATCTAGTCCAACATCTGTTCCTGTTTCCCACAGTGATCAAACAGATGATACAAGCAGAACTAAACCTCTCCCACTGTTGCTTCACCACATCTGGTACTTAAAAGCCACACTATCTCTCAGTGTGGCAGCTCCTTTCATCCAACATAGCTAATATCCACTGGGGGATTTACCCTCCCCAATTATGTTTAAGCCTTGTTACAAACTAGTGACCATTATCCATAAATTATGAGCTTTGGTTCTGAAGGACTCAGGCAGTCAGCCCACCAAATTCTATCTTGAGGGAGGATTTCTGTTTTCAAGTAAGTCATGTTGGCAGTATCTTTGTCTAGACTGCCAAACAAAAATCCTCCAAGTTTAGAACTGCCACCTGTCTAAGCAGAGATAATTATGAAGCACAAAAGGAACTTGGGTTATTGCAATGCTATTGCAAGACCAGATATGTGGTTATTTTGGGCAGGGCTGGGGAATGTGTGGCCTTCCAGGTGTTGAATTTCAGTTCCTGTGGTTTCATATGCTACTCTGGTGAGAAGGATTTACACTGCAATGGCTCCTACATCAACAGCATATAGCACAGCTTTCCCCCAACCTGCTATTCTCTCTGGGTGTTGCACTACAGCTCTCATAATCTCCAATCAGAAGCTTCCTCCTCACACCAGCTGGGCAGAGGATAAATGTTGTCCTGCTTGTGTGACTTACTAGTATTGTAAGTTCTGCTATGGAAACTGAGGCAAGGATGGAATCGTTGGGAGCTATAGCATGTGCCTTTCCCATGTGGTGTGAAACTTGGTGCATTTTGCCTATGAAATAGCTGCTGACATGACATGATTACATTTTAGATTTTCCTAATAAAGGCACAGGAAGAGGCCACAGAGGGTTAAAATTTGGAATTTCATTTGAATCATAGTTACAGAGAGGATTTACTTGTGGAAGACTGTTGGAGTAGTAAAAATGAAGCCCATTAAAACAGGTATGGATTGACGATATCTTATGCAGTGTTGCCTATCCTCATAGCTGTAGAGATGAGTAGAGAATTTGGCACCACTCTTCTGACTTATTCCAACATGTCATGACACAAGACCCATCTGTGCTGGAGATTCCCTTAGCGTGAGAATGATATCACTCTGTGATGTTACGCTAAACAAAACAAAAAAAAATAAGAGAGCAAAAAACTCAACAACCACAGAACAAGGAGGGAAAGGAGTAAATGGAGAAACAGAAGGCTAAAAGATGGATGAGAAATAGAAAAGAGGCAGCAGATGATCTGTATAGTGCAAAGAAAAAAAATGCTACGAGATGAAGAGAATCATAGAGGAAAAGAAGGATCAATGACCAATGGCAGTGCAGAGAGATGCGTAACAGTGCAAAAGAGAGAGAATTTTATGAGTTGCAAAGTGGGGAAAAATGCATCCCGGATGGGATTGTGTATAGAGACATATAGGTAATGGAGACCCAAGAAGATATCTAGAGACCTGTGGGTGAGGGACAATATAGACGGAGATCTGCATTGGTGCAAAGTTAAGAATACAAATACAGCAGAGCACATGGCCACCAGCAGCGAGTAATGGGACACAACCTCTATACCTGTCTCCCCATTTTTCCTATCTAGACTCTGCCAAACTCCTGGATTGCAGAAATATACTCCAAGATAAGACAAGAAGAAAAGAAACTGGATGAAAGAAATGAGGGAATCACACATAATTATCTTGTTTGGCAAGCACGAGAAACATTTTAGAACATTTTGGGCAGAGGGAGACACTGCCATCTTGTTTGCTTTCTACTGCTGAGATAATTCAAACATTAAATGTGTTTTGGCAATCTCCTTTCACATTAGGCTCGGGCCCCGAATTTACATAATTGTTGGTCTAATTTAATCAGAAGGAAGGGGCAGGTGTAATTATTTTTCAAGCGGAGACCAAGGATAGTTTCTAGTCATCCACTGAACGGGCGGTAGATAGAGAGGAGGAATGCTTATATTCCTCTGTGTTCCAATTGCTGTTATGTCAATTCCAGAATGACAGAAAGCAAAATTAATACCTGATCAGCTCCAATTACAAGTTACAATCCTGGATAAAATAAAGTTGATTTGTGACAGACAATGGGTTACAATACCTTACAGGTGTAAGATGTTTCAGTAGATCAAGATACCGAGTAGCAGATCCATTGTTATTAAAAGGGAATACTGGAAATGAAAAGTTCATGCTGGGGTCCTGTGGTTTTTAACTGTTTTGATTAAATTTAACTGTTAATTTTTTGTTTAATTCTATTTTAATGTTTGCATTTAAAAAAATTTAATTGTATATTAATGTTTTTATGTCAAGCTGCTTTGAGTCCCCTTTGAAGAGCTAAAGCGGGGTATAAATAATAATAATAATCATCATCATCATCTAATAAAAAAGCATTTACTACATAAATTCATGGCATTCATGGAATGATCTGTTCTTTTAGGGACGACATTTAAATACTGTATTCATACTGACTTCAATACTGTATCCAATGCCAAATTAGACAGCACTCTGTTAAAAGTAAACATACAAGACTCAGTTCTATGGGATTTGTCAATCTTTACTTCTGTGGGCTTACATGATGGAAATACCTAACAGGCAAGGAATATACCCATTACTCAGATCTGCACAAACTCTATACAAATATAGATCACATGTGGGTGTCTGATGATGTAATTGATAAAGTTGAAGACATAACAATCCAGCTTGCCACAGCTTTTGATCACAACCCTTTGAGTTTAACATGGAAATTGGCCAAGCCCGATAAAAGGACAAAGGTTTAGCATCTCCACCTCTCACTGCTTTACAAGAAACCTTTTGCCAAGAATTTACAAAAAACATCAGAATTTTTTTCTCAATGAATGAAGTGCCTGGCATGACTTTCACTATCATATGGGACACAATGAAGACAGTAGTAAGGAGTTATGGACGGATTTCAAGCTCAAAAAGACAAATATAAATGTGTGAAATAGATGAACTCAAGGCCTTGCTAGCTTCACCTTGTAAAAATAAGTTAATTTTATATCAACTTTATAAGGGGGGTGGGAGAGCTGAATTGACTATTTTGGATATCGAATAAATTCAGATCACTTTAATCTTAACCAAAAGGGGTAATTTTGAATGGAGAGAGAAAAGTTCTGCTTTATTTATATATAAATATTTTGTTCTGTACAAAATTTATATATAAACAAAACAGAACTTTTGGTACCCATTATCCCCTCCTTAGATACATTAAAAGTGTTCGACAGGATAGAATGATCCTATCTATTTTGTTTATTGTAGGGGATTTGAAACTCATTTTGTTGATATTGATGAAAGAATACTCTACCTGAAATACCTTATTTAGTTTTGCTTATAAACTTATTTAAGAAATGAAATAATGCTGTAGAAAATGAGCTACATTATTTTCCCCTGCCCCCTCTTTTAAGTTGTATTTTCCCATTGGATGAGAAAACAAAGAACATGCATATAACAGATTATCAATTACAGGTTTATTTAATGGATTAAAAATTAAAACATTGTTGTTGAAAAGGAAATTGTCCAATACAAGAACCACTTGGTTTGATGTTTTAAGCTTGAAACACGGCAAATGACTGCAGGTGCTTCCAAAGCAATGATCAGTATTTGAGTTGATTTGAACTATTCCCTCAACTAGGAACAAGGGGGCCAATTTCCAAAATCTATAATTTATTACTTTTCAAAAGTTAAAACAAGTATAGACCCAACTAAGAGCAACAAAATTTGGTTGTTCCAAATGAGATTTAGATGAAATTATTGACTAACTCAGTATTTCCACTTTATCTCTGCTAAAAGGAGGGGAAGTGCTTTAAAAATGATATATAGGTGGCGTTAGTATCCATTAAGAAATTTGCTGGAGGAGGTGCAGAGAACAAAGAATGCTAGGTCATATGTGGGTAGATTGAGCTTACATTCTGGAATACTGTACTTAAACTTATTGAAGGTATTATGAAAGAAAAACATCATAAAAAGGAGTCAATTACTTTTATTTTCTTTTTTCTGCATAGTAACGCATTGTTAAATAACAAACACTTAAATTTTGCAATTTCTGTTTGTTGTTCATGAGAAAATCACCAAACATTTGAAATATTCAGATGATTTGAATATTCAAACATGGTTCCAAGAAGCTTTTGACTTGTCATTATATGGAAAATTGACCATGAGCATAAGGTATATCAAAGGAAAAAGCAGAAAGAACAACTTTGTTGAAAAACTTTCCAATTCATTGACTATTTGAACAAGGCTAGACTTTGAACAATCCTGTTACATTGCCAGAAAATTTGAAGGACTTCCTGACAACATAGCTATTCTAGTCCTCTCAATAGAAATTTTAATGAAACTAACTGGCTGGACTTTGACAGAAACTTGTAAGTGCATTTGTGAGATTCCTATGTCGACCATTTTCTTTATTTGCTCACATGCCATTATTCTTGATATTTTGTTCTAAGATGGTTTCTCTTACATTTTTTTAAAGAATGTAAACACAGCAAATTATAAGGAATGTGTAGAGCAGTTGCAAAGAAACAAAGGAGTATGCAACAAGACATTGAGGCACCATGGGTCACTTTGAGGTCTGAGCCGAAGAAGCGATGGCTATACCTCAGCTACAATGTTATATGTTGAATGAATTACTTCAGTTGTACACACATCCTATTTTTTTAAAAAAAATCACAGAAAGAGTACATACAGTGATCCCTTGCTACTTCGCAGTTCGCTTATTGCGGACTCGCTGTTTCACAGATTTAAAAAAATATTAATTTAAAATATACATCATGGTATTTTTTGCTGTTTTGTGGGGTTTTGCCGCCACCACTCTCCAAGACGCTTTCCCTCCTCAATCCTCCCTCCCTCCAGCCTTGAAGTGACTTTCCTTCCTTTCCTTCACTTTATTTTAAGTTTATAAAGATTTAAAATAGTGTATAACCACTAAAATAATGTATAAATAGAGTATCCCTACATCATGGTTTTTCACTTATTGCGGGAAGTCCTGGAACCTAACCCCAGCAATAAGTGAGGGAACACTGTATTGCCTCTGGAATTTAAGACAGAGACCCTAGTTATTCAGGAAAATTACCATGGACATTCAAGTAGGAAATACAGTGAATTAATATAAAAAGTGAAGCAAGGGGTGAGTAATGAAAGGAAGAAAATATTATATACTCATGTGTAAGTCTAGACATTTTCGTTTAAAAAAGTCAACCCCAAAAAACTGAGTTGACTTATCTATGAGTCAATGAAAATATTGCAAATTTATTCCAATCAGAAAAGGAATCACCTCAGAATAAAGTTATGACAGGTGAGAGCTTAGTCTGTGCCAGGAGAATCTAGTAGAAGCAACAACCCTTCTATACTATCCTCCATGGCACAGCTTTTGGATTTTTTGAATGCTTGGGTGGGGAAATTGGGAGGCAGGGGTGACTGTGCTAACAGTTTCCCCTCTCTGCAGAAAGACCTTTAACTTATCCATAAGTCACACCAAAGTACATAGTTTTCACCTTAAAATATGCCTTTGACTTATACATACAGTGAGTTTATAGATGAGTATAAACAATATTTCTGTTCTACATAAGCACCTTTTTCATCAAGATGATAAAAGCCACAACTGCTACTTTGCAGACAGAACATGTAGATAGTCCCAGAAGTGTAACCAATTTTACAGTAAGACCTTAGCATATACACATATACATCTGTACATGTATTCTCTTTAGGATTGTTGCCAGATATATGGGATATCACAAGACTGGTGTGGAGGGATAGCTCTCTCTCTCTCTCTCTCTCTCTCTCTCTCTCTCTCTCTCTCTCTCATATATATATATATATATATTTAGTTGTTATCCAAAACAAAAGGAGAAGTTTATAACTTTATAGGAACTTCTTTCCACCTGATTCTACAATTGGAGTATAGGCAAGTATTTCCATCCATGTCGTGCCAATACACACATAGCCCTCTATTTCACCCCGGCCACAGGAATCATTACAGAATCAACATGTGGTGAATGTAGCTTGCAAGGTGAATGCAGGAGTATTTAGAAGCATCTATTTGGTTGACCGCATCCCCTTGTACAAACCTGCCCAGGCCCTGAAATCTTCAGGAGAGGCCCTTCTCTAGGTCCCACTTCCATCTCATGCTCGGTTGGTAGGAACGAGAGAGGGACTTATCAGTGGCTGCCCCACAATTCTGGAGTTCCCTGCCCAGGGAAGCCAGAATTGCCTCCTCCCTGTTGTTCTTCCGGCGGCAGGTTAAAACTTTCTTATTCTGACAGGCTTTTAAAAGATGAAGGGGTTTAAGATCAAGTCAGGAGGTACTGTGGTTTGAATATGTTTTGATGGATTTTAACTGTTTTTAAGTGCTGTTTGTGTTTAATTCTGTTTTAAAGTTTGTATAGTTGTATATTTTAAATTGTAAACGAATACTTTTATGTCAAGCTGCTTTGAGTCCCCCCTTTGAAAAGATAAATTGGGGTATTATTATTATTATTATTATTATAAGCATATACAGAGGGGATGGTGAAAATGGTACAGTGTTGAGTATATGATATTTTTAACACGTGCACATACATAATTGGAGTTCTTTTAAATGGGGTTCAAATCTAAACATGAATTTCATTTATGTTTGATATACAACATGTATACGTAGCCTGAGGGTAACTTTATACATAATATTAACATGGAATTTGTTGCATGAAACAAAGTTTCTGCACGCCGAACCATCAGAAAGTAAATGTTTCACTATCTCAGCCACCCACATGGACCATTTTGGATTTGGGTGTATTTTGGGTTTTTTAATTCTGGATTAAGGATACTAGACCTGCATCTACCTTTCCCCCCAGGCATACCGTAATTTCCTTATCAGTTTAGAACAAATTAAATTTGTAATCACTGTGGTATAAATGCATTTCTAGGCAACTGGGAAAGAAAAAGAGTTAAAATTGGAAGATTCCGATATGGAATATAACTATCAACAGGTTTATTTAATGTACCCAAAGAATTGAAATGGTTTGACAGTCACAATCCATGGCACCCTCCCACCCCAATTAAGACCTCTGTTGTCACCTAGGAACACTACTTGATGTTTTCTTATTAGCACAAAAGAGGTGCTGATGAGAAAGGGATACAAAAGGAGATCATAATGAGTGCAGCCAGAGCCAGCAGCTAGAGACGTCACAAACACGCAAGCTTGGCAGTCAGGGAAGGTCACAGCTTTATTTAATTTTTAAAAAAACAGCACGGCTATTCTGAATTGCTTTAGAGCATGTTGCCTATTTGTGCAAGATACAAAAATAGGCAAAAGTTTCATTGGTTTCCCTATGCCATCTAGAAGATATCACCAAGTAAGCATGCAAAACATCCAACTCACAGAATTAACAATAGGACCTTAAACACGAAAGCAATGTACCGAATGTACGGTCTTTAAAATAAAAACAAACACTCTCCGCATGTTGCAAGAGTTCACAGGAGCAGCTTTGCTGCGACCAAGAACAAAAAGTATATTGCCTGCATATACTTTTATAAAGGAAGAGTGGCTGCCAAACTTACCAACAATTGTATGAACCAAGAGCACTCCAAATCATGGTACAAAAAAGCTTACAATTTTACACTGTGAGAAACTGTTAACATCAAGTTGGGAAACCAACGTACTTTCTCAAAGATAAAAACATCAACAATAGACTGCACATACAACAGGGGACTATGCACAGTGGAGACAGCAGATTAAGCAGTGCTTTTGAGTTTTGCAAGTGAATGAGAGCACTTGCTATTCTACAGTCTGGGCTACTCAGATGGGGAACCCTGCTTTATCAGCAGCTTGAGCCTAGCTATATCATTCAGGAAGCGGTGCTTGCAAAGAGCCACCCCCAACACTTCCCAGAATTGCAAAGAAGAACAGTTAAAGGCGACGCACCTTCTATCAGCTGACAGATGTTCATGTCTCTCCTGGCACAAGAAAGCAAGCATTTACTGAAAAGCACACCACAGAACATGCCTTCTTGCCAAGACGTATTTCCTCCAATCCCCTGAAGCAAATTCGTGCACAAAGCAAAGTAACAGCGCTGTTCCATCAGTAAATGTAAAATTTCCAGTTCAGCAACACCCTTAAATGCATCCTCTGCTTTTCACCGATCTACTTTTTGGTGATCTGTTACTATGATCAATTTAAAATTTAACAAGAATCTACACATATGGATTTCAGTCTATTTTGTCATATTTGTGTAAACTTCCACACATTTTTCTGGCCACGCATTACTTTTTCTCTTAATCATTTATGCTATTCAATTTCCCCCATGTTTGCAAGTGCATTATTTATGGTTTCTTTTTGGTGGTAAAATGCATTTGCAAGCTAAAAAACACCCCCCCCCCCTTGGGTTCCGCAATTCAAGTTTTTCCAGTTTTAAAGTCTGGTTCTGAACCTGTTGAATGAGCAGGGACACATGTATTATGATTGTGTATGACAGGAGAGACTTGATAAACTGCAAGTCACTTCTGGTGTGAGAGAATTGACCTTCTGCAAGGACATTGCCCGGGGGATGCCCGGATATTTTGATGTTTTATCATCCTGTGGGAGGCTTCTCTCATGTCCTTGCATGGGAAGCTAGAGCTGACAGAGGGAGCTCATCCACACTCTCCCTGGATTCGAACCTCCAACCTGTAGGTCTTCAGTCCTGCCAGCACAAGGGTTTATCCCATTGTGCCACCAGGGACTCCTATGTATTATGATCAACAGTAATATCACAACATGTGTAAGCTTTCACTAGAATTTCATTAAAACACTTTTCCTGCATTCTGGTTGATTCTAATAAAACGTTGGTTTAAAAAAAACCCTAGGTTTTATTGCTGAGAGTGAATAGCAAAGGTTTGAAAAATTAAATATAGATTTTTAAAAACTGGAAGTGGGCATTTAAAGAAAATCTTGGCTCTTAAATATCAACAGACAATAATTGAGGACAGAATCACTCAATGTACTTTCTCATCTTACTCATGAACAGAGTCAAATGGGGATTTCTGGAAGAAAGGCTTTAATGCTCAAGTTTCCCTTTGTTTAACACACTAAAATATATTCTCTGGTAGCACTTGGAAATCACAAGTCAGAACAGACAGCATTGCTGCCCAGGTCAGAATTCAATGAATGAATCAATTAAATTCCTGTCATAAGCAAACTCATATATCAGAATTCAGACAGTTACCAGAAAGGCCTTCTCTCCCACACAACCCCCATAGCACTTGACAAACACCAGACATGGAAGTGAAATATTTCCTGATTAATAAAATGTTTAGGTTTTGTTATTATATATCACATATAGAGAGTAAAGAGGGAAATCCGAAGCATACTCAACGGACTTTCATGTTAATTATGAGCAAACACATTATTACTGGGAAATGCTTATGGGTAAAATGTGAATTTTGAGTACACAAAACCTTTGCCATGGAAAACCTTTGCCATGGAAAACCTATGACAACCACACTAAGATAATTGTGAGGACATGGTGTCCTATCAAGCCATTTAATCGCCAACTCAAACTAGGCTAAATGGGGGTAAAGAGATTTGGTGTACCTGGAAAAAGGATAATTTCCTCATAGGCAGCAAAACCACATCTTGTTAGAAACAACATCAAACTGGCAAAACCAATGAAAAAGAATGAGAGGGCCGTTCCATGGAGCCCTTTAGAACAAAACAACTCACTCCATCTTCCATGGAAATTAATATATATATATATAGACAAGTTCAAAGCAAGGAGGCAAAGGCCCAAGCCACAAATCAAAGACTTGGCCTTCTTTCTGTATGGTCCGTTCTTTCTGCCTACATTTCACAGTGGTAATCTCTCAGTTTCCTTCTTCCAATTTTTGAATTTGTATGCACCACATCCCTTAAAAACCCACACAAATCTGAATATTTAAACACTGGAATTTACAGATGATATGTGTTATACCATTTAAATTAAGATCTTATTCCAGTAGAGTAAAAGAGCAGAAAAGGAACACACCTCTAAGACTATCTTACAACAGGAATGGTATAAGTGAAGGTGGGAGGTGTACCTATAAGTCACCTGTGTTTTATAATGAAAAATCAGACCATGTAAAAATAATAGAATTAACTTAAAACAATGTATATATTTTGAAAGCATCACACATATACACTGTCTAGTAAAAGGAATTGATTGTTTGGTCAATAAAGTTCAAGAATTGCTGGTAGTGGACCACACAGACAACCATCAAAGGTTACAGGACTGTCCTTTCCATCCCTGCTGACATCTGCTAAAACTGTAGTGAAAATAAAATTCTGCTTTCCCCTTAGCAAAATGCTTTTGTTTACAAGCACAGCCACACTCCTAGGACACTTCCAAGAGAACAATTTCACTTGTAAACAAGACAGGCAGGAGCCACATGTCTTGTTCTACAAGGAAAGCCAGGGTTTACTTCTTTGCCACAAGAAATTCAATTGAGTCTAGAGACTGACTGTTGCCTATCCGTGGGCTATGTAATGCCAAAGAAACTCACACTGAATTCCAGATTTAGAGCTGGTATTGAGAGACAAAGCCACGTTTATTTCAGTATAAAAAGGGACAAATAATATTCTTTATTTATTATCTGCCCTATCTCCCCGAGGAGATTCAGGGTGGACTACAGTATACATATATGGCAAACATTCAATGCCATTATACAGTTAACAAAGACAGACAGTACACAAACAGGTAAAATATTCCCATCTTCCCTATAGGATCACTGAAGAACAGCATGACACCTATATCCATGGGGGATACCTTCCTGAACTTACCATGGAAACAGGAAACTCTGGATAATAGTGAGCAAATCCTACTGAAATGAATAATTTCAATAATAGGTTACCATAGAGTCATACTGGAATAAAATGTCTGTAAAGAAACACATATACAAATTGACAGTTGTGTGAATTCAAACACAATTACGGGATGATGACTAACAGATTCAGTTTCAATCCATTTCCAAGTTTGTCTGCCTGTCTACGGGCATTTTTTCCCATGGATGTTATAAAGTATACAAGGGTCATAAAAACTTGACATTAGAGGGGGGGGGGTCCCAACTTTACACCCTGCTTGGATTCCTTGCAATTCTATCAAAATATCAAAATTTTGTTTAAAAGTGGATTTCTCCTCAAAATGTCCCAAATGCACTAAAATGCTCTTGAGTGGAGTAGGAAGGCCCAAATACATATCTTCGTGTACAATAAGGGCATCTAAAATCTCCCAGAGGTCTGATGCGGCCTCTCCAAGTCTGCATTTTCCTATTCTACTTTTCTAGGTCTCTCTTTACCTCTGTCACTTCTAGCCTTTCTTTAATATCTATAACTTTGACATTCACACATAAGAACATAAGAACATAAGAAGAGCCATGCTGAATCGGACCTCAGCCCATCTAGTCCAGCATTCTGTATCACACAGTGGCCCCCAGTTGTACACGGGGATCTCGAGCAGAAGGGAGGGCAAAACCCTCACCTGCTCCCGACCCCCCCACAACCAGTACCCAGGGAAATCCTGCCTACCTCAACCAACTCCGAGGTGGCACTTGAATGTCCTTTTCAGTAACTACCGATACACTTGGTATCCATGAATCTGTCTAAGCCTGATCTTATTGCCTGTCAGCTCTAACATCCTAATGTATTTCACCTCTTTAAAAATTCCTAAATGCTATATTATGAAATTAGACAGGTATTCTGACAGGCTAAGATATGGCAGTCTTCTACCTGCTGGCATTTACTAAGAAACTTAACTAGCTAATCTATGCATTGTCATTCACAGTATCCTTCAGTCGGGGGAGGATGTGGGATAATTCTTGGAACCACTTGCTATGGTGCCTAATCCAAAAGGTAATTTTCCCATGTTCTGGTTCAAAGAGAAAAAAAATAACACAAAATGACACAACATATGATGGAAGTCCATCAAAAGACCAAAGCACATGAGGATCTCTGTGCTGTTCACATGAATGACGACACAAACAGGAAGCCTATATGAAAATGCAATGAGGCAAGGTACATGATAAAGAAGTAAATGAAATACATTGAAAAATAAAAGCACAATGTATTTCAGGAGATGGCAATGGAAAACTATCTGAGTACTTTTTATGTTAAAAAAACATTATGAAATTTACAGCGTCTCCTTAAACTGACAAATGACATGAAGACATATTCACATATATATGCGCCTATTGCTAGGAGTATAAGGGCCTAAAAGAATTTAGGAGGGAGATAAAAAGAAAGACAAAAGAGGCAAGGAGAAGAACTGGCTGATAGAGTTTGTACAGTGGGTAAACATATGGTAGCTCTAAGCTTTTGCCAGAAGCATAACATTTATTTCACAAATATATGATATATGCGGAGCTTGTACCCAAAATTTGCCAAATCTATCTGAACAAATTTTACAAGAATCGAAAAAAAGTGCTTTGGATATGCATTCTTCTGCTAGAAAATGCAATTTTCCTAGCCCTGTATCAAAGTATTTTGATACATTTTGATAGTTTTGATCTCTATGTTATATTTTACCCATTGGCAACAATGTGCTGCCACGGATTACTCATTTTTCTTTCCTTTTTTGGATTTGATTCCTTTGTTGAAACAAACTGCGCATATGTGCAGAATAAATACAACAGAAAAGTTTTTGAATGAGTGAACTATGAATTAAGAAAAGTCAGGTTTGTGAGCTCAATACTGTAATGCTGAACGTAGCTAATCAGCCAGGTCTTACCTAGGAAGACCAAGAGCTCGAACACTGTTCCCATCCTAAATGTCTCTGTGTCATCTTAGATCGAATACTAACATTTAGGAAACACTGTATGAACACCAAGCACAAAGTAGCTGCACGAAGTAATATTCTGTGGAAACTTACTGGTAGTCCATGAGGTGCAGACCCAAAATTAATAAGAACTTCAGCCCTGACTTTGTCTTACGCTACTGCCGAGTACACCTGCCGTGTTTAGTACAAGTCTGCCCATGCGAAGTAGGTGAATATAGCACAGAACAAAATATGTAGAATAATCACAAGATGTTTCAAACCTGCATCTATTGACAGACTCTATAAGCTAGCTAGCATTATCTCCCCGATGTGCAGTGGGAAGTTGTTGCCAACTGTGAGAGAAATAAGGTTGAATACTGTAAAAGCCATACACTGCATGGCTATCAGCCTTCTCCCAGTAGACTAAAATCAAGGAAAAGTTTCATGAGAACCACAGCTCCTCTTAATGTTCCCCCATCAACAGCAAGAGTATCCCTCTGGGCAGTTAAACCAGGAAATCCCAAATGGATGGCCCCCCTTCAGGGGCAAACCAAGAATGGGCAACTTGGAAGTCCCTGAACAGACTCAGAAGTGGTGTTGGGAAATCAAAAGACAACCTGACTAAATGGCACTACCTAGAAGAATCCCCCACCTTGTACGACTGTGGAGCAGAACAAATAACTCAGCATCTGTATGCTTGCCCACAATTCCCTGACTCATGAACAGAGGAAAAACTGTTTAAAGTTACAGACAATGAAGTCGCTGTTACTCGTTTTTGGTCTAAAATTATTTAGCTGCTTGTGTTCCCTCTATTTTATCAGTTTTATACTTGTTTATTTATGCAAGGTTTTTGACACGAAATACTAATAGCCAGGTCTATGGCTGGAGGTCTGTGGTGTACTGAAAAGTTGTTGGTATTAACCCCAGAAGCAAGCTAGGGAAGTATTAAGATGGCTTTGTAATGCATTATTTTCATTTTAGGTAGAACTTTCTTGAAAGACCCTCATTACAACAGAAGATGTCTTCTGTCTGCCTTTCCAAACCAAGTTAAATGGAGGTCTACATTGTAGGGTAATTACCTGGCCAGCTGTATTGTTCTGTTTCCAGTGCTCGACTAAAAGACTCCTAATTGATCCTTCTATAGCATGTGACACTCACAGAAAGGGAGCAGTCATATTGCCAGCTACATGGGAATTTAAAATAATTGTAGTATGTCAGACGTCCATAGGCTATCATCCTATGACAAAGGGAATTCACTATGGTCTCCTGAATCTGGGGAATGAGACATGCACCTATATCCATATACAGCTAGTTGTTTCCCCATTTTGTTTCCACCTCTATGTCTTTCTCTTATGCCTTGGGCAGAATGTGTGAGGTCATCCATTTCACTACCTCCTTTCTCCATCCTCAGTAAAGCCTTTTCTGATCTGCCCGCTATTTCACCTTGCCTCTAATTGCAGAAAACAGGCATGAGGACAAAAGTTTAATCTCTGCCTTTTCAATTTAAACGTTCTCTAGTAGTGTCGGTAAAGATATCTGGCTGAGACTGTGGAAAGCCACTACTGGATAGGCTTGACAATACTGGGACAGACAGACTGAGTCAACCTCAGTACAGCGCAGATTCATATGTCTTCAAGCACCCAGCCTTCCAACTCAGCCCTGCATTGTCCATAATTGACCTTTCTAAGCAAAGGCAGTGCTAGCTAGCCCTGTGCTTCACACAGCATCTAGTGAACAAAACACTACTTTAGTTACGTTAGGTGCACTTTCTAGTAGTTAGGAGTGCGAGCTACAAGATCTAGATATCTACATGATCGATAATGGAAATATATGCTGCAGATTCATCATTTCCGGGAAATCAAAACTCTCTACAAACGTAACTCTAAATCCAAAATTTCAAAACTGCTTGCAAATATGTTCACATACGTATTCTACTTATCCTGCATGGTTGCCTTGTTAACCACTGAAATGAGTAAGAAAACATGAAGAGAAGCAAAGTGCTTCCCCTGACCACAGAAAATCCTGGTCCCTTTTTCTTGGGCTTCTGAGATTTTACTGCTGTGCATAGTTTTTCCACATTACATCTGAAATTCACAGGGTGCTAAATTCTGTACCAGGAATAAACACTGTTTGAAAGCACATTGTGTGATGAGAGATGTACAAAATACATGCCCTCCTGATCACAGTGAACCATAAAAAAGAGAAGCTATGGTCACATAGTCAAGGCTGCTTGCAGTAAACAGACCTTGATGTGCAATTTCAGAGACAGCACAAATAATATTGCACGTGTATCCATGTGCATACAGTTACATGCCTCCATATCTGAAGTGATTGCATATATATGCACAAACATTTATGAGCTAAATACCCAATGCTGGGGAATGAAGCAGTAGAAATGCAACATCCAAAAGGTAAGAAAGCAGTACAGCAATACCTAGCTACCCTAAATGAATTAAAGTCTCCAGCACCAGATGAACTTAATCCGAAGGTGTTAAATGAACTGATAGAAGTAATCTAAAAATCACTGTATTTCTTTGATTCTAAGAGAAACGTTTCCTTCCAAATAGAATAATAGAGTCTTAGAGTTGGAAGAGACCACATGGGCTATCTAGTCTAACCTCCTGCCATGCAGGGAAAGCCCATCAAAACAAACATCTCTAAAAACAGGTGTGTCTTAGAATTGTGGGTACTTTTTATATGTATATAAATAAAGCTTTTTCTGTTGGCAATACTGAAATTAGTATATGTGTTACAAGAGATGACATATTAGAATTAAAGAAATATTGTATTATCATATCCTATAAATTCACTGAAGACTGGAAAAGCATATTTCTTAAGCCGAATTCAGGGGTGTGTTTCATTACTAACTGAGTAACAGAAACATCTCTCAGTTTCATAGCTGAGTAATAACTCATGATTAGCAAGACACTCCCATGCCACCATTACAAGGAATGCACACACATAAGATGGCAACCATGATCTTTACTTGGCGAAACATACAGCCATTTCTCCATGGCTGTAGAAGGATAGCAAATGACATGTTGTGGTGATGCACCAATTCCATGGTTCTGTTCTGTGACAAGTTCCTTTTATCCCTTAGCAATTAACAGAATGAATGTCTCTCAGAGGAAACTGAATAGATCTCGTTATGAGTCACCGTAGTCATACTACATTCAGTCAACTGTACATATATACATAATCACATGCTTCCATATTTGAATACAATAACCATGATTAGTTCACAAACAGGGCAAGTTTGCTTGTTTTCTAGAAATGTGTGCAACTGTTGTATAAGTCACTTGGTTTTATGCCCTTACATGAATAAGAGAGATAGGGCTGTTTGCTCTGTTCCTCTTGGGATTATTATTGAACATGAAACAGTGGGGTGATGCCATAGAAATGAAGGCCTATGTTATTTGAGCCTATGTGATACAAACAGTGATAGAAACTTAGTTTCCAAGCTGGGAAAAGTAAAAGGATTGAGAGGGTTGACATGCACAGTCCCATCTCTAGTTCACCCTATCTGACAACAACGCCAGAACCTAATGAATAAGAGAAACAAAAACTGGCAAAATGGTTGGAAGGGGGAATGGGGTGGCTGGAAAGGGAGATGGATGAGAGCAGGAGAGAAACAAAATTTAAGCTATTTTTCACATCTCAAATGAGAGGGCCAAGCTGTACTTCTCATTGAACATGTAACGGGATCTCCCAACATGTTGCTTTGTACTTAAAGACAACCACAGCAATGTGTGTGTTAGTATGTGACTGGAACAGTGATGCTAGTGAGGTGATCTTTAATCCTTCTCCTTTTTCCATTTTTCCAATTTATATTCCCAATTGATATCCCCTCTCTCAAAAGCCGGTTCATCTTTAATTCTGTGGATCTCAAAGCTACAGAGAACAGCCAAACAAGGAAACCAACATAGACAAAGCTGATTTGGGTTGTGTTCTAATCTCTTCTCAAATCAGAGGCTTCATTCAGCATCCATCATTGGACCAAACTTGCATCTCTTATAAATAAAAATAAATATAAAACACATCTGACTGAACATTAAAATATCCCAAACCTTTACATTTTATCTTGTTTTATGAGAAACAATGTCATTTCTGCAATTAATTATCTCCTCCCCATCTCTGCAATGCCTGTGCCAAATGCACCATTCCTACTGGAGAGGCATATTATAGGTCTAAATTGCTTCATCAATTTTATGAACAGGAGGTTTCTGTTTATCATGTTTTAAGCAATTGCTCTTGCTTTATTGGAAACCCCAAACAATAGACACAGAGCATTTAGCAATGTTAGGAGAGCTCTCTGGGATCAGATCAAAGGCCCATTCAGTCCATAATTCTATTCCAAAGATGTTTCTCGGAAGGCCACAAGCAGTACATGATTTCCATGTCCTTTCACATTCTCCAAAAGTGGTAAACAAGGGCCTTTGGTACTGGAAGTAATACACTAGTAGCTGTGGATAGCTTTATCATTCATCTACTTTTTTTTCTCTGTTCTGAATCTCCTGCCATTTGGCTTCATTTAATGCTCTAAAATGACCACTTTTCATCACAAATATAATTTTTAAAAAATCTCTATGTCTCTCTCATTATCTTTTTAAGCTACAGAGTCTCAAATATTATAAACCTTGCCTACAGAGAAGCTCTTCCATTTCCCTGCATCAATTTGCTTTTGCTTTTCCAGCCATTTTAAGTGCAATGACATGCAATTGCAAGTAGTAGTAGTAGTAGTAGTAGTAGTAATTTTATTGATTAGCCCTTCGGCCAGATCACAATATCAAACAAAACAACAAGTATTGCAAGAACTATGTAGCCAAATCACATATGATCAACTATCTCTAATATGGAATTTAACTTTTTTTCCCTTTTCTATTTTATTCTGAAGTCATCACCCAATGATGTAAGGTTGCCAGTCTGGATCATCTAAGGCTGGAGGAGTCCAAGACAAAACCAAAAAATTGAAGAGAGTCTCTAGTTAAGGATTAGATGTGAGGTACCAACCACAGTGATCACAGTTTGCCATTCATTCACACAAACACACATTATTTTTTCCCAATTTGTACAATAGGACTTAGACAAATGAAAAATAAGGAGATGATTTGTTCTCACTTAAGAGGACATAATAAAGAACATTTACTCCAGCCTACTTGCTTCTATCCGGAAGATGAATGCAGAACAGATAATGAGCCCTGACACCACAATGACTGCAAGGAGAGGGGAAAGCTATCAAAATAAATATGAAATATTTGAAAATGTGCAAATTACAACAAGAAATAAAAAAATCAATTAATTATTTCACATTGTGCAAGCTGCTACTTTAAGAGCTGAGCTGGAGATTTTTTTCAGTCTGATGAATTTACATCCTTTTTTCTTCTCCGGATATGGCCCATGGAAACTGGAGACTTAGAATAAGGTCCTGGGATATGCCAACCTTACAAAGAGTACACATGTTTATCAAGCTATAAATTGCTATTTGAAGATCCCTTGCTTGATCAGTTAGCACAAACTCAATCACTATTGACAACTGTGTGAAATTAGTACCTTTTTGTCCAATGTGTCTCATTTTATTTTATACTCAAACTCATTTGCTATTATAATTTCAATTGACTGTGCCCCAACTCCTTTTGGAGTTTCCCAGCATCTCTTTTTGCTATAACCATTCTTCACTAGTATCTGTAAATCTGGAGAATTACACTTAGTCTACAGAAACGTATACTACTGACTTCATTATCTCGGTCTCTAAAGTGATACAAGTATCTTTGCATATTCCAGACTAACAAATTTATGTCTTTGAATTCAGTCAGCAAATCTGACATCCTTGCTGGCCATTGCCTATCTTCTTTGTAAACATTTAAAAACACCAGACTTAATACAGATGCATAAATAAATAGATTGCATTAGCAATCCCATGGCAGATGACATGGAGTAGAGAAAGGATCTCCCGGGCATAGATTATTTTTTGATTGATGGCTCAAACTATATTATAATGAAAGGGTAAAGTGCAGATATTCTTTCTAATCCTCCTCATGTTTTGTGGAAGGAAAAAAGTGAAAAGAGTGATGAAAAGAGAAGGAAGGGTTATTACAAATGAAAGATAACACTGTCTGAAAGCTGCACATTTCTATCAATGAGGCAAGATGGTTAAGCAATACATGCTGCAACTAAAATCACTTACAGATTTTTTTTCAACTAATAATAACCGAAGAAGAATGTAATCTTCCCTATTTTTCCTGCATGGCTTTAAAATGTTAAGTTTAAAAGACAAATACATATAATATTAATCAGACAGCTTGACATTATGTACATCTTCTTAAAATTGTATATAGCAGCTATTAGAAGGGGGATTAAGATCAGATTCACAGCATGTGGGGAGGGAATTGAAACCCATTAGCCCACACAGCATGTTCTGAAATTACTACTAGTTCCAAGAATAAAGCTTTCATTGGCCCCAGTGGATGCCTCGTTTCTCAGCTAAACAGTAATTGGGGACAAGACACCGAAAGTAATGGCAGGTTCTTTTCTCCCTCTGAGAACAAGATAGTGGCAGTTGCGATGTAGGGATATTTCTTTTTCATTCTTATGAAAATATTTTATATTTTAAAGAACTTATTTTTTTAAGTAACACCATTAAATCTTTTAAACTATGAGACAATCTGCTTCCCTAAACAAAGAACCAGGAAGTGATGGCAAAACACAGCTCCAATCACAGAGATAGATCTTCTCTTCATTGCAACAGAATTGTCAGTAACAAGAGGTGGAGTAAGAGCGACCACAGAATGCTACAAAGCCAGCCACAATAGTTTGTACTGAATTTTACCACACTGTTAAAAAGCAGGCAAACTTCTACCTCCCTCCATTTATCACTTAATAAGTTGGTACTCTCTATTCACTCATTCTGACTACGCAGGAAGAGAAAGTGTATAAAAATGTTGGCAAGGAAGTAATGGTAGTAATGCTACTTTATGTTGGAAAATTATAGTAAATCCAAGGGAGGGGGATTTCTTCTGGCTAAGAAGGAACTGGATATAGATGAAGGTGGTGCCAGAAAGCTTAGTGGGAAGAAGGAGGCGGAAGAATAATAGAATCATAGAGTTGGAAGAGACCTCATGGGCCATCCAGTCCAACCCCCCTGACAAACAGGAAAATAACACTTAAAGCACCCCCAACAGATGGCCATCCAGCCTCTGTTTAAAAGCCTCCAAAAAAGAAGCCTCCACCACACTCCGGGGCAGAGAGTCCACTCCTAAACAGCTCTCACAGTTAGGAAGTTCTTCCTAATGATCAGGTGGAACTTCCTACCTGTAGTTTGAAGTCATTGTTCATTGTACCTAGTCTCCAGGGCAGCAGAAAACAAGTCTGCTCCTCCTCACATATTTACACATGGCTACCATGTACCGAATAGACAAGAAAACGAAACAGGTATGAGAGTGGGCAAGATTCAGAAGCTTTATAGAATAATTGATGAACGTGAAAATCGGCTGAAGGGAAAGAAATGCAAAACTGGGAAGTGTTGGCAAGAATTGAAGAAGCAAGGGGATTTTGAAATTTCATTTCAATGGACTAAGAAACCAATAAGAAAGCAAAGTCTATCCTGACAAACAGAACAGAACTCCATATGAGATGCTTGATGTAACTAGCCATAGCTTTGCTGACATATAGCTAATCTTTTAGAATTATATTCGTCATCAGGCTAATTTTATGGCACACTTTGTTTTCAAAAGTTCTTGACCAGTCTTTAGAAACTGCTGGCTCACATTGCTGGCTTCTGCCTCCTTCCTATTCCATCAAAACATTTTGTCAGATTTGGGTTCTGAAAGAAAATGCAAACCACAACAAAAGCAGACTACAACATCCTTGGCCACAGGGTCTTAGGGAAAATATTAATTTCACTGAGGATGCATAAAATATACACAAAGATCAAAGGTAGGGGAAAGAAAAAAATAAATGACTGAAAAAGCTCATACCAAAAATAATTAGGATCTACATTAACATGAGTTAGGTTTATATACCACTTACCTCCCCTGGTTCCTTGAAATTGACAGGAATTCTTGAATATCACTACAAGAAATAAAGGGGGAAAAGAATAAAATTAATGCAGTGCAGTGCAAAGCATTCAGACTCCAATCCCTAACACAACCAGGCTATAGACTGACTGTGGTTTCTTTGCTCCCCTCTCTCAAGGGAAGAAAGCATTTTTTCCCACTCTCTACACATGGGAGAGAAATGAAAATCTCACTTTGTGCAAAACACTGTATTATGAATTCAGCTCACCTTCCTCAATGATAAAAAGAGGGGAAGGGAATTTCACTGGACTCTTCTACAAAGGTGGGTTATATAGCAATCATATTTCAAAAATAACTCAATTAAGAAAAAAAATATGGTCCCTCTACGCTTTAGCATTTTGCACTGCTTTCAGTTCATAAGAAAAATGAGATATAATGAATGTAATATAGTACAAGTCATAAACCCCAATTTGCCTAACATCATTTTATAGTTAAAATCATAAAATATCAAATGGGAAAGGAGTATGAACATCTATCAGAACCATCCATCCCCACCAACTCATTTAATCTAGATTACAAAGCACTTGAAGTGACTGTCTTGACTCTGAAGGAGCTGGAGGAAGTGACAGCCGACAGGGAGTTCTGGCGTGGGATGGTCCATGAGGTCACGAAGAGTCGGAAGCAACTGAACGAATGAACAACAACAACAACAACAACAAAGCACTGCCAGCAGGGAAGACCACTATAAAAGAAACCTGCTTCACCCTTAAGTTTTGGGATCAGGCCCCTCACTCTCAAACCACAAGTAACCCCCCCCAAAGTGATCCACTCATATGTCTAATTCTTAATAACCATTTTATGTATTTGTAATAGTATTCAAGGTGTCCAGTTTCCTTTTTCTTTCTTCTACAATCCTTCAATCTATTTACTGTCTTGTAACAAGAACAGGAGTTTATGGACACAGAATATCAGACATGAAGCAAGCTATGCATTTACTACATACTAGCAGTCAATTAGTCTTAGAAGAAAAACTGAGGTACTGTTCTAGAAACTTTTAATTTGCTGTATCAAAAGACACCATAGTTTAATAATTTGTAGCCTTATTATATAAATGCTACAAATATAGAAATATGTTGTGCTATGGCCACAGTGTCCCAGAAAACACAAGGATTCACCATACAAGGAGACAGTGACAGTAAAAAGCTGCTTCAGTAACTGAATTTGACCTTCCCCGGCAGTTGTTGAAGGCACGAAGCGTCTGCTCATAAAAAGGTTAGCTTTTTCAAGACCGTCAGTGTGTTGCAGTGGTTTTACAGGTTGAGAAGACATTGTTTGGCATTCCAATATCAAAAATACTCAAAAATCAAAAACAATTCCACATGGGTGGCTGAGATAGTGGCACCTTTGCTTTATGATAGTTCACTATACACAAACTTTGTTTCATGCGCAAAATTATTTTGAATTTTGGGTATAAAATTCCCTGTATGCTATGTGTGCCTCTCTATATATAAAAGTGAAAAGATGAGCTTATGTTCCACAAAGGCTCCTACGCGGCTTGATGGATCTGTGCCAAACTTGATACATATGCTCCAACCTAAAATACCGGTGGGATTTCAACTAAAAATCCAGAGGCAAAGGCCCTAAGAATGAATAGATGGATGTATGCAGCGCTCAGACACAATGACAAGAGAGCAGTATATAGAAAGAAAAATTAACTCAGGGGGAGAGATGACAAATGGAAGAGGGCCATCAGGGAGACACTCTTAAGAGTCCCTCACAAAGGTCCAGAACATTGCCATGGAGACGTTCTAAGGGAGGCCTTAGAGCAGTAGTTCTCAACCTGTGGGTCCCCAGATGTTTTGGCCTTCAACTCCCAGAAATCCCAAGAGCTAGTAGCCTAAACTGGCTGGGATTTCTGCGAGTTGTAGGCCAAAACACCTGGGGACCCACAGGTTGAGAACCACTGCCTTAGAGGGATAGGCAAAGATGGAAGCAAACTGGAAAAGGAAGAAAGAAGGCTCTAAGATGACAAAACTTGGGTAATCATTCAGCTCTTAACAGAAATCTATATTCAGGGCAATGTATTTTTATGCATGGAGGAAAATATTAACCTGAGCTAATCTGTGCTAAGAAGCTGAGTATAAAACCATTAGAAAATGCATACCAAGGCAATGTAGAGTAGATATACTAGTAAAGGTATATATGAAACATCAATTAATTTCATGTTTAGACGGGTCCCATCTCCAACATACATTTCTCATTTTGAATGTATATGCATATCAAGGTATTCCAAAATCCAAAACATGTTTGGTCCAGAGTATTACAGATAAGAAATACTCAACCTGTATTACTGGACTAGGACTCACAAGATCTAGGTTCAAGTCATCATTGAGCTATGAAACTTACGGAATGAATTTGGGACAGGCACTATTTCCTAATCTGAACTATGTGAAAGGTTGTTGTGAGAAATTGAATGGGAGACAAGAGCCCTGAGCTCACATCAGTACAGTCCTCAGCTTACTTAAATTGCTGCAAATTGAGTTCAAAGTGTAAAAACAGTTACTTTCATTGGTCAGCAAAGTGAGAGAGCAGAATCTTGCCAGTAGACTCAAACAAAAGGGAACTGCGCTACATGTCTCCAGGTTTTCATATGTAAAGTGTCAGAGGTATGGAACAACACTGATTATGTAAAAACGTAAAAAAAAACCTTTACAAATGAAACTGGAAGGAAAATATGCTATCTCGGGGAGATAGGGCAGAACACAACTAAAGTTATTTAATTGCACTGCATAAGAATTAAGCAGTGATAGCTATAAACTATTAATTTAACAGCGATTGGAATCAACTTTTAGACCAGCTGGTAGAAGGCGCTACCCTGTTTAAGAGTGACTGCTCCACATTTGCCCCTGAGGGAAATGTAAACACAAGTTTCGTAGTGGAAATTATACACAAATTTGATATATATCAATGTGTTGCTTCCTACTGTGTTCCTGAGGGAAATGTATCATGAGAAGAGCCAATATGGCATAGCACACAATACTTCTGGCCATTGCACTCATGTGCAAAGCCCTATTAGAATCACTGAGTTGGAAGAGAACACAAGGGCCACCCCCTTGCAACCCCCTGCTATGCAGGAAAGTACAATCAAAGCATTCTCGACAAATGGCCATCCATCAACATACCTGACGTAACAAATGGCCATCCATTAAACCCACCTGACGTAACAGCCATGGAGTTGAAGTGTGGCAAACACCTTGACCTAATCGGTCACCACCATGCTCCACAAAGCAATAGTGTGCTTCTCAGAAAAACACCCAATAGCATGACTGATGTGCAGGATGGAAGGTCTATACCAGGAGTCCCTAAACTAAGGCCCGAGGGTTGGATACGGTCCTCCAAGGTCATTTACCCAGCCCTCCCTCAGGGTCCACCTAAGTCTGAAATGACTTGAAAGCACACAACAACAATCCCATTTCATCAGCAAAAAGCAGTCCCACACTTTCCATTAAAATACTAACAAGTTTATATTTGTTAAAATTGTTCTTCATTTTAATTATTGTATTGTTTTAAGTGTTTTTTGCACTACAAACAAGATATGTGCTGTGTGCATGAGAATTCATTCTTTTTTAAAAAAAATTATAATCCCCCCCCCCCTCCCCATCAGTTTGAGGGACTGTGACCTGGCCCTCTGTTTAAAAAGTTTGAGGATTCCTGGTCTATACATTGCAGGACAGGATGAACACAATTCATCTGTCTATATTCTGCATATGAAAGAAAAGTTAATGGGCTGCAATTGCATCATTGCAGAACCCCAATATCTAGGGCAATGGACAAGTACCATACACACCCAACAATTTACTTCCTATCCGTACACATAAGAACATACAGTATGTATGTGTGTACGTGGCTGGGATGTCCACTTACATAGACAAGATCCTGCCTCCACAAACAGCTATAGCTCCCACCACTCAGGAGACACCAATGGCATTCCCTCCAATGACACTGCAGGCTATAGTGAGTTCCATGAACAGTCCAAGAGCCCTGCCAATGTACTCCACAAACACTATACTACCCCCGCCCCCAAGTGAAGGCTTTCATACGGGGACTACTTCATCATAGATATTATGGTTTTCCTCCACCACAGACATCCCAGTGTTTCTTTCTCTCCATTAGTGTGGAATTTGCATGGCTCCGCCCACAGTCTTTCCTACTCTTTCCTATGGCACAGAGCAAACACAGGTGAATTGATCAGCAACTACTCAAACTGGAGGGGTTTGGGGGACTGACTCAACATGATGGAAGTTGTAGTTCACCCTGCAGCAAGAAAGAGCACTGTGATCTCCACCTACAATGGGCCTGGACATTTGGCACACAAAACCCCCATGACCAAGGCAAAATACTGGAGAGGTTTGGAAGGAATTCATCTTGATTTATTGGAATTGAAAGAACTGGGATTTATAGTTCATCTGCAATCAAAGAGCACTCTGAACCCCACCAACGACGGACCTGCAACTAACTTGGCACACAGAATCCTCATGACCAACAAAATACTGGCAATCTTTGGGTGGATTTATAGGGATTGTATTTCACTTACATCCAGAGAGCACTGTAAACCCAAAAGCTGATAGATCTGGACCAAACTTGGTATGCATACCAGATAAGCCATTTTTTTTACTTGGAGGGGTTTAATTTCTGGGAGTTATAGTTCACCTACATCTGGAGACACTGTGACCAGGACCAAACTTGACAAACAGCTGTAGTGTCTCCTACAGCCAGAGACCACATGGACCCCACCGATGATGCCAACTTGCCCAACATGTCAAATTTTAAGACTGATGGAGTTTAAGAGGGTTAACCTGACATTATGTGAATCGTAGTTCACCCACAACCTTATGCATTATGCAATTTGTAAAATTAAAAAATGACTTTTTCAAATAACCCAGGCAACACCAGGTACCCAAGTTAGTTTATTACAAAAATGAGAGGCATCACTGAGAAGAAAGCTTGTCTCCTGTTTGCATCAATCTAGGTTATTACCCAGATATGAACTGGTTATTCATGCTTATCTATGTCTGTGTGCATGTTCCTTCAATTTACCTATCGACTTGTGGCAATTCTTTTAGGGTTTTCTTAGGCAAGCAATTCTCAAAGGTGGTTTGCCGGTTTATATGCCCCCATCATCACACCTATGCCCATGTATATCTTAGTTACGTTAGTATCGTGCCTTTCCACAGAGGAATTCAAAAATGGTAGATGCAAAGTGAGATCTTATTTTATCATTACAACAATCATGATGGGTAGGTTGGTGTAAGAGATTGTTGCCTCAATCAGACGTATTTGCATATCCTACTCACACCCTAATGAGTTAACCAGATATAACACCTGATGTTTAGGGGAGAAGGGGTGGGGGATGGGGAAGCAAAACCCAGGCTACTGTTCCTCCATCCCAAATGGTCACTCAGTGCCACTACCAATATTCTACCTGGAGTAGTTTCATAATATTGCTTTTAAAACAACTCTCAGAATCCCCAAGCAACAGGGCAACTGGTCATGCTGACCAGAAGAATCTGGGACTTATAGTTCAGAAAAGGACATTTTTTCCAAGTTCTAACCTGGAATGAAAAAGATGCAAAACTAGCTACTAGATCATCAGAGGTATGACATGCAGCACAAAAGTTCTGCATCCAATTATTCTTTGCAAACATGGAAACTTGATGCCATGTGTATATTTTGTCTTCTAGACAGACTGGGGTGAGGCCCTCGTATGTACTAAGTTTCTCAATAAAATTTAAAGCCAAGTGTGGAGAGGAGGTGCCTTATCTGAAGGAACACTGCAGGAGCAGCTTATAGAGTTAAAAGGTGAGGATGAGTAACAAAAGGAAGTCAGGCCACATAGTGTAAACTAAGGAAACTACAAGGATCATCAAACCACCCGACTCGAGGTAGTTGTAAGCTCTATTGCTGTCAGTCAATTCTAGCGAATGGGAAACAATCCAGAGAGTGTCCAAATCATTTTCTCTGTACCTCAAGCTATTTATTATATTTAATATTATTTGCTCACTAAAGAGCACCACCTCTGTTTAGCTATCCATCTATCTCTCTATCCATCATCTATCCATCCATGATTTAATATCAAAAGTAGAAAATCAAATTAGGTCATTAAAATTAGTATTATCATTGGCCTCATGTTACCCATGCCCTGATAAGACTTAGAATTGATTAATGTGCTGCAAGTCAGGCTGCTTTTAAATACTGTTTGAAAACCAGCAGCTGGATTGCTATGTCCAACCTTTTTCAATATATTGTTCAGAATCCTGTTCACATCTTACACAAATGCAAGTTCCAAGTACCAATTTGGCATTTTTATCCATTATGGAACATACACATTCAATTTAAGTTAACATAGGAAAGCTGAGAATGCAAATAATATAAAGTTGAACAATACTATTTACTCAGTGCATAACAAATGCATCACACTACATCTGGAGATTTAGTTTACTAAACCCCAATGTAGAATCTCAGCCATTATGTTGATTTTTAAAGAACTATGCCAGTTACCACTCTACTTATGAGTACAATTTCATCCACTCAACGTTTTATTTATATTCCACCTTTTTTTCAGGCTTGGACTCAAAAGTGGTTTACCCAAAGGAAGACAATAAAGCATGTATGACTAAAATATACAAAATTATGATAAAAAAAACTATTAAATAACAACAAATCTGAGACCAACTCAAAGTGCTAGAACTGCAACCTCCACATATACTAAGGTCATTTTGGGGGCTCTTTTCCAGTAATTCTCCCACTGCCTGAAGCAAAGTGGATGGCAACCACGTAGAGTTTTTCAACTCTAATATCTTATTTACAGAGTTCTTTCACTGAAAAGCTCATCTAACATCACTATTCCTGTATTCTTTCTGCACCAGACAAAAGCATTTCATTTGTAGAGACTTCTAAATATATTGCTGTTTTAATTTATTGTAATTAAAATGCTTGTAATGGTGATATCCAAAAGTGGTCCAACAAGGGATGACACCAGGAATCTTATGAAGTTAACAGAAATAATCATCTTAAATTCCCAAGGCCTTGGTGCCTGGTACATGCATAACAAAAGAAAAGTTGTGAGCAATTCTACATAATGCAAAAGGTCTTGGTTCTAAACAGTAAATAATTGTACCCAAGTGCTCCCTGACAGTGATTCCACCTGAAAATGAACTCCGTTACAAGAGATATTGGCCCATTGATTCACAAATCCTCCCCTGTTCATATTCTGGTTTTTTTCCCCAAAAGGCAATGCTATCAAAAGCAACAGGAAGAGGTGAGCATTGGGCAACAGAGAGGCAGGATATTGCCCATATCCGTAACCCTTGTACCAATGACATTGCTTTGAAATTGAAACTGTCCACAGCAACTTTGGGGAAGAGGAAGGGAGGGGAAGCTGCCAGCAGATTTATTACCCCTGTTGCTGCTGCTGGGAGGTAAACATTCCACCACTTCCAGCATGCAGAACTCACTGTTTACAACACAGCAGGAAAAGAAAAAGAAGGAAGAAGTGGGGGGAAAGGCCACTTAAAACCCACAAAAAATTGCATAGCTGTTGATCATCCATGATACATGAAGTTCATCTGCCCCCTTGTGTTTACTGGTTTTATATGCTCATTAACTGGTGTGATGTGGGCATGTTTAGCCTGCAGAAGAGAAGGCTGAGAGGAGACATGATGGCCATATATAAATATGTGAGGGGAAGTCATAGGAAGGAAGGAGCAAGCTTGTTTTCTGTTGCCCTGGAGACTAGGACGAGGAACAATGGCTTCAAATTTCAGGAAAGGAGGTTCCACTTGAACGTTAGGAAGAACTTCCTACCTTTGAGAGCTGTTCAGCAGTGGAACTCTCCGCCCAAGAATGTGGTGGAGGCTCCTTCTTTGGGGGCTTTTAAGAAGAAGCTGGATGGCCATCTGTCAGTGGTGTTTTGAATGTGATTTTCCTGCTTCTTGGCAGGGGCTTGGTCTAGATGGCCCATGATGGTCTCTTCCAACTTTATGATTCTATGATATGTTGTGCTATTTGTGTTACTTCCTACCTCAATGCTCAGTGAGAGGTAGGCAACAAATATATATCTCTTTCTCTCTCTCTCTCTCTATATATATATATGCGTGTGTGTGTGTGCTCTGTTCATTTTGAGTAACATCATAACTCAAAATCCACTGGACAAACTGCCACCAAATTTGGCCACAAGACACCTACTATTCCAAGGAGTGACCATCACTCAAAACATTGATTTTGTCATTTGGGAGTTGTTGTTGCTGGGATTTATAGTTAACTTACAATCAAAGAGCATTCTGAACTCCACCAACGATGGAATTGAACCAAACAGGAACTCCCATAACCACCAGAAAATACTGTTTTCTGGTGGTCTTTGGCGACCCTTTTGACACCCCCAACGACACCTCCCCCCAGGAGTCCTGACACCCCAGTTGAGAAATGCTGTGTTAAGGCCATCTAGTCCAACCCACTTCACCAGGGCAAGAAAACATAATCAAAGCCCTCCTGACAAAGAGCCACCCAGCCATAGATAAAGATAGATGTATATGACAGATATAGTAACATAGATTTGAAAGGGACATCCACACTGACAAAGAAACAACAAGAAATACTGTTGACTCACAAGCAGAAAGAAATTACATAGATTAGAAACCAACACTTTTCCATTACTTTATTTTCCAGATCACCAAACTGGGCCACAGTCACACATGGCAGGGGACAGGTAGTAGTAAATAAATAACAATACGTAATTTGATTTTAGGAGCCCAATCAACCCCAAACTTTATTGTATGCAAGGGCTTCATATGAGAAGAAACCTATTGGCAGAATTCAAAAACCATCTTGACATTAGGTCATATAGTGAATGTTTTTCTCCTATATTTGTATAGTGAATATTCTCTCTCTCACACACACACAATTTACTAAATGCTTTTTTTCTCATGTTGCTTCATGTATCCAATGGTTTCCTACTATAATTATATTGTTAATGCACACACACACACACATATATAAACACACATACACGTGCACACACATACACATGCACACAAATACCTAGTTTTATGTATTGAACATTTTTCTCCTATTTCATGTACTTAATTATTTTTCTCCCCCCACCTCTAGCTCTTTCTGTTGCTTCCTATATATGTTTTCCTCCTATATATATTTTGTTCATGTACTGGATGATACATGCGTGCATACACACACAGATACAGTATATACATACACACACATACATAGTTGATGTATTGAACGTTTTTCTCCTATTTCATGTACTTAATGATTTTTCTCCTCCCCCTTCTCTCTCCCTCTCCCTATATACTGTATATATATAGAGTTCTAAATGTTTTCCTCCTATATGTATATAAAAATGTATACACACACAAATAAACATATTGTTCGTGTGCCAAATGTTTTTCTGCTATATATTTTTTCTCAGGTTCTGAATGTTTTCCTCATATATAGATATGCTGCTCATGTTCTGAATGTTTTTGTCTAATTGCTTCATGTACCTAATTTTTTCCTCCTATATTTCTCATGTTCTGGATATATATAGGAGGGAGAAGGATAAAAACCATTAAGAACATGAAATAATAGGGGGAAATGTTCAATACATAAACTGTATGTGGGTGTGTGTATGAAAAACATTCACTACATGAACAACGTATACCAGTACATATAGGAAGAAAACATTAGGTATATGAAGCAATTCAAGAAAAACATTCAGAACATGAATGTTCACAAATGCCTCCTATACCTAATGTTTTCCTCCTATATGTACCGGTATACTTTCTTTATGTTCTGAATGTTTTCCTTCTATCTTTGCATAGTTAATGTTCCCTCTCTCACTCACTCACTCACTCACTCACTCACACACACACACACACACACACACACACACACACATGTCTATATACAGTATACAGAGAGAGCGCGCGCACGTTCATGTACCCCACGCTGCTTCAGAAGAAGGGCTTGCAGGGGGTAACAGTGAAACTTCAAGCAACTTATGAACAAGAACCTATCCTGAGTGACAAAGTAGCCTGCTGTTTTGTTCCGCCTTGTCTTCCTTCCCACCGGGGCCTTCCTCTGAAGGAACTCAGGAACACAGAGACTGCCCTCATTACTGAAGCAGCTCTTAATACCCACTGCAACAAATACCCTGCCTTCCTTATCTTGTTGGCAGCCCACACTCAGGGCTGGTCAACAGCACGTGTCAGACACTGAAGCAAATATTTACCACCGTGAATGTATACACAGAAAGGCACAGCATGAGAGAGACAGAGAGGGCAGGTGAACCAACCTCACTCCGTTATTATATCACACCTCTCCTGCATATACAGGCAGTGCCCAAGTTGCAAACAAGATAGGTTCTGTAGGTTTGTACTTAAGTTGAGTTTGTAAGCTGGAACAGACACATTTGTAAGTGCAACTCCAGCCTGTGTGTGTGTGTGTAAGAGAGAGAGAGAGAGAGAGAGAGAGAACATTAAAAAAAATTGGCTTGTTATGGAAACAAGGATTGGTGAAAAGGCTTTAGCAGAGACTTCTTTCAGAGTGAATTTCCCTTCTAAGGGGTAGATTCATGTCACTTCCTGTTGTCTTATCCCTGTTCTTAACTAGGAGCCAGGAGCCCCTGGTGGCACAATGAGTTAAACCCTTATGCTGGCAGGACTGCTGACCAAAAGATTGGAGGTTCGAATATGAGGAGAGGGGTGAGCTCCTATCTGTCAGTTCCAGCTTCTCATGCGGGGACATGCGAGAAGCCTCCCACAGGATGGCAAAACATTTGGGCGTCCCCTGGGCAACGTCCTTGCAGATGGCCAAGTCTCTCACACCAGAAGCGACTTGTAGTTTCTCAAGTTGCTCCTGACACGAGAAAAAAGAAACCTAGGAGTTGTTTGTAAGTCAGATGTTTGTAATTTGGGGGCTGCCTGTACAGTGTAGAAATGCAGTTAGACCAGACATGGGCAAAATTTGGCCCTCCGGGCGTTTCGGACTTTTAAAAAATTACAAACATAATAAATACAGACAGTACACACACCACACAAAAGACACATAATACAATGTATAAGGTAACTCTATTGACATATCCTACACCAAGTTGGGCACAATTCCACTCACCCGTGCACCCACCACCTTGACTTCCATCCCTAGTCTGTTATGCCTACAGCAATTCTTTAATCTTCTAACATGCTTAGCCATAAATTCATCTTGAGACTATCTACAATCCACTTCTTTAACTCTCCTTCCAGATACGCCATGGCATGGCCCGTTTCCATCTCTTTAAGAATTCATTGCTCCTACAAGCCAAATAATTGGATATTTGTATGTAGTTCATTAGTTTATGTCTCCAATCCTTTATAGTTAGCACTTTTTCCAATTTCTAGTAATTACCATTCTTGATGCTGCAAATATATATTGGCATATTTCAATATCATCTCTGGACCCTCCCACATAGTCATATAACGCAAAATATACAGGCAGAAAGTCCCACCATATTTTCTTTGAACTGGGACCCCTTCCACACAGCTGAAAAAAATCCCATATTTCCTGCTTTGAACCAGAATATATTGCAGTGTAGACTCAGATAACCCAGTTCAAAGCAGATATTGTGGGATTTTTTGCCTTGATATTCTGGGTTATATGGATGTGTGGAAGGACCCTGGGTTATCTGAGGGCCTTTCCACGCAGCCTTATAATCCCAGAATATCAAGGCAGGATATCCCACAATATCTGCTTTGAACTGGGTTATCTGAGTCCACACGGCCATATAATCCAGTTCAAAGCAGAAAGTGTAGGATTTTATTCAGTTGTGCGGAAGGGACTGTTGGTGCTTTCCTCAAATAAGCCCAGCAGAGGTATCCTTAGATTTTTAAAAACTTATTGCTCAACACTTTGTTCGTTTCCTTTACTATGTTGTTCCAAAATCCTTGAACGCACTCACATGACCACCACGTGTGAAATAAACTTCCTTTCTGCTTTTTTACATCTTCCCACGCCTGTCTGACTGAGATTTGACTATTTTTTGCCAGTTGGCTGGTGTTGTAGAATGCCTATCGAACATTTTCTATACATTTCCCATATTGTAAAATTGAATTCTATCTTCTAGAGAATTTCACAGGTTTCTAGATCCCTAAATCCCTTGCCCAAGCAATCTATTACCTGAGGAAACGTCAGGAAAGAATGCTTCTAAAACATGGCCATATAGCCCAAAAAACCTACAACAACCCTATATAGAGTGTCCCCTCACGCATTGCTGGGGTTAGGTTCCAGGACCTCTCGCAATAAGTGAAAAACCGCGATATAGGGATACTCTATTTTAATATTTAAACATTATTTAGTAGTTATACACTATTTTACGTCTTTATAAACTTAAAGTAAAGTGAAGGATAGGAAGGAAAGGCCTTTCAAGGCTGGAGGGAGGAAGGGAGGACTGAGGAGGGAAAGCGCCTTGGAGAGCGGCGGCGGCAAAACCCCGAAAACAAAACAGCGAAAATACCATGATATATATTTTAAATTAATATTTTTTGAAATCCGTGAAACAGCAAGTCCGCAATAAGCAAATTGCCAAGTAGAGAGGGAACACTGTATTATCGTCTAGGCCAGGCATGGGCAGTCGGGCCCTCCAGTCGTTGTGGACTTCAACTCCCACCATTCCTCACAGCCTCGGGCCCTCCAGGTGTTGTGGACTTCAACTCCCACCATTCCTCACAGACTCGGGCCCTCCAGGCGTTGTGGACTTCAACTCCCACCATTCCTCACAGCCTCGGGCCCTCCAGGCGTTGTGGACTTCAACTCCCACCATTCCTCACAGCCTCGGGCCCTCCAGGCATTGTGGACTTCAACTCCCACCATTCCTCACGGCCTTGGGCCCTCCAGGTGTCGTGGACTTCAACTCCCACCATTCCAGGTGTTTTGGACTTCAACTCCCACCATTCCAGGTGTTGTGGACCTCAACGCCCATCATTCCTCACAGCCTCGGGCCCTCCAGGGGTTGTGGACTTCAACTCCCACCATTCCTCACAGCCTGGGCCCTCCAGGTGTTGTGGACTTCAACTCCCACCATTCCAGGTGTGTGGACTTCAACTCCCACCATTCCTCACAGCCTCGAGCCCTCCAGGTGTTGTGGACTTCAACTCCCACCATTCCTCACAGCCTCGGGCCCTCCAGGTGTTGTGGGCTTCAACTCCCACCATTCCAGGTGTCGTGGACTTCAACTCCCACCATTCCTCACAGCCTCGGGCCCTCCAGGTGTTGTGGGCTTCAACTCCCACCATTCCCCACAGCCTCGGGCCCTCCAGGTGTTGTGGACTTCAACTCCCACCATTCCAGGTGTTGCGGACTTCAACTCCCACCATTCCTCACAGCCTTGGGCCCTCCAGGTGTTGTGGGCTTCAACTCCCACCATTCCAGGTGTTGTGGCCCTCAGGTCTTGTGGACCTCACAGCCTCGGGCCCTCCAGGGGTTGTGGACTTCAACTCCCACCATTCCTCACAGCCTCGGGCCCTCCAGGTGTTGTAGGCTTCAACTCCCACCATTCCAGGTGTTGTGGACTTCAACTCCCACCATTCCAGGTGTGTGGACTTCAACTCCCACCATTCCTCACAGCCTCGAGCCCTCCAGGTGTTGTGGACTTCAACTCCCACCATTCCTCACAGCCTCGGGCCCTCCAGGTGTTGTGGGCTTCAACTCCCACCACTCCAGGTGTCGTGGACTTCAACTCCCACCATTCCTCACAGCCTCGGGCCCTCCAGGTGTTGTGGGCTTCAACTCCCACCACTCCAGGTGTCGTGGACTTCAACTCCCACCATTCCTCACAGCCTCGGGCCCTCCAGGTGTTGTGGGCTTCAACTCCCACCACTCCAGGTGTCGTGGACTTCAACTCCCACCATTCCTCACAGCCTCCAGGTGTTGTAGGCTTCAACTCCCCTCCAGGTGTTGTGGACTTCAACTCCCACCATTCCTCACAGCCTCGAGCCCTCCAGGTGTTGTGGGCTTCAACTCCCACCACTCCAGGTGTCGTGGACTTCAACTCCCACCATTCCTCACAGCCTTGAGCCCTCCAGGTGTTGTGGACTTCAACTCCCACCATTCCAGGTGTCGTGGACTTCAACTCCCACCATTCCTCACAGCCTCGGGCCCTCCAGGTGTTGTGGGCTTCAACTCCCACCATTCCAGGTGTCCTGGATTTCAACTCCCAGCTTAAGCAGCTGAGGGGGGAAAGAAAAGGGCCTGAGTCTGTGAGGAATGGTGGGAGTTGAAGTCCAAAACACCTGGAGGGCCAAATTTTCCCATGCCTGGCCTGGGTTATGGCCTTGTATATATTTCCATTGCCTGGTCATTAATCCTTTGCTCCCTTTCTCCAATTCTGGCCTGAGTTCGACCCACGTCAAAAAAATGGCATGGTTGCTCAAGGGAACTGCTGCTCTCCGGCGAAAAGGCGAAGGATCTTGTCGAGCTACAACTCCCACTTGAGCCCTGGCTCAACTGCAACCCGTGTCCCTTTTTTTTAAAGAGACAGTGCACCAGAGAGAGAGGGGGAGAGAGGCAGGACTGTTATGCCGAAGCAGGGAGAGAGGCAAGGAAGGACGCGGGTCCGCCCCACGTGAAGCGCTCTCTCAGGCGCGGCTTCCTTCCTGGAGCAGGCGCTCCTGGGCTGTCCCTTCGCGCTTGTTTCCCTTTCCCTTCCCCCCCTCCTTTCTGCCTTGGCTTCTCCTTACCTGGGCCGTCTGGGCTCCAGGCGGGAAGGGCGCCGGGCTCGGGTCCCTCGGCGTCGACTCCGGCCTGGCTCGGCCCCGGCTCCAGCCACAGCCCTTCCTGCCTCGGCCTTGCGCCTCCCTCCCCGCCAGGCCCGCCTCTTTCTTTCCCTCCCTCGGGCCAAGGCCGCCTGAGCCTCCTCCTCCTCCTCTGCTGCCTCTTCTTCCCTCGGAAAGGAGCCCTTGCCCGCCTTGTCTGCCTGCCTGCCTGCCCGCGCGCCCGCCCGCGCGCCCTTGTTCGACAGGAATAGGAGCCGCCTCCTCCTGATTGGTCCGTCCCCCTGGCAGACCTCTTCGCTCTGGACTCAGGCGCCAAACAACAACAACAACAACAACAGGAAGGCGGGAACTGCTTACTCTCTTCGCTGTCGCTGAGTAAGGGCCCTTCCACACCCAGAATATCACCCAGGCAGTTAGCCCACCATATCTGCTTTGAGGTGGGTTAAATGAGTGAGTCCACACTGACACTGCCAGATGTCCCACCTTCAATGTGGATTTTTGACAGCTGTGTGGAAGGAGACTCAGGCATCCTTGCCTTCTCGGGGCTCTTCCACACAGCCCTAGACAGTGTTCCCTCGCTACTTCGAGGTTGCGAGGAATGGTGGGAGTTGAAGTCCACAACACCTGGAGGGCCCGAGGCTGTGAGGAATGGTGGGAGTTGAAGTCCACAACACCTGGAGGGCCCGAGGGTGTGAGGACTGGTGGGAGTTGAAGTCCACAAAAACTGGAGGGACCGAGCGTGTGAGGAATGGTGGGAGTTGAAGTCCACAACACCTGGAGGGCCCGAGGCTGTGAGGAATGGTGGGAGTTGAAGTCCACAACACCTGGAGGGCCCGAGGCTGTGAGGAATGGTGGGAGTTGAAGTCCACAACACCTGGAGGGCCTGAGGCTGTGAGGAATGGTGGGAGTTGAAGTCCACAACACCTGGAGGGCCCAAGGATGTGAGGAATGGTGGGAATTGAAGTCCACAACACCTGGAGGGCCCGAGGTTGTGAGGAATGGTGGGAGTTGAAGTCCACAACACCTGGAGGGCCCGAGGCTGTGAGGAATGGTGGGAGTTGAAGTCCACAACACCTGGAGGGCCCGAGGTTGTGAGGAATGGTGGGAGTTGAAGTCCACAACACCTGGAGGGCCTGAGGCTGTGAGGAATGGTGGGAGTTGAAGTCCACAAACCTGGAGGGCCTGAGGCTTTGAGGAATGGTGGGAGTTGAAGTGTGAGGAACAACGCTGAGGGCCAGAGGCTGTGAGGAATGGTGGGAGTTGAAGTCCACAACACCTGGAGGGCCCGAGGCTGTGAGGAATGGTGGGTGTTGAAGTCCACAACACCTGGAGGGGCTGAGGGGAAAAGGAAGGGCCTGAGGCTGTGAGGAATGGTGGGAGTTGAAGTCCACAACACCTGGAGGGCCCGAGGCTGTGAGGAATGGTGGGAGTTGAAGTCCACAACACCTGGAGGGCCCGAGGCTGTGAGGAATGGTGGGAGTTGAAGTCCACAACACCTGGAGGGCCTGAGGCTGTGAGGAATGGTGGGAGTTGAAGTCCACAACACCTGGAGGGCCTGAGGCTGTGAGGAATGGTGGGAGTTGAAGTCCACAATGCTTGGAGGGCCCGAGGCTGTGAGGAATGGTGGGAGTTGAAGTCCACAACACCTGGAGGGCCTGAGGCTGTGAGGAATGGTGGGAGTTGAAGTCTACAACACCTGGAAGACCCGAGGCTGTGAGGAATGGTGGGAGTTGAAGTCCACAACACCTGGAGGGCCCGAGGCTGTGAGGAATGGTGGGAGTTGAAGTCCACAACACCTGGAGGGCCCGAGGCTGTGAGGAATGGTGGGAGTTGAAGTCCACAACACCTGGAGGGCCCGAGGCTGTGAGGAATGGTGGGAGTTGAAGTCCACAACACCTGGAGGGCCTGAGGCTGTGAGGAATGGTGGGAGTTGAAGTCCACAACACCTGGAGGGCCCAAGGCTGTGAGGAATGGTGGGAATTGAAGTCCACAACACCTGGGGGGCCCAAGGATGTGAGGAATGGTGGGAATTGAAGTCCACAACACCTGGAGGGCCCGAGGCTGAGAGGAATGGTGGGAGTTGAAGTCCACAACACCTGGAGGGCCCGAGGCTGTGAGGAATGGTGGGAGTTGAACTCCACAACACCTGGAGGGCCTGAGGCTGTGAGGAATGGTGGGAGTTGAAGTCCACAACACCTGGAGGGCCCAAGGATGTGAGGAATGGTGGGAATTGAAGTCCACAACACCTGGAGGGCCCGAGGCTGTGAGGAATGGTGGGAGTTGAAGTCCACAACACCTGGAGGGCCCGAGGCTGTGAGGAATGGTGGGAGTTGAAGTCCACAACACCTGGAGGGCCCAACTCTGCCCATGCCTGGCCTAGAGGATAATACAGTGTTCCCTTGCTACTTGGCGATTTGCTTATTGCGGCCTCGCTGTTTCGCGGATTTCAAAAAAATATTAATTTAAAATATATATCATGGTATTTTCACTTTTTTGTGGTGTTTTGCCACTTTCCGAGGTGCTTTCCCTCCTCAGTCCTCCCTCCCTCCAGCCTTGAAGGGCCTTTCCTTCCTTCCTTTCCTTCACTTTATTTTAAGTTTATACAGACTTAAAACAGCGTAAACTACTAAAATAATGTATAAACATTGAAATACATAGAGCAGGGCTCGGGAATCTTTTTGACTCAGAGAGCCATGAAAGTAAAATATTTTTTGGAAATTTATTTCAGTGGGAGTCATATATAATATATTTTAAGATGGAATTCAACTAAATGTGAGTATATACGTACATACTATGAGAAAAGGATTCCCCCTGAAAGTAAGAGAAAGGAAGGCAGGGGGAGGAGGGCGCGGAGCCAAGGTGGACCTTGGTGTTAACGTCGGTGAGGCAGTTCCTCTGGAAGGCGTCGAAGACGCAGCGGCTCTTGAGCTGCCCGACGATGAGGCCGATGAGCTGGCCATCCCCTGGGAGCAGCGAGGCTGGGTCCATGGTGTCAGGGCCAGGCCCGCCTCTGCCGCCTCCCCTGAGGCCCGTGGCAGAGGACAAAGAGGAAGACAAGGACAAGGCAGAGCCGCCGGGCTCCACCATCCCCAGCGAAGAGGGCGCAGGGCCCCGAGAGCAGTGGGGGATGAGGAAGAGGCGGTGATGGCAACGCGGAAGCAGCAGTCGCGATGCATTTGTGTCACTCCTCCCTGCTGCATGCTGGGAAACCGAGGCCCGGGCTGCTCTGGAGAGCCAAATGCAATCATGAAAAGAGCCACATCTGGCTCCTGAGCCATGGGTTCCCCACCCCTGAAATAGAGCATCCCTACATCACGGTTTTTCACTTATTGCGGGAGGTCCTGGAACCTAACCCCCGCAATAATTGAGGGAACACTGTAACCCAAAATATTAAGGCAGCAGTAATGTTACCCTCTCCATTGGCACCCCCTTGTCGCAGGGGAAAGGCTTGCGTACCCTAATGAAGTTGTGAGCTATGCTGGCGGTGGCATAATAGCGAAACAACAACAAGAAGAAAAACCTGGACTTAGTATACAGCAACTAGAAAACACACTAAGCACAAGTCTATCTGAATAAATAGACACAAAATCACACAATCTCAATACATCAATAGTAGAGGCCGAATGGAAAAGTATCAGTACATCAAATTAACTGGAAGAAAGTCCCATGTGAAGTCAGCGTGAATGCAAAACTCAGTTCAGTTCTCAGCACCCCGTTGTTTGCTGAAGACGCGGAGCAGAGGTTGTCAGGAGGCGTGGCCACGTCCTATCCGTCATGCGTAAATCTATGTAGGCGTGGCTAGTGCCCGGCGTAATGCGGAAGTGTTTACCGCCCGGGAACTATAGTTTTATTTACCTGATGTGTGATTTATTTACCTGATGTGTTTATGTATATTGCATATAGAGATATGTACTTGAAGTTTGGATTTGGGCCACACTCCCCATTTCAGCTTACATTCATGATTGTATTACATTGATATATTTTGCTACTTTTGTGTCTGTTTATTCAGATAGACTTGTGCTTAGTGTGTTTTCCAGGTGGCATAATAGCCACTGTTAGGGCCTCCATGCCAGACAGGTCACAACCAAAGGGTCTGACAAAGAGCGTCAAATGGGCAGGATGGGCTCTCTAGCCTTTTGACAACTGTCCTAAGAGAAGGAAAACTCTAAATTCAAACCCAGGCAGATGGTGCTCGTCTAACCCTGTAAGGTCAACCATCTAAGAGAAGGAAACTCAAATCAAACCTACAACCTGAGGACCTCGCTGCCACTGTCCAAGCTTGCTAATCCCTGGCAGATGAACCTTTGGTTTAAAGGGTGAGGCCAGTTCTGTGCACGCTGCGCTCCACCAGAAAGGTCCATTGCACAGGCTCGAAGGACACATCTGTGGAGATTCGAAACGCCGCCTAAAGCTAGCGTCGATCTGTGTGGTGTAACAAGGATTTTCTATTTTAAGCCGTAAAGAATTTTGCTGCCACCATTTATTTAGGCTTGACCATTGACTTGTAAAGAGTGGTGAGGAGACTTGTAATATGAATGAAGTCACGGAGAGAGAGTTTTGAACCAGAACCTAAACAGTTTATTGTGCACAGTGCTTAGTTGGTTACACGTCCGGAGAGGTACATACTTAAAACACTTGGTTTCCAACACACAGTAACTCTAACCTTGAGTTACTAAGCCACTAGGCTTCCTATTCCTATTTCCCAAGCTTTACTGCTTGTCTGTAACACTCAACACTTTATAATCTAATTCCCTCAGGAATATTTAGCAACTCTACCTAGTTGCTACCAGCTTCTCCCAGCTGCACTGCCAACCAACTGACTTTGGTCGCAGCTTCTGGCCAACTGACATTCTCCAACTGCTGCTGGCTAACTGTCAGAATTTTAAAATGTATACCTGCACAAGCCAGTGTTAAGCTCACTCGAACATTCAGAGGGCTGTGCACTTCAATAATCCTGCTGACTGTTCAGGATTTAACCATACAAATAAACACCAATAAACACAAATAAACACAAAACCCACAAATCTCATAACACATACATTCACCTCACTACAACATCCAGCCTCCGAAAAAGCATCAACGCGCTTGTAGAAAGCGTGGGATGAGTCCTTCCTAAGTATTTTCGTTCGCGAAGTAATGCCAGAGAGAGAGAGAGAGAGAGAGACTTAAAATAGTGTATAACTACTAAAATAATGTATAAATATTAAAATAAATAGAGCATCCCTACATCATGGTTTTTCAATTATTGCGGGAGGTCCTGGAACCTAACCCCAGCAATAAGTGAGGGAACACTGCAACCCAAAATATTAAGGCAGTAGTAATGTTACAAAGGGAGTTCCCGGTGGCACAGTGGGTTAAACCACTGAGCTTCTGAACTTGCTAACCGAAATGTTGCAGGTTCGAATCCGGGGAGCGGTGTGAGCTCCCGCTGTTAGCCCCAGCTTCTGCCAACCTAGCAGTTTGAAAGCATGCACATGTGAGTGGATCAATAGGTACCGCTCTGGAAGGTAACGGCAATCCATGCAGTCATGTCAGCCACATGACCTTGGAGGTGTCTATGGACAACACCGGCTCTTCAGCTTAGAAATAGAGATGAGCACCAACACCCAGAGTCGGACATGACTGGACTTAATGTCAAGGGGAAAACCTTTACCTAATGTTAAAGGTTTCCCCTGACATTAAGGGCCCCTCTACACAGCTCTATATCCCAGAATATCAAGGCAGAAAATTCCACATTATCTGAGTGTGGACTCAACCCAGTTCAAAGCAGATATTGTGGGATCTTCTGCCTTGATATTCTGGGATATGGGACTGTGTGGAAGGGCCCTTTGATAACCCATGCCCCTTCCACAGAACCCTATATCCCATAACATCAAGGCAGAAAATCCCACAATGTGAGAGAAAGTCATAGGGAGTAGGGAGCAAGCTTGTTTTCTGCTGCCTTGAAGACTAGGACGCGAAGCCTAGACTGCTTTGGACCAGAAGTGTTTTGGTTTTCAGGAATTTTCAGATTTGAGAACATTGAGCATACCTTATCTAAAACGCTTGAGATCAGAAGTGTTTTGGATTTGGTTGCAAATTAGGATAGCTGTTTTGCATGTTCGTACATAATGAGATATCTTGGAGATAAGACCCAAGTCTGAATACGAAGCTCATTTATATTTCACAGACACATTAAACACATAGCCTGAAGGTAATTTTATACAATAATTTAAATCATATTTTTACATGAAACTGAGTGCATGAAGCAAAAATTGTGTACACTGAACCATCAGAAAGTAAAGGCGTCACTATCTAAGGCCCCCACGTGGAAGATTTTGGAGCGTTTCTGATTTCAGAATTCCTGGTAAGAGACGCTCCACCTGTATTTGCGTGTATACATAATGAGAGATCTTGGAGATGAGACCCAAGTCTAAACATGAAATTCCTTGATGTTTCATGTGCATCTTATTATACACATAGCCTGTAGTCAATTTTACACACAAGACTTCTAATACGTTTTATGCATGAAACAAAGTTTATGTGTTATCTGAGCCAGCCATGTGAATAATTTTAGAGTCTGGAACAATTCAGATTTCCTGTAAACCCGTATATCTTCCATTACATCTTCAGGATTCTTTGTGTTTACCCTATGAAATAATGGGATCGCCATAAGTCAACAGACAACTTATCAGCACATGCATTCACATATCACATTGCCCCCACACATTGTCTGAAGAGCTCTCAAACCCTTTCTCTCTTGCAGCCCACACATCTGGCATTCCATCACTCCCTCCTCCAAACAGTTAAGCAAGTCCTTTCTCGTACCCTTGAAAACTCACCTTTTCCATGAACTCGTTGACACGTAGCCTCTTTTAGTCTTCATCTTGTTCTTAAACATTTGATAAAGCAGAGCCCATATCCTTCCCGTTTATCCTGGCCTCTATATATCACCTTAACACTATGGCAAAGTTTGTACTCCTCCAGTGAATGATAGTTATTCTAGATAAATATGGCATATCTTAATAGCATTGTGGAGTAGTAACATCAGTGATAAACTGAACATTGAAAGCACTACACTTCAGGTCCACTTTTATATTTACGAGGTATATAGCCTTTAACACACACACACACACACACACACACACACACACACACATTCTTTTCTTTACATTTCTATTGTCTGTCAATATAAGAAACTCAAATAAATTCTGTTATAAATTTAGAATGATAATTAATGTCATATACCTTTATTAAATAAGATAGACAGCAAGTGGGAAACAGAAATACAAACTAGAGGGGAGGAAAGAACAGTGCAAACCCTGCTTATCAAAAAAGAAGATCTTAACCTCTTCCCAAAGAGATTACCAAATCAGAATCCTTGTCCCCAAGGTTCGGCTTCTCAATTTCCTCAGAGTTAGGAATGGGGAAAAATAAACAATCTAATTTTAGAGCAAAGCTTGTGGCAGAGATGAATTAATCCGTCTTTGAACATTTTGCAAAAGGCTACAAAGGAGGGACTGGAATCGTACTGCGATGGAAAGGGTTACTCCCCTCTCCCATTTTTGTAGTGAGAACATTGCATGCACACTTCTTAAAATGCTATTGGTCCCATTACTAATCGTAATGGTCCCATTACTAATATGCAACTGTAAAATGATAAAGAAGACACAAGGCAATCATGCCACTAGGGTTGGTGTCACCCGGTTCAGTTGCACCCTCATGACCTTCTCCCATAGCAAACCATAATACCAGGGAAATCTGACAAAATTAGTGACTGTTAAAGCAGCAGCAACAGAAACAAAACCGCCTGCTTATTGTACATACAGATAAAACCACTTAATTTGAAGCATCATTGCATGTGTATGACAGCATACACATATGAAGGTTCTAAAAGTAAATTAGCATGCAGTTTTAGCTTTGTAGCCATCTTGATACAATTCATACATTGGAAAAACGTTTTTGTGGTTACATCTAATGAGAGGGATATTTAGAAATAATTATTTGAGAAATACATTACATCATAGTGGGAAAGACAGTTTCCTAAACTTTCATGTAATCCACATTGTCAAAGCAGATAACCCACTTTATCTGCTTTGAATTGGATAATATGAGTCTACATTGCATATAATCCAGTTCAAAGCGGATAATCTGGATTTTATATGGCAGTGTAGAAGGGGCCACAGACTTCCTCCCAGTCAGTTTATTTCCACCCTGAGACTGTACCCATCATGCATATATTGCTCACTTGGAGTGTATTAATGACCAAAAAGGAAAAACTCGGTTGTTGTAGGTTTTTCGGGCTATATGGCATTGTCTTCTGACATTTTGCTTACATCTATGGCAGGCATCCTTAGAGGTGTGAGGTCTGTTGGAAAAGGAAAAAGATGGAGTATATATTTTTATTTAACAAAATTTGAAAAAGCCATATAGTGGAAGACAAACATTTGACAAGAACAACAGTTATACATATCACAGTTGACCCTCTGTATCCCTGGGTACTACATCCACGGATTCAACTAACTATGACTTGAATTTTTTTTTACAAAATTCTAATGAGAAAACCTTGGTTTTGCTACATACCAAGCATCACGCTGATGTGTAGGCATACCTTACTTTGGTCTCCCACCATTTCATAGCTCCTTAGAGTCTCTCTAAGTTGTTTACCATTTTATATACAGGATGTTATTTTATTACAACTTAGTATATTTGAATATCCATTAGTTTTGGTTGCCACAGGAGATCTTGGAGCCAAATCCCAGCAGATACTGATTGCCCACTGAATAAGGTTGCAGCAAACAAGCAGGCAACCTTCTGTTTTGCACCTCTAAAAACAATAAAATCGTCAATATTGGTTTTTTTGTCTTATAGCATGACCGAGGCAACGTTTTTTCAGATCTTTTTTCATTTATCTTTTTTGTCAATGTGGTTGTAGCCATGTATAAATATGTGAGAGAAAGTCATAGAGAGGAGGGAGCAAGCTTGTTTTCTTCTGCCCTGGAGACTAGGACATGGAGCAATGGCTTCAAACTACAAGAAAGGAGATTCCATCTGAATATTAGTAAGAACTTCCTGATAGTGAGAGCTGTTCAGCAGTGGAACTCTCTGCCCCGGAGTGTGGTGGAGGCGCCTTCTTTGGAAACTTTTAAACAAAGACTGGATGGCCATCTGTCTGGGGTGCTTTTAATGCAATTTCCCTGCTTCTTGGCAGGGGGTTGGACTGGATGGCCCATGAGGTCCCTTCCAACTCTATGATTCTCTACTTGATGCTTCTGCCTAAGTTATATTACAAGTAGGGTTCTTTCACACTGCAGTTATAGTACTAAAAGTGCACTTAAACTGCCATGGCTGCATCCTATGGAATACTGAGGTTTGTAGTCCGGTGAGGCACTAGAACTTTTTATTCTCAGTACTTTTCTCTAAATGACAAACATTTAGATATCATAGGATGTTGTCAGTTAAAATGAGATCATAGTGCAACAGAGTAATTGCACTATGATTTCACTGTGTGTATAATACTTTATGGGGATAAAGCATTATACACACAGGAAATAGTATAAGTCTTTACATATGGCTAGCCCAGGCAGTTAGGAATTGTGGGAATTGAAGTGCAAAACACCTAAAGGTCTGAAGTTTGCCCTATGTGGTCACAAGTCCTACATATAAGTACATATAAAGATAATTATATATTGCCTTGCTTTTTCAGGGCAATTTGATAGCTTATCATTCCAGTGGCCAGAAGGTGCCCTTCTAAATGACTTACCTGGCAAACTTGGACCTTCCAGGTGTGTTGGACTCCAACTCCCACCATTCCTAACAGCCTGGGGCAGGGCCGTAGCCAGGATTTTGATTCGGGGAGGGCTGAGTTTGGTTCGGGGCTGAGACTGGGTGGAAGAGGGTCTACCCTAGCAAACCTTTTGTATTGTTATCCCAATAACCCCATTAATGTGGGATATAATGAGCATGGTGATCAGATCATGTTATGAATAAACATAACAGTTTAAATAATGTACCAGTAAGGCCTTTTCGCGGACCACCCTGAGAATTTCGGGGCTGAAGCCCCTTAGCCCCCGGCTACATGCCTGGCCTGGGGCCTTTCCTGCTTACATGGCTGAGGGGGGGGGGGAAAGGAAAAGGGCCTGAGGCTGCTAGGAATTATGGGAGTTGGAGTCCAAAACACCTGGAAGGCCCAAGTTTGCCCATGCCTCCCCCTTCGTGCCCTTTCTCCCCCCTCCTGCTGAACACGTACTTTTTTTTCTACACTGCCGCTTCTGCCGCCATTTTGATCCGAGGGGGCAACATGAGCGTGCTCAGGAGGGGAGGGGGGAGGGAGGAAGACGTGACCCATGCGGGCACTACTGCACAGACTCGCCCCAGAGCAAAGTGTGGCAAAGTGAGCAGAGCGAAGCTGGGAAGAAGGGAGCCCGATTGGAGAAGAAAAGGTGTTCGGCAGGAGGGGGAAGAAAGGGGATTGGAGGTTCCTAGTTCCCACGGCACACCTAATGATCACTCACGGCACACTGATTGGGAAACACTGCCTTACACCATGCCAAAGAAAACGAAATTAGGCCATTTGTGACATTGTGCAATCTGTTGTTGCTGCAGCAACAATTATCACTACGATTTTGTTTATTTATTTACTATATTTCTACCTCGTTCTCTCTCACCCTGAAGTGGACTCGGGGTGGCTTCTAGATTTGGCAATCATTCAATGTCGCATTGCAATACAGTGTACAAATACAACACATTAAGCAATAAAATCCCATGAAACATATAAATACAATTAAAAACTGGAATCTGTCCTGCAGCTGTTTGCTTGCTTTACAGATTTTTGTACACTGCTTTCCATGTATTAGAACAGACTTTGCTGTTCAAGACCTTCAGTTGTCTTAGTAATTCACTTATGTACAAGAACTCCTGTAGAGGTGGAAAGAAAGAGCACACTAACTTATCTTCATTTTATTTGAGTACTTAAATAACATCAGTATACAAGTTTTTTCTTAATCATTTTAATATCAAAACAGTATACAAATATGCTGGTTAAATAGTAAATTAAGAGCTGAAGAGCTTAGCGTCCTTAGAGAAGTAAAAAAACTTAAAAACTGGAACTTCTACTTGTTAAAATAAAGATACTTTCATAATCGGAAGCACCCTATAGAACAGGGGTCAGGAACCTATGGCTCGCGAGCCATATCTGGCTCTTTTGATGATTTTTTTCTGGCTTACCTGCCTTTACCCTCCATCGCCCCAAATTCCACGCGTGCAGGAATTCTTTCTTTTACTGCCATATGAAATGTCATAGGATGGACTCTCAAAGGGCCTTTCCAGACAGGGCTTTATCCCAGGAGCATTTGCATTTTAAAAACTTGAATGTTCCTGGGGCCCTGCCCACTCACACCCAGAAAGCACATGCTTTCTAGTGTGGATGTCCAGATGTCCTTCCAGGACTGGGGAAAAGAGACTGGGTGTACTTGGGAGACATCAAGGAGTCGAAAGAGACGGGTGCAAAGGGTGTATTTCAATGGTTTTAATCTTCATATAATCTTCATATAATAAAGTAAATATTCATCCAAAGGTCAACTGAGAAGTGGAATGCAGGTAGTTGTAGGTCACTATCAGTACATTATCTGGCCAACAAAGTCCCAAAAATCATAAGTCAATGGCACAGCAATAATATTTCCTTCAAGGGACAGTCAGAGAGAGAAATGGGTCAACGGTCTGAGAAAGGCCCCGCCGTTTCGCCTATATTGAGACTTCTTCAGAACCCAAGTATGAGTAAACAAATAAAGTGACCATTCCACTGATCCGGGTATCCTAGGATATACAATAATACATATTTTAAGTGACTAGTACATTTCTAGGTAAATAACACAGAACAAAAGTAAAAGAACCCGCCAAGTACATGCCCAACAGTACATTCAATGAATATAAGATACATACCAATATTACAAATGTATATATATAATCATCATCCTGGAATGGGTGGACGCAGCCACCAGTGCAACCAGATGCCCGGACAAAGGGCTGAGGAGGAGGGCCGGTTTAAATGCAGAGTAAAAGTAAATTGTGTGGTGTTAGCTAGACAAAGAGTTACATCAGAACCTCATTAAGGTTTAATTGGTCGTTAAGACCTAAAGGCAACTCAGAACAAAGGGAATTTATCCAGGCACATTCTCGTCTGCGTAATGAAGTTTAACATCTTGATGTGGTAAAGGGATAATGCGCTCTAAAACCACCACCTTAAAATCATCAAAGTGGTGTGAGTTTTTGAAGTGGCTGTATAGGGCTGAGGATTCATTATGCGTCCTGAATCTCGAGCGGTGTTCTTGGACCCTCACTCTTAATTCACGTCCAGATTCACCTATATAGTACCTAGAGCACGCACAGATTAAACAATACACAACATTTTTTGAATGACAGGAGGACCCTGAGCGGAGAGTGAAAGTATGTTTGTTGCGCAAGTCAGTAATCGTGGTTTGGGTCGATATGTGCTTGCATATGGAGCAGTGAGTGCAGGGTATAGTGTGTTGTTTTGCAACTGATCCTAGGGTCTCCTGGCGTGGGCATGTGTGGACTAGGAGCTGACGAAAGTTCGTGGTTCTTTTAAATGCAATCATGGGAATTTTCTCAAGGCCCGGGATGGAATCCACAATGGGCCAGTGTGTATTAACTATGCGGCGAATCTGTGAGGCGTGAGGAGAGTGGGTAATATAGGCGAAACGGCGGGGCCTTTCTCAGACCGTTGACTCATTTCTCTCTCTGACTGTCCCTTGAAGGAAATATTATTGCTGTGCCATTGACTTATGATTTTTGGGACTTTGTTGGCCAGAGAATGTACTGATAGTGACCTACATCTACCTGCATACCACTTCTCAGTTGACTTTTGGATGAATATTTACTTTATTATATGAAGATTATATGAAGATTAAAACCATTGAAATACACCCTTTGCACCCGTCTCTTTCGACTCCTTGACGTCTCCCAAGTACACCCAGTCTCTTTTCCCTACTCAACCCTCTAGGGGGTTTCACAGTACAAGATGGCTGAATCAACTTATTTTGAATCCTTCAACATCGAACAAGAAGAGGAACTCACTAGTCATCACTCCCTGTTTGGTGACTCTACTGCCGGTGCCTCCCCTGAAGAAAATGAACGAGTTAACAACCTGACCTCACTCAACAACAAAGAGCTTCGTAAAACCAGGGTCCAACTCAATATAGCCACCCTTTCTGACTATGTAAAGAAAAAAATTACCCCAAGAGGCCTGCGAGTGCATATCCCCCCTGGGATATATGCCTCTGACCCCACTTTCATCCAGAATTGGAAAAATATAGTGCAACGTTGCTCTAAGGACTTAATGCTTTTGGTCATCCAAAAAGGAATGATGGAACTCAGTACTCTAGAGCAAAAAATTGATGCCATAAAAGCTACTATAGATCCCCCTTTCCAGACAGTCGATTTGGACGCCATTAAGTCTGAAGTTGACAAACTTTACAATGAGATTAAGGAGGACAAACTCAAGAAACTCAAGAGGGATCAACATGACTTTGCCAACAACCGCATCTTCAAATGGCAACTACGCACTTACCAAAGAACGTACCCCCGTAACGTTCACTTCCAGGGTGACTCCAGACCCTCCGGCAGCAGCACTGATGAAGGAGGAGCCTTCTCCGATGGTTCGACCAACTCCAACTCGAGCTCGAGGTATTTTTTCCGGAACCCCAGACCTGAGGGACAGCCCCCCCGCCAACAGAGGAAATTTTTTTTTCAAAAGGCCAAGGAAAAAACCCCAGCAACTTGATAGTGAATCTTTCCGACCTTTCACTTACCCCACATGATATGGACATTTTGGACAAAGGTTTTTCTTTTGTATACACCCCCAATTGTTCCACTTTAAACATCCGTAAGGACTTAGCTACCCTCTTCCGCACCATGCGGCTTAAAGAACACTTTCTTAATCATCCATACGAACGGACGAGTGACATCCCTCCCCGTCTGAAGGGTAAGAGCTCCTTTATCCCTCCTGTTATCTCTGAAAAATTACGTATTTTTGAACATACTGTACTCAAAGAAGTCACCAAAATTAACCATTCCAGGGATCGAGCCCATGCCAACCTTTCTGGGAGAGACATTCAACGCATTAGGGATATAGGTAATGATCCTAACACCGTGATCCGCTCCGCGGATAAAAGGGGTGCATTAGTCCTTCTCAGAAAGAATGATTATTTAGCAGAAGCACGTAGCCAATTATCGAATGCCCTGTTTTACCAACCTATACCCTCCGATCCCACTGTCAGGTTTCTAAATACCATCACTCACACGGTCCAAGCCGGTGTGGCCCAAGGATTCGTCTCGCCCGAGCTGGGTAGTTCCCTCATTAATCGCCACCCATCCATTGCCAATTTTTACCTTCTCCCCAAAATTCATAAAAAAACCCTTGAAGCCCCCAGGTCGCCCCATTGTAGGAGCCACCAACACTTTACTCCAACCCTGGCGGTGTACCTAGATACATTCCTTCAACCTTTTGTCATACAATCCCCAGCATTCATACAAGACACACGTGATTTCATTTCCAAGATTGAGGGCCTGCCCGCTCACGCGGATGACACCCTCATTACAGTGGACATTACCTCATTATACACAAATGTTGACCTACCCACGGCCAGGACTATTATTTTCAAATTGTTAGACTTGAGGCCCCCTCCCCAACATCCCCCCACATCATTTCTCATTGAACTCCTTGATATAGTCTTCAATTATAATTATTTTTGTTTTGAAAAAGAATTTTTCATTCAGAAGGGCGGGGTTAGCATGGGCCTCAGTCTAGTGCCATCTGTGGCCAACCTGTATGTTAATGACCTAGAACAACAGTTTTTATTTCCAGACTTTGAAATTACTCTACCTATTAGGCATTACTACAGGTACATTGATGACTTTTTTTCCTTTTGGGAAGAGGAGGTGACCTTAAACGCATCAGTGATTATTTCAATTCATGGGCAGAACAGATTAAATTTATTTTTGCTGCTGATGCTCATAGTGTCACCTTCTTAGATCTCACGGTTTACAAAAATAAAGGCATTTTGAACGTTAAAAATTATGTTAAACCCACCCACAAAAACTCTTACCTTCATTACCACTCTTACCACACTCCCTCCCTTAAAAACAGCCTCCCATTTTCCCAATTCACTAGACTTAAAAGGAACTCATCCACTGATCGAGATTTCGAGTCCTCCGCATCCGACTTGGCCGCCCAATTGCTGGCTAGGGGCTACCCCCGGGCTGTGCTTGACTCTGCTTTCTGGAAAGTTTACAACACTCCTAGATCCTCATTATTTTCTTCTCGCTCCAAAACCCCGCCGGATCGTATAGTATGGCCTCTTACCCACTCTCCTCACGCCTCACAGATTCGCCGCATAGTTAATACACACTGGCCCATTGTGGATTCCATCCCGGGCCTTGAGAAAACTCCCATGATTGCATTTAAAAGAACTACGAACTTTCGTCAGCTCCTAGTCCACACACGCCCACGCCAGGAGACCCTAGGATCAGTTGCAAAACAACACACTATACCCTGCACTCACTGCTCCATATGCAAGCACATATCGACCCAAACCACGATTACTGACTTGCGCAACAAACATACTTTCACTCTCCGCTCAGGGTCCTCCAGTCATTCAAAAAATGTCGTGTATTGTTTAATCTGTGCATGCTCTAGGTACTATATAGGTGAATCTGGACGTGAATTAAGAGTGAGGGTCCAAGAACACCGCTCGAGATTCAGGACGCGTAATGAATCCTCAGCCCTGTACAGCCACTTCAAAAACTCACACCACTTTGATGATTTTAAGGTGGTGGTTTTAGAGCGCATTATCCCTTTACCACATCAAGATGTCAAACTTCTTTTACGCAGACGAGAAGGTGCCTGGATAAATTCCCTTTGTTCTGAGTTGCCTTTAGGTCTTAACGACCAATTAAACCTTAATGAGGTTCTGATGTAACTCTTTGTCTAGCTAACACCACACAATTTACCTTTACTCTGCATTTAAACCGGCCCTCCTCCTCAGCCCTTTGTCCGGGCATCTGGTTGCACCGGTGGCTGCGTCCACCCATTCCAGGATGATGACTATATATATACATTTGTAATATTGGTATGTATCTTATATTCATTGAATGTACTGTTGGGCATGTACTTGGCGGGTTCTTTTACTTTTGTTCTGTGTTATTTACCTAGAAATGTACTAGTCACTTAAAATATGTATTATTGTATATCCTAGGATACCCGGATCAGTGGAATGGTCACTTTATTTGTTTACTCATACTTGGGTTCTGAAGAAGCCTCAATATAGGCGAAACGGCGGGGCCTTTCTCAGACCGTTGACCCATTTCTCTCTCTGACTGTCCCTTGAAGGAAATATTATTGCTGTGCCATTGACTTATGATTTTTGGGACTTTGTTGGCCAGAGAATGTACTGATAGTGACCTACAACTACCTGCATTCCACTTCTCAGTTGACTTTTGGATGAATATTTACTTTATTATATGAAGATTATATGAAGATTAAAACCATTGAAATACACCCTTTGCACCCGTCTCTTTCGACTCCTTGACATCCTTCCAGGACTGGCCCGGGAGAACACCGGGACTCTCTACCCCAGGGGTGCTCATTAGGTAGATCGTGATCTACTGGTAGATCTTGAAGGGCATCCTGGTAGATCTCAAAGGGCATCCTGGTAGATCCCAGGCAGATCACAGGCACAGTGTGTATGGCTCCCATGCCATTTGTTAGGAATGCTCAGGGCTTATTATACTCATATTTAGTTGAATTCAGTCTTGAAATGTATTATATGGCTCTCACTGAAATAAATTTCCTAATATTTTGCTCTTATGGCTCTCTGAGTAGTGGGTAGGTAGATCTTTGGGACTTGGTTGTTTTATAAGTAGCTCGCATGCTGGAAAAGTGTGAGCACCCCTGATCTACCCCCTTTCTCAAAAGCCCTAATAAAGCCCTTTTAAAAAGAAAAGTACTTACCCTGCCTCCCTTGGAAAGCTGTTGCAGCTCTCCTGGAACATAAAAATAACATGCCAGGAGGGGGGGGGGGAGGCAGGAGCGATTTTCCTCCTTATGCCCCCTTTCTCCTGGCACGTCATTTCTATGCTCCAGCTCTTCAATGGAGGCTGGGTAATTACTTTTCTTTTTTAAAGGGCTTTTTAGGGTTTTGGGGGAGGGGTTGGTATTCCCACAGTTTTCCAGGCAAATTTAGCCCAGAAAACTGGAAAACATGTCTAGACTGAAGTAATGTAATATAATTATTATTATTATTATTTATACCCTGCCACCATCTCCCCAACGGGGACTCGGGGTGGCTTACATGAGGCCAAGCCCAGACAACAAATTACAGTAAAATAAAAACCAAAACACAAGCAATAACACAGTAAAATACATAAAACATATGAAAACAATAAGCAATATACAAATGCAATATCCACAAGTACAGTGACGAGTGTGCCACATGTACAAGATAAAATACTAAAACTCAGAGTGAGATAAAGAAGGAGCAAATTTGCGAGGGAGAGTTCAAGAAGAGAGAGGTTATAAAAACAGGCCTTCATACAAGGAGGGAGTGTAGCGTTGAGTGGAGCCATAGTTTAAGGTTGTGTGACTACTCTCAAAAGGCACAAAGGAATAGCCAAGCTTTAAGATTCTTTTTTAAGGTTTCTAAGGTGGGGGCTTTCCTAATCTCTCTGGGCAATGAGTTCCAGAGTCGGGGGGCCACAGAGGAGAAGGCTCTCTTCCTTGTACCCACAAGACGAGCCTGTGAAACTGGTAGGGGCAAAAGAGCGAAGAGCTCGGGCTGGTTCATGGAAAGAGATACGGTCACGAAGATATTCTGCAGTCTAGACACCGAAAGTAGTGGGTTTATCCCGCGCCTTCCAAGAAGGCGCGGAATAAACCCACTATCAAATTAATTCACCACAAACCAGGGTTATATGCAGGTTTGTCAAGGACGTCATCTGGACAGCCCCCTATTTATGCAGTAACTCCCGCAATCAAGGGACTTTCTAGATCCACCTTAAGGCCACTTCCACACAGCTGAATAAAATCCCACATTATCTGCTTTCAACTGGAATATATGGCAGTGTGGTCTCAGATAACCCAGTTCAAAGCAGATATTCTGGGTTATATGGCTGGTGTGGAGGGGCCCTAAGAAAGTTTTAAAAGACAACAGTGATTCATATTATCAAACATAATATTGCTATTTGCATGTTATTCAAATGACTTATATCCTACAAGCTAGTTTCCAGGGGAAAGGTAACTGTGTTTGTTGGGTCCAGGAAAAACAAGTCTCTCCCATTTCTGCAAGGTAGGGATGCCTAATTTGCCAGTACTGTAAAAGTGCTGCCCTATATTATTTTATTTGTTTATTTTTTTCTACATGCACAAGGTCTTCCATATGTAGTGCACAAGGTCTTCCATCTGACACTGGCTACAGATGCAAAGTCTGTTTTCTAACGGCACATTATGGTAATAACCATCTAACACTGCGGTGGCATTACTTGGAATCACAGTTCAGTGAAGGCAATTCTTAAGGAGGATGGCTTAAGTTTAGTCACATATCTGGCTCTAAAATATTCAGATTCCAACAAGGGGAAACATGGGGAGAATTTTGTGTTCCTGATTGAATGCAGATTCCTTCTTGAATCATTCTTGTAACTGCCTCTTATCCATGTCCAAGACAGAATTCAACTTGGAGAGGTTGTAGCTATGTAGGAGATTTTCTAAACTTATTTCCAAAGTTTATGGTTACTTATTTCCAAGTAACACAATGCTGGAAGATGGTTACTTAGTAAAGCGGCAATATGTTAAAAGTATCTTAAGTGGGCACAGTCTACTTTTGTATTGAATGATGGCTACTCAGAAGTGTTGTGGGAGTTCCAGTTGGGAGAGGATAAAGTTTTCAGAGGAACTTGTTCTGTAATATTTCCAATGTTTTACTAGTGTTATTATCTAGGCCTCAGATTTCTGCACCATCAGTGCCAACACTTGCTACTGAATTTTTTTAGAGCAGGTTCAATTAGCTGACCACCCTGAGTATGGAAAAATATCATTGTATGGAGATAATAATACCCCCTTTTAAATTTAGGACAAATGGATCAAGAATTTCATAGTCATACCGGAGGATCTAGAAAATGCCTAGAGAGGATATATTTTGGATATGGATAAATGAAACCACAGATAGCACTCCCATGGATACACGGTCATACCGAAAATATCTGTAGGGTTGTGGCATCAGGCCTATCAATCCTAAAATTTCAAGGCTACTCCTATGGACCTAGAGGTGAGGACCTAGAGATTCCTAGAGAGGCGTTCTCTCTAGAAATCAATAGTCTCCCAGTATGGCTGGAGGAAGTTGATCATAAAGTCACACTGGAGAAGATAGAGATGACTAGAGATTTTTTTTAATTCAATCCACGAGTAATAAAATCTGCAAAATCAAAATCACAGATGACGGTATGATCCCCATATTGATAGGGGATATGTTACAAGACCCCCTAGGGATACCTGAAACCGGAGATAATCATGAACCTCTACTTAGAGGATGGAAGCATACCAGCATAGAGAACATTGGAGGACCTAGAGAGGCTCAGAAATACTTCGAGAGAGGAATATTTTTGGATCATAAGTCAATGAAATTGTGGCAGTTGAGTCCTTGGATAAGGGGGTCAGATGAAATGGTTTCTGAAAATAAACTTTTTAAAGGCTATTGTTTCATAGACCTAGAGGTGATCCCTTGATGTCACAGGAAACAGACCCTGGTAATGAGTATGGCATTGAGAGATGTTTCGAAAAACCAAGTCTAAGTAATGAGAACAATATATATGAATAATATTTCAAGGCAGTGCTTTTACCCTGAGAACTAGACAAGAGACTAAAGGCACTGAGATCTGGGAACTCTATGAGAAGTATTTTGAAACAGGGGAAGAGAGAGATGCACCTCTGTAAAGTTTTTGTTCTTGTTAAGTCCGCCTAGCCAAAAATAACAACTTTGGATATTTATCAAGACATGAGTGTAGAAGAGAAGCAGATATAGTGGGATTTGGCCCCTCTAGTTACCTTCTTCTTCTACCTTTATATAAAAGAAGTAACTGAGAGTATGGTGGCACAAGACACAACTGAACTAAATAGTGTTTAAAATGAAGGCTGGAAGGCAGAAAGATGAAGACTTCAACAGAGATATGGCTATATAATTTCCATCAAATGTTACTCTTGCCTTATTTGTAGATGACCTAGGATTCTCAAAGAACCTGCTTTGTGAAATTTGACTGAAACAGGTTGCAGCTTAAGTTTGGAAAGGGATGTTTTTAGCAATATCTCTTGCCCAATTATGTTCAAAATATCGTTACTTTATATCAATTCTTTTGCCCTTCCTCACTCCCCATGTTTTATTAATAAAAATATAATTGAGACTTTGTACTAGCGACATTATTGATGTGGAGATATTCGAAATATAGATATTTATACATATATTGTATGTACTTTAGAAGCACTGAAATGTCAGGAAAAAAATCAGGTTCTCTCTGTATTAGAAAGCCAAGCTGTCAGGACAAAGGGAAGCTGAGGATCTGTGTCCAAGGCACAGGCAAGAGGGGGGTGAACATCCCACTGGAGGGAGATAAGCATGGCCTAGCACCAACAGATATAAGTAAAAAGTAAGGAGTTTCTCTCTCTCTCTCTCTCTCTCTCTCTCCCTCCCTCCTGACAGGTCAAAAATAGGTCCCTGATGGATGTAAGGTGCTTTAGAAAAATATAAAGACATGCTTCTTGCATGTTGGAAGATATAATTTGATATTTCTATGATGTTAAAGTTACGTAGTGATGATGTTACATATGTAGAAGCATGTTTCTTTGTTTGCCTGCATTTGAAGATTATAAAAAGGGAAAGTCAACGCCTTTATCCTCACTCTGGTTGTCTTTTGGATGAGATTCCACTCCAGAGTCTCAGCTGAAAATAAAAAAATGTATTTTTTTCTGTCTCCCAAAAGGATCTTCCTTGGTATCATCTCTACTAGCTGCTACTACATGATAATACTACCATTGTCCTGGATTGTTTGTTCTGGGATGCTCTGTGTTCAGATTTGGGTGTAATCACTGGTCTGCTAATGCTTTGTTTACATAACTGGTCATAATGTTCTTGCCCGCTTTGTGTATGTCTTCTTTTGAATGGTATACAGATAGCTGTTTTCTAACCTCTTGCATTCTTTTCCAAAAATTCATCCAGACATCTGCCAAGCCCTAGCTGCAGACTGCAAGGGAATGAGAGGTGGTCCACATTGTCCAGGCACGTCCCTTCTCACCTCCTTCCATGACCACTTAATAGCCATAGCAGCAGACGCCACCAAGTAAGTCAGGCTTTATATAATCCTGTAGAATAATCACATTAATGTAGACTCATCAATGAACAACTTGTTCAGGGCTATTGCGTTTGACCTCATTTCTGTGTGCAAAATTAAAATAATCCAGTTTGCAACAACCCAAAGTTGTTAGACCACTTATACCTCTTTCCATTTGTCTGATCCACACATACTCCATTAGGATTTTCAAATTAAAATACTCCTCATCTTCAGAGTAATTATTTGTATTGTTTCTTTCCTCTAGCTCAGTGTTTCCCAACCTTTTTTGAGCCGCGGCACACTTTTTACATTTGCAAAATCCTGGGGCACACCACCAACCAAAATGACACAAAATGACACTCTAATACAGTAATACGTACTGTAAGAGTTAATATATTTTTTAAAATGTATTTATACACTCAGTGTGAAACCCGGGCCTGTTTCGATGAACTCAACATGGATATCCTGGCAGGAATGGCAGAAAGACCCAAACTTCCTACACAGAACTCCCATAACCAAGAGAAAATGCTATAAGAGTTTGGTGGGCATTGACCTTGAGTTTTGGAGTTGTAGTTCACCTATATCCAGAGAGCACTGTGGACTCAAACAATGTTAGATCAGGACCACACTTGGCATGAATACTCAATATGCCCAAATATGAACGCAGATGGAGTTCAAAGGAAATAGTCCTTGACATTTGGGAGTTGTAGTTGCTGGGATTTATAGTTCCCCTACAATCAAAGAGCATTCTGAACCCCACCAATGATAGAACTGGGCCAAACTTCCCACACAGAACCCCCAGGAGGCAAGAGGAGGTCTCTACTTGGGGAAAGGGGGGCGGATGCATGGAGAGGGAGAGACCAAGTAGACAACGGGTGGGGAGGGGGGTGTTTGTAGTTTTGTGCCTTTATCGAGGTAGGTTTCTTAGGGTTTTTATACTTCAACACACTAGACCCCCCCCCCCCTCCTGGAGGTTCCAATTTCCCACGGCACACCTGATGATTGCTCACGGCACACTAGTGTGCCCCGGCACACTGGTTGGGAAACACTGCTCTAGCTAGTTAATGATAACCACAAAGAAGAATTAAAAATAGGAGTTGTTGGATTTCACACAACATAAGGACGGGCTATAGCAAAGTGTCATAGTGTTATTCTTAGATGCTTATGGAGCTCACAGATCCCTTAGTTGACTATGCTAATTAGGACTGATGGGAACTGCAGTCCAACAATATCTACAAGGACACACATTCCTTTGGGACGCCTTGCCTGAGTGGACAATAAAACAACCCAACACATTCACTATTCATGCCTTGGCTGGAGTTGCTGTTCAACTTTTACTTGGTAGAATGCCATGGTGGTGTCTCCTCCTTCAGTAGCCTACAGCACAGAGCGTTTTTTGGACTCAACTTTTTGAGTTTTCAATCCAAGCTGGTTGAATTCTGAAATTTGTAATTCTCAAAAATCAAGTTTTCCTTGAAGATTGTAGAATGGGTTTTAAGAGAGTGTCTGCTTTTCTTGTTTGTTGTGTTGCATAGTTTTCATTGCATAATTTCCATAATGTATCATTGCCTAGTTCTTACTGATATGGAAGCTTCTTGGTGTCAGCCAGATGAACACCAGTGTAAGAATGCCTTAAACAAACTGGTCTTTCAGTATAAATGTTGTGACTGGAGGTAAATTGCCTTAAAGGCATGTACGTTCCTTGAGCATGGAACAACAAAGACTAATATTTCATAAAGCAAGTCCAAAGCCCTATGTATCTCATTCATGTCAAAGGAAAATTAGCTGGCAAACTATCAAAAGATTATGGCCATTTTTCTTATCTTCCTGCCCCCCCCCCCGATATTTGGCTACTGTGTACGATAACAATTATATAGCAGCAATCACTTCAGATTTTAAGGAGTATCATTAGCTCTTTCCCCCCACACATGCACATATATACAGACACAGAGGAACCGTGAAAAGTAAAATAATTGTGGTAGGACAGCTTGTATTACTCTTTCCAGTTTACAAGAGGAAAGAGTCCTTCCAGGAAACAGAACATCCATAGTGAAAATAGCTAGCAGGCAAAACTGTCTGCTGCAATATTTATCAAAAGTAATAAGTCTGAAACATATGAAAAGAATTAACAATACAAATTGCTCCAGGAATGTGGCGTAGCTGGCTAAGTGTCAGCTGCATAAGATCTCTCTGACCAGTAGGTCATGAGTTCGAGGTCTGCCCAGGTCGAGGTGGGTGCTCGACCTTTAAGTGTAGCCTGCTGTCAACCTTTGCAGCCTGAAAGACAGTTGCATCTGTCAAGAAGGAGATAAAGGTACCACATTAAGTGGGGAGGCAAATTTTGACTGAATTATGAGGCCATTAAAGAACTTCAGGAACACTGAGGAATGCGGAGGAATACGAAGGAACAACAAGGGAGGCTAGGAAACTGAGAGATGAGGAGTGTGTCAGCTCCCCCTGGTGGCCAGAGTTTGCCTCTGTTCATCTATATGTTGTATGTGGAAACAGCAGGGATTGTCTGCTAAGTATGTGTAACTAATCCGCGCTGAGTCCCCTTCGGGGTGAGAAGAGCGGAATATAAATAAAGTGTAATAATAATAATACAAATTATGAACTAAGCCCCATGGCAAATATTGCAGTAACTTTTCATGAGGCATCTATTTCTGTGCTTTTACTACTGCTTTATTGATAGCTACAAGATTTAATCAGAGTTCTCGAGCTCATCTCTATTGACAAAGTCCACTTTCCTAAAAATGTGAAGTGCAGTGTTCCCTCGCTACTTTGTGATTCGCTTTTCACGACTCGGTTGTTTCGTGAGTTTTTGCCTCCTGGCAACAATGGAGTGTGGAAGGGGGTTTCACACACACACCCCTCGGGAGAGAGACAGCCAATCATAAAAAGAGAGAGAGAAGAGATACAAAGCAGTATAGCCCCTTCCTTATAGCTAGCAAAGAAAAGGTGTGTGGTGCTTTAAAATCTTTCCTGGCTTCTGCCTCACCCTCAGAATGCCATATATATATATATATATATATATATATATATATATATATATATAAACACACACACACACACACACCCTATTTTGCGGATTTTCACTTTTCGCGGGTGGTCCTGGAACAACACCCACAATAAGTGAGGGAACACTATAATATTGGAAATCGCACCTTAGCACTACCTGTCTGTGGTGATGAGATTGCATGTGATAGTGAAATAAGAGTCTATGCCAGCAGTAGCACTGCTTTTGTTAAGGTGGTCCCAAGTTGTATAGGTTTTTGCTGAGGATTATACGTGCTGAGCGACTAGTGAGCAGCAGCAGTATTGGGGGTGTGTGTGTGACATTGGCAAAGGATCCGTAATTCTTATGTCAATCGCAGCAGGTGGTCAAGTATGTTTGGTGCTTTGTCATTACACATCTTTGAACTGTTCCAGTTTGATGGGAACAGTTACAGTTAATCCTCTGGCCTCCCACTTTTTCAGCTGCTTTCAAAATTTCCCCCTTTTTTTCTCCTCTTCCCACTTTCTCCTTCATTCTTGTCTTCCTTCAGTTGCTAAATTGATACTAAATTCAAAGTGCAAATGTAGTTTTCTGTCCATTAATAAAGCAGAGGGAATATGTTGCCCTTTACAGTAGACTCAGGCAAAAGCAAACTACTGAAGACTCTCCTGGCTATTGATTTCTTCCTCATTAATAATTTTTGTCATCTTGGCTACATTAAGATATTATTTAGCAGGTTTCATCTGTAAAATGATGAAGCATATGCCATCAGTGGTTTGCTGCTGGAACCATCCCTAAACTGATGATACCCGACCCTTTTCCCCAAAGACTCTTAAACATTTCAGAAAAAGTTAAAAAGTATTTTGCAACTGAAAAGAACAACAGAAATGAATCTCAAGCAGCCTAATTCTACAGAAATGAATATTGTATGGAATACCCAGAGAGTGAAGCGTAAAATGGAAACACAAACTTCTCTGAAAAGCTGAGAGCTACTCTTGAAAAAAGCAGAACATGTGCAGACTCAGAGACTTATCTTCCTTTCTGTTCTGAAAGCAGTTCCCATGAATGTTGTATACTCTAATACAGTGAGAGGCAGGAAGCAATATTCAGCAGTTTTCTATACTTCAGTGCTCTAGGCAGACACTTGGGAGTTTCCTGCACTTTCACTTTCAGTAGTCGCTGAGATAATGGCAACAACCTCTTCCGAGAATATGTTACCATTCTAATGGAGCCGAAGTTACACACCATTTGTCTCTGCTAATTGAAACAATTTGTATGTGTGAAATGTGTACTACTTTGGGAGTTTTATACATGTATTGTCAAGCATTCTTTTTCCATTTTTGTGATGCAAGCTAAATTTAAGTGGAATTAATTATTGCAGCCTAAGGAAGCAATAGCCCCGAGTTGCTGTGAGTTTTCCAGGTTGTATGACCATGTTACAAAAGCATTCTCTCCTAACACTTTGTCCACATCTATGGCAGGCATATAACAACAACAACAATAACAACAACAACTTTATTTTTGTACCCTGCCTCCATCTCCCTGAAGGGACTCAGGACAGCTTACATGGGGAGGAGCTGGATAAACATAGTTAAAATATAACACACTAAAATACATAAACAACAGCATAAAACAGAATAAAACAACAACATTATAACAGAATATAAAAGCAACCATCAAATCAACCACCAAAGGACCTAAAATATCCGTTTCCTTGCACAGGTGGGTAAATTGGTGCAAATCAATTGCGAGGCTGATGGATAAAGTGCATAAGCAAAATTAAGGGTGTAGGGCAGTGGTTCCCAAACTTTTTTGGCCCCCTTTCCAACAGACCTTACAGCCTTTGAGGATGCCTGCCATAGATGTCAGCAAGGCATCAGGAGAGAATGCTTCTGGAACATGGTCATACAGTCTGGAAAACTGACAGCAACCCAGTGATTCCTGCCATAAAAGCCTTTGACAACACAATAGCCCTGAGATTACAAGACTCGTGCAGGGCAATAGACTGCTTATTTTTACTATTCTGGGGTTGGGGGATTATGACAATATTCTACACATACATAAAGGTATGTGTTGCACAGAATTCAGTAGTATATAGGATTATCTATTATCTATTAGAACACCCTCATGAAGCTGGAATGTCAAATTGCCTTTGTGTGTCTTTCTATATATGTTGTGTGTCTATGGTGTTGAATGTTTGCTATGTATATGTACATTGTAATCTGCCCTGAGTCCCTTGCAGGGTGAGAAGGGCAGAATATAAATACTGTAAATAATAAATAAATAAATAAACATCTGAGCATATCAATCAGGGCAAGACTCACTTATTTGTAATTGTCATCTGAATTACTGATGTGTGTCACACAGAAATAAGTGTTTGGATTGAAAGGAATGGTTATCTGTTTTAAAGGAGACCATCTGCCAATCACAAGGATAAGTTACACAGAATAATTCTGAAAGTCATTTTGGGTGAAAGCCTATAAATACAGGGTCATACTATGTTTCTGAGTGGAGATTTCCTTCACACTTTTGCACAAATGAGGAACTGGGAACTCATCTATTTACTATTTTCAGCATGATGTAAACCTCTGGTACATGGGTACTGCAAAGGGGAACATGCTGGCAACATACCCGTTTGAAGAACCATCACCCTCACACTGCCTCCAATCATGCTATTGTGCCCCTCTGCATTGCTTCTCCTTTCCTCTTTTTCCATCTCATCCATTTTTCTAAACCCCAGCTCCTTCCTTTCTGTAAGCTTGGTCAAAAGATCGTCCCATTCCCCAAAATATTTTTGCACAGAGTGTGTTAGCAAAGAGGTCATGCCCCTTCCCTCTCTCTTTCCTTTCTATATGAATACTCTTTTTTCTATTGGAGGGGATAATTCTGCTAACAATTGAGGGAGGAAGGTACGCAGAGTGATTGGCCCAAAAAGAAGGGAATATTTTCTAGACAACTTGCCACAACAACCAGTCATTAAAAAGAAAACGATTTGTTAAGCATTAATAGTTTTTCTGTCTTTCCTTTTTCTTGCTCAACAGACAAGTGCAATATTCTTGCAGTTCAACAGTTCTTAGCTAGTATCATGAAATATCTTCTGTAACATTATGGAAGAAAACAAAGCTAACATTTCAGGTGTCAAATATCAGGAATAAGTGTATTTTTCTTCCCTTTTCTTCTTTACAGGAACTAGAAAATCCTTCAGGCTTGGCTGTATCTGTATGCAAAAAAAGACTGGGTGCAGCAGGAAAGGTGAGAAAGTTTAATTCCAAAATAAATAAATAAATACTTAAATAATTAATTCACGTGCAGCATGAGAGTCTGGCTGGGCCCTTGGCATTTCTACCTGCTAATGAGCCAGAAAATCGCTTCTGAAGCTTCCTCGGCCCTTGCTCAATGCAGCATTCTGCTGGGCGGGTGAAAATAATGAAAAGCTCCTATTACGAAACAGTACATTCTGTTCCTGTTCAGTTGCTAGAGAGAATCACTTGGGGGAACACCTCCTTTTCCTTCTTATTAAACCCAGTGCATGATGCCTAGCTGGATAGGGCCCAGAGTAAAAGTTGCTCGGCTGACATATACCTTCAAACAATACATAATTTTATCAGCACTATAACATCTTTTGTGCTTCCCATGAACTAGTTAGTGAAGTTAACTCAGCCTGCAGCTCCATCCAGGCCGCAGCTTGGAAGTACACCAGCACAAATAATCCAGGGGCAATTCAGAGTACTTTTGTCTCAGTGCCATCCCAGATTCATCCTGTCAGTGCCACACTAGCTGTAGGTAGTACCTTGAGGCTAGAGTTTTACAAAAAATCTCCTGGATTTGTTGTGTCCCTGCCCAACTTGGGGTTTTTTCATACTACACAATTAGAGCACTGTGGTCCCTTTTAATCGCCAGGGACTGATATTATGGGCGGGAGGCTAGAATTCTCAGCCAGAGAGCGCCAGTGCTTCACTGAACAACAAATTCTAGTATTCCATAGAATGGAGCCATGATGGTTAAAATGGAATCACTGCATTATAATTGTGTAGTACGAAAGGGCCTCTGGTTTCCCAAGGTCCAAGGCCCCTGGTTTCCCAAGGTAACAACTCTCCCTTTTTCCAAGTTGCAGAGCTTCAGAATGTTAATGTTTGGGAAGCCATCCTGCCCCCGAGAAATTGCCTACCCATGAATCGGTTGTGAGAGTGTACCTTAACACTTCAAGATGAGATGATGTCTTGGAGCAGAAAGAAAAGCCCAGCAACCATACTTTATGCTCTGTTAGCACTGAACAGGATCTAAGCCCTGGCAAAGGGGAACAAAAAGTAATTGAAAAGTATAAAGGGCATTCATAAAAGATTTCCCCTGACCCACTTCTATTTATCACAGGATGCTGAAACAGCAGATGTGTGTAAGACTCTATAGGTTATGTGCCAATTTACAACTCAGAACAGATAACGGTCTTGATTTTATAGGTGCTGAAGAGGTGTGAGGTTTGATAATGGACCCAGTGGAACATAGAGCAGTAATCAAGTTCCTTTAGTTGAAAGGTTGCACACCAAAGGAGACATTCAATGAAAGGAAAGACGTTTATGGTAATGATTCCCCATCATATGATGTAGTCAAGAACTGGCATCATCAATTCAAATGTGACCACTTCGGTGGAAACAGCTCCAATTCCAGGGCAACCCCACTCTGCTATTGATGAACACACCATCCAGCAAGTGGAGATTGCCATTTTGGAAAATTGCCGTGTAACCATTCGCCACCTAGCCCAAAATGTCAAGTTTAGTGTGGGGTCCATGGAAAAAAATCATCCAAGACCATCTTCACATGCATAAGGTATCAGCTTGCAGGATCCTTCTGCTGCTCACTCCTTTCTAGAAGCAGGAATGAGTCGAGTGCTCTCAGGCTCTATTGACAATGTGCCATGGAAACCAGGAGGACTTTTTCAACAGGCAGATCACACAGGATGAAAGCTGGGTCCATCACTATGATCCTGAGACTAAAGTCCAGTGGATGCAATGGAAGCATCATGACTCATCACTTCCAAAGAAGGCACGTGCCCAACTCTCAGCAGGCAAGGTCATGCTCACAGTATTTTGGGACCAGTACGGAGTATTATTGATGGATTTCCAGGAAAAGGGTACCATGATCACTGGGGCATACTATGCTTCACTGCTACAGAAATTGCAGATGGCCATCAAAACCAAGAGACGTTGCATGCTCTCCAAAAGTGTCTGCTGACTGCAATACAATGCACCAGTTCACAACTCACATGTTGCCCAAATGGAGGCATGCTCCTGTGGCTTTGAAATTCTTCTACATCTCCTTTATTCACCCAACCTAGCACCATCGGGCTTTCACCTCTTTCCAACAATGAAGTTATTTTTGAAGGGCAACCATTTTTCAGATGAGACTCTGATTTCCAAAGTCACAAAGTGGCTTTTGGAGCAGCCTGTTAACTTCTGCAAGCAAGGTGTTTACAGTTGCTTAAAAGGATGGGAGAAGTGTGTTTCCATAGGGAGCACCTATGTAGAGAAGAACTAATAACTGTGCCAAGTTTCATTGCTCTCGGTCCACAGGAAGTGAGAATGGGGAAATCTTTTATGAATGTCCCCTGTAAAATGCAGTGCAAAGGGTATTATAACAATTCACTTCTTCATTACTAATGTTCAATCAGCCCCCCACATTTGCTGGAGTTATGGGCACAGGACCACCATGAAAGTGAAAAACAAAATTGGTTGGGGGGGGGGGGGGTTACATGAGGGAACACCTCTCTAGGAATGTCTAGGTGTTCCAGCATGACTCTATGGTCAACCTTTGCTGAAAGTTGAACATAGGATTACACTTTAAAGCATAGAGATTCATAGAGAGGTGATCCTTCAAGAAATCTATAGGTCTTCTAGCATGGTTAGAGGAAGTTGATCAAAAAGTTACACGGGAGGAGCTAGAGATTCCTGGGTAAAGCATTTTAATTAAGCCCCCCATGTATAATAAAATCCACAAAGTCAAAATTGCAAATGTAGAGGAACGACCATATAACCTCAATATCTACAGGGGATATCTTACAAGACTCCCTATGGATATCTGAAATGAGATAATAGCAAACTCTATATTTTGGCTATACTTGGTCCACAAGCATGCTGCAAAATCACACTGAAGGACATAGAGAGGCTCAAAATTACTTGCAGGGAGAATTACTTTTTGGAACATAAGTAAATGAGTCCTTGGATAAGGCGTGCACATGAACTTTCTAAGTGTTATCATTTCATGGCTGATCTGGCACTGAACTAAGAAAGAAAACATACATAAAGGAAGAAGCACCAATCGGCAATTGTTTTTCCCACTACAGTAATTCTTTGTGTGTATTATTATCTGCTGTAATCTCACAAGACTGTGGTTTACCATTCGGATTATAAACTGATCCTGGATCTTTCATTTTTTTCTGTTGAGAGGGCAGAGAGGATTTCAGTACAGTATTTCATTAGCAATTTTAAAACCATATAAATCCATTGGATGAAAAAAGAGCCCAAAAGAATCTAGAAAACAGAATTAAATTATGAGTAAGTAAAAAAAAATCTATAGAAAAGGAAATAATTGAATTTTGTTTCACATGCAAATTAAAACGAGTATCATCTTGTCTCAAATTTATACTCCATTGTTATTAGCTAATCCAAATAGAACAGCCATATCTGACAGTTTAATGTAACATTTGAGAGTTTGCTTGCTTCTAACATTTGGTATACAGTAACCTGACTACCAATTTCAAATGAAACTTCAATATTTATTTGTTTTGGAGGACTCACTAGGCCAGGCTAGACCAAACCTCTATTGCTTATGGCCTTTGCAAATTATTCTAACAAATGGAAAAGCATAATAGGCTACAAACTGCATTTACAAAAACCAGCATGATAGCTCAATATAGAATGCACTCAAAATCATTTGTCAAAATCAAGAATAGTAATGTAAGCATTAAAAAGCTATCTTCAGATCAAATTTGAGCATTGCTATAATAGCGTACATTGTTTATTCGTTCGGTCGCTTCCGACTCTTTCCGGCCTCATGAACCAGCCCATGCCAGAGCTCCCTGTCGGCCGTGGCCACACCCAGCTCCTTCAAGGTCAAGCCAGTCACCATCCATGACCATCCATCCATCTTGTCCTTGGTCGGCCCCTCTTTCTTTTTCCTTCCATTTCCCCCAGCATCATTATCTTCTTCAAGCTTTCCTGTCTTCTTGTTATATGGCCAAAGTACTTCAGCTTTGCTTTTAATGTTTTTCTCTCCAGTGGGCAGCTGGGCATTATTTCCTGGACTGGTTTGATCTTCTCACGATCCAAGGCGCTCTCAGAATTTTCCTCCAACACCACAGTTCAAAAGCAGCTATCTTCCTTTGCTCAGCCTTCCTTATGGTCCAGCTCTTACATCCATAGATTACTAAGAGGTATACCATTGCTTTAACTATGCAGATCTTTGTGTGATGTCTGTAGTCTTCTCTACTTGCTCTTCTGATTTCCTGACTGCAGTCTGTGTCTTCAGTAATCTTTGCGCCTAGAAATACAAAGTCTGTCACTGCCTCCATGTTTTCTCCCTCTGCTTACCAGTTATTAATAATAATTAATAAGTCTGGTTGCCATCATCTTGGTTTTTTTATGTTTAACTACAACCCAGCTTTTGCACTTTCTTCTTTCTCCTTAGTTATAAGGGCCCTCAGCTCCTCCTCACTGTCCTCTGTTCAAAACATTCAAGATGGCAGCGCTTCGGGCCAGCAGAGTACACACAACGACAGCAGCCCTTCTGCAGTCTCATCTGGGCCCGGCCTCCATCTTCCTGGCTGCGGGCTACCACAAGAAGGTTGTGGACCATTATGAAAACCCCAGGAATGTGGGCTCATTGGACAAGAACGCCAAGAACATAGGCACCGGCCTGGTGGGCACCCCGGCTTGTGGCGATGTCATGAAGCTGCAGGTCGAAGTGGACAAAAATGGCAAAATCATTGATGCCCGCTTTAAGACATTTGGATGTGGGTCGGCCATTGCTTCCAGTTCTTTGGCAACTGAGTGGGTGAAAGGCAAGTCGGTTGATGAAGCTTTGAAGATCAGGAACATGGACATTGCCAAGGAGCTCTGCCTCCCTCCGGTCAAACTGCACTGCTCTATGCTGGCAGAGGATGCCGTTAAGGCCGCTTTGGCCGATTACAAGCTAAAGCAAGGACCGAAGGGGCTCAAGTCATAGCAGAATGTGACCAGAGCATAGAAGCCTTCCTGTCCTCCCCAGAAAGTCTCTGCTATACCTCTCTGGAAAAGCTCTTTGCACAAGGACTTGAAGCAACAAGCACACAAAAAAGACCCCATTAATAAATGGATTATTATCTAACAATAGGTGGCATACATTTACTGTTAAAAGTTTTTAAAATATATATAATCAAATTAAAATGAGACACAGACACATAAAGCAGGTTTTCAAATACAAGGGGAAAATAAAAACTGGGGGGGGGGGGGGATCTGTCACAGAGACTCTCTAGAAAGATAGCCAGTTCAAGCCAAAAGAGGCCAGCAATATTGGCCAACATCATAGTCTGAAAGTTGAGTTTAGAAAAACAAAAAACTAAACAGGACTATAAGGATCATTTTATACTGACAAAAACTACCTGGAACAAATTAATCTTACAAAAGATATCTACTGACCAACATCATTTGTATTGTTTCTTTCCAAAGAAAAGAACTTGGAGTTTTGCATGATTATTATTCTTACTTTGTTTGTAGTATTATTCAAGTCTGAGTGACAAATCTACACATCTAAAAAGTACTATATTATCCACATAAAGAAGAACAGAAGACTTAATAGAAATCATTTGAAGGTGGAAAGAAAAAAAATTAACTACACAGTGATATAGTTAATTAAAAGACTGAAAACGATAGAAGCCACAAGTTTTAATGTCTTGAGTCTTCGCAATTTGTTTCATCAAAGATAGTCTTCCTTTGATTTTTCCCCAACATTACTGTGGAACATGAAGCAAACCAAAACACCTTTCTTCATGGTAATTTGCCCTATATATCATTTATCTTAGCTAAATTGTATGCTTTAAGTCCATAAAAGCTGCATAAAGATGTCTTCATGTTTTGTTGCAATGATCAGTTTTCCTTTGACCTTTTCTGAAATGATGTTTATGACAGATTATATGATTCCCTTTCTCCCACTCTTCCAATTTATTGAAAAGGCGTGTATCATACAGTTTAGAAGGGACATCTAAAAGGCCTATTAGTGGAGAAAAAGAAAGAAGCATCTGGAAAAGGTTTACACGGAGGAGGAGAGAAATAAGACGATGAGGTTATTATTAATCAAATCTCCAGCCAAAATTGGATTCCAGGTCTGTCATTGCTCATCTTTGTACCTCATTTTAACAGGAAGTTTGGAAAGTTGAGGAATGATCAGACAGTCTCTAGAAATATGGAAGGGTGTTGTTTAGCCAAAAGCCTGGTTTTAGTAACCACACTGAGCGATATTCCTTGCATATGTAGGCATTATTATTCACAAATTATTGAAATGACAAATTTTTCCCAGCACTGTATTTAATCTAGGTGTGGGGAACCATCATCCTCTGCCAGTATGGCCAATAGCCAGGTATAATGGTCACAATTTCCACATTTCTGATTAAAACAGTTATTATTCTTTATGCCCCAAATTCTCTACTAATTCTTACAGAATGAAATATACAAATATAAAATCTTATCCTTTCTGACTGTATTGGATGGTTTCTGGACATTCTCCAATACCCCATCCTTGGGTATATAGTTAGCCACTCAGCTCCCTGTGTTCCCAGATGAGATAAATTTGAATTCATTTCAATCTGGCTTCAGGCTCAGTTGAGGAACAAAAATGTATTTGGTTGCCGTGGTAAACAATTTGCCATGCTTTAGTTACGTCCCTTTGGATTACCGTAAGGTCTTCTGCATCAGTCAGTCTCTGAAGAGTTTGGAAATTTGAACTGCTTCAAAACGCTGAGCCATACCGCTGACCAGAACTAGTTACTAGGAACAAACAACTTCTTTGTTGCAAAAGTTATGCAAACTACCCTTTCGCTTTTGGGAACAGTTCAAAAGACTGTCCTAAAGCTTTATGCAACTTGAGTCTAGGGTACATCTACACTGCAGAACTTTGCAGTTCGATAGCACTTTAACTTCCGTGGCTCAATGCTATGGAATCCTGGGAGTTTGATGAAGCACCAGCACTCTTTGTCAGAGAAGGCTAAAGACCTTGTAAGTCTCCATCATTTCATAGCATTGAGTCATAGTAGTTCAAGTGGTGTCAAAACTAATAGTTCTGCAGTGTAGATTCACCACAAGACTCTGATTCGTTCAAATCATAGTAAGTTTATCTCCCTCCCATCTATAATCCATTTACCTATATGGAGAACTAGTTTGTTGTAGTTCCTTAAGTGCTGGATTTGTATTTTGGGAGACCATGACTTGAATCCAACCCCTCTCAGCCATGAAAACCCACTGGGCAACCGTGGGAAAGTCACACTTGCTCAGTTTTACAGGAAAGCAGTGGCAAACCTATTCTAACAACTCTTGGCTAGAAAATCCTTTGGTAGAGTTGCCTTTGGGTCACAATAACTTGGAAATTATTGGAAGGCACATAAGTCCTAGGTTGCATCAAGTTTATTAGCATACAGAGACTACTAGACATAAACTATTAAGCGTTTCAAAAAGCAGTATAGGGAACACACTCTCGCACACTTTGGCTCCAGTGTACCCCTTATAATACAGGAAGTCTTTTTTCTTTGGCGTGGTTTAACATTCTTCCCTCTCACGTATTAAATTTCATATAGAATAAAGCCGCACTGAACAATAGATGTTGTCCTTGGAGGAACCTCAAAGCAGAGACAATTAATCAACTTTATTATGATCATAGATCAGTCTAGAAGAACATACGGAGAACATAGTGAAAAATAAAGGTAAAAAGCAGCTGAAACTTACAAAGATTTAGTGGAATGGAGAAATTTAGATATAGTACATACAAAAGTATGTTGAAAGCCCAGTGATGTGTGGTGGTTTGAGCACTGGACTATGATACTGGAGATGAAGCTTCAAATCCACACAGCCATGGAAACCCACTGGGTTCCTTTGGGAAAAGGAATGCTCTCTCAGCCTCAGAGGAAAGCAATGGCAAACCTCTTCTGAACATATATGGCAAAAAAATCCCTAGATAGGTTTGCCTTAGGGTCACCATAAGTTGGAAATGACTTGAAGACAAATAACAACAACAACAACAAGAGGGCAGTTCCACAACCAGCTTCTAAATCAATAATTAGTGGTGTTCACTAGGGTTAGAGAGAGTCATTATGAGATTTGATCAACTTACTCCTACTGGAAAATGTTTGGCATACAACACAAATTCCGAAGTTGAGATGGACTTTCATGTATTCCTCCACTGCTGTTATTATCAAGAGTTAGAGACGAGCTCTTGTACCCTATTACACAATTTTTCCTAGGTTGGTCTAGAGTCTCTTATGATTATTTTATTCCAGAATTTTTACAAGTCACTCAGCAAGTTTCTAAATTTGGTTGATTTAATTAGATCATCAATGGCTGTGTAAGCATCAGGTAAATCAATATATATTTAAAATAAATGCTGATTTTGTGTCTGATATAGTACCACGAATTGTATATTTTACTAAAACCAATGTTTTAATAGATTTTAATGCAATACTTTAATGATCTATTGTAAAGAGATGATAGTTGTAAAGAGATGATGTATGCAGATGATGTATGCAATGAACTGGCCTACTCTGAAGGGTTAATGTGTATAAAAGGTTGGTTTAAGAAGCAAAAGCCAGGCCAACTTGCTGAAGCTAATCAAGAGCTCAGGGGTGGAGCAATCGAGCTGTCTCTAAGCCAGAAGGGCAATCTGATTGGCTGATAAAATTGGAGCGAAAAGCTTAGTAGTTGGATATGGGCGGAGCTAGAGCCAAAGAAAGGAGACAGCAGCCATTTTAAGATCAGTCATGAGACTGGGTTGAAAGAAGAAGGAGTTGGGGAAATTGTGACGTGCCGTGTTTCCCGAAAGTAAGACACCCCGATTGTAAGACGATCGGGGAAAGGAGCCAGGGGGTGTGGTGAGGATCGCCGCGTCACAGTGACGCGTCACCGCTTCGTCCCGCCCCTGGCTCCTTTCCTCCTCCCTTGCTTGGAGGCCTGGCGAAAGGGTGTGCCGCGGAGGTGTGTTGCAGGTGTGCCGCGGCACACCTCGGTTGCAGGGCAGGGCGGCGGCAGCGGCGGCAGCGGCGGCGGCTGCGTGGGCGTGGCTGACGGGAGTGCGTCTTGGGTTATATAAGACGTACCCGAAAAAAAGCCGTAGGGGGACTTTTTGGGGAAAAGAAAGTAAGACGCTGTCTTACTTTCGGGGAAACACGGTAGAAGAAGGTACTAGGAGACTGAAGGGAAGGAAGGAAACAACTTGGGAACAGTGTTGTTATAAGAAAGATACCTCTTTGAGGAATAATAGTTAATAGGCCTCTAAAGTGTTTAGAGTGCTGGAAGGAAGGGAGGGAGAATTCAAAAGGTTTTAAAGCATTTCTGTTTGAATTTCTATTTCTTGAACTTTGTAATAAAAAAAGCTTAAGATTTAAGTACCATTCCTCTGTATTGAAGAAAAGCCTAACAAGTTAACTGCAACCATTCAGCTTATTCGACTGTTCTAAATAAACAACAATTCCTGTTTTATTACAAGTGGAGTCTCACTGTGGCTTTGGAACATTTAAGTAAAGGAGGTGGCCTATAATGAAATAGTAAATGGTGGCTGTGGAAGTGATCCTTAATGAATAGTTGGAAGGAGCAAAGGCAAAATAAAATATATACAGTGGTGGCTTTCCACTGTTTGGGCTTTCTGTGAGTGAGAGTGAGCGTGTGCACTGATTTCCCTCACAGCCTCACCTTGGGCCAAGCCTCGTGGTTTGCCTTTTGTCCTACAACTTGTGTGTGAGTCTTCCTGAGGCTGATTCTTCCCTCAGTTCTCCATTGTGTGTGATCATTGGTGGTCTGAGTCTTTTATAATTGGTGGGATATCCCAGGTGGTTGGGACGGTATCCTTTATAATTGGTGGCACCTGGTAGGATATCTATAATAGGTGGCTATAGTTCTCTATAACTGGTGCCAAGCAGTGGGATGTCCCTAATTGGATGGCCACAGTTCCCCATAACGTACAACTCTATTACTCTTCCACCTGCTGCTAAGGAGGCCGTTCAGGTCCTGAACTGGTGCCTGGCTACTGTGATAGTCTGGATGACAGTGAACAATTTGAAATTGAATCCAGACAAGACAGAAGGTATACTGCTCAGCTGCAAAGCCGAACAGGGCATAGGGTTACAGCCAGTGTTAGGTGGGGTTACACTCCCCCTGAAGACACAGGTTCACAGTTTGGGAGTTCTCCTGGGCTCATAGCTGAGCCTGGAACCCCAGGTTCCAGCGGTGGACAGGGGAGTTTTTCAACAATTAAAACTTGTGTACCAGCTGCTCCCATACCTTGGGAAGTCAGACTTGGCCATGGTAGTCCACACTCTGGTTACATCCCACATTGATTACAGCAATGCACTCTATGTGGGGTTGCCTTTGAAGACTGTTTGGAAGGTTCAATTGGTCCAACAGCCAGCAGCCAGGTTGCTCACTGGAGCAGGGTACAGAGAGAGGACATCCCTCCTGTTGCGTCAGTTCCACTGGCTGCCAATCTACTATTGAGCAGAATTCAAAGTGATGGCCTTAGCCTATAAAGCTCTAAATGCCTTCTTCACAGGTGCAACTGGTGGGGCCGAGAGACAGGGCCTTTTTCAGTGGTGGCCCCTCAGCTCTGGAACTCCGTCCCCAGTGACATTAGATCAGCCCCCTCCCTCCTGACCTTCAGAAGGAAAGTGAAAACGTTGCTTTGGGATCAAGCCTTCAGAGAATAATTGTAGTCCAATAATAGATATGGAATATGTGCAATGACTAATGGAACAGCCTTGAACTATGATTATGGATGGTGTGGTTTTTCATAGTGAATGTAATGTTTTTAAATGTTTCATATGTATTAATTTTATTTTAAATTTAAATGTTCCTTTGAATTGTATGTTGTTTTAAGGCATTGAATTGTTGCCTATATGTAAAGCTGCCTTGAGACCCCTTCCGGGTTGAGAAAGACGGGATATAAATAGGGCTAATAAATAAATAATAAATAAATGGTTGATGGAGATGATTTGAAATCCTACATTCTGTTAAAAATTAATGCAGTTTAACTGCACTGAACTGCACAATATAGCAGAGTTGACCCATATAATGCAGTTCAATGCAGTCAAAGTGCATTGCATGGTCAGTGTATATGGAGCCTGAGAACACATCCATTGCACATTTATTTATGTACTAGTTGGGACAGGCGGTGCCCGGGTTATTTGTGAAGCGCAGCAGGATGTAGAGTGGGTCATGGGGGCTCTGTGTGCCAAGTTTGGTCTTGATCCATCATTATTGGGAGTTGCAGTGGTATCATGAAATTACTGAAGGTAGTGCAAGTCCCATCATCTCTGCCCCCCAAAGTGTAGTAGGATGTAGATTGGGTCATGGGGGCTCTGTGTGCTAAGTTTGGTCTGTATTGGTGAATGGATGAGGGATGCATTCTTTTTCGGAAGTGAGTGAAGGTACTTCAAGTCCCATCATCCGTGGTCCGTCTCACAGTAAACTGCACCAGGCTGTAGAGTGGGTCATGAGGGCTCTGTGTGCCTGATTTGATGTTGATCAGTCATTGATTAGGTTTGTAGCAGGATTGGAAGTGACGGAAGGTACTGCAAGTCCCATCATCCATGTTCTCTCTCCCCTCCAAACTTCAGTAGGATATAGAGTGGGTCACTGGGGCTCTGTGTGCCAAGTGTGGACTTTCTCGGTGTTTTGGGGGCCACAGTGGTCTGTGGGAACAGAGGGTGTGAAAATACTACAAATTCCATCATCCATTGTCAGTCCTCCCAGGAACCTCACACAGGGTGAAGGCAGTCATGGGGGTTATGTGTGCCAAGTTTGGTCTCAATCGGCATTGGATGAGGGTCGCAGCAGACTTGGGAAGTGAGTAGAGGTACTTCAAGTCCCATCATCCATGGTCCACCCTCCTCCAAACTGCACCAGAATGTAGAGTGGGTCATGAGGGCTCTGTGTGGCAAGTTTGGTGTTGATCAATCATAGGATTAGGTTTGTAGCAGTCTTGGAAAGTGAGGGAAGGTACTGCAAGACCCATCATCCATGTTCTGTCCCCCCTCCAAACTTCAGTAGGGTGTGGACTGGGTCACTGGGGCTCTGTGTGCCAAGTGTGGTCTTTATCAGTGTTTGTTGGGGGCCACAGTGGTCTGTGGGAACAGAGGGGTGTGAAAGTACTACAAATCCCATCATCCATTGTCAGTCCTCCCCCAAACCTCACCAGGACGTGAAGGCAGTCATGGGGGTTATGTGTGCCAAGTTTGGTCTCGATCAGTGATTGGATGAGGGTTGCAGCGGACTTGAGAAGTGAGTAGAGGCACTTCAAGTCACATCATCCATGGTCCACCCTCCTCCGAACTGCACCAGGACGTAGAGTGGGTCATGGGGGCTGTGTGTGCTGAGTGTGGTCTGTATTGGTCCTTTTTGGTGTCCTCAGTGGTCTGTGGGAACCAAAGTGTTGGAAAGTACTACAAATCCCATAATCCGTGGGTCATGTCCCCACCCCACGCCAGGACGTAAAAGGGGGTTAGGGGGTTATGTGTACCAAGTTTGGTGCAGGTCCATCACCCGCGCTGGTCGCTGTGGCCTGAAAGTGGCTGCCACATATCCACCCTGGCCTGTGAAAGTGGCTGCCACATATCCGCCCTGGCCTGTGAAAGTGGCTGCCATTATCCGCCCTTTATTGAATTTATATCCCACCTTTCTCAAAGTGAGATCTATCAATCAGGTTATAATCAGCAATGGGACTTATTCCTTCATGGAGGAATAAATCAGAGTATTTTACTTGCATTGTAATCTTGGATTTAAAATCAACTGAACCATAAATATTAAAAGAAGAATTAATTCCAGTGGCTTTCAATATTTGCTTCCAGAACATTCTGTTCTCTTAGCAGGACCACCAACAGGGATAGAAACATGGTTGATTTCCACATTTTTCCACCACAATTTTAAATCATCTCTCTCCACTTGAGTTAACTTAGTCATTGAGTAATGCCATCAAACCACCATCACAGTGCAATTTCCCTATAATATATTTGACTGTGCAGTTATATAAAACTACCTGTATGTGTAGCCAATTTCTCATTGTATCTACTAGCAAATATACCAAATTGTGCACAAGATGGAATATCCCAAAGACCATTGTGCCTATTTAAACCATGGGAGTTCATTACCCTTGGAGCCATCTGGAAGTTATCCATTCCATTCCCCATTCAACTATAATTGAGAATGAAGAACTGTGCCACCTAATGACTACAAGTATTATTGCTTGACTCCATGGTTGCATGCATACATATTTAACAAATAACTTTTATTGGCCTCACTGTGACTTTGGCAGAGCTGACTGCTTTTTTGTCCTTCTCCATTAAACTTTGAAAATAAGATTTAAGAGCAGTGCACAGTGTACAGTAAAACAGTAGCACAAACATCTTTAACATTCTCCTACAATAAAGTCAAGACCAACACTGAAACATCATATAAGTTTTAAATGTCAGCTCGGGCAAATAATTGTACCTGAACTCAGTGGCTCCAGCCTTTAAAGTTTGTGTATTGTCCACTTTCTAGAAAAAGAGAAACTCCAAAGCTAGGTCTGCTGGGAAAAAAAACATTATTTACATAGTACACACAATGAGAAAGGCACTCAAAACAAGACCTAAGGGGAATCTTAATGTAGCTCAGGCTACATGACTATGAAATTCTTCCTCATTTTATAACATTTTAAAATATGTAGTAGGAGAGTGTTTTTTTAATCTCTGATTTGATAAATTAGAAATAAGTGGGTTGGATCCAGACTTTCTGAGACTTAAGGTAAACGTTTTCCCCTGATATTACGGCCAGTCATGTGCAACTCTGGGGGTTGGTGCTCACTTCCATTTCTAAGATCCGACGTTGTCCATAAACACCTCCAAGGTCATGTGGCCGGCATGACTGCATGGAGCGCTATTTCCTTCCCGCCAGAGAGGTGCCTATTGATCTACTCACATTTCGAACTGCTAGGTTGGCAGAAACTGGAGCTAGTATAGCTTAAGATATAAGTAAAGGTGCCTCGTGTAATGACGTATATGATATAGATAGAGCTCCATCTACTCCAATAGGGAGAGCTTGCTGTCTTTATTTCATCCCATTATAGTACAGGGAATGGTCTGTGTTACTAATAATTGGGTACTTTATATTTATATTTACATAATCGAGGTCACCACTTTCAGTGTCCTTATGTTGATTTCTTTTGGCACCTTTACTTATATCTACTAGTTGTGTTCCCTCTACGTTTTACCAGTCTTTCTGAGTAAGGCTTTCCCGGTGTTTTCTCTGTAGAAACTGGAGCTACCCACAGAAGGTCATGCTGCTCCCCGGATTCGAACCTGCAACCTTTTGGTCAACAAGTTCAGCAGCTCAGCGGTTTAACCCACTGTGCCACTTACTAGTACTGAATTCTATGGACCCAACAACTCAGTCATAACTAACATATGTCTTATTTATGTGAAATGACTCCAGATCTGGCTTTAACTCAATCATTGTTTTATGACCAATATCTGTTCCATCCCGCTTTGCTTCTCATTGATTCCCAATACTACTTCTTCTGCCTAACAACAAGTAGATCTGCCTAGCAATTCAAAAGTCTTCTGTGCAATTATAGGAGCCATACATCTGAAGTCAGAGTCCTCTTGAAGCATTATGCCAATCTGGATTATTCAGATCTACATTTATAGGCATTAATCCATAGCCCTTTATGCAAACAGCTCTCCGTTTACCCTGAGCATAAAGAGTTATAAGGAAGGCTAATCCGGCATGTGAACCTACTTCTACCCCACCACAACACAAAATGAATGTCACCCAGAAAGCTACAACAGCATAAGTAGCACGTTGAGAAGGAGCTTGGCCAAGGATCTGCCGAACAGCTACCCCATACCAATTATGGAAAATGTTTTGTTATCACACAATTTCCATGTCGTGGTCTTCTGGTAATATGTACTGATGGTAATATCTGCGGGCACGCAGAGCGTTCGGAACCTTCTAGAAAGACAAATGACACGTCAGCGGTAGCCCCGCCCACTCCCTATATAAGCTCCCTCAGAGGGGCTACCCAACCAGTTCTCTTAATCCGCGCGAGCTATTAGGAGAACCTTCGTTGTGCTTCAATTATTGAACTCGGACTGCTCTTAGGTAACTGATCTGACTGGACTTTGACTATTCTCTGCTTATTCCCTCTGTCTCTGACGCTCTCTCTCTGGCTTGAACCCGGCTTGTCTGACTACGAATTGCCTCTGACCCGCTTGCCTAATGGCCACCGCATCTTTTAAAAAGTGCGCCCAATGCCCCAACGTCCTTCCGGACTCTGATTCTCACCAGCTGTGTCTGGAATGCTTGGGCGAAGGGCATCTGACCCAAGCCTGCAAGATATGCCGGGCTTTCTCCTCACAAACGAGGAAGAATAGAGAGGCGAGGCTTAAGGTGGCGATTTACGAGAAGGCATTCTTTTCCCAAAGCTCCCTGGTTGGCACAAGTGCCTCGCCGGTCACAGGAGCTTCGCCCGCGCCCAAGGCGGCTGATGAGCCCTCCCTGGCGAAAAAGAGGGGAAAAAAGCCTAATCCGGCAATTGGCCAAGATGGCCGCCGGGCGCCTTCTTCTCAAGAAACGACAACAAAAAAGGCGCGAATTGGAAAAGCCTCCATTACTGTACCTCCGGAGGGCACGTCTTCATCCTCCTTGCCGTCTACCGAGGCAGGCCCTCTGTTGGAGAACGGGCACGAAGCTCAGAGTCCGCTCTGCCCTCTGCCGCCAGCTCAAATGGGAGGTGCTGTAGCGGCGCATGCGCAGCCACCGCTATCAGTGTTGGAGGAGGCTCTATTCTCGGAGGGCCCGGCGCCGACGTCATTGGAACCCCCCGAGATGGTTCCTCCTCTCGTCTTGGCAACAGCTGATCAAGGGGAGGGGCCGGCTCCGCTTACCCCGACCCTGCCGGAGCTGCAAACCTCTCCTCCCCATGTGGGCGGAGAGAGGGAGGAGGGGCCTCCCATCCCGTCTGGCCCGTATCGCCCGGCGTCGCTCTCTCCGATATCGGAGAGCATCCAGAGAGAGAGAGAGAGAGCCCTGTCAAAGCGCTCCTCTCGTGCCGCACGGAAGCGCCGACGCCGCTCCACGTCTTCATCGGACTCTTCTTCTTCATCTTCCTCCTCTTCTCCCTCCCCACGCCGCCGGAGGCACAGGCGTAGGAGAAGCCACAGGAGGCGTTCCAGGCGCTCCAGCCCGGGTGATTGCGAGCCTCGTCAGCAACTCGTCCTGTGGAAGCAGACCCCTGAAGGCTTCGCATACGTGGGGCCCCCTCCTCCGGTGCTTTCTGTCCCGATGTCGGCCCCTCAACAACCAGGCACGCCAATTCCTGCTGCTGTGTCGGCTCCTCAGCTGGTGGCACCAGTGCAACCCGTGACAGCACAGGACATGGATCAGCGCCCTTCTACCTCGGCCGCCAGCAGGGCTCTGCTGCAGCGGCCATTACACCAGCCGTCCCTTCCAACGATTGAGGAAGAGCAGCAGGGCGAGACCATGCAATCAGATTCATCCGGCGATGAACATTACCCAATTGGGCAGGACCTGGGGGCTGACACTGATCAGTCCCCGCCTATGGACCTCAATAACTTTGTACTGTTGATGGCTAGGCTTGTGAGATCCTTAAAGCTGCCTACCCCTAAGGTCCCTGACTCCGTGGAGGATCCGATGTGGACCTCCGAGGAGCAGCGTACGCCCTCCCCCCAAGCTGTACCTCCCCTTCCCTTCCTGCTAAAGCTTACGAAGCTCCCTGATACCTCTCCAGCACTAGCTTCGGCGGTTCCCAAGCGTGTGGACGCCATCTACAGGGTTGATTTGTCGTCTGCCTTTTGGGTAGCTAAGCCAACCAAACCCAATACGGTTGTTCTGGAAATGTCTAAGGCAAGGAACGCAAGAGGTCCCTTGGCCACTCCGGCAGACAAGGAGAGTAAAAAATTAGAGGCTATGGGGAGGAAGGTACACATGACGGCTGGGTTGTTTGCCAGAATGGCCCACTACGCCACCTACTTAAGTGGCTATCAGGCATATTTGTGGGACAAAATTCTGCCTTATTTGGAGCTCCTCCCACCCGAGCGACAGATTCTGCCAAAGGCTCTTCAAGTGGAGGCCTTAGCCCTCACCAAATTCCAGAAGGAGTTTGGTAGACATATGGCTGAAGGGGCTGGTAGGCTTTTTGCATCGGCCACATCTATTCGGAGACACGCCTGGCTGCGCTCGTCTTCTCTCTCGGAGGAGGCCAGAATCTTAGCGGAAGACATGCCGATGCATGAGCACGGCCTCTTTAACCCAGACGTGGACGATAGCCTTAAGTCCAAGCAAGAAGTACGTCAGGCAGCGCATAAGTATGGGCACCCCTACCAGCCGAATTATAATAGGCAGAGATCGGCCACAGCTCCGGCTCCTTACTTCAGAAGGAACTACCCCTCTTATCCTCCACGGGGAGGCTACAATAACAGGGCATCGGCCAACGGTAGATACGGCCAAGGTAATAAACAAGGCTTTGCTTACAAGCCTCGCTCTGCCCCCTTCAGGGGTAGGGGTAGATTTCAGGGGTTCAACAGAAAGCGTTTTTGATTCACTCAATGTGAGTTACTCCCTTTTGTATTGTTACAGGTGTTACCCCTGCTCCTCCGCCCGCCGGTCCTTCACAAGTTCTCCCTGTTCAGCCAGCCTCAGGTGTTCATAACTTTTTAGATAGGCTCGTTCCATTTCATTTTGCATGGGCTGACATAACCACTGATAGATGGGTCCTTCAAATAGTGGCAGAGGGGTATAGTTTAGAGTTACTTACTTCCCCCCCGTTAGGCCAGGTTGTTCACACCCCTGCTTCCCAGGCCCTGTTTGATGAGATAGCAGCTTTGCTCGCTAAGGGGGCGATTTCGCCCGTGTCTTCGGCTGAGTTTCCGTTCTGTTTCTTTTCAAGGTATTTTCTAGTTTCGAAGAGAGGGGGAGGGGTCCGGGCCATCCTGGACCTCAGGGAGGTCAACCGGTACATCAGGCCAAGGAGATTCAAAATGGTTACACTGGCCTCTATACTTCCCCTGTTAAATAAACGTGATTGGTTTATTACTATTGATCTCCGGGATGCTTATTTTCACATTAGCATCGCCCCTTGGCATAGGAGACTCCTCTCTTTTGTGGTGGGAGGTCAAGGTTTCAGTTTCAATGTCCTCCCTTTTGGTTTGGCCTCCGCCCCAAGGGTCTTCACCAAGTGTATAGCAGCGGTGGCAGCCCACCTACGAACCAGGGGGGTCACTATTTACCCTTACCTGGATGACTGGCTACTAGCAGCCCCGTCCAGGGAACGGTTGCTCCAGGACGTCTCTCTCACTCTTTCTCTCCTCCAGTCCCTAGGACTTGTGCTCAATTTGGAGAAATCCAATTTGGTGCCAACCCAGCGGATTCTCTTCATCGGAGCGATTCTAGATTCCTTGCAAGTGATGGTCTTCCTTCCGGAGGATCGATTTGCCGCCCTTCGGTTACTGATCCGCCAGTTGCACCTCAGCCACACGGTGACAGCTCATCAAATACAAGTGGTTCTGGGCCACATGGCTTCAACGACGGCTGTGACTCCCCATGCCAGGCTAAGGTTCAGGCCCCTGCAGGCGTGGTTCCTGTCAGTGTTCGATCCGCTGCGGGACAACCCTCGTCTCCTGTTGTCCCTCCCGCTGGAGGTTCGCCACTCTCTCCTTTGGTGGCTGGACCCCAGCAATGTCTGCTGTGGACTTCCATTTCTCCCTCCCAACCCATCCCGATTAGTCACAACGGACTCTTCACTTACGGGGTGGGGGGCACACTCGGACGACCTCACTGCTCGGGGCCAGTGGTCCCGGGAGGAGGCCAACCACCACATCAACTTCCTGGAATTACTGGCTGTGCAAAGGGCACTCCAGTCATTCGAGCGAGTTCTAACGGGGAGAGTGATACTCTTGCAGACGGACAACACCACGGTGATGTTCTATCTGAACAAACAAGGGGGGACACACTCGCCTCAGTTGCTCCAGCTCACCATACAGATTTGGGAGTGGTGTATCTCGAGGAATATACACCTCATGGCGATCCATCTCCCGGGGGAGGAGAACACAGTAGCAGACGCCCTGAGCAGGACTCCTCTCAGCCACCACGAGTGGTCTTTGTGCCACGAGGAGACTGGCAGAATATTCAGGAGGTGGGGCACTCCTCAGATCGACTTGTTTGCTTCGCAGGGGAATGCCAAGTGCGCCCGGTATTGTGCACGGAAACGGGCAGACCCTGCCCAAGGTTGCTTAGGGGATGCGTTCCTCATCCCTTGGTCACAACACTTCCTGTATGTCTTTCCTCCCTTTCCCCTCCTCCTACGGGTTCTAGCGAGGATCCAAAGGGACAGGGCGAATTGCATTTTAGTGACCCCATGGTGGCCACGCCAACCGTGGTTCGCCCCTCTTCTTCGTCTGGCCAAGGGGAACTATGTGAGGTTACGCAACAGGACAGACCTCCTGTCGGTCCAGAGGGACAGAGTGCTATACCCGGAGGTCGGCATGCTGCGCCTGACGGCGTGGCGTATCCTTCCGCATCCTTGAATCCTATGTCGACCTTTTCACAGTCTGTGTTGCGATTCCTAAATGCAGCCCAGAGAGACTCTACCAAGAGGGCTTATACATACAAATGGAATAAATTTTCTAAATTTGCCAAACAAAGGGGAACAGAGCCACTCCTTGCCTCTATACCACTAATCCTAGAATTTTTGGCCTCTTTAGCGGAGGCCGGGATGGCCCTTTCGTCTATTAAATGTTACTTGGCGGCCTTATCGTGGTACAGGAGGAAAGCTGGACTTTCCTCCTGTTTCACGGATCCCTTAGTCAAATCATTTCTTAGGGGATGTAATATTCTTAAACCCCCTGTAGCCCCTCCAGTTCCAGGATGGGACTTAGGCTTGGTCCTGAATGCCCTAACTAGGCCCCCTTTTGAGCCGCTGGCCACGGCCCACTTCTCTCACCTTACCTGGAAGGTGGCCTTCTTAGTGGCAATAACATCGGCCAGGAGGGCGAGTGAATTGTCTGCCTTGCGCGCAGATGCGCCTTATGTAAGATTTCATAGGGATAAGGTGGTGTTACGCACAGACATCGCTTTTCTACCGAAGGTAGCAACATCTTTCCACATGTCGCAGGAGATAGTCCTGCCTGCTTTCTTTCAAGACCCGTCTTCGTCCCTAGAACGTTCCTTGCACACATTAGATGTTAGGAGGGCAGTGGCCTTCTACTTGGATAGGACTAAGGGGATTAGGAAGACGAACAGACTGTTTGTCAGATATAGGGAAGATTCTGTAGGACTTCCAATTTCCTCTCAGCGTATTTCTGCCTGGATTGTGGCAGCTATCCGTTTAGCATATCAGATGGCCAAGGTAGATCCCCCTAAGCATATTAGGGGTCATTCCACTCGGGCAGTTTCCACTTCTACTGCATTCCTTAAAGGGGTTCCGTTGGACGCCGTCTGCCGTGCAGCAACCTGGAAGAGCCCTTTGACCTTTGTGTCACACTACAAGGTGGACTCCGTCTCCAGGAATTACGCGCAGTTTGGAAGAGCAGTCCTATTTTCAGCGGTGGCATGACGCCCACCTTCCAAGGTTGGTAGCTTGGTAGTCTACTACCATCAGTACATATTACCAGAAGACCACGACATGGAATTATTAGTTGCTTACCTGTAACTGTAGTTCCATGAGTGTCTTCTGGTAATATGTACGAACCCGCCCATCCTCCCCTCTGGTCATGCCAGTCCTTCTGTATGCTTCATGCGCGGAAGAGAACTGGTTGGGTAGCCCCTCTGAGGGAGCTTATATAGGGAGTGGGCGGGGCTACCGCTGACGTGTCATTTGTCTTTCTAGAAGGTTCCGAACGCTCTGCGTGCCCGCAGATATTACCATCAGTACATATTACCAGAAGACACTCATGGAACTACAGTTACAGGTAAGCAACTAATAAATCACAAAGGGAATTTCACCAAAATGAGAAAAATTGTAAAGAACAAACTAAAAGGAGCAGTAAAAAAAATCAAATCCCTCCAAAATGCTTGGAAACTGTTTAAAAATACCTTAAAACAGGCCGAACTAAAATGCATTCCAATAAAGAGAAAGAGGCATGGAAAGTCCAAAAGGACACCAGTATGGCTTACAAATGAAGTAAAAGATGTGATTGGAAAGAAGAAAAACTCATTTAAGAAATGGAAGGCTCTTCCTACCGAGGAGAACAGAAAGGAACACAAGCTCTGGCAAACTAAATGCAAAGCAACAGTCAGGAAAGCCAAGAGAGATTTTGAGGCACACATAGCAAAGAATATTAAAAAAACAACAAAAACTTCTTTAAGTACATCAGAAGCAGGAACCCAACTAGAAAAGCAGTTGGGCCACTTTCGGCGACAATGGTCAGAAAGGGAAAATCAGCGAAGACAAGGAGATTGCTGAGCGGCTAAATGACTTCTTTGCCTCCGTTTTCACACAGGAGGACAGACAACATATGCCTGCAGCTGAGTCAGTTTTTTCAGGGAGGGAATTAAAAGAATTAAAACAGATAGAGATAAACAAGGAGGATGTTCTCATATGCCTTACTAAACTAAATGTCAACAAATCACCAGGTCCAGACGGCATCCACCCCAGAGTTCTTAAGGAACTCAAGTGTGAAATTGCTGAACTTCTAGCCAAGATATATAACCTTTCTCTAAGATCAGGCACTGTACCCGAGGACTGGAGGGAGGCAAATGTAACACCGATCTTCAAGAAAGGATCCAGAGGTGATCCAGGAAATTATAGACCAGTCAGTTTAACCTCAGTTCCAGGCAAAGTGATGGAAACCATTATTAAAGAAAAATTACTAGGCACATAGAAGAACAGGCATTGCTGAAAGAAAATCAACATGGTTTCTGCAAAGGCAAATCATGTCTTACTAACTTGTTAGAATTCTTTGAGGGTGTAAATAAACACATAGATAAAGGGGACCCAATTGATATTGTTTACCTTGACTTTCAAAAGGCTTTTGACAAAGTCCCTCACCAAAGGCTCCTAAATAAGCTCTTCAGCCATGGAATCAGAGGACAGGTCTTGTCCTGCATTGGAACCTGGCTAAACTGTAGGAAACAAAGGGTGGTAATAAACGGACATTTCTCTGGGTGGAAAGAGGTGAGAAGTGGCGTACCCCAAGGTTCAGTTTTGGGTCCGTTACTTTTTAATTTATTCATTAATGATCTGGACGTAGGAGTGAATTCAGAGGTAGCAAAGTTTGCAGACGACACTAAATTGTTCAGGGTAGTTAAAAATGAAACTGATTGTAAAGAGCTCCAGAAAGATCTCTCGAAATTGAGTGAATGGGCAACAAAGTGGCAAATGCATTTTAACCTAAACAAGTGTAAAGTCATGCACATCGGGGCAAAGAACCCCAACTACACCTACCAATTGATGGGGTCAAAGCTTTCCAAGACAAACCAGGAAAGGGATCTTGGGGTTTTGGTGGACAGCTCAATGAAGATGTCAACCCAGTGCGCTGCAGCAGTGAAAAAAGCAAATTCTATGCTAGGCATGATCAGGAAGGGAATCGAAAATAGGTCAGCAAATGTTGTATTACCTCTCTACAAATCGATGGTAAGGCCACATTTGGAGTACTGTGTACAATTCTGGTCTCCGCACCTTAAGAAGGATATAACGGAACTGGAAAAGGTACAGAAAAGGGCAACAAGAATGATCCAAGGGATGGAGCGGCTCCCTTATGAAACCAGGTTGCAACGCCTTGGTCTTTTCAGCCTTGAAAGACGGCCTTTAAGAGGTGACTTGATCGAAGTGTATAAAATCATGCATGGGATAGAAAAGGTGAATAAAGAAAAACTATTTTCTTTGTCGCAAAACACTAGGACTAGAGGGCACTCCCTGAAGCTCCAAGGTAGGAAAATTAGGACTAATAAGGGGAAATATTTCTTCACCCAGAGGGTCATTGGGTTATGGAACTCACTTCCAGAGGAGGTTGTGACAGCTGTCAGCCTGAACAACTTCAAGGCAGGATTAGACAGATTCATGGATACCAAGTGTATCGGTAGTTACTGAAAAGGACATTCAAGTGCCACCTCGGAGTTGGTTGAGGTAGGCAGGATCTTCCCCGGGTACTGGTTGTGGGGGGACGGAGCAGGTCAGGGTTTTGCCCTCCCTTCTGCTCGAGATCCCCGTGTACAACTGGTGGGCCACTGTGTGATACAGAATGCTGGACTAGATGGGCTGAGGTCCGATTCAGCATGGCTCTTCTTATGTTCTTATGTTCTTATGATCCTCAAGTGGTATTACACAAAGACAATGAATCCAGCCACCACCTCAACCACCCCTGCCAGAAATGTCCTGCCACTTCTTTGAAGAGCCTCTCCATCTGCAGGAAATGAAGCACTTCTGCGGAGTAATGGCCAAGCAAGCTCTCCGTGGTAGAATAATGGAGGTAGCAGAACATAGCAGCACTGTAGAACCAGAGGAACCAATGTGGTATGCTGGTTGGAGTGGTGGACTGGGTCTACAGGAGATCAGAGTTTGAGACCTTGTTAAGCCATGAAAACCCATTGGGCAGTCTTTGGCAAGGCACAATCAAAGAAAGGAAATGGAAAACCTCCCCTGAAGAAACCTGGCCAAGACCTTCATAGTAGGGCCACCATGTGTCACAGCCAACTTGAATACACATAACTAGACCAGAAAGGGAAATAGCCAATGTGTAGTTCTCCAGCGCCTGCCAAATGCCTGAGAGAACAGAGGTGCAGTAGGTCTGATGGCAGCGGGGTGGGTTTTACTTTGAAGTTTTAAAGTTCTGAATCTAATCCCAAAAGAAGTTCAAGTGCTTGGATAGTTACATTCAGACTAAAACTAGGAATAGATTGATTCCTTCCATTTACACCAAACCAACCTATTTCCTTTGGTCTCAATTCTAGGTTTTGTTTGTGGGATGGATGTGAAGATCTCTTGTGCCAAGGGCTGCACAGAAGGTCTCCAGGTTCATCCAGAGCCACCCACTGGTCTCTGAGGAAGAATTATGTATTCAGAGTGAAGCTTTTGAGTTGAAGCAAGTGGTGGAGAGAGGAAGTTGGGGGCAGTGTGGTTAGAGTAGAGGGCAGGGGAGTGAAGGGGGGCATCAGGCTATGGGACACTTAATGGTGCCCTCTGTTGAAACATATACAGTAATCCCTCTCTACTTCACGGTTCGCTTTTCGTGGACTCACTGTTTCGCAGTTTTTCAATAAATATTAATGTAAAATATTTCTCGTGGTATTTTCACTGTTTTGCTGGTTTTTGCGGTAGTCAGTAAATCTTGTGCACAGCGACCCCTCTCCACTCTTCCATTTCACATTAGCATCAGACATGTGCATAGTAGGACTGAGGCCAAGCAACTTTACGATCGTATGGCAGATAAGATGGAGGACCAGGATGGCGGTGAACAAGAAGAGGATGATGAAGAAGAAGCATGACCATCGACATTGACTGGTTCTCTCACAAAATCAGACAAATTCACTGCCAGCAAGAGCTGGTCTGATACATTTTAGAAGCGCTATGGACTAAAGATCATTTGTCTGTATGGAGAGGCTGCCTCTGCGTATAAAACCAGAGCTGACGATAACGTGAACAACATGTCCAAGGAGGGTTATGTAGTGTATAAGTATGTGGGGGAGGGTTTATGAAGACTTAAAATAGTGTATGACTACTAAAATAATGTATAAATATTAAAATAAATATAGCGTCCCTACTTCACGGATTTTCACTTTTCGCTGGTGGTCCTGGAACGTAACACCCGCAATAAGTGAGGGAACACTGTAAAGCCTTTCTGATAAAACCTATCTCCTCAAAATGTACAAGTTTTGGTCTGCAATACAGCCGTGACACAGCAAATGTTTTCAAAATGCATTTGAAATGCAGAAAGTTGAGTATGTTCCATGGCTGTGGGATACTGATGATCTCTAATTGGTTTCCAAGAAAATTGGCCATCTTTGTTCCATGTCAGACGTACCCAAATCAACTGTTTTCATGGCAACCTTTTTTCCTTCCAAATGGCACCTTCAATTACTCTCTAAAGAATATGCATCCGTTTAGCCAAGAGATGAGACATAGAAGGGAGAGTCTTTGCATATTTGCACTTATTCTTACTGCCAAATACACTTTGTGAATGCACTGACTCAGTTGTGCACCAGCTGTGCCATATTCAGCCAGAAGACTCATCCACTAGTGAAATGTTTTCGCTTCCAATGTGCCCCTGCTAATATACATAGAGCCTGCTGGGCAGAATCTATTGAAAGCGGCATTAAGCAAAGTGTTGTTGTTGTTCCTGCTTTTATCAAATGCATTCCAGCTTCAGTCGTCCAGCTGCTTCCCAGTTTGGACTCTGGGCTGGATGCTTCTGGGGTTTGCATACGAAAAATAAAAAGAGCTTCAGAAGTCCCAGCAATGTTTACATTCACACGTTGTCTCTGTTTTCGCCAATGATATGCCACCAACTACTAAGATTGTGCTTTCAAAGATGAAAAACCAATAGTACCAGCAACTTTATAGAAGTAAAACAAAAGAAGACCAACACTTTACATGAAGAATCCGTTACTGGTTGAATCTCCCAGCCATATTAACAACAACAACAAAAATCTGACATTTCGTGTTTGTTTCGTCAGACAGTTGTTTGAAAAAGCTCACTGTCTCCCGCCCTTCTCAAGGTCCTGTTGCACTATGCAATTATAGCACTACAATTCAACTTTAAGTATCATGACAACATCCTGGGGTGGTAGTTTTGGTACGTACTGCAGCTCTCTCTGGTTGAGAATTTAACTCCCCCCACGGGTAACTGTATTGTGTGAGTGGATCTGTCTGTCTTTTTTTTGTTGCACTGTTATCTTCATAAAAATCACCCAAAATCGAAGTATATTTGCCATGTGTCAAATAGCAATGTTGGTACAATTGGGAAAACAATCCAAATTGGGAGAGAGTTGAAGTTTAATTGAACTCAAACTTCCATGTTTTGTATAGGAATATCTAGGCCAGTGTTTCTCAAACTTCCTAATGCCACAACCTCTTAATACAGTTCCTCATGCTGTGGTGACCTCCAACCATAAAATTATTTTCGTTGCTACTTCATAACTGTAATTTTGCTACTGTTATGAATAATAATGTAAATATCTGATATGCAGGATGTATTTTCATTCATTGAACCAAACTTGGCACAAATACCCGATACACCCAAATTTGAATACTGGTGGGGTTGGGGGAGGGAAATTAATTTGTCACTTGGGAATTGTAGTTGCTGGGATTTATAGTTACCTACAATCAAAGAGCATTTTGAACTCCACCAACGATGGAATTGAACCAAACTTGGCTCAATTTCCATGACCAATAGAACTTCCATGACCAATAGAAAATACTGGAAGGGCATGGTGAGCATTGGCCTTGAGTTTTAGAATTGTAGTTCACCTACATTCAGAGAGCACTGTGGACTTAAACAATGATGGATCGGGACCAAACTTGGCACAAATACTCAATATGCCCAAATGTGAACACTGGTGGAGCTTGAGGAAAATAGACCTTGATTTTTGGGAGTTGTAGTTGCCGGGGATTTATAGTTCACCTACAATCAAATAGCATTCTGAACCCCACCAATGATAGAATTGAGCCAAACTTCCCACACAGAACCTCCATGACCAACAAAAAAATACTGTGTTTTCTAATGGTCTTTAGCGACCCTTCTGACAACCCCTCACGAATCCCCCCCCCCAGGGGTCCCAACCCTCAGGTTGGGAAATGCTGATCTAGACCTTCCAGTGCAACTTAGTTGGTCGTCAGTTAATCATAGAGTTGTGCTAAAGGAGCTAGAGATTTCTAGAGAGGTATTAAAATAAAATAGTATCTTTTATTGTAAATATTTTAAAAATTCCAGTTTTATGGGGGTTCTTTGTCCTTCACCCCTGCAAATTTGGAAGGCTAACTGTATGCCTCTTCTTGGGCGGAGAGTAATTTTCACAGCTTCGTGTCAGTTTAATCTGAAGCAAAGCTATGAGGTACAGAACTCCTCAACTAGCAATATTCCTTCTCATTCATTTGGCCGTAGAGAGCAAAAGCAGTTACACAACTTCTTCAGACATCTCTTTTCTACTCCTATTACCACCACTCCCCACCTTCTCTGGGACTCGTTTTTCTGCATTATAGGCAGATTGCAAAAGAGGCACTGATGCTTGTTTCAATTCTTGCCTGTTGTTTACTTTCTTATTTTTCCACTTCACTATTTCACTCCACAAAAATGCAGACATAAACCAGACTTTGGAAAAGGCAATACGTTTAGGACACTAGACAAGGCGCCAATTTCTCCTTGCACCCACCTGTTTAGCAACATGGCCCTGTTCAGTGGGTCATGGCAGGTCAGACGGCAGTGATTCTAAAACCAATAGTTACAGCAGACCAGGTAGGAGTTAACAGCCCCACTGAGTCACATACAGCTGCAGAAATCACATCTAAAGCCAACCCATGATTCACAAGAGAGTCAAGGTGAAGAGCATCCAAGATCAAAGCAACAGGGCCTTCAAGCTTGTCTAATATGAAGGGGATGAAAAATGTATTCCTGAGATTGTATATGCTAATTTATATAGATTGCTGCTGCTTTTAGGTACAGTGGGTCTGCTTATTACAGAATCTCACAGAACATGGTTTGAATTGCACACAAAAAGCTTTTTAAAAAAGTTTATTTTATCGTATCAGGAGTGAACCAAACAGTTGTATTTAAACACACACACACAAACACACAGTTTGCAAACTTGGCATTCTATTAAATGTCCTTTGGCCAGTAGCTGGCCATTGTAGTGCCTCTGGGGTTGCTATAAGAACGTCCTCCGTTGTGCACGTGGCTGGGCTCAGGTTTATTTATTTATATTAGGTGTAATAGGTGGTCTGTGGCTTGCTCTTCTACACACTTTGTAGCCCCATTTCTTAAGGTTGGCTCTGCATCTCATGGTGTCAGAACGCAGTCTGTTCAGCACCTTCCAGGTTGCCCAATTTTCTGTGTGCCCAGGAGGGAGTCTCTCATTTGGTATCAGCCATTGCTTGAGGTTCTGGGTTTTAGTCTGCTACTTTTGGACTCTTGCTTGCTGAGGTGTTCCAGCGAGTGTCTCTGTAGATCTTAGAAAACTATTTCTTGATTTAAGTTGTTGGCTGATATCCGAACAGGGAGGTGGGCCAGAGATGTCACTGCCTTGGTCCTTTCACTATTGGTTGCTACTTCCCGGTGGATGTCAGGTGGTGCAATACTTTGTATAGTATACAAAAGCTTTGAATGCTATAAAATCTATTGTAGAAGGCTTTCATGTCCAGAATCACTGGGTTGCTGTAGGTTTTTCAGGCTGTATGGCCATATTCTAGAAACATTCTCTCCTGATGTTTTGTCTGCATGTATGGCAGGCATCCTCAGAAGTTGTGAGGTCCTCGTCTTCATTGTTTCTTCCTTTCTGTTGAAAAACTCTAAACTTATAACAGTAAATAAAGAACAACACCAAAACAAGGGGAACTCCAGACAAGAAACAATCAGGGACAGCTAATCACCTCTCAAGAAAGGATCCCCTCCCCCCCGACAGAAACAAGTCACACCTAAAAACTGTCAGACCATTAAATGCTAATCAAGGTGGCCAATTGAAATATTCACAGCTAGTTTCAACAGACAAGAGTTCTTTCTCCCACCCTGGACATTCCACAGATATATAAACCCAATTTTCCTAGTTTCCAACAGACCTCACAATCTCTGAGGATGTCTGTTATAGATGCCGGCAAAATGTCAAGAGAGAATGCTTCTAGAACATGGCCATACAGCCCGAAAAACCCACAACAACCCATACTATAAAATCATACTGGAGGACCTAGAGGGAAAAAACCACAAATAGTAGCCCAATGAAGGATGGAGATGGTCAATGGCCATGGAATGATATGTGACTTTGGGGAGTTATGATGGAAAAGTGCGTGCTAGAAAAGGACACAGCTGGCTATAATCTTTTATGGCAGCATTCTGTCTCTTTCCAAATGTACAATCCCTATGTCAAAATATTTGTGTTTCTATGAGTTGTGGAATGACTACCTGTATATCAAACGCTTTGGAACCCACTGTGTCTCTCCATTGCACCCATTCCTGCAGGATTTGCCATTATTTTGACACTGGTGGCAAACCAACACTTATTCACTAGTAATCAATAGGCATGGGGGCAGCATATCTTGTTTCCATGGAGAATCATGTTCCTTGATGCTTCCAGAAAGCAAAATTATGCTTAAAAATATAAGTATGTGCTCTATGGACCATGTTTGTATACATTGCAGCAAATTCAGTGCCATGGATTGATGAGGATCCCAGTGTATGGAAGGAGGAGTACCATAAAGCAATGTTTCCCAACCAGTGTGCCGTGGCACACTAGTGTGCCGTGAGCGATCATCAGGTGTGCCGTGGGAAATTGGAACCTCCAATACACTTTCTTCCCCCTCCTGCCGAACACTTTTTCTTCTCCACTCAGGCTCTCTTCTTCCCAGCCTCGCTTTGCTCTGGGGCGAGTCTGCGCAGTAGTGCCTGCATGGGTCACGTCTTCCTCCCTGCTTCCCTCCTGAACACGCTCACGCTGCCCCCTCGGATCAAAATGGCGGCAGAAACGGCAGTGTAGAAGAAAAAGTAAGTGTTCGGCAGGAGGGGGAAGAAAGGGCGCGAAGGGGAAGGGGGAGAAAGAGGTCTCTGTCGAAAGCTGGCATGGGCAAACATGGACCTTCCAGGTGTTTTGGACCCAACTCCCACCATGCCTAACAGCCTCAGGCTCTTTTCCTTTCCCCCCTCAGCCACTTAAGCAGGAAAGGGCCTCAGGCTGTTAGGAATGGTGAGAGTTGAAGTCCAAAACACCCAGAACAACAAAGTTTTCCCATGCCTGTTTTAGGGACCTTAAAGTGGTGAGCCTCCTTCCAACATTGTGATTCTGGATAGAAAACAGACAACAACATAGCGTAACATTGTTTGAGTCCACAGTGATCTCTGGCTGTAGGTGAACTACAACTTCCAAACTCAAGGTCAATTCCCAAGCAAATCCTTTCAGTGCTTTCTGTTGGTAATGAGAGTTCAATATGCCAAGTTTGGTTCAATTCCATTGTTGCAAGAGTTCAGGATGCTCTTTGTGTGTTAACCATAAATCCCAGAAACTGTAACTCTCAAGTGTCAAGGTTTATTTTCCCCAAACTCCATCTGTGCTCACATTTGGGCATATTGAGTATTCATGCCAAGTTTGGTCCTGATCCAACATTGTTTGAGTCCACAATGCTCTCTGGATATAGGTGAACCACAACTCCAAAACTCAAGGTCAGTGCACACCAAACTCTTATAGTATTTTCTCTTGGTTATGGGAGTTCTGTGTGGGAAGTTTGTGTCTTTCTGCCATTCCTGCCAGGATATCTATCTTGTGTTCATCGAAACAGGCCCAGGTTTCACACTGAGTGTATAAATACATTTAAAAACATATTAACTATATGTATTACTGTGTTAGAGTGTCATTTTGTGTCATTTTGGTTGTTGGTGTGCCCCAGGATTTTGTAAATGTAAAAAATGTGCCGCGGCTCAAAAAAGGTTGAGAAACACTGCCATAAAGGTCCTAAAACTTTATAAACGTCTCAGATATTTACAGGTGTCCCTAAAATCCCCCTAACTGTAATTGCTACTCAAAAATAGACAATGGAGATTTGGGGAAGGAGAACAGTGCAGTTAGAAATTGGGCTCTGGCTCAAATTGGATTTGTGATCTGATGTTTCCATCACACACTCAACACCCTGCAATTGCTAGTCCAAAGATAAGAGGCAGGCAAGTCAAAGCTAAGAAGACCTTCTGAAAACACAATTATTTGAGGAATGGTGAGACGTGAGCTATCCCTCTTTGTGGGCCAATGACTGACTGCACTGCCGAGCTCTCATTCCTCTTCTGCTTTGTTTCATGGATTCATTTATTTAAGGACAGTGTTTCCCACTCATTGTTGTCAACATGATTAACAACAACAGCAGCTTACAAAAACCTGTCATTATATAGTTTTCAGTCATTATACTCACAAAATAAAATCCAAACATTTCAAGGAAAGCACTGAGAGGAGGAATATGTGCATCTTTTTCGTTCTTTTCCCATTGTCTCAAAGCAAGATGCAAAAATACCCTATAGCAAGTTGGACATCAATTTAGAGTTGCATCACCTGGCAAATTCCCTCTTGGGTTGTTTTAGGGTTTTTTGGGCTATATGGCCATGTTCTAGAAGCATTCACTTTTGACGTTTTGCCTGCATCTATGGCAAGCATCCTCAGAGGTTGTGAGGTCAAAAAGCTTTTTTATTTATTTTACCGTATCAGGAGCAAACCACACAAAGTTTGCAAACTTGGCATTCTATTAAATGCCTTCTTGTTGATGTAGTGTGACTTCAAGTCATTTCCAACTTATGGTGACCCTTAGACAAACCTGTTGTGGGGTTTTCTCTGCAAGACTTCTTCAGAGAGGGTTTACTTTTGCCTTACTCTGAGACTGACAAATTGGGACCTGCCCAAGGTCATCTAGTGGATTTCTATGGCTGAGTGGGATTTAGACAACTGCACCATGCTTTAAAGCAGTGTTTCTCAACCTGGGGGTCGGGGCCCCTGGAGAGGGTCATGAAGGGGGTTTCAGAGGGGTCACCAAAGACCACAAGAAAACACACACGTGTGCGCGCACACACACATAATGGTCTTAGGAATCCCTTTGGTAGAGAAGGCTGAAGATCCCTCCGCCTGTCATTCTCTTCCTTTGTAGTGTAGGTGAACTACAATTCTCAGAATTCAACAACCCCACCAGTATTCAATGCAAACCCCACCAGTATTCAATGCTGGCCATGTCATGTTTGGTGCAGATCCATTGTGAGCTGGGTTCGGAGTGCTGTTTGATTGTAGGTGAACTATAAGTCCCAGCAACGACAACTCCCAAATGTCAAGGCCTATTTTCCCCAAACGCCTCTAGTGTTCATATTTGAGCATATTATCCGTGCCAAGTTTGACTCCACAGTGCTCTCTGGATGTTGGTGAACTACAACTCCAAAATGCAAGGTTAGTGCTGACCAAATCCTTCCAGTATTTTCTGTTGGTCATGGGAGTTCTCTGTGCCAAGTTTGGTTCAATCAATTCCATCATTGGTGGAGTTCAGAATGCTCTTTGATTGTAGATTTACTATAAATCACAGCAACTACAACTCCCAAATGACAAAATCACCCCCCCCCCAACCTGTGGGTGTATCACCAGGAATGTGCTGCAGCTGGCTGGGAATCAGCTGCATAAGATCTCTACTAACCAGAAGGTCATGAGTTTGAGGCCTGCCCAGGTTGGGGTGAGCTCTCAACCAATTGTGTAGCTCGTTGTCTGTCTATATATGTTGTATGTCTATGGCATTGAATGTTTGCCTGTATATGTGCATTGTGATCCGCCCTGAGTCCCCTGCGAAGTGAGAAGGGCAGAATATAAATGATGTAAATAAAATAATAAATAAATATCAGGTATTTGTGCCAAATGTGGTTCAATTAAGGAAAATACATCCTTCATATCAGATATTTACATGATGATTCATAACAGTAGCAAAATTACAGTTATGAAGGATCAACTAAAATAATTTTCTGGCTGGGGAGTCACCACACGAGGAAATGTATTAAGGGGTCACAGTATTAGGAAGGTTGAAAAACACTGCTTTAAAGGCACTGGAGCCATCTCCAGTTTTCAATCTGTCACCCCAAAACCCTATTATATGTATCCCCTTCAAAAACAAGGTGTACTTAGTGGAGCAATATGTGGTGATTTTTTAAATCTATAGAATTGTGACAGGTTTTTTTTTACCTTTTTTTGATTGATTGAAACAGAAGAGTTATGGTCAGGACTGGAGATGCAACAAGGCAACCTATGTAATGCAGAACTGCAAGAAATACAGGAAAGCAGAGCAACAAGTAACAATAATTTCCAGTGCTCTCATCACCAGATTTGCAACGTGATCTTGCATATAATTGGCTTCATGCAATTAATAGCAGCTCCACAAGTAGTAAATGAAGAGCTAACTGGCTAACTGGATCTGGGAAGGAGCTGGCAGTTACAAGTGGGCCAGACAGGACTTACTAGGGGGAAAGCACCCAGTGTGTTTGTTCCGCCTTCACTTGACTTGAGCAGTTGCCAGGGTAACCTTTGCCATCTCTTTTCCTCCCACCACCAGCCTGTTCTCATTTTCTAACCATCCAACAGCAAGCAATATCTACTCCCTGCCATGAAAAAAAATTGGGGGAGGGATTGATCACCGTGACTCATTTAAAACTCCGCAGTAATTGCGAGCATTCAACATAACATGATGCAGAACATTTATTATTTATTATTATTTGTTCCTCAACCAAAAATACATTGCGCTTGTCCAAGCTAATCAGGATTTACACACATGCCAGTTTCCACACTGGGAAACATACACAATTGCTTCTCTGGCCAACCATATCCATCCTCTTATCAACAATCTCCCAAGAAATGTGTTAAAGGTGAATATTGTTGGAGCATGCAAGGAATCGGTGAGTGTGTGCGTGTGTCAACTGTAAAATAAGATACATGGAGCTGATTGGTCGGGCAATGCCTGAGGAAATAGCTGACCCTGGGACTTCTGGATGTTGTTACATTTTTGTTCAGGCTTGAGCTATGCAGGTGCAGAGAGAAGAAGAAGAGAGAAGCAGACAAGAGAGTTTGGAGTGTGCTCTTGCTTCATGAGCTGTTGAAGGAGTTTATCCACATGGACAAAGAAAGATCATTTTAAATCTTTCGTAAAAGGACATGTGAGTGGATCACATCGTACATATGTTGTTCTGAATTAAGAAGAGTACACTCTCTCGGCATTACTTCGCGAACGAAGATTCTTAGGAAGGACTCATCCCACGCTTTTTACAAGCGCGTTGATGGCTAAAAAGGCAAGTTCAGTTGCAGAAAGCACAGCAGAAAGTCTCCTTGGGTGATGTTGTTTCCAAGTTGCGGTTCTTTCTCCGTTGTCATTTCTCTTCGAGACCCATTTGGCGTGTCTTCTCAAAAGAGGCTGCAGCATTGTGGATAGTGCATCTCCATGCCTCCCGATGTGAGGCCAGGGTGGACCATTGTTGGTGATCAATCTGGCTGAGTCTGAGATGTTGTTTCAGGGAGTCCTTATATCTCTTTTTGGGGGCGCCTCTCTTGCGCTGACCCGTGGTGGGTTCACCATAGAGTAGTATCTTTGGGAGGCAGTGGTCCTCCATCCTAGACACATGCCCTGCCCAGCGTAGCTGTGTTCTCAATAGCATGGCCTCTATGCTGGTGATCCCTGCTTGCTCAAGGACAGCAACATTAGTCATATAGTCGGTCCAGTGTATATTTAGGATTGTGCGAAGACAGCACTGGTGAAAGCGTTCGAGGAGTCGCAGGTGTTGGCGATATGTGATCCATGTTTCAGACCCATAGAGGAGAATAGACAGTACAATAGCTCTGTACACACTGATTTTGGTGCTTTGCCTCAGGTGCTTGTTGCTCCAGACTCTTTTGTGAAGCCTTCCAAATGCACTATATGTCTTTGCTAATCTGTGATGTATCTCTTTGTCAATCTTGGCATCTGAAGAGATGATGCTTCCCAGGTAGGTGAACTTCTGAACAGACTTAAGCACAGATGTGCCTATGCTGACGTGGGGATGATGGTGTTCTTCCTGTGGTGCGAGCTGGTAGAGGACTTCCGTTTTCTTCAGGCTGACTTCAAGCCCAAACAGCTCTGCAGCTGCTGCAAAGCAGGATGTTAGACGCTGCAGGGCTGCTTCTGAATGGGCGACAAGGACAGCATCGTCAGCAAAAAGCAGCTCAAGGACTAGGTAGTTTAGAGTACACTACTTGTTCTTTATTGATCATCTGCATGGCTTATTTTCTTTCTCTGGCAAGGCAGTGTGTGGGCTGATCAACGTGAACTACATTATTTTACATTAGGTCACAAATATCTCTGCCCTACTCACATCTGTATCAAGGCCCATAGGGAGCTGACTCAGAAATTCAGCTTTTGAACTGCTGCCTTCTTGCCTTGGAGAAATCCTATTTGTCATCTTCCATTTCTCTGCATTAATAACACCAGAAACATTTGACAGAACATTAAGAAACAAAAAGAAAAGGCAGTAGTGATATTAGTTTTCATAAATACCATAGACTTACCTCCTCCAGGCAACCTTAAATGCATATGCCCCATGTGCTGATGTAAGCCAATGACTGCTTCTATGTAGAACTAGATGTCTGTAGGGCGAGTAAACATAAAACTGTAATGAGCTGAATTTAAACATGAGGATCTACATTGAATCCACATGACACTTAACATCCTGCTATAACATTTCCCTCTTTCCCCTATTTTGTTGCTTTCCATTAGGGAGATTCACGATGCATTGCTTTATTGTCTTCTTAATGGCTTTTTAAAACTACTGTGCTATAGATTTTTTGTAAGATTGAGAGGGTTCCTTGCTTATTTCTTTGCCTTTTTTATTTTATGGGGAACTAGCACCTGTTTTAAAAGCAAGCAAGCACAAAACATGAGAGTAGATGAGTAATTAAACCTCACTGCATGGCAATAGTGTTTCGGGCTCAATGTATTGTCAAAGGCTTTAACCTCTGAGGATGCCTGCCATAGATGCAGGCGAAATGTCAGGAGAGAGTGCTTCGAGAACATGGCCATATAGCCCGAAAAACGTACAACAACCCAGTGTTTCGAGTTATTTCCAAATCATGGTTACCTGAAGGCAAAGCAAGACAAACCAAGTTCCTTTGGCAATATTTGTTCATAGTGGGTTTGCCTTTGCTTTAATTTAAGCTGAGAGAGTATAACTTGCCCAGCTGGTTTCCATGGCTGAGCAGTGATTCAAATCCTAGCCTCCAGGGTAATAGTCCAGTGTTCAAACTACAATTCTGTCTCTTAACAAAAAGTGACAGTGGGCCCAAGATGTGAGAACGAGGTTTTATTTCTTTAAAGTGCTGGCTTTACCCTTTAAAGCCCTAAACGGTTCGGGTCCAACTTACCTGTCCGAACGCATCTCTCCCTATGAACCATCGAGATGTTTAAGATCATCTGGAGAGGCCCTGCTCTCGGTCCCGCCTTCACAAGCGCGACTGGCGGGGACGAGAGACAGGGCCTTTTCAGTGGTGGCTCCTCGGCTTTGGAACGCCCTCCCCAAAGACATCAGATCGGCCCCCTCCCTCCTGACGTTTCGCAAGAAAGTCAAGACCTGGTTATTTGAGCAGGCATTTGTTGATGAAATATAAGGCTTAATTGGATAGAAGGAATGACGACGATGTGATGGAAACTGATTTCAACATGACGCTGAGGCTGCAATTGTATGTTTTTAATTGTTAAATTGTTATTTTTTTCTGGGGGGGGGGGGTTGACTTGTTCCTGTGTTGTATTGAGGGCAGAGACTGCCTGTGTAAACCGTCCCGAGTCGCCTTCGGGCTGAGAGGGGCGGTATAGAAACGTGACAAATAAATAAATAAATAAAAAATATTTATTTACAGCATATCTATTCCACCCTTCTCGCACTAAAGGGGACTCAGGGCGGATCACAGAACACATACATGGCAAACATTCAATGCCGTTAAACGGACAGGACAGACAACAGATAGAGGCATTATATTATATGTAGCATCCCCCCCCCCCCACCTGACTTTGGCATCATCGCGGTTGTGTTCTATTCTGGCCACAAGGGGTGCTGTCGCTCCATCCTCAATGATGAAGAGCCTTGATCACAGACTTCCTGCCTCCTTTGATCGCTGGCATTTTCTGGTATTTCTTTTATAGTGCTTTAAAATACCTTCCCGTTTAAGCAGTGCCTAATTTCTCTACTCACAGCTCACAGCTGTTTTCGAACTGCTTAGGTGGACAGTAAGATGGGCTGAAGGTCAGGTGCTCACCCCAACCCGGGCTTTGAACTGCCAACCTTTCAATTGGTAAGATGTATTGCTGCTGTTGATTAACCAGCTGTGCTAAAGTCCAGCCCTCCACCTAATACCCACCAATTGCCTACCCTAGATCAACAGAAAACAATAAAATAGGAAGAAGTGGTAAAGAGACACATTTGATTAAAGGCACAAAAGCCCTAATTGTTTATTTATTTTATTTACATCATTTTTACCCCGCTCTTCTCACCCCTGAAGGGGGACTCAGAGAGGCTACTTTACTTCCCCAGACTAGTGCTATAACCCCTTCACCAATCACCAAAAAGAGAAATCTTAATAGGTTGCCAGTTTGGATACTGGACTCCTCCTGCTTATAGATACTTGATCAAAAGACTTGTAAAATTCTGTAAGGTAGAAATCTGACATTTGTTGTTGTTGTTTTCCAGCAAGATAACTTAATGTATTGCCCTTGTAAAAACAAAGAGTTAATTTGTTCAAAACATCAATACAAAAAAACTAAGGATCCATGATTTTCTTTTTCCGTGTCAGGAGTGACTTGAGAAACTGCCAGTTGCTTCTGGTGTGAGAGAATTGGCCGTCTGCAAGGATATTGCCCAGGGGACAATGTTCTGATGTTTTGATGTTTTACCATCCTTGTGGGAGGCTTCTCTCATGTCCCTGCATGGGGAGGTGGAGCTGACAGAGGGAGCTCAGCTGCGCTCTTCCTGAATTCGAATCTCTGACCTGTCAGTCTTCAGTTTTGCAGGCACAAGGATTTAACCCATTGCACCACCGGATCCATGATGACGCCATGAGTTGCTGCACTGGGTGTAACCAAACCAAGTTATATTACTGCTGCATCCACTTCTATTTTCCTTAGAAGTGGATGCAGCCTGGTGCAACCTAAGGAAACAGGCTCAGAAGAGGAGTTTGCTAGCAGGTTTTTTTCCCCCAAGTAGATATGTTTATTTAAGACATTAGCATGGAAGGTAAGAGTAAATGGAATAAAGAAGCTTTTAACTGAATTCTCTTTTGATCCGTCTTCCTCGCTTCCATTTTGCTTGAATTTTTAAAAATATAATCTGCATTTTCAGTAAACTCAAAAGAAATCTTTTTTTTTGAAGCAGCTCTGTACAAAATGCATATGGGAGGTGTGTGTTTAATTTCCTTTGCTTCCAAGATACAGTTCCCAATGCAACCAGATTAACAGTAGCATGCCACAATGTTTTCTAATGACACTGGCAAAATGACTCAATTCCTTGAAAATTAAACTTGTCCAACAGTCTTTGTGTGGTACCTTGATAACACCAAGATTTTGATTGTGGCCTTCTTTATAGAGTGCAAGGAAAACGTATTGCTTTTGTACAAGCCACTGAAGTCGTCACCCAACCAAACCTAGTTTTTTTTTTTGTTTTTGACAATCTTGCTGTCATGGTTACTTATTATCGAGAGCCGTCAGGTCAAAAGTGGAAAGAGCTCTTGTACGTTTAAGGATTGCGTAGAAGAGGAAATTTCAGCAGGTATAGCTTCTCACACAACCAGGGAACAAGCCACACATGCTGAATTTCAATATTCCGTCCGAATAATGGAACAGTACTCCATCTTCTACACCAGTGTTTCCCAACCCTTTTTGAGCAGTGGCACACTTTTTACATTTCCAAAATCCTGGGGCACACCACCAACCAAAATGACACCAAATGACACTCTAACACAGTAATACATATAGTTAATATGTTTTTGAATGTATTTATACACTCAGTGTGAAACCTGGGCCTGTTTCGATGAACACAACATAGATATCCTGGCAGGAATGGCAGAAAGACACAAACTTCCCACACAGAACTCCCATAACCAAGAGAAAATGCTATAAGAGTTTGGTGGGCATTGACCTTGAGTTTTGGAGTTGTAGTTCACCTATATCCAGAGAGCACTGTGGACTCAAACAATGTTGGATCAGGACCAAACTTGGCATAAATATTCAATATGCCCAAATATGAACGCAGATGGAGTTCAGAGGAAATAGACCTTGACATTTGGGAGTTGTAGTTGCTGGGATTAATAGTTCCCCTATAATCAAAGAGCATTCTGAACCTCACCATTGATAGAACTGGGCCAAACTTCCCACACAGAACCCCCAGGAGGCAAGAGGAGGCCTCTACTTGGGGATAGGGAGGCAGGCCTTCCCAATGCATGGAGAGGGAGAGACCAAGTAAACAACGGGTGGGAAGGGGGGTGGTTGTAATTTTGTGCCTTTATTGAGGTAGGTTTCTTAGGGTGTTTATACTTCAACACACTAAACTCCCCTCCCTCCTGGAGGTTCCAATTTCCCACGGCACACCTGATGATCGCTCACAGCACACTAGTGTGCCCCGACACACTGGTTGGGAAACACTGTTCTACACAACAATGGAGATACAAGAGACCTCTCTAGTTTCATCATACCTACTCAGTGCCATAGTTAAGCCACTGTTAATATGCAAGATAAGAACATTAGAAAACGTTGACCATTTCCGCTACCTTGACAGCCACCTTTCCACTAAAGTCAGCATTGACACTGAAATACAACACCGCCTGAGCTCTGCGGATGTAGCATTTTTCCAAATGAATCAGAGAGTACTTGAGGACCGGGGCATCCGTAGGGTTACCAAGGTGCTTGTTTATAAAGCTATTGTCCTCCCAACCCCATTATACACCTGTGAAGCGTGGACTGTCTGGAGATGTTGCACTCAACTCCTGGAATGATTCCATCAGCGTTGCCTCCGAAAAATCCTGCAATCTCTTGGGAAGACAGGCGGATAAATGTGTTGGAAGAAGCAAAGACTACCCACATTGAAACAATGCTCCTACATAATCAACTCCGCTGGACTGGCAATGCTGTCCGAATGCGTAATCACTGTCTCCCATAGCAGTTGCTATACTCCCAACTCAAGAATGTAAAATACAATATTAGTGGACAGGAAAAGAGGTTTAAAGATGGTCTTAAAGCCAACCTTAAAAACTGTGTGACATGGACACTGAGAACTGGGAAGACCTGGCCCTTGAGCACTCTAACTGGAGGTCAGCTGTGACCAGCAGTGCTGCAGAATTAGCAAAGGCATGAATGGAAGGCGAAAGGGAGAAACATGCCAAGAGGAAGGCGGATCAAGCCAACCCTTACCGGGACAGAGATTGGGATTATAGTGGAGGACCTGTCACACGGCTATTCCATGGGTCAATTTAGGAGTGCTTAGTCTATCACAAAAAGCAGGAAGATACTGCCACCCCACAAAGAAAAACCCAGTAATTAAAATGATTCCGCATTTTGTAGCAATTTAACTATCTATAACAAACATAAATAGTTTAGTACATCAGTTTCAAACCTTCCATGCCCCCAAAGCCTAGCTAAATACGAAGATTTCAAATGGTAGGAGTTTTGTAGAAGGCCAGGGCGTAGTCAATGTGGGCAATGACACTCTATGTTTCAATTTCTTTTTTCTTCTGCACTTTTGGGAGCCATGGTGGCACAACAGGTTAAACCGTTGAGCGGCTGAATTTGCTGACCAGAAGGTTGGCGGTTCAAATCAGCAGGATGAGGTGAGCTCCTACTGTTAGCTCCATCTTCTGCCAACCTAGCAGTTCAAACATGCAAATGTGAGTAAATCAATAGGTACCTCCTAGGCGGAACATTAAATGGCGTTCCATGCAGTCATGCCGGCCACATGATCTTGGAGGGGTCTATGGACAATGCAGGATCTTTGGCTTTGAAATGGAGATAAGTACCACCACCAGATCTGGAGGCTGTTACCTTTATATGTGTGTACAGTATCTGTGTTTCATTGTTTCAAGGCACTGAATATTTGCCTTGTGTCCGTATATGCTGGAATCTGCCTTGAGTTCCCTTGGGGAAATAGGACAGGATACAAATAAAGTGCTATTGTTATGATTTCCTCAATTTAACACAAGTGAAATCAGAATGCATGCATATGAATGCATGGACATATGCATTTCTCACTAGACAAATGCCAGATAGATAGACAGCCAGAGATCAGAACCATTACTTTATCCAGTATGACCAGTGACTATTTTTCCTATTCTGGGTGGGGGATTCTGGGAGTAACTATCAAAAAAGCATGCATCCGTGCATCCATGCGATGACGCGATTGTAACCACACATTTATTCTGCATGCTCACAAGTGTCCTGTTTTTCATCTGTGAAATGCTGGAGGCTATTTTAGGTTGGTGGCAGCATTCCCAGTGGCTTAAGCCTCCAGGTTGTGACATCTTGGTGGCATTGGTGGGATCTAAAATAGGAGGGTCCACCCTGCCCCAAGTGGTCCAAGCCTCAAGTCATTACATATTGGTGGCAGCGATGGGATTTCATAAAAGGCCTGTCCTGCCACAGTGGTCTGACGTCTCCTGGGTCGTTACACATGGCCATATAATAATAATAATAATAATAATAATAATATAAAACTTTATTTATAACCCACCACCATCTCTCTGACTCCGGGCGACTTATGAGACCAAGCCCAATGACTCATCAGTAAAAACAACACAACAACAAATCAGGCCTGGATTAGCTTCTTTTGGCGCCCTAGGCCGAGGTATGATGACTCTCTCTCTCTCTCTCAGGGGAGAAAGGGGGGGAGAGCACTGCGAGGGGGCGTTTAAAAAAATTGTGCTTGATCTGCCTACGGCCTAGGGTGGCCTTATGGGTAATCCGGGCCTGCAGCAAATAATAAACTCACATATAGCCCGAAAAACATATAACAATCCAATAAAAGAACATTATTCAACTGGACTACAACAGAAATCTAGATCTGTCACATGAACTATGGACGGAAGAATGTGGCAGCTTCTTACATAGACTTCATGAAAGAAACGTGAGGGATAAAATAGAGGAGAGATGTTGAAAAACAGCTGTAAAAATAGGTTATAAACAAGTGTAGAAGCAGTGAACTGGATTTAGGAAAACAAGGAAGGGGCTGCAGCAAGATTAATGTTAATGATTGTGATTTTCTGCTTAAGCAATCTCTGCTATTGCATTGAAATGGCTCCAACAACTTAAGCTCAAAATAGATTAAATTCAGGCAAGGTGGGTGTCAAGCTGGAGAACAAGGGCTTGTCAATGAGAATCGCTGTGAGGGTCAGAGCTGGCTCAATAAAATAGCTGGAAAAGAGTGATTATCGCAATCTGTAGGAGGAAAAAAAGGTCTTACGTGAGACCCTCTCTCACTCTCCTGATGAGAAACCCACCCCCGTTGGGGATAACTGTTATTAAAAAGATGAAAAGGTCAAGATAAAACAGATGGGATGATTGTTTTGAGCTCCTAGAGTGTGTTTCCAAGAGCTTTGGGTTAAGATCAGTGAGGTTCTAATCATAATCCTTCTATAGCAGGAGAGAGGGAGGACAGAGAATTTGGAAAGATGAACAAATCTGGCAGCACAATGTGTTGAGCCTTCTGATCCAGAATTCTGAAATACTGCAAAATCCAAAATTATCCACATGGGCGACCAAGATAGTGGTGCCTTTGCTTTCTGATGGTTCGATGTACGCAAACTTTGCTTCATGCACACAATTATTTAAAAAATTGTATAAAATTATATTCAAGCTATGTATACAAAACAAGGGCTTGTCAATGAGAATCGCTATGAGGGTCAGAGCTGGCTCAATAAAATAGCTGGAAAAGAGTGATTATCGCAATCTGTAGGAGGAAAAAAAAAGGTCTTACGTGAGACCCTCTCTCACTCTCCTGATGAGAAACCCCGTTCGTTGGGGATAACTGTTATTAAAAAGATGAAAAGGTCAAGATAAAACAGATGGGATGATTGTTTTGAGCTCCTAGAGTGTGTTTCCAAGAGCTTTGGGTTAAGATCAGTGAGGTTCTAATCATAATCCTTCTATAGCAGGAGAGAGGGAGGACAGAGAATTTGGAAAGATGAACAAATCTGGCAGCACAATGTGTTGAGCCTCCTGATCCAGAATTCTGAAATATTGCAAAATCCAAAATTATCCACATGGGCGACCGAGATAGTGACACCTTTGTTTTCTGATGGTTCGATGTACGCAAACTTTGCTTCATGCACACAATTATTTAAAAAATTGTATAAAATTATATTCAAGCTATGTATACAAAAACATACATGAACATTAATTAATGTTACAGTTATATGTGGGTCCAAAATATCTCATTATGTACCTTTGTGCAAATATATATATATATCTCAACTAACTACTAAGAATATAGATATACAGCGAAAGGGGGAGAACAAGTGGTTATAGGAAAGTAGGAAATACAAGATATATCCCCAAGATTTAAAAAAGAGAAAAAGAGCGAGAGAAATAAATGGAAAAATTAAAAAAATGTTTTTTTAAAAAGTGACTTCCAATCTTCTAATTTTTTTCTCTCTCTTCTGTTATATTGATTTTGCATATTCCTGCAAACTTCTTGTGTAACCGATATTATCTCTAAATGTCAAGTCCGGTTAATTAAAGACCTAATCCGATTTAATGTTTTCTTTTAAATAGTTTATAAGGCTTGACCAATCCGTTTGGGTCATGGTTTTGCCCGTATTCTTCTTAAGCAGAAAAGTTAGGTTATCCATATCTTTGATTTCCAATATTTTTTTCATACCATTCTTCTTTTGAAGGAATCCCATCTGTTTTCCACTCCCTTGCATATATTATCCTTGCCGCCGTGACAAAATATATGAACAGTTCGTCATTATTTATATCTGGGATTACTTCTTTCTCATACATATCTAACAAATAGTATTCAGATCTCCTTGAGAGTTTTATTTTAAGTGTGCAAATATTTATTTACTATATTTATATCCCTTCTTTCTCAACGTCAAAGGGGACTTAAGCCGGCTTTCAGCAGAGACAATAATTATATGCCTTAAAACAATTCAACAATTAAATAAACATTCAGTTAAAAATCTAAACAAGGTTAAAAGCAATTAAAACATAGACATTACCACTTACAGCTGTAAAATCACATTATCCACAATCAAGGTCTGGCCATTCCAGTAATCGTTACACATAAATCCAAATCCATCTATTGCACTGTATTAGTTGCCAAAGGCTTGATCCCAAAGCCATGTTTTCATCTTTTTTCTGAAGGTCAGGAGGGAAGGGATATTGCTGGGGAGGGAGTTCCACAACCGAGGAGCCACCACTGAGAAGGCCCTGTCTCTCATTCCCACCAACCGTGCCTGCGAAAGAGGCGGGACTGAGAGCAGGGCCTCTCCAGATGATCACAATCTCCAAGATGGTTCATAGGGAGAGATACGTTCGGACAGGTAAACTGAACCGGAACAGTTTACGGCTTATAGGCTAAAACCAACACTTTGAATTGGGCTGGGTAGCAGATTGGCAGCCAGTGGAGCTGATGCCACGAGTGGGGGTGTACAGATGGGTTTTCCCCCCCCAGAAAATCTAAAATCAAAAGCACTTCTGGTCACAAGCATTTTGGATAAGGGATACTAGAACTGTACTTTCTCTTACTCTTGAATGTAGTGACTTTTGGTAAAGCTTCGTCAAAAATGAACAAAAATCTCACTTTCCCCTATTATAGATGGATAGATCTGTCAATTTCCTTTCCCCCCGATATCTAAATGTTGTGGATGTTGGTAAATGATTAAAAACAAAACCCAAACTCAACTGCATGTCTTTTCCCTTTCAGTGAGAGATATGAAGAAGGTGGCTCAGGAGGAAAGTATTAATTATTGGAAATAGCAACCCTCTCAAGCCTCCACTAGTTGTTTGTTATGTATATAATGGCTTACTGTATATATGTATATTGGTTTGCAATTTTACCTAACCTCTTTGTTGTGGGAGGAGCTGCAGACCATGTGATCAGAAATGACTATGTTCAGAATTCCGACTCCATTTTAGATCAGTGTTTGCTTTAGACTTCAGTGTAGAGAGAGTAGAAGCCATCTGTATGCTTTTAGAAGACTGTGGGAACAGTACAGTCTAGAATTCAGTAAGATATATGCTTAAAGACTCATTTGGACTATGGACTATTGATTCTAAGGAAAATTCCCTGTGTTACTTAAACGGAGAAACTATAGTATTTTCTGGCGTACATTTTAACCCAAGAAAAGCTTCTCAAAAGTCAGGGGTCTTCTTATACGGGGGAGTCGTCTTATACACCGGGAGTCATCTTATAGAGTGGGTGCTGAAACTTTAAATCTGGGTTGGAGAATCTGTGGTTGCTGCATTTTTCTCTCCCTGTAAGGATGCTATTCCGCTTATCTCACTCTGAATTTCTAACACTTTATATGTGTGCCTGCGGCCCACCCTGTCCTTGTGATTTTAGATATCTAGTTGTATATTGTTTTTATTTATATGTATGTTTTTTTTATTGTGTTTTGATTTTATTTTATTGTAATTGTCGTCTGGGCTTGGCCTTGTGTGAGCCGCCCCAAGTTCCCATTGGGGAAATGGGGGCGGGGTACAAATAAAGTTTATTATTATTATTTATTATGGTGGGGGGAGCTCAAAAATGGCAGTGGTCATGTCCCTGCCGTATGCAGTGACTGTATGAAAGCATTAAGGGCGATGTTGTACAAGTATGGTGGAAGAAAATCCATTCATCAGGATTCGTGGACTTAATGCGGTCCCAATGGTGAGGTGAAGGAGTGCCTCACCGGGAAGGTGTAAGTGAAGGGCGGAGCAAGCTGCAGGTGTCTAGGGCGCCCGGGGTATGGAAAAAAGAGATAGAGTTACTCTGGGCCCAGAAAAACACAGCTTTTTTACCTGTCTGGCCCGCCTTTGTATCCTATTACCATACCTCCTCCTCTGCCTCTCAGATCTTGCTCCCGAAGACTGCAGTGAAGTGGTGCTGGTGCGCATGTGCGAGATCTGAGAGGCAGAGAAGGAGGTACAGTAATAGGAAAATTACCATATTGAAATCAAATCTGATGCTCTTTAAATTTTGATTTGGTGTGCGTCGGAAGAAGGGTAGTCTTATACAGCAGGTATATCCCAAACTCTATATTTTAACTGGAAAAGTTGCAGGCCATCTTATACACACAGTCGTCTTATATGGTACTTAAAATCCTATTGTAACTGGATTCATAAGGAAAGTGTCTGTATGCTGTACACATTAAGTTTTATGAGTAAACCAACTATGTTACTTTTAAAGATTGGTTACTTTGTCTCTTAAGAGCATGATTTAAAGCAGCAGTTCCCAAACTTTTTGGGCCTACTGCCCCCCTATAAATTAATTTTTAAAAAATTTAATAGCAATTAAACAATTAAATATATGTATTAATGCAGTGGTTCTCAACCTTTCTAATGCTATGACCCCTAAATAAAGTTCCTCATGTTGTGGTGACCCCCAACCATATTTTTATTGCGACTTCATAAATAATTTTGCTACTCTTATGAATTCTAATCCAAGTATCTAATATGCAGGTCAAAGTAAAGGGGGCGGGGCCAAAAAAGGGCCGTGCGACCCCTCCTAAATAGCTAATTGTTCACCGCCCCCTTAAAGGGGTTCACCACCCCCCAAATGCCCCTGAGTCTCCCACCGCCCACCAGGGGGTGGTATCGCCCACTTTGAGAATCAGTGATTTAAAGGCAAATATATTTTAAGGTAGAGTAGATGTTTTTTGGGCAACTAAAGGAACACTTCTGAGACAATGCTGAATATATTTTTGTGCATTGGCATGTCTTTGTCCCTAGCAGTTCAAAGACATACCTAGGTACAATGGTTTAACAGCTGAGAAAGCTAGCTGCTTTGCATGTATGCTGCTGAACAGGCATGTAGCCAGGGGGGGTGGTGGTAAGGGGGCTTCAGCCCCCCCGAAATTCTCAGGGTGGTCTGCGAAAAGGCCTTACTGGTACATTATTTAAACTGTTATGTTTATTCATATCATGATCTGATCACCATGCTCATTATATCCCACATTCATGGGGTTATTGGGATAACAATACAAAAGGTTTGCTAGGGTAGACCCTCTTCCACCCAGTCTCAGCCCCCACCCGAACCAAACTCAGCCCCCAATCAAAATCCTGGCTACGGCCCTGCTGCTGAACATCACTTTTCAAAAGGTGGTGATTTCGAACAATGGCATGCCTTTTCAGTGACTTTTCCAAAAAGGTTATGAATCCCATTTCCCAAATGGTTATGGAAATTCACATTTTCCAAAAGGTTATGGGGACATCACCTGGAAGTAAAGAAGGAGACTTTTGATAAAACAAAACTAAAATCTATGAAAGGAAATTAAAAACATTCTTCTTAAAATAAATAAAACTATCCCCATTGAAGGTTATTAATGAGGAAGAACACGAAAGCTAGGAGAGGCTGCACCAGTTTTCCTTTGCCTGATCCATTGTGCCCCCTCCCTTCTGAACGCAATTTGCTGCAATGAAAGTAATCTGAGAAAAAAAGGGAGAAAGTGGGAGAGGAGAGAGAAACTGGGACATTTTGAGAACAACTGAAAAGTAGGACAACAGAGGATGAATTGGAGCTGCCCCTGCCAAACTGGAATCGTTGACTGGTATACCACCGTCTTTCCTCCTGTGGTGAAATATAGTGTATTCTCACTTTATTTGGAATATCTGAATTTGTATCTCTAAGTAGATATTACTGTATTTAAACAATAGATTCCACTCTGTATAACATTATATATCAGGGCTGTCCAACTTCTACCGGCCCAGTTGCCTGAATTCCAGTCACTGATGACCTGGGGGGCCATAGGGTCTGCCCCGCCCCCGGCTCCGCCCCAGCTCCGCCCCCTCCCCACCCCAGCTCCGCCCTCTCCCCGGCACCCTCTCCCCTCTCCCCTTATATTTATTTAATATTAAATATATTTAATTCCATCCTCCCCTCTCCCCTTATTTTAATGTATCCCATCTCCCCTATTTCATCTTTAAATATATTTAGTTTTATTTTTAATACATGAGGGAGATGGGGGAGGGAATGAGGAGCCCCTGAGGAGCCCCCTGCTTCGGCCTATCTTTTCCAAACACGCAGGATCCAGGAGTACCCGGACGAAGAGAGAGGCGACAACCGACTGAGTCGAAGAAGGTCCTAATCGCATCTGTGGGCCTCAGCGATCCAGTAGTAGAGTAGCCGAAGAGTATCGCGAGAATACGCAATCCACACGGGATTTCACTGTCAACGCCAGCGTGATCTTGCGTTGACAGCGAAATCCCGTGTGGATTGCGTATTCTCGCAATACTTGCTCCGAACCCGGAAATAGGGTTTTTAAAAAAAAATTATTTTATTTTTCAATTTTATTTTTTATTAAAAAGCTTAGGGGACGATAGGGAAGGGGCTGGGGGGCCGTATACGGTCCCCGGGCCGCCGGTTGGGCAGCCCTGTTATATATTATCTTATTTAATTCTATTTACAGGGCCCCTGATGGTGCAGTGGGTTAAACCGCTGAGCTGTTGAACTTGCTGACCGAAAGGTTGGCAGTTTGAATCCAGGGAGCAGGGTGAGCTCCTGCTGTTAGGCTCAGCTCCTGCCAACGTATCAGTTCAAAAACAATAGGTGCCACTTCTGCTGGAAGGTAATGGCACTCCATGTAGTCATGCTGGCCATATGACCTTGGAGGTGTCTACGGACAACGCTGGCTCTTCGGCTTAGAAATGGAGATGAGCCCCTCCCCCCAAAGTTGAACACAACTAGACTTAATGGCAAGGGAAACGTTTACATTTACCTAATTCTATTTATAATTACATATTTTTATTTTATATTATATTGGTTTGTTAATCAAGGGATATTGGATAATGTGTGATGGCATTTTGTTCAGAGACGTAGCATTTGCAAACACAAACTAGCACCTTCTTATGTCCCCTTTATTGGCAATGCATGAGCAGCCACCTTAAGAGACTAAGGTATCTGAATTGGAAAAGTTCTCCATATCTATGCATGTGAATGATAATAATTTTATTTCTGGCCATGTGGTTAAGCTTCTCATGGCCAACAATGTTTCTCTAGATTTTTGATCAGTGGCTGAGAGATAGTAAATAAACTCCCCACAGAGAAAAAGACAAACAGGTGGCTGAGGCCTGAGAGTGAAAGAAGGGGACGGGTTTCGGACTTACACTGCTTGTTCCAGTCTCAGAGAGCGAATTTCCTTGGAGCAGAGTGCTTTTGAAGGGGGGGGGGGGGCACTGAATGGGGCCCATCTTTCTAGGAGAGAGTAATCTCTTTTTCTCTCTAGCAATGCTCCAGGGCTGCAGCAAATCCTCTACAGCTTAATCTATATGCCTGAGGATTGATCACCAGGGGGCAATACCCACTTTCATCAATTATGGGTAGGCTCCTTGCTTCTTATCTTTGTCACTTACTCCTCCAATTCAAGAGTATTAGCAGTAAGGAGTCATTTTGCATCTCAGATTTGCTTGCAAGTATTCAGTCCCTGGTGGAAGAGGCAAAAGACAGAAGCTGAGGCTTTCAAGAGAGAGGTAGTGCTAGAGATGTCTAGATAGATTTATATGAATATAGATATATAGGGCTTGCAAATATTGCAAGAGGAAAATGCACACCTATAGAGAGAGGATTAGCAAACATTTCAGGGGAAAATACATATGTGAAATTAGTATATATAATTATAGATCTATATTTAGCTCTGCATTGTTTATATAAGCATTGAATGTTTGCCTGTTACTATGTTGGAAGCCCGCCTGAGTCCCCATTGGGAGATAAGGCGGGATACAAATGAAGTATTATTATTATTATTATTATTATTAGAAACACAACAAGATGAGTCCACAGCAAACAAGATCACTCTACTGGCTGTTGTATTGGATCACACGTTGGATACTTCCTGTACTGGGAATGTGGCGCAGCTGGCTGGGTGTCAGCTGCGTAAGATGCCTACTGACCAGAAGGTCATGAGTTCGAGGCCTGCCCGGGTCGAGGTGGGCTCTCGACCTATTGTGTAGCCTGTTGTCGACCTTTGCAACCCGAAAGACAATTGCATCTGTCAAGTAGGAAATTAAGGTACCACTTTGTGGGGAGGCTTAATTTAACTGATTTATGAGGCCATAAAAAGATCTCCAGGAAACACACTGAGGAAAGAAGGAGTGCGACAGCTCCTCCTGGTGGCCAGATGTTAAATTGCCTCTGTCTGTCTTGTGTGTTTGTATGTCTAAATGTAAAGTGTATATTGCAATCCGCCCTTCTCACCTGCAGGGTGAGAAGGGCGGAATAGAAATGAAGTAAATAAATAAATAAATAAGTGTCTAGGAGCGTGTGATATATCGGCAAATAATGCGTGCAGATCCCATTAAAGTGGTCTTTTGCAGCTGGCAGATGGTAATTTTGTCAGCGCCGATTGTGTTTAAGTGCAAGACAAGGTCTTTAGGCACTGCACCTTGTGTGCCAATCACCACTGGGTTATTATTATTATTATTACAATGTTATTGTTGATTCCATATTGTTTTTGTTGACTCTCCTTTTGCACTTACAGAGCTAGTTTACTGTTTTTCTTTGAAATACAGTAAATATTCAAAAACACATAACCAATAATAATAATAATAATAAACTTTATTTGTAATCCGCTCCGTCTCCCCAATGGGGACTCGGGGCGGCTCACATGAGGCCAAGCCCAAACAAACAACAAATTACTATAAAAAATCAAACATCAACAGTAAATGCAATAAAAATACATACATATAAATAAATTAAAAATAATTATTATACAATTGAATATTTAAAATCACAAAGACAGGGCGGGCTGCAGGTACACAGAGAAAATGTTCAAAACTCGGAGTGAGGTAAGCGGAGTAGCATCCTTTTCGGGGGTGGGGTGAACCAGAAACAGGGGCATTGAGAAAAGCAATGAAAGAAATTAAATAACTACTCTCCAAAGGCACAGCGGAAAAGCCAGGTTTTCAGGTGTTTTAAAAGGTTTCCAAAGTGGGGGCTCTCCTAATCTCTCCGGGCAAGGCATTCCAGAATTGGGGGGCCACAGAGGAGAAACTGGCAGAGGCAACAAGATGGCCTTCCCCGAGGACCGGAGGGTTCGAGCTGGTTCATGGAGGGAAATCCGGTCACGAAGGTAGGCGGGTCCCGAACCGTTTAGGGCTTTATGGGTGATCACCTGAACCTCGAATTGGGACCGGAAAATAAATGGCAGCCAGTGCAGTTCTTTAAACAGGGGGGTTAGCCGCTCGCTGTAATTTGCCCCAGTTATTAATCTGGCTGCTGATCGCTGGACAAGTTGAAGCTTCCAGGCTGCCTTCAAGGGTAGCCCCACGTAGAGTGCATTGCAGTAATCCAGTCTAGAGGTAACCAAGGCATGGACCACCATGGTCAAGTCAGACTTCATGAGGTATGGTTGCAGTTGGCACACAAATTTTAACTGTGCGAAGGCCATATCGGCCACCACCAACACCTAGAGGTAACCAAGGCGTGGACCACCATGGTCAAGTCAGACTTCACGGGGTATGGTTGCAGTTGGCACACAAGTTTTAACTGTGCGAAGGCCCTATCGGTCATCGCCAACACCTGAGCATCAAGTGTCAGCATTGAGTCCAGAAGGACCCCCAAACTGCAGACCTGTGACTTCAGGGGAAGTGCAACCTCGTCCAGCACAGGTTGCCACCCAATACCCTGGTCTGACGAACGACTGACCTGGAGGACCTCTTGTCTTATCAGGATTTATCCTCAGCTTGTTCCCCCTCATCCAGATCATTACAGCAGCCAGGCACTGGTCCAGTATCCGAGGGGCTTCTTTGGAATCTGGTGGAAAAGAGTAGTAGAGTTGGGTGTCATCTGCATAGAGATGGCATCGTACTCCAAAACTCTGGATGACCTCAGCCAGCGGTTTCATGTAGATATTAAATAGTATAAGGGACAGAATAGATCCTTGCAGGACCCCACAGGTCAATGGCCAGGGGTTCAAGCAGGAGTTTCACCAACTGGGAATGCCCTCCAGGAAGGACCGGAGCCACAGCAGAACTGTGCCCCCAAGTCCCATCCCAGAAGGATACTGTGATCGACGGTATCGAAAGCCGCTGAGATGTCCAAGAGAATAAGCAGGGTCGCACTCCCCCTGTCCAGTTCCCTGCAGAGGTCATCCACCAAGGCGACCAAAGCCATCTCAGTACTGTGCCCAGGCCTGAAACCAGACTGCGAATGATCCTACTGATGCCGCACTGTAAATTTACTGTTAACCTTCTGATGCCTCACTGAAATTTTACTGGTATTTTGAAATTTACCAGTATCTGCTGCATTTCCCACCCTCAGCTTATACTCAAGTCAATAAGTTTCCCCATATTTTTGTGATAAAATTAGGTGCCTCAGCTTATAATTAGATGGGCTTATACTCGAGTATATACGGTACTACACCATACCGGCTCTTATTTATAGGGTGATCATAAATTAAAGTCTACTTGATGGCAAACAAGAGTTGATTTATTTTTAAATGTTATTAGGTTAGGCACAACCATTTGGGAGAGATAAAGCAGATTAAAAATGTCAGAATATTGCCAAAGACCAGGAACAGCAAAAAGACCTTGGTCTTTGTCCTCTTTACAGCAGAAATAGGCATACTTGTTGCTATCGCATTCAAAGCAGTGAGACTTGAGCCTAGAATCACAGCTGTAGTTGTAGGTTTTTTGGGCTATATGGCCATGTTCTAGAAGCATTCTCTCCTGACGTTTTGCCTGCATCTATCTGTCAGGCCATCAAATGCTAATAATCAAGGTAGCCAATGGAAACATTCACACCTACCTCCAACAGTTCTTTCTCCCACCCTGGACATTTCACAGATATATAAACCCAATTTTCCTAGTTTCCAACAGACGTCACAATCTCTGAGGATGCCTGCCATAGATGCCGGCAAAACGTCAGGAGTGAATTCTTCTAGAACGGGTGGGCAACCTACAGCCCGTGGGCCGGATCTGACTTGGCAACCGATGCTGTCCGACCCTTGGCTCCCTCAAGGCTTCGTCCTGAAGAGAGGGAGGCGAACTCCCATTGGGGCAGCTACAAACGTGAAGAAGCAGGCAGGCAGGCAAGCAGAGGGGAAGGGAAGGGAGGGGGAAGAAAGGGAAGCGGCCAGGAGGAAGAGCATGCCTTTGCCCTCCTCCTCCTCCCTTCACTTCCTCCTCATGCGCTCCCCCCTCCCTCTTACCTCGGCGCTCTTTCCCTTCTTCTGTTTCCTGTTGTAAAGATGACACACTTCTGATCCAGTATCCCTCCAGCCTTGTATTTGGATACCATCAATTCTGATATGTTCAAAGTACTCATTTGAATCCTTATCTAAATTGATGAAAAGACACTGCTTTTCTATTTGAGCAGTTTCAGGATGATTCCTTTCCACCTTGTTCTCAGCTTTCCCCTCAGAGACTTCCTCTGGTGCTTGGATGATACAATAAGAGGACTTCTCCTTCCTCAGGAGTGAGCACTGTGATTTCGCATGCCCCAACTTTCCACATAAATAACAATTCCTTTTCCATTCTTCCGAATTGTTATGACTTTGTTTCCACAGGGCTCTATCCCTGGGGTACTGATCTTCAGATCTGCCTGGAATAGCTTCTGACCTTCTATAGCAGTGGTTCTCAACCTGGGGGTTGGGACCCCTGAGGGGGTCGCAAGGGGGTGTCAGAGGGGTCGCCAAAGACCATCAGAAAGCATAGTATTTTTTGTTGGTCATAGCAGTTTTGTGTGGACAGTTTGGCGCAATTCTATCGTTGGTGGGATTCAGAATGCTCTTTGATTGTAGATAAACTATAAATCCCAGCAACTATAACTCCCAAATGTCAAGGTCTATTGTCTCCAAACTCCACCAGTGTTCGCATTTGGGCATATTGGGTATCCATGCCAAGTTTGGTCCAGATCCATAATTGCTTGAGTCCACAGTGCTCCTTGTATGTAGGTAAACTACAGCTCCAAAACACAAGGTCAATGTCCACCAAACCCTTCCAGTATTTTCTGTTGGTCATGGGAGTTCTGTGTGCCAGGTTTGGTTCAATTCCATCGTTGGTGGAGTTCAGAACGCTCTTTGATTATAGGTGAACTATAAATCCCAGAAACTACAAGTCCCAAATGACAAAATCAGTCCCGCCCAACCCACTATTAAAATTAGGGAGTATCAGGTATTTGTGCCAAATTTGGTGCAGATATTGACGTTACAATTCATAACAGTAGCAAAATTACAGCTATGGAGTAGCAACAAAAATAATTTTATGGTTGGGGGTCACCACAACATGAAGAACTGTATTAAGGGGTCATGGCATTAGGAAGGTTGAGAAACACTGTTCTATAGGTAGTACCTTCTCCAGCAAAATCTCTAGCTGCTTGATAGTGAGGGAAAGTTTTCGGTGGTTTAAAATGAGGCTTTTCTTCTTTCCTAAAGCCTTCTGTTTTTCCCACTCCCTCTTTTAAAGACACCAAGTGTGTGTCATCAAAGCCGCTTCGTTGGTTGTCTTAGGGTCTTTATCCTGCACCTTCCACCTATACTCAGATGGCACACATTGAAAGAACTGCTCTAACAACATTAAATCTCTGAGCTGTTGAAAGTTTTCAACCTGAGCTCCCCTCAGCCAACTATCAAAATACTGGCTCTGTTTGGAAGCTAGTTGACTAAAGCTTTCGTATTTCTCCTTTTTCAGAGCCCTAAATCTTGCTCTGTAATACTCAGGTGTTAGCTGTAATTTCTGTTGCACCTGTTGTTTGAACCTGAGGTAATTCTTATGGTCAGGTTCTGGCATGTCACCATAAATCTCTAACAACTGGCCACATATTTGTGGACGCAGATAAACCATCCACTTATCTTCTTCTACCTCAAAATCCCTACAACAACGTTCGAAAGAGGCAAATAAAGAGGCAAATAAATAATAATAGGAGCGTGTGATATATCGGCAAATAATGCGTGCAGATCCCATTAAAGTGGTCTTTTGCAGCTGGCAGATGGTAATTTTGTCAGCGCCGATTGTGTTTAAGTGCAAGACAAGGTCTTTAGGCACTGCACCTTGTGTGCCAATCACCACTGGGTTATTATTATTATTACAATGTTATTGTTGATTCCATATTGTTTTTGTTGACTCTCCTTTTGCACTTACAGAGCTAGTTTACTGTTTTTCTTTGAAATACAGTAAATATTCAAAAACACATAACCAATAATAATAATAATAAACTTTATTTGTAATCCGCTCCGTCTCCCCAATGGGGACTCGGGGCGGCTCACATGAGGCCAAGCCCAAACAAACAACAAATTACTATAAAAATCAAACATCAACAGTAAATGCAATAAAATACATACATATAAATAAATTTAAAATAATTATTATACAACTGAATATCTAAAATCACAAAGACAGGGCGGGCTGCAGGTACACAGAGAAAATGTTAAAAACTCAGAGTGAGGTAAGCGGAGTAGCATCCTTTTCAGGGGTGGGGTGAACCAGAAACAGGGGCATTGAGAAAAGCAATGAAAGAAATTAAATAACTACTCTCCAAAGGCACAGCGGAAAAGCCAGGTTTTCAGGTGTTTTAAAAGGTTTCCAAAGTGGGGGCTCTCCTAATCTCTCCAGGCAAGGCATTCCAGAGTTGGGGGGCCACAGAGGAGAGACTGGCAGGGGCAACAAGATGGCCTTCCCCGAGGAGCGGAGGGTTCGAGCTGGTTCATGGAGGGAAATCCGGTCACGAAGGTAGGCGGGTCCCAAACCGTTTAGGGCTTTATGGGTGATCACCTGAACCTTGAATTGGGACCGGAAAATAAATGGCAGCCAGTGCAGTTCTTTAAACAGGGGGGTTAACCGCTCGCTGTAATTTGCCCCAGTTATTAATCTGGCTGCTGATCGCTGGACAAGTTGAAGCTTCCAGGCTGCCTTCAAGGGTAGCCCCACGTAGAGTGCATTGCAGTAATCCAGTCTAGAGGTAACCAAGGCATGGACCACCATGGTCAAGTCAGACTTCACGGGGTATGGTTGCAGTTGGCACACAAGTTTTAACTGTGCGAAGGCCATATCGGCCACCACCAACACCTAGAGGTAACCAAGGCGTGGACCACCATGGTCAAGTCAGACTTCACGGGGTATGGTTGCAGTTGGCACACAAGTTTTAACTGTGCGAAGGCCCTATCAGTCATCGCCAACACCTGAGCATCAAGTGTCAGCATTGAGTCCAGAAGGACCCCCAAACTGCAGACCTGTGACTTCAGGGGAAGTGCAACCTCGTCCAGCACAGGTTGCCACCCAATACCCTGGTCTGACGAATGACTGACCTGGAGGACCTCTTGTCTTATCAGGATTGATCCTCAGCTTGTTCCCCCTCATCCAGATCATTACAGCAGCCAGGCACTGGTCCAGTATCCGAGGGGCTTCCTTGGAATCTGGTGGAAAAGAGTAGTAGAGTTGGGTGTCATCTGCATAGAGATGGCATTGTACTCCAAAACTCTGGATGACCTCAGCCAGCGGTTTCATGTAGATATTAAATAGTATAGGGGACAGAATAGATCCTTGCGGGACCCCACAGGTCAATGGCCAGGGGTTCAAGCAGGAGTTTCACCAACTGGGAATGCCCTCCAGGAAGGACCGGAGCCACAGCAGAACTGCGCCCCCAAGTCCCATCCCAGAAGGATACTGTGATCGACGGTATCGAAAGCCGCTGAGATGTCCAAGAGAATAAGCAGGGTCACACTCCCCCTGTCCAGTTCCCTGCAGAGGTCATCCACCAAGGCGACCAAAGCCATCTCGGTACTGTGCCCAGGCCTGAAACCAGACTGCGAATGATCCTACTGATGCCGCACTGTAAATTTACTGTTAACCTTCTGATGCCTCACTGAAATTTTACAGGTATTTTGAAATTTACCAGTATCTGCTGCATTTCCCACCCTCAGCTTATACTCAAGTCAATAAGTTTCCCCATATTTTTGTGATAAAATTAGGTGCCTCAGCTTATAATTAGATGGGCTTATACTCGAGTATATACAGTACTACACCATACCGGCTCTTATTTATAGGGTGATCATAAATTAAAGTCTACTTGATGGCAAACAAGAGCTGATTTATTTTAAAATGTTATTAGGTTAGGCACAACCATTTGGGAGAGATAAAGCAGATTAAAAATGTCAGAATATTGCCAAAGACCAGGAACAGCAAAAAGACCTTGGTCTTTGTCCTCTTTACAGCAGAAATAGGCATACTTGTTGCTATCGCATTCAAAGCAGTGAGACTTGAGCCTAGAATCACAGCTGTAGTTGTAGGTTTTTTTGGGCTATATGGCCATGTTCTAGAAGCATTCTCTCCTGACGTTTTGCCTGCATCTATCTGTCAGGCCATCAAATGCTAATAATCAAGGTAGCCAATGGAAACATTCACACCTACCTCCAACAGTTCTTTCTCCCACCCTGGACATTTCACAGATATATAAACCCAATTTTCCTAGTTTCCAACAGACGTCACAATCTCTGAGGATGCCTGCCATAGATGCCGGCAAAACGTCAGGAGTGAATGCTTCTAGAACAAGGGTGGGCAACCTACAGCCCGTGGGCCAGATCCGACTCGGCAGCCGATGCTGTCCGACCCTTGGCTCCCTCAAGGCTTCGTCCTGAAGAGAGGGAGGCGAACTCCCATTGGGGCAGCTACAAACGTGAAGAAGCAGGCAGGCAGGCAAGCAGAGGGGAAGGGAAGGGAGGGGGAAGAAAGGGAAGCGGCCAGGAGCAAGAGCATGCCTTTGCCCTCCTCCTCCTCCCTTCACTTCCTCCTCGTGCGCTCCCCCCTCCCTCTTGCCTCGGCGCTCTTTCCCTTCTTCTGTTTCCTGTTGTAAAGATGACACACTTCTGATCCAGTATCCCTCCAGCCTTGCATTTGGATACCATCAATTCTGATATGTTCAAAGTACTCATTTGAATCCTTATCTAAATTGATGAAAAGACACTGCTTTTCTATTTGAGCAGTTTCAGGATGATTCCTTTCCACCTTGTACAAAGCTTTCCCCTCAGAGACTTCCTCTGGTGCTTGGATGATACAATAAGAGGATTTCTCCTTCCTCGGGAGTGAGCACTGTGATTTCGCATGCCCCAACTTTCCACATAAATAACAATTCCTTTTCCATTCTTCCGAATTGTTATGACTTTGTTTCCACAGGGCTCTATCCCTGGGGTACTGATCTTCAGATCTGCCTGGAATAGCTTCTGACCTTCTATAGCAGTGGTTCTCAACCTGGGGGTCGGGACCCCTGAGGGGGTCGCAAGGGGGTGTCAGAGGGGTCGCCAAAGACCATCAGAAAGCATAGTATTTTTTGTTGGTCATAGGAGTTTTGTGTGGGCAGTTTGGCGCAATTCTATCGTTGGTGGGATTCAGAATGCTCTTTGATTGTAGATGAACTATAAATCCCAGCAACTATAACTCCCAAATGTCAAGGTCTATTGTCTCCAAACTCCACCAGTGTTCGCATTTGGGCATATTGGGTATCCATGCCAAGTTTGGTCCAGATCCATAATTGCTTGAGTCCACAGTGCTCCTTGTATGTAGGTAAACTACAGCTCCAAAACACAAGGTCAATGTCCACCAAACCCTTCCAGTATTTTCTGTTGGTCATGGGAGTTCTGTGTGCCAGGTTTGGTTCAATTCCATCGTTGGTGGAGTTCAGAACGCTCTTTGATTATAGGTGAACTATAAATCCCAGAAACTACAAGTCCCAAATGACAAAATCAGTCCCGCCCAACCCACTATTAAAATTAGGGAGTATCAGGTATTTGTGCCAAATTTGGTGCAGATATTGACGTTACAATTCATAACAGTAGCAAAATTACAGCTATGGAGTAGCAACAAAAATAATTTTATGGTTGGGGTCACCACAACATGAAGAACTGTATTAAGGGGTCATGGCATTAGGAAGGTTGAGAAACACTGTTCTATAGGTAGTACCTTCTCCAGCAAAATCTCTAGCTGCTTGATAGTGAGGGAAAGTTTTCGGTGGTTTAAAATGAGGTTTTTCTTCTTTCCTAAAGCCTTCTGTTCTTCCAACTCCCTCTTTTAAAGACACCAAGTGTGTGTCATCAAAGCCGCTTCGTTGGTTGTCTTAGGGTCTTTATCCTGCACCTTCCACCTATACTCAGATGGCACACATTGAAAGAACTGCTCTAACAACATTAAATCTCTGAGCTGTTGAAAGTTTTCAACCTGAGCTCCCCTCAGCCAACTATCAAAATACTGGCCCTGTTTGGAAGCTAGTTGACTAAAGCTTTCGTATTTCTCCTTTTTCAGAGCCCTAAACCTTGCTCTGTAATACTCAGGTGTTAGCTGTAATTTCTGTTGCACCTGTTGTTTGAACCTGAGGTAATTCTTATGGTCAGGTTCTGGCATGTCACCATGAATCTCTAACAACTGGCCACATATTTGTGGACGCAGATAAACCATCCACTTATCTTCTTCTACCTCAAAATCCCTACAACAACGTTCGAAAGAGGCAAATAATTTTTCAGCGTTGTCACCCTTATTAAATCTTGGAACTTTCCTGAGAATCTGATCCATTGGGATCTCTGTCTGTGCCTCTTGCATAAGCCTGCCCCGTGGAGAGTAATTGAGTCTCTGTCTCTCAATCTCCAGCTCTGCCATTCTTATTTTCTCTTCTCTTTCCCCTTTCTCTCTCCACAGCCTGTCTTTCTCTTTCCATCTCCAGTCTTTTTTCCTCCATCTCTAATCTCTTCATCTCAAGTTTAAACTTGAGTTTTTCAGACATTTTACTTGTCTCCTGCTCGGATCCTGAGCTCTCATCTTCCTGACGTAGCTCAGCTGCCTCCTCCATAGCTTTCTGTTGTCTTCTGGTAGTCATGAGGTCTGCCTTTACCTCAAAACTGCCCTCCCAATGGTCTCAAGCACTGGATCAAGGTGTTACACGTATCCCACCGCTATGCCACCAAATTGTAACGATGACCGCAGCCTACATGCGTGCGTCACCTTCACTGGTTGTTTGAATCTCAGCACCTTCAATACACTCTCTCGCTGCCACCAATAATTTGTGAGGAGGCTTGTGTTTCTCAAGGATACTGAGACTTGTTTTAAACAGGCTTGAAATGTTTATTTTCACAATAGTGCGGTGGTTACAGTATGTTCAGAGCTTATTTGGTTACTCATCCGAAGAGTCAAATCTTATGGTTACTTAAACTACTACAGGGTCCTGTGGTACCAGACTTCAACAACTCTCTTAGTTGCTCTCCACAAGTCTTTACCACAAGGAACACCTCTCTAAAGGCTACAGACAAACTCTGCCTTCTCCAAAGGCTATATACTAGCTGCTTCTCCCACAGCTACTTGCCAACTCTCTGGCTAACAGCTACTGGCCAACTGACATTCTCTAACTGCTGCTGGCTAAGTGTCAGAATTTAAAATGTGCATCTGCACAAGCCAGTGCTAGGCTCACTCGAACATTTCGAGAGCTGTGCACCTCAATAATCCTGTTGACTGTTCAAGATTTAACCATACAAATAAACACCAATAAACACAAAACCCACAAATCTCATAACACATACATTCACCTCACTACACCTGTCTTTCTGTTTCCTTCCCTCCCTCCCTCTCTCTTTTCTCCTTTCATTCCTTCCCCCTTCCACCACCTGAAAGGAAAAGGGAAGGAGTGGGAGTGCAGCGATGGAGAGGGGGCGGGGCCAGAGTGGGAAAGGGGCGGGGCCGAGGCTGGAGCACATGCGGGGGCACTTCCATTCCTTCCTCGTCTTCCTCGTCTTCTCTTCTCTTCTGCCTCTTTGGGCAAATTGAGGATTCGTGCCAAGTTTGGTCCTGATCCATCATTATTTGAGTCCACAGTGCTTTCTGGATGTAGGAGAACTACAACTCCCAAACTCAAGGGAGTTTCAGTACTTTCTGTTGGTCTCATGAGAGTTCAGTGTGCCAAGTTTGGTTCAAGATAGCTGAATGGCCATCTGTGAGGAATGCTTTGTGTTTTTCCCTTATGGCAGAAGGAGGTTGGACTGGATGGCCCTTGGAGGTCTCCTCCTACTCTAGGAACCTGTTGTTGTTATTATTATTATTGGCTGAACGGCCATCTGTGAGGAGTGCCTTGATTGTGTTTTTCCCTTATGGCAGAAGGTTGGACTGGATGGCCCTGGGAGGTCTCCTCCTACTCTAGGAACCTGTTGTTATTATTATTATTATTGGCTGAACGGCCATCTGTGAGGAGTGCCTTGATTGTGTTTTTCCCTTATGGCAGAAGGAAGTTGGACTGGATGGCCCTGGGAGGTCTCCTCCTACTCTAGGAACCTGTTGTTGTTATTATTATTATTGGCTGAACGGCCATCTGTGAGGAGTGCCTTGATTGTGTTTTTCCCTTATGGCAGAAGGAGGTTGGACTGGATAATATTTTTTGGCTCTCATGTGGCCCCATGGAAAAAATAATTGCCCACCCCTGTTCTAGAACATGGCCATATAGCCCGAAAAAACTACAACAACTACATATAGCCCTAAAAACCTACAACAACCCAGTGATTCCGGCCATGAAAGCCTTCGACAAAACTTACAACTGTAGTGTTTGGAAATGACCACATGGTGACAGCATATCACCAGTCTCTTTCTCTCTTCCAAAGCCTGCCGGTTACATTGTGTTCTTTTCCAACCTATTAGGAACTCAGTTAGAAGAGCTGTAGTAACTGATGAGGACAGTTTGTCTATTATTGCACATGTTCTTCTGGAACAGAAGGGAGAGACGTGGCACATTCCGGGACATTAACACTCATGTCTCTATGTTGGTGTGTAATGAATTTACTTTTTGTGTGTGTGCTGAATGTATTAATGGGCCCTTCCTTATCATTCATAGTTAGAAAGGTAATACAACCTTCTGCACAAATCCATATGGGTCCAGACCCCAGGAAGTTCACAGACTCATAGAACAGGAGGCTTAAAGGTGTCCTTCCACTGGATCTTGCGGTTTCCAACAAAATCACCAAATTCCCTCCCCTCCCATTTTGTTGTTTATTCGTTCAGTCACTTCCGACTCTTTGTGACCTCATGGACCAGCCCACGCCAGAGCTCCCTGTTGGCCACCACCTCCCCCAGCTCGTTCAGGGTCAAGCCAGTCACTTTGAGGAAATCATCAATCCATCTTGCCCCGTATATGGAATGCACTGCTCGGTGAGATTAGGCGAGCCCCACATTAGACAGTTTTAAGACATGGCTCTTCTGCTGCGCTTTTGGAGATTAATCATATAATCTCATACTACCTCAATATTTGTTTTTAGTGCACACCTCCTCCCCAGTTTACACGAAAATCCTTTTCTCGACCCCATCTCGGAAGAGTTTCTCCCTCACAAATAATTTGCTCCACTGCTATCTCACCCCGTTTTTATCCTTATTATTTTGATCTATACATGCGGCCCGCTTGCTGTTCTGTGTCATGAATGGTTTTATTTTATTGTAATTTTATATTGGTTGTATTCCTTAAGTTTATGTTCTATGTAATTGATTATGTTGTTGCTTATGTTTAGATTTTATTTTGTTGTTGCGTTGTTGGGCTTGGCCTCATGTAAGCCACCCCGAGTCCCCATTGGGGTGATGGTGGCGGGGTACAAATAAAGATTATTATTATTATTATTATTATTGGTCGGCCCCTCTTACTTTTTCCTTCCATTTTCCCCAGCACAATTTTCTTCTCTTAGCTTTCCTGTCTTTTCATTATGTGGCCAAAGTACTTCATCTTTGCCTTTAATATCCTTCCCTCCAATGAGCAGTCGGGCTTTATTTCCTGAAGTATGGACTGGCTGGATCTTCTTGCGGTCCAAGGCACTCTCAGAACTTTCCTCCAACACCACAGTTCAAAAGCATCTATCTTCCTTCGCTCAGCCTTCCTTATGGTCCAGCTCTCACATCCATAGGTTACTACGGGGAATACAATTGCTTTAACTATGCGTATCTTCGTTGCCAGTGTGATGTCTCTACTCTTCACTATTTTATCGAGATTGGTCATTGCTCTCCTTCCAAGAAGTAAATGTCTTCTGATTCCCTGGCTGCAGTCTGCGCCCGCAGTAATCTTTGCACCTAGAAATACATATTTTCTCCCTCAATTTGCCAGTTATCAATCATTCTTGTTGCCATAATCTTGTTTTTTTAAATGTTTAGCTGCAACCCAGTTTTCGCACTTTCTAGACTCAACTCCCCTCCCGTACACCTGAAAATTCTACATTGAAGGATAGAGAAATCCTCTTGAACTGGTTTTTTGTACCACTGTGGACTGCAACAGAAGAGGAATAAAGACTCAACAGATATGTTAGAAGTGTACGTGATGGACTGGATGGGGGCCAAGAAACTGAAACTAAATCCAGACAAGATAGAGGTACTCCTGGTCAGTCATAAGGTGGATCAGGGTGTGGGATTTCAGCCTGTGTTAGATGGGATCGCACTCCCCTTGAAGACACAGGTTCACAGACTTGGGATAATCCTGGACTCATAGCTGACCCTGGAATCCCAGGTGTCAGCGGTGGCCAGGAGTGCCTTTGCACAGCTAAAACTTGTGCGCCAGCTGTGCCCAAACCTTGAGATACCAGACCATAGTAGTCCATGCCTTAGTCACATCCTGTTTAGACTACTGCAACACGCTCTACGTGGGGCTGCCTTTGAAGATAGTTCGGAAGCTGCAATTAGTGCACAATTCAGCAGCTAGAATGCTAACTGGAGTGCCTTGTCGTGCGAGGACAACTCCCACGCTGCGATAGCTCTACTGGTTGCTGATCTGCTTCCGGGCTAAATACAAGCTACTTCCATTCTTTTCTATAATGAGTTGTCGTTTTATGATGCTCTCCTTGTATTTCTTCATTTTTTTTCTCCCTTTTCCCCTTTACAGCGGTGATTTTTAAAATTTTTAATTCAAATTAATAATTTTGATTTTATTTTCTTTCATCCAAACCCTCAGCGGTGTCCAGTCATAGACCTTCCTCTGGTCACATTCCAGCTTGTCAACAACTCCCGTCAATTGCGGAGTCCAGAATCGGACACAGCATTCCAGGTGTGGTTTGACCAAAGGCAGAATAGAGGGGTAGCATGACTTCCCTGGATCTAGACACTAGACTCCTCTATTTATGCAAGCCAAAATCCCATTGGCTGTTTTAGCCGCTGCATCACATTGTTGGCTCATGTTTAACTTGTCCACGAGGACTCCAAGATCTTTTTCACACGTACTGCTGTCGAGCCAGGAGTCCCCCATTCTGTATCTTTGCATTTCATGTTTTCTGCCTAAGTGGAGCACCTTGCATTTGTCCCTGTTGAACTTCCTTTTGTTAGTTTTGGCCCATCTCTCTAATCCGTTAAAATCGTTTTGAATTCAGCTCCTGTCTTCTGGAGTATCCCTCCCAATTTGGTGTCATCTGCAAACTTGATGATCATGCTTTATAACCCTTCGTCTAAGTTCTCCTTCCTTCCTTCCTTCCTTCCTTCCTTCCTTCCTTCCTTCCTTCCTTCCTTCCTTCCTTCCCTCCCTCCTCCCCCCCCCCCCCCCCCCCCCTCCCTCCCCCCCTCCCTCCCTCCCTCCCTCCCTCCCTCCCTCCCTCCCTCCTTCCTTCCTTCCTTCCTTCCTTCCTTCCTTCCTTCCTTCCTTCCTTCCTTCCTTCCTTCCTTGAGCCCAGAACAGCTGTAGCTTCATTATCTGGCTTCCCTTCCTCCTTTCCCTTCCCACCAGGAAACAGCAGCACTAGCTGCCCCTTTGGGGGCTTGACATCTGCCTTGCAGGCAAAGGTTTGGGGATGGAGCACAAAAACAAAAGAATAATTGTCTGCACCTCATCCAAAAGGAACATACGTGTGTCCAAGCTCTAATTCATTGCTTCATGCCTTGAAGTCATTTCTGACTTACTGCAACTCTATCATGGACTTTCTGGGGATGAGCGTGTGACCCGCCCAAGTTCACACAGTGGGTTTCCATTGCCGAGTGGATAACTAAACCGTGTCACTAATAAGATATCTTTCACTATCACGGTCACTCTTCTTTAGACAATCTTTTGTTAGGGTCCCTCTTAATAGGAAACACTCAGAACTGGACCCAGGAATTCAACAGGTAGTTGGGCCAACATAAAAGGATTTAATTCCATATTTATTTATTTAATTTATATTCCGCTCTTCTCACCCCGAAGGGGACTCAGAGCGGATTACAGGCACACATACTTAGCAGACAATCCCTGCCGTTTCCACATACACACAAAGAGACGAACAGAGGCAAACTCTGGCCACCAGGGGGAGCTGACGCACTTCTAATCTCTCAGCGTTCGCAGCGTCCCTTGTTGTTCCTTCCGCATTCCTCAGCGTTCCTGGAATTCTTTTAATGGCCTCATAATTCAGTCAAAATTTGCCTCCCCACTTAATGTGGTACCTTTATCTCCTACTTGACAGATGCAACTGTCTTTCGGGCTGCAAAGGTCGACAGCAGGCTACACTTAAGGTCGAGCACCCACCTCAACCCGGGCAGGCCTCGAACTCATGACATACTGGTCAGAGAGATCTTATGCAGCTGACACTTAGCCAGCTGCGCCACATTCCTGGTGCATCATATTGCAGAAATGGTTGGTTGTAACCCTCCAGATGTTTTTGGTCAACGATGACCACCTGGTGTCCTCCTGGGGAAGCAGAGGGTTAAACTGTTGAGCTGCTGAATTTGCTAACCAAAACGTCATTGGCTTGAATCTGGGGAGTGGGGTGAGCTCCTACTGTTAGCCCCAGCTTCTGCCAACCTAGCAGTTTGAAAGCATGCAAATGTGAGTAGATCAATAGATACCACTTTGGCAGGAAGGTAACGGCATTCCATGCAGTCATGTTGGCCACATGACCATGGAGGTGTCTAAGGACAACGCAAGCTCTTCAGGCTTAGAATGGAGATGAGCACCCCCCCCCCCCAAGAGCAGGACACAAATAGACTTAGTATCAGTGGAAACCTTTTGTTTTACTTAAGGCCACACTATTGGCTCTATTGAGTGGGGTTGCTGGGAGGATTTGGGAGGCAACAAGTCTCTTCCTTTACCCTTTTGAGACAGACAGACAGACAGAATCTAAAATTCTGAAATCTGAAATATTTGAAATTCCAAAATAATCCACATAGATGGTTGGGATAGTAACACTTTTGCTTTCTGATGGTTCCATGAACACAGGCTTTGTTTCATGTTTGGCATTATTTAAAATAGTCAGCCTATAAGGTGTAAACAAAAGATTACTTTTGTGTCAAACATATAGGCCAGGCCTGGGCAAACTTCGGCCCTCCAGGTGTTTTGGACTTCAACTCCCACAATTCCTGGAATTCCTGGAGGGCCGAAGTTTGCCCAGGTCTGATATAGGCTCTGAACATGCAACGATGCAAAACAATGCTCTAATGTGCATCAATGTTCTGTGGCTCACGTAATCATCGTCCGGGCCTCAAACTGCTTTCACGGTTTCCCAGGTAACCATCTGCACAACAAAAACACTTCCTTCAATACCTTTTTGAAGCTGAGTGAAATGGTCAGTGTAGGTGGGGCCATAGAGTATCTTCACTGTGCCGTGCCTATTTCTTCCAGTTTTTCCCCCCCACAAGTCCATCCTTTTTGTGGAATCATTCCACAGACAGCCAAACACAGAAAAACTCATTCATTACAATCCGCCAGAGAAATTTGATATTAGACTTTATTTAAGAGAAAGTGGGAGCCTGTAGATACAGCAATAAAATATACAAAACAAATTAAATTGGTATATTCCTAGAGAGCAGTTAGCTATACAGAAACAGGAAAATGATGAGAGAAGGAGCAAAGAGAAGAAGGATGCAAAATGGAATTTGGCATAAATAAGCTATTTGGTTAGAAGCAACCAGTGCAACTGTATACTAGCTAGAGACCCTATAGCAGCCTATCCACACACCTGGTGCTGTCCAGGTATGCTGGACTATAACTCCCAGAAGCCCTGAGCAAGCGTGGCCCATGCCTCTAAGTAATACTGAGGAAAAACTTACTTTAACCCTCTCTTCCATGGACACACGGGATAACAATCCGAAGTCCAACAACTAAAACAAGACTACCAACAGAATCCAGATTCTCTGTCATAACACCAGAGTGTTAACAGGCCCCCGGGTGGTGTTAAACTGCTGAGCTGCTGAATTTGCCGATGGAAAGGTTGGCGGTTTGAATCTAGAGAGCAGGGTGAGCTCCCACTGTTAGCCCCAGCTTTTACCAACCTAGCAGTTTGAAAAGATGCAAATGTGAATAGATCAATAGGTACCGCTTCGGCGGGAAGGCGACAGCACTCCATGCAGCCATGCTGGCCACATGACCCAGGGGGTGTCTACGGACAATGCTGGCTCTTCAGATTAGAAACGGAGATGTGCACACACACACCCCTCTCCGAGTCGGACATGACTTGACTTAATGTCAGGGGAAACCTTTACCTTTAATACGAAAGTCCTAATGTCACAGCACTGCTTACAACTACAGTTCAACTACTAAACCACAAATAATGGAAACGGGCATAACTGAGAGTGCTGTGGATCTGAACACAAAGACTGCACAGAGAACATCTCCAGGTATAGCTGGGGATATAAAATGAAGGAATTGGCTTACTCGGAGTTCATCTAGGCATCCTGGACGATACCGCCTCTAACCCCAGCCAGCTGCCTAAGGGATTATGGGAGTTGTCATTCAACACATTTACAGGCTACTGAGCAAAAGGCTGGGCTAGCTGAAGCAACGAAGCATTGGAATATCAGAAGAGACAACAACTTTTCAATATGCTCTGCTTTTGCTCCTAATTTACAGTGATGGTGGAGGGTGGCGATTAGAACTTGGGAGACAAGGTTCAAGTCTCCACTTGGCCACAAAGCTCATGTGACAACCATGGGCCACTCACTGTCGCTGAAGCTGCTTCACAAGGCTGTTGTGAGAATAAAATGGAATTCGTGCCTGGGTTTAGGAGGGAGGGAGGAAGGGGAAAAACAGGCACGCTGTCCTGCATTTCTTGGCAGGGCAACATAAAAGTGCAAATAAATAATAAGAACAAAAATGAATTAGAACCAAATGCCGGCCACTCATCTGCCAGCCATCTAGCTCATGTATTTCATTCTTGTTGCACTATCTGGACTCAAAGCCTTAAGGGTATGAGACCTGAAACTTTGCACGAGAGACAAAAAGAGAAAGAGAGACAGAGGGACAACAGAGAGAAAGATTACAGAGATATTTGGACTTTCTGATGAATGGCTTGGATTCCAATCATAGTTCTGCCGTGATTATGCTTATCAGTCCTAGGGATATAACTCAGTCAATTTTGCATTAATGCAATTTTGCATTTATGAACAATTTTGCATTTATGAACACAAGCAATCCTCCTCTTGGCCACTGTTCCCCATCAGTATGGCTCAAATCGCTTAGGGGTTTGAAAAATATACACTTCCAAATACTAGTGATCCACCAGCTTCAAAGTCCAGTGCGACCAAGCCAGTGTAGGCTCTGGGGACTCTTAGTCACCTTGCTTTGTAGAGCTGTTTTCTTAGGTTTATGTTCGTTGGAGAAATTTTTAAAAATCAACAACGTACGAAACAAAATTGCACTTATTTTTAAAAAGCAGTCCTATTTATTGCCCATCCCCACCCTCTGCCTGTCTCTTTAGCACAATCTTTTGCTTGAATACTGAGAAAACATCTGGAGGTGACTATCAGCTGGAGGAATAAGCCTTTTGCAGCATGCAAGCGAACAAAGACAGGAGACCAAGGGCGTGGGTATGAAGAGGCACTTGATCTAGCAAAATAAGACACCCCGTAATCTAACTTTTATACAAAAGGAAAAAAATAATTTTGTGGAAAAGGGGGTAAATCCCTACTAACATTAAGTGGGAGGGCCCTTCCTCAAGCCAAGAGGCTCAGGCAACGAATCACCAGCAAGGAGGCACTCGAGTGGCTACAAGAGAAACCAGGATCAAGCAGCTCCCACAGAGCCTAGGTGAGGGAGGCTCCACGGTGGTGCAAGAGAAGGAGATGTTTCATGCCAGGAAGCCAGAGCTGGTCAGCTGCCCTGGTTGGGCCAGTCACATGGGCGAGTTGGCACACTCGGCAGCCATCTCCATGTCGAAGACCTGCAATGACTCTGCAAGAAAGGGGACAAAAAGAAAGGAATGTGATCTAGTTGCATGCTAGAAGTATGCTCTGCCCAGGTTTGTCACTGCAAGATCCAGGCAAGATGTAGCTGAGCCTCTTCTGAAGGAAGTCAGATTCATGGCCTGCACCGTGAGGAGAACTGCATGTTTTCTTTGAGTGACAATTGTGAGACTAAACTAGAATAGACCTGTTAAATCAGTATGATCTTAGACAGCTTAGGCCCACTTGACTACCCCCGCCCTTAGCAACTCCTTCTAGATCAGGGCTGCCCAGGAAGTCGATCGCAATCGACCAGTTGATCCCGGGACCGAAGGAGGTCAATCCCAGCCGGATGGGGCGCTTCTCAGAGGGGGACGGAGCCAGGCCACACTAAGCCCTGCTCCCTTCCCCAGCTTCGGCACTCCCAGCAGCTTCTCCAGGCTTGAGGATGGCAATGCCAAGCCAGTGGTGGCATAGCTAGCACAAGGCTGGCTTGGCATTGCCATCCTCAAACCTGGAGAAGCTGCTAGGAGCTCCAAAGCCAGAGGGGAGGGGGGGGCTTGCGCAGCCTGGCTCCGCCCCTCTGGCTCCGCTTACCAGCAGCTTCTCCAGCCTTGAGGATGGCAATGCCAAGCCAGTGGTGGCATAGCTAAGCACAAGGCTGGCTTGGCACTGCCATCTTCAAGCCTGGAGAAGCTGCTGGTAGCGCGGAAGCCAGAGAGGGGCGGAGCCAGGCCACGCCAAGCCCGCCCCCTTCCCTCTCCAGCCTTGAGGAGGTAGGTAGATCTTTCTGACTTGGTTTTATTATAAGTAGCTCGCGTGCTGAAAAAGTGTGGGCACCCTTGTTCTAGATGTTAGAATAGTGTCTGAATTCGGTTTAAGAATAATATATGTTTGGTGTTAATAGTTTTGTGTTTTTGTTTTGTATACTTTATATATTTCTTTCGTGTTATTGCATGTGTGGAAACTACTCTGAGCCCCCTAGGGGAGATAGAGCGGTATATAAATAAAGTCATTATTTTACTCACACAAAAACACAGTATGTCACAGCAAATGAGATCTATATGCTAGATTTTGTATCACAAAATCACAAGTTGAACACTTCCCATGTGATTTATTATTATTATTATTATCTACACAAGTATTGATTTATCATTAAACAATTTATTCAAGTTCAGGATTTCCAGTGGCCAAAGGCAAAGCCCCTGCTGGGATCATAGTCCTTTATCAATTTTAGGTGGTGCAACAGGTTAAACCGCTGAGCTGCTGAACTTGCTGACAGTTGGCAGGTCAAATCCGGGGAGCCGGGTGAGCTTTCGCTTTTACGCCCAGCTTCTGCCAACATAGCAGTTCGAAAACATGCAAATCTGAGTAGATCAATAGGTACCGCTTCTGTGGGAAGGTAACGGCACTCCATGCAGTCATGTTGGCCACATGACTTTGGAGGTATGTTTTCGAACAACGCCAGCTCTTCGGATGCAACTAGACTCAATGTCAGGGGAAACCTTTACCTTTGCTAAAGTAAAATATGGAAGCTATGGTATTATAACACAAAGATTTGTCCGCGTCACAAGATTTGACTTTGCGGCGGAATTTTAATTTTTTTCTTGCCCCCCACTTTAGGCCAGAAGAAACATGGAACCTGCACCTCACAGCAATTTCCCTCAATTATTAATTTAATACTGAGTTGGTCTTTCAAAACTTAGCTGGTTTGGTTTTCATTCCATTTGCTCTCTACTTTTGCCAATCATTTTGCATGCATTCAAGTATTCCTTACGTGATTTTCTAGGGCTCCTTTTCCCCTCTCATCTAATACTCTTCATGGCATTGTGCTGCCTCATTTTCCTTCTAGCTAGGTTTCTTCCACCCTCACTTCCCTTTATCTGTCTTTAAGTGCCTTTTGTTGTCATTAATTCATGCATCTCCTGTTATGTGACCCTCTATATCAGTGCTACCCAACCCTTTTGTGGTCAGGGACAACTTGACCAGGGACCTCTCTCCAATATTAGTAACAAAAGGATTGTGCATCAGTTTTTGGTCAATTTTAGATTCTGTTTGGATATTTGGGGTGCTGATTTGGAAAATTGTATTGGATACACCAAGGGTTCTCAAACTTTTTAAACAGAGGGCCAGGTCACAGTCCCTCAAACCGTTGGAGGGCCGGATTATAATTTGAAAAAAGCATGAATGCATCTTATTTGTAGTGCAAAAAACCCACTTAAAACAATACAATAATTAAAATGAAGAACAATTTTAACAAATATAAACTTATTAGTATTTCAATGGGAAGTGCTTTTGGCTGATGAGATAGAATTGTTGTTGTCGTGTGCTTTCAAATCATTTCGGGCTTAGGTTGGCCCTGAACGAGGGCCAGGTAAATGACCTTGGAGGGCCGTATCTGGCCCCCCGGGCCTTAGTTTGAGGGCCCCTGGGATACACCATATCAGTTCTAGTTTCTGATACAGAACATATGCCACCAGGTAGTAACCATGTGCTCGCCCACAGAAAACCATATTTATAAAGCCTCAGCACTATAAAAGGGTTTTGCGAGACCAGTCGCTCTCATTGCAACGGTGTAGTAACAGTGAGGCTGCAAACCATATTTTAGTTCTTGCAGACCACTCGTGGTCCAAGGACCACAGGTTGGGAACCACTGCTATAGATGTTGCTGGTTTGCAGTTTAGCTCCCATGGCTAACTGTGTGGGATGCTGGTGTTTGCAGTCTAACAACATCTGGAAGCTGCATGATACCAGTGCTCTTAACAACTGTTTGAGAGACTTATTTGGGTGGAACCTTCACCTCTTCATTCTCTGTCTGTTCTGTCTACAAAGGGCCTTTTAATGGAGTGTCTTGTACTTCTTGATATTCTGCATCATATTTCAAACTTGTGTTTTAAATAGGTTAAAATTAGTTTTAAGAAGGATGGCTTATTAAGTTATCTGTACTTTTGTTTTAAGCCACATTATACTATCTATCTATCTATCTATCTATCTATCTATCTATCTACCTACCTACCTACCTACCTACCTATCTATCTATCTGTACTTTTGTTTTAAGCTATCTATCTATCTATCTATCTATCTATCTGACCAGCATCAAAAAATGTACATTATACATTCTAAGCCACCTTGGGTCCCATGTCAAGAGAAAGGTGGGATAAAAAATTATAAATAACACTATACTTCATCACACTAGAGAATGAATCCACGTTAAATCCTGTTGCTGCCTCCTGCAGAGTTCTGGGGTTTGTAGTTTAGGGAAGAGCCTTTTACAGCTTCACCAAATCACAAACTCCAGAATTCTGCAGGAGGCAGCAACCGCATTTAAAGGGGATTCATTCTCTAGTGTAGTGTTTCCCAACCTTTTTTGAGCCGCGGCACACTTTTAACATTTAAAAAATCCGGGGGCACACCACCAACCAAAATGACACCCTAACACAGTAAAGAATGGCTGGAGGATGATGGTGGCCTGCTGGGAGCAGCTGCTGGGAGTGCCGAAGTCGGGGGAGGGGGAGGAGCCAGGCTGCACCATGCTCCGCCCCCTTCCCCCCGGCTTCAGCTCTTCGACAGCTTCTCCAGCCTTGAGGGGGCAATGCCAAGCCAGCAGGGGGGTGGAGCCAGGCCGCGCCATGCCCCCCCCCTCCCCCTGGCTTCAGCTCTCCCACAGCTTCTCCAGCCTTGAGGGGGCAGTGCCAAGCCAGCGGTGGCAGAGCCAGCACAATGCTGGCTTGGCATTGCCCCCTCAAGGCTGGAGAAGCTGTGGGAGAGCTGAAGCCGAGGAGGGGGGCAGAGCCAGGCTGCGCCATGCCCCACCCCCTCCCCCAGCTTCCTCCTCTGCGTGGCTTCAGCGAGCGAGGGGCGAGAGTCATGGCGGGAGTCATGGCGGATTGGAGGCTGGCTGGGGAAATGGCTGAAGGAAGCGGCACCCCGGCCCCTTCTATTTCTTCGCCGCCGCCCGGCCCTTCCTCCTCCTCCCCCAAGCAGCAGGAGTTCGGCAGGAGGAGGGGGGAAGGAAGGGGGGCAGAGAGCTTTTCTCGGGGCACAGCAGGAAGTCCGTCACGGCACACTACTGTGCCGCGTCACAGTGGTTGGGAAACACTGCTCTAGTGTAATGAGGTCCTATGTAACACAATTTTTGTTCTTGGGTTATAAATGTCATTTCTTAATTGGGCCTATCATACAAACATGGGGAAAGTTTATTAAACTGCAAAAAAACGTTGTTTTTCAGGAACATCCTGCAGCATATTTAGTTTTTCAATTAATATCTCATCAAATCTCATTCAATTCAACATAGTTTGTGGCAGCCACAAAAACAAAGTTTCTGGAGTATGACAACTATGTTCAAAGTAAGTACTGCACAATTAAACAGGAAATAATGCTTTCAAACCAGGAACATACTTTTCAAATACTGATACATAGTGCAATTAAACAAACATCAAATGCAGATAGAGTAGGAACAAAGCTTCCCCCTGCCACCCCCACACACAAAAACCCACACACAAGTGCACCAGTCTGCCCCCACACTTACCAAATTGACCACTGGCATTTCCTTCAGCTCCCTCCCCATTACTACAAAAAGGGATCAGGGATTCGAGTGTGCGGGGAGACATGGGCAGTTCAATGGTACTGCTGCAGGTTGTTCTGGAAAGACAAAATGGAGGAGGGAAGGAGAAAAAAGAGGGAAAAGCAAGGAGGTTCATGTTATTAGTCGAAAATAATTCAGTCCCCAGCTCCAGAACCAATAATGTTGCTCTGTGCAGCAGGACGTAGCTAGAGCTTAAACATCAATACAAACACTTTAAATACCATTTGGAGAGGGGATATCAATGAGACAATGCAAGTTTTCTCTTACTATCCATGGTATTATTATTATATTTATGGTATCACGTAAGTAAGAAATCTTTATGGGATTTCATTCCTTCACTGTGCAGCAGGAGCAAGAGATGAGAGTGAAATAAGGACAACGTAGCCAATTTACACCGTCCCTTTGTGCTGCATTTTGTGATAGCAACCATGAAGTTTCCAAACAGAGGTTTCCAGCTAGTGAAGCAGAGGGTCAAGAATACATTCTTATTGCTTACATTTAAGTACTTTGGGACTTATAGAGAACCTGAGGCAAACTGTTATGGGGAATTTTTGGCAAGGTTTATTCAGAGGAGGTTTTGCCTTTGCCTTCCTCCAAGGCTGGGAGAGGATGCCTTGCCCAAGATCAGCCAGTGTGTTTCCATTACTTTTTTTCATGCCAGGAGCGACTTAAGAAACTGCAAGTTGCTTCTGGCGTGAGATAATTGGCCATCTGCAAGAACATTGTCCAGGGAATGCCCAGATGTTTTACCATCCTGTGGGAGGCTTCTCTCATGTACCCGCATGAGAAGCTGGAGCTGACAGACGGAAGCTTATCCCGCTCCATGGATTCAAACTGCCAACCTTTTGGTCAGTAGTCCTGCTGGAACAAGGGTTTAACCCAGACCTGGACAAACTTCGGCCCTCCAGGTGTTTTGGACTCCAACTCCCACAATTCCTAACAGCCTACCGGCTGTTAGGAATTATGGGAGTTGGAGTCCAAAACACCTGGAGGAACAAAGTTTGCCCGGGCCTGGTTTAACCCATTGCGCCACCGGGGGCTCCTGTTTCCATGGCTGAGCAGATTTGAACCTTTTCTCGTGAAGTGCACATCTAACATTCACACCACTAGACCACATTGGCTTTGAAACCATCCTAGGTATAAACAAATCTAAGTGCTATCTAGACCTCTGCCTAAGGGAGTCCCATCCCCTTAAAATGAGGGAATACTCACGGGGTCACACAGATGAACTTGGTCTTCAGATATGGAGCAGTACCTGCTGGGATATTGGGAAAAATATTTTATTATGAATATGATGAAAAGCAGAAAGAGGACCGAACCAAAACACACCCCAGAACTATATTAGGGTTTGGATGGGTATTGAGATATTGCCTTGGTAAATGCTTGTAGAAAAGTCTTTTAAATCTTGGGAGAGGGGCATTTGGAAAATAACCAAATGACGATGTTATTGTGAAATGGACAGTGCCCAAAAGGCGAGCTTGGGACTGTCAGACAGCAAGCTTTAGCCTAAGGTTCCCCAGCCCTGGAAGATTGAACTGTCACTTAAACAAGCTAAAATACATCCTGTGTTAGGCACATGCACCACAGACAGGTAAACTACCTTGGAAATCCCACCACCACAAAAGGACAGAGGAGAAGAGCACAGAAAGCCAACAACTACCTGGGTCGGTGGCTTCAGGGTGTTCCTGACTCTCAGGGCGACAGTATTTTCCGAAGGCTTCCTCTTTAGGGATATCCGGGTACAAGTAAACAAGTGGGGACACGAGGATGTTGGTGGCATCCATGATCTTGTAGCCCATTATAATCTCGGCAAAGGACATGCTGTTGAGTTGCTGCTTGGTGTATGGCTCCACTGACTGGATTTGGGTTTTTCCTACATCAAACGTTTTACATGAGGGTTAGGAAAAAACCAATAGCATAAAAAGGAACAACACATACAATTTCACTCAAGAAAAAAACAACAATGCAAAAGGTTACCAAATGCATTTTCCCACTAAATTTGTCCTGGGACATCCGCAGGGAGAACAAGGCAAGGTTATAAAGCTATTGTCCTCTCAACCCTGCTATATGCCTGCGAAACGTGGACTCACAAACGCAACGGAAAGTACTGTTACTACTAATATAGCCAAACACTAGAGAGGGACCAAACCTAATACTATAAATCGATGAAAAAACTGGATATATCACATAACCAATGTGTAGTAAATCAATACTGTATTAACATGTTGATATATACTCACGGACCAAGCGATTTGAAAAACATGTAGAGGATCAAATAAGGGTATTACAGGAAAATCCGCATTATATAGTCCATACAGTTCCAAAGTAAAGAGTCTCTGTTGTGGTCCAGAGAAGAAACAAACGTGTGCCCATATAAATCCAATTATAAGTCCAATGTCCAAAGGAGTGATCTACCAGTTGCACTATACAATCACACTTGGATTCGATTGTGGAGCTGGCAAGACGAACAATAACACAGGAGCCGGGTTGATGGAAGGAAGTCACAGGATTCCCGCTCCGTTTCACATTCGGTGGTGCTTTTTCAAAACTCAAAGTAGTTGTAAGGCAATATAAGGCATCCACTAATCAGAAATCCCATGCGGTCAAGCACGGGCCGTCTTGGCGGCTCCACAATCGAATCCAAGTGTGATTGTATACTGTGACTGGTAGATCACTCCTTTGGACATTGGACTTATAATTGAACTTTGGATTTATATGGACACACGTTCATTTCTTCTCCGGACCACAACAGAGACTCTTTACTTTGGAACTGTATGGACTATATAATGCGGATTTTCTTGTAATACCCTTATTTGATCCTCTACATGTTTTTCAAATCGCTTGGTCCGTGAGTATCTATCAGCATGTTAATACGGTATTGATTTACTACACATTGGTTATGTGATATATCCAGTTTTCTCATCTATTTATAGTATTAGGTTTGGTCCCTCTCTAGTGTTTTGCAAAACGTGGACTGTCTACAGAAATCACACTCAACTCCTGGAATGATTCCATCAGCATTGCATCTGAAAAACCCTGCAAATCCGTTGGGAAGACAGGCAGACAAATGTCAGCGTGCTGGAAGAAGCAAAAACCTCCGGCACTGAAGTGATGCTCCTACGCCATCAACTCCGCTGGACTGGCCACATTGTCCAAATGCCCGATCACCGTCTCCCAAAACAGTTATTATACTCCCAACTCAAGAACGGGAAATGTAATGTTGGTGGACAGGAAAAGAGATTTAAAGATGGGCTTAAGGCCAACCTTAAAAACGGTGGCATAGACCCTGAGAACTGGGAAGCTCTGGCCTTCAAGTGCTCTAACTGGAGGTCAGCTGTGTCCATCAGTTCTGCGGAATTCTAAGAGGAAGGTGCATCAAGCCAACCCTGACCAGGACTGCCTTCCACCTGGAAACCGATGTCCTCACTTCAGAAGAACATGCGGATCGAGAATAGGGCTCCACAGCCACCTACGGACCCACAGGCAAGACACTACACTTAGAGAACCATCATCCTTGGGCTATGATGGATCGTCTAAGTAAGTCAAGTATGGCTCCACTGGGTCTTTCCTATGTCAAACGTTTTACATGAGTGTTAGAAAAAACTGACAGCACAAAAAGGAACATCACATACAATTTCCCCCAAGAAAAACCAACAATGCAAAAAAGGTTACCAAAAGCATTTTCCCGGTAAAAGTCTAAAAAGAAAGAAGTCTTTCTGTTATTGATGGCACTCTCTCTTAATAATGGGTTGAGCTGCTACAATGGCCCTGAACATTAACTTTGGGGAAAGGCTATTTTTAATAAGACTGCCAGCCACTGGTGTAGCTTCTGCAATTACCGAAATGTCAATATGGCCCAGTTCCAAAGTAGAGGATATGCTATAAATGCAGAAACTCCCAAGTTCAATGTCTGCCACCTCAGTTTCGATGATCTCAGCAGGTCTGCAACAATAGACCTTTGCTTCAGGCCTTACGTGCATAGTAAGTATGGCTCTTAAGGCGTACATTGATTCAAAAGCAGGGAAGTAGGTAAAAGATTCATCAGATTTTTTTTTAAAGAGCAAAAAAATAAAATAAAAATCTGCTCCCAATAAATCAAGCAAAAGTTTAAAAAACAGTATAACTAACTGCTGATGAAACATGTAGATGGGAAGTACTTATTTAAAAGAAATATTCTTCATTCTTTCACACTGAGAAATGCCTCTTTTTAGATGACGCCTACAAAACATGGGCGCAATTTTAAAAAGGAAGCCTGAAGGCAATCCTAGTTGTTTCAGAAATATAGGTTTCAAAAAGCTATTCAAAAGTTCAGTCAATAAATTCAATCGATTAAATAGCTGAACAGTGTGATCCAAGTGTTGTCGAAAGCTTTCGTGGCCGGAATCACTGGGTTGCTGTGAGTTTTCTGGGCTGTAAAGCTATGTTCCAGAAGCATTCTCTACTGACGTTTATCCCACATCTGTGGCAGGCATCCTCAGAAGTTGAAGTGCCTGTTGGAAACTAGGTAAGTGAGGTTTATGTATCTCTGGAATGCCCAGGGTATAAGAAAGAACTGTTGTCTGCTTGAGGCAAGTGTGAATGTTGCAAATGACCATTTGCTTAATTTCCAACAGACCCCTCAACCTCTGAGGATGCATTCTCTCCATCAGGAGAGAATGCTTCTGGAAAATGGCCATACAGCCTGGAAAACTCACAACAACAACTTAGCCCTATCTAATTTCAGGGCCCGCTTCCTTACCGCTGATGTCCTTCTCCACCCATGTGAAGGTGATCCCACCTTCCTTGCTGCTCTCACTGAAACGCAACAGGAAGGTTCCAGGGGGTTTTGTGCTCAGGATGGCTCGTTCCCGCTCTTTGCTGATGAATCCCATGATGTACCTGAAGAGGAGGAAGTAATACGGTTTTGCTCCTTCACATTGAGGTTTCAAAGTGGAGGTTAATACCATGCACAAAAATTGATGGGGATGTTGGATGTCTAATCCAGTGGTTCTCAACCTGTGGGTCCTCAGGTGTTTTGAGCTACAACTCCCAGAAATCCCAGCCAGTTTACCTGCTGTTAGAATTTCTGGGAGTTGAAGGCCAAAACATCTGTGGACCCACAAGTTGAGAACCACTGGTCTAGTCCAACCCTGCAGAATAACCAATAGTCAGAACATCTCAAATGGTTTAACTATGAAGGGTGTCTAGGAAAGGAGAACTCACCATCAGCTTAAGCCAGGGCTGCCCAGGAAGTCGATCGCGATCGACCAGTCGATCCTGGGACCGAAGGAGGTCGATCCCAGCCGGATGGGGCGCTTCTCAGAGGGGGGCGGAGCCAGGCCGCGCCAAGCCCCGCCCCCTCCCCGGCTTTGGCACTCCCAGCAGCTTCTCCAGGCTTGAAGATGGCAGTGCCAAGCCAGCCCTGTGCTAGCTATGCCACCACTGGCTTGGCATTGCCATCCTCAAGCCTGGAGAAGCTGCTGGGAGCTCCAAAGCCAGAGGGAGGGGGCGGGGCTTGGCATGGCCTGGCTCCGCCCCCTCTAGCTTCCGCTCTACCAGCAGCTTCTCCAGGCTTGAGGATGGCAATGCCAAGCCAGTGGTGGCATAGCTAGCACAAGGCTGGCTTGGCACTGCCATCCTCAAGCCTGGAGAAGCTGCTGGTAGAGCTGAAGCCAGAGGGGGGCGGAGCCAGGCCACACCAAGCCCCGCCCTCCCTTCTCCAGCCTTGAGGAGGTAGGTAGATCTTTCTGACTTGGTTTTATTAAAAGTAGCTCGTGTGCTGAAAAAGTGTGGGCACCCCTGGCTTAATCCTTAAGCAATTTTTAAAAATGTTTTTGAATTACTCTGTGAAAATGTTTCTCTTAATCTAATCTAAAAGTTAATTTTAGAACGGAGCCCTGCTCTCTGCAGCAGACCTTGTCTTTGCCCTTCAGGTATGTGCAGCACACTTTCTCTCTCTCATGGAGGCGAGGGAAAGAGTCTTTTCTTCTCCAAGCTAAATATAATCCGTTCCTTCAAATGTCCTTCACTTGTATTATTTTCCATGCCCCTTGTCCATATTTGTTGCCCTCTTCTGTGCTCATTCCAATTTGTCTATACAGCAGAGTGCCGGGATTCATTGGAGTTTGGTTCCACAGCCTTCATGAATGCCAAAATTAATGGATTCTCAAGTGCCATTATATACAATGGCATAATAAAACTGTGTCCCTTATAAAAATGGCTGAACCAAAGTTAGATTTTTAAAAAAATATATTCAAGCTGTAGCTAGCTGAATCCATGGATGAATAACACTATGTAACACAATTTTTTTATTCCTGGATTATAAATGTCATTTTCTAATTGGTTCTATCATTAAAAAAACATGGAAAAGGTTTATTAAACTGCAAAAACGTTTATATCTCCTATATATTTGTTGAATATCTAGGACAGTGGTTCTCAACCTCTAGGTCCCCAGGTGTTTTGGTCTACAACTCCCAGAAATCCTAACCAGTTCATCGGCTGTTAGGATTTCTGCGAGTTGAAGGCCAAAACATCTGGGGACCCATAGGTTGAGAACCACTGACTAGGACAGGGGTGGGCAATTACTGGCCCTCCGGGTGTTTTGGACTTCAACTCCCAGAAATCCTAACAGCTGGTAAACTGGCTAGGATTTCTGGGAGTTGAAGTCCAAAACACCTGGAGGACCGGTAATTGCCCACCCCTGGACTAGGAGATATTCAACGAACCATTTCAACAAAGTTTGTTGAAGCTTCTGGAGTATCAGAACTACTTTCGAAGTAAAGACTGCACAATTAAATGGGAAATAACACTTTCAAACCAAAGAAAAATTTTCAATTTTTGTTACATTGTGTAATCCAGTGTTTCCCAACCTTTTTTGAGCCACGGCACATTAAAAATGACACAAAATGGAGTGTAAAGAATGGCTGGGGATGGGGGAGGAGCCAGGCCGCACCATGCCCCGCCCCCTCCCCCCCCGGCTTCCACTCTCCCACAGCTTCTCCAGCCCTGAGGGGGCAATGCCAAGCCAGCGGTGGCAGAGCCAGCACAATGTGGCTTGGCACTGACCCCTCAAGGCTGGAGAAGCTGTGGGAGAGTGGAAGCCGGGGGAGGGGGCGGAGCCAGGCCACACCATGCCCCGCCCCTCCCCGGCTTCCTCCTCCGCGCGGCTTCAGCGAGCGAGGGGCAGGAGTCATGGTGGATTGGAGGCTGGCTGGGGAAACGGCCGAAGAAGGCGGCGCCCCAGCCCCTTCTTCTTTTTCTTCACCGCCGCCCGGCCCTTCCTCCTCCTCCCCCAAGCAGCAGGAGTTCGACAGGAGGTTGGGAAGGAAGGGGGGCAGAGAGCTTTTCTTGTGGCACAGCAGGAGGTCCGTCACGGCACACTACTGTGCCACGTCACAGCGGTTGGGAAACACTGGTGTAATCAATGGAAACAGACGGCTGACTGTATCCTTCTAGCACCAAGAAGTAGTCAGAATGGACACCCGAAGAAGGCAACTGCAGAAGGCAAATGCTCACCCTTCATTCCAGAGTGCCAGGATGTACTTCTTCACCAGGTCAATGATGTTGTCCAGCCAGACCCAGAAAGAGAAGCCTTTGCCTGCCATGTTCTCCTGTAGAGAGAAGAGGTCAAAGGAGAAGCACATAAATAAAACGTCAAATATCTACCACACTTGCCTCAACACCACACTTCATCTTATGAGAGATCCTACCTTACAGAACTTTGCCCAAGTTATCTGGCATCCAGAGTAATTTATGCCTGGCCCTGGAAGGAAGAAGAAGTAAGGAACAGTTAAAGATGTACCGTACAGTGTTTGTGTGCTGGTTGCAGCATCCTCCCTACTACCGTACCTCATCAAGAGGGCCGTGCTAGAACTGAGGAGAGCCAGGTTCAAATCCCCTGCTCAACTATAAAGTTACCTTGGGCCAGTTACTCTCTCTCACACCTTATCCCATTCACAGGATTATCCTGAAGGCAAAACAGAGTATGGGGAAAACTAGATATGTCACAAGTTTGAAAAAGGTTAATAAATGAATATATAATGAAACACATGTTCTAACCTTCACATCTTACTTTGAATGTGTTGATTTACATATGAAAGTCTATGAAAAGCTTCTATTTCAATATTCTGTACATGTTTCAGACTCATACGTCAGTGCTAAACTGAAGGATTTCTGGGATCGGGATCAAACAAAGCCTGGAGTTGTTTCAGCTTTCTTTTGGGACTACAACTCCCAGAACTCCCTTCCCCTCCATAGCCAGTGGCAAGATTAGCTTGCGGGATATTATGAGTTTTATTCCTGAATTGTAACTTTCTGGTTGATATTCCCATATGGGATGGGCAAATTTATTTATTTATTTTATTTATTTACTTTATTTCTATTCCGCCCTTCTCGCCCCGCAGGGGATTCAATGTACACATTACATTTAGACACACAAACACACAAGACAGAGGCAATTTAACATCTGGCCACCAGGGGGAGCTGTCACACTTTTTCATTCCTCAGTGTGTTTTCTGGAGATCTTTTTATGGCCTCGTAAATCAGTTAAATTTAGCCTCCCCACTAAGTGGTACCTGAATTTCCTACTTGACAGATGCAACTGTCTTTCGGGTTGCAAAGTTCGACAACAGGCTACACAAAGGGATGAGGGGGCAGTTCCTTGTAGACTGGCATCCAAGAAACGAATTAGAGAGATGGGCCAAAACTAACAAAATGAAGTTCAACATGGACAAATGCAAGATACTCCACTTAGGCAGAAAAAAAAATGAAATGCAAAGATACAAGATGAAGGATGCCTGGCTCGAAAGCAATGTGTGTGAAAAAGATCTTGGAGTCCTTGTGGACATCAAGTTAAACATGAGCCAATAATGTAATGCAGCGGCTAAAAAAGCCAATGGGATTTTGGCCTGCAAAAATAGGAGTATAGTGTCTAGGTCCAGGGATGTCATGCACCTGTCTCTTCCGCCTTGGTCAACTGGAATACTGTGTCCAATTCTGGGGACTACAATTGAAGGGAGATGTTGACAAGCTGGAATGTGTCCAGAAGGACTAAAATGATGAAGGGTCTGGAGAACAAGCCCTATGAGGAGTGGCTTAAAGAGCTGGGCATGTTTAACCTGCAGAAGAGAAGGCTGAGAAGAGACATGATGAGGGCCGTGTATAAATATGGGAAGGGAAGTCATGTGGAGGAGGGAACAAGCTAGTTTTCCGCTGCCCTGGAGACTAGGACAGGGAACAATGGCTTCAAACTACAGGAAAGGGGATTCCACTTGAACATTAGGAAGAACTTCAAATCTGGAAAGCTGTGAGAGCTGTTCAGCAGTGGAACTCTCTGCCCTGGAGTGTGGTAGAGACTCTTTCTTTGGAGGCTTTAAAACAGGCTGGATAGGCATCTGTCGGGGGTGCTTGGAATGCAATTTTCCTGCTTCTTGACAGGGGGTTGGACTGGATGGCCCACGAGGTCTCTTCCAACTCCATGATTTTATGATTCTATAAGCAGAAAGTGATTTACCAAGGAGTTTTTCAGCGAGCGTCGTCAGCTGTTCTATGCTGAGTCCTCGTTTGGTGGTTGAGGAGAACTGCCAGCTAAGCACTTCTGCAACCTGGTCCCACGTGCCAATTGGAGGTTTGGTGAAGAAGTTCACATTCTGCCCAGAGAGGAAACATTTATGAGTTGGAATGAGAAGAAACCAAAGCTCTGATTCTCTTTTGTACATCATGTTTTGGGAAGCTCCACATACCTTGGGGTTGTTTGTCAGCATGTTGTACCACAAGATTGATGCCCAAGCGTTTGGCATTTGGCAAATGTTGGAGATCACCACTACAGGAAGTGAATGGGTCTGTAAGAGGGAAAAACAGTTGTTTTGAGCACAAATGACCCCTTTTGTCTTTCTTTTTAGCCTTCATTGTTTCTGTTGCATAGTATGCACATTGCACATAGATTTGAACCAGCCAATGAAACTACCAAGATTATAGTCCTCATGCATCATGAAGCTAACTGTATTAGGCAAGGAGGTAACAAAATTCCTTCAAATGAGCAGGCAAGGCTGCAAAATATGAGTGAAGAGGGAAGACAATAAATGGTGTGTGGAGTTGAGATAGATTATTTATTATTTACGCCATTTATATTCCGCCCTTCTCACCCTGCAGGGGACTCAGGGCGAATCACAATGCACATATACAGGCAAACATTCAATGCCATTTGACATACAACATATATAGACATAGAGGCAATTTAACATTCCAGCTTCTGGCCACCAGGAGGAGCTGTCGCATTCCTTCATTCTTTTTGTGTGTATTTCCTGGAGATATTATGACCTCATAAATCAGTTAAATTTAGCCTCCCCACACAAGTGGTACCTAAATTTCCTACTTGACAGATGCAACTGTCTTTTGGGTTGCATAGGTTGACAACAAGCTGCACAATTGGTCGAGAGCTCACCCCAACCCGGGCAGGCCTCGAACTCATGACCTTCTGGTCAGTAGAGATCTTATGCGGCTGACACCCAGCCAGCTGCGCCACATTCCGATTCCTTTTAATCGCAGTCTGGAAAGCGATCTATTAATTACTGTTTTTTCTGTATTTACAAGGAAAACTATCTGTTGAAAAAGTAACCAAATGGCCTATTTTGTGTGTGTGTGTGTGAGGAGTGACTCAAGAAATGGCAAGTTGTTTCTGGTGTGAGAGAACAGGCCATCTGTAAGAACGTTGCCCAAGGGACGCCCAGATATTTTACAATCCTGTGGGAGGCTTCTCTCATGTCCCCATATGGAAAGCTGGAGCTGACAGATGGGAGCTCACCCCGCTCCCCAGGTTCAAACCACTGACAAGGGTTTAACTCATTGTGCCACCGAGGGCTCCTACCAAATGGCCTATAGATGGGAGGGAGAAATCCCTTCAAAAAAGAATTCTCAAAGAAATGACTAAAGGTTAGTTGTTGCAACTCCACAAAAAGGTACCATCATCTATTGCTGGGTCAGTTTCAAAAGCAGGAGTGGGCAACGTACACCCCTTCAGATGTTGTTGGGCCAGGGAGTGGACACAGAGTCATTTGGAGGCCTCACCTCGAGGTCAATCTTCAGTCCTTGGTGGTAAACTTCTGTCTCAAAGGTGATGAGATGGAGCTCTTCTGTGACGATGAGAGAGGCCTGAGAGCGTGACACAGAAGAAGGTAAATGTTACTTTGGATCAGTGGCTTTAGCATGTTGAAACACTTGCACTTCTAGTTTCATCTCTGCAACTACTGGGCAGCAGGTAAAGTCATCTCAGAAGTGATCAATGGTCAGAGCCCCAGGGCTATACAGCAGTTTGAACACAGGTCTCTCCTGTAATCGGCACTGACAACAGCCAGTATTATTTGTTTTCTGTTTAATAGGAGATTCCTGACAGCAAACATTTTGGACACCAAATAAAAGGTTAAGTACCTCTGGAAATTTCCACAGAATAGCTGATATGTGTGAGGGAGTGCGAGAAAGAGAGAGCGAAATTGAGAGGGGGGGGGGGATGCCAAGAGGGGACTATACTAGCATCTCACACTGAAGTTACACAAATCATAGAATCATAGAGTTGGAAGAGACCTTATGGGCCATCCAGTCCAACAATCTGCCAAGAAGCAGGAAAATTAAATTCAAAGCACCCCCGACAGATGGCCATCCAGCTTCTGTTCAAAAGCCTCCAAACAAGCCATTAGTCCTACTAGATAATATTTAACACTAAAGGGTGATGGGTCACTTACATCACAGTTTGCTCTTCCACCATTACCGCATCTTTGTTCCCGCAACGTCTGCAAGCAGAAAATGAGGAATTGGGAAAAGTTATTAAATACTGAAGAATGGTTTAGCATTCTCCAAATAAGTCAAGATGAGTAGCTGGAGTAAAGCCAGTGTCACTCCTACCAACAATACACCCTATGAAATGAATGAGCCTTCTTAGTCACAACTTAGTCACAAAGAATTATGAACTTAAAGATAAAGGTTTCTCCTTGACTGTCTAGTTGAGTCAGACTCTGGGGAGTGGTGTTCTTCTCAATATCTAAGTCAGAGAGCCGGTGTTGTTCGTAGGCACCTCCAAGCATGACTGCATGGAGCGCCATTACATCCCCGCAGAAGCGGTACCTATTGATCTACTCACATTGGCATGCTTTCAAACTACTACGTTGGCAGAAGCTGGGGTTAACAATGGAAGCCTACTCTGTCCTTTGGGTTCGAACCGCCGACCTTCTGGTCAGCAAGTTCTGACGCTTAGCGGTTTAACCCGCTGCGCCACCATGGCCCCACATGTTTATGAATTTTGTTTTTATTTAATAAACCTCAAATAAACCACATTTCAGGGTTTGAATGCAGTACAATGATGATTAAATTAAAATGAGAGAGGTTGCTTGTATTTACAGCACTGGCGGGATTTTTAAAAAAGTTTTACAGAAGATGGCAATGATATGGCCCTCCCACTGTTGCTGAAGTACAATTTCCATCACCTGATGGTGAGGAATGCTGGGAGCTGCAGTTCACAAAACTGGTGCTGATGGTGCTCAGAATTCCTATCTTCCTTGTAACACTGAACTATGGTTTAGTATTGTGTCAGAATCAAGTCTGCATGTTCAAAGAGCAGCTTAGCTGAGGAAAGAGAAGAGAGATAAAGCAACATGGCTCACCAAGTGCTTGAATTCTGCAGAGAGGCTACCATTGTTCGATTCTTCCATGTTCATTACTTTTGTGTTTGTGCCCAGGATGTTAAACTTCCGGGATCTTGACAGGCCAAAAGGAGGGAGGGAAAGGAGGAATGCTTTTAGAATGCGTATGTCTTTAAATAATCATCACTGTCAACAAATGCCAAATCTTAGTAGAGAAAGACATATTGGGGATCTGTGAGCTGAATCTAAAGATATCTTTCACATCGTTCAGATTACTATGGCAGATGACTATGGATCTGTAGTTTTGTGACGTATTACAACTCTATGACAGACAATTCTAAATACTGCCATAAAACTACAGTTTCCAGGGTTCCATAGAAGAGAGTTTTGTCAGTTTCAAAATGTTGCAATTGAGTACAGGCAGTCCCCAAGTTACGAACAAGACAGGTTCTGTAATTTTGTTTCCAACTTGAATTTGTATGTAAGTTGAAATAGGTGCATTTTAAAAGTCTAACTTCAGCCATATGTGTGTGTGTGTGTGTGTGCGCGCGCGCACACACACACACACACACGAGGGTGGGTCAAAAAGTAATGCCTCCATTGCTTTAACTTTTATTTCTTTCACAGCTACTGGACTATCTATGCATGATATGATAGAAGTAACCTTACTCTACTTTTTTTTCTGTGTCAGGAGCAACTTGAAAAACTGCAAGTCGCTTCTGCTATGAGAAAATTGGCTGTTTGAAAGGTCGTTGCCCAAAGGATGCACAGGTGTTTTTGACGTTTTACCATTCTTTTGGGTGGCTTGTCAGCTGGAGCTGACAGACTGAGCTCATCCATGCTCTCCCCGGATTCGAAACGCTGACCTGTCGATCTTTAGTCCTGCCAGCACAAGGGTTTAACCCATTGTGCCACTTGGGGCTCCACCTTACTCTACTGATATAGTCTTTTATTTTTCCGATTGACTGATTAGAACCATGAATCTGAGACTAAAAGAAAGAGTTGTCATTTCTGGCAATAATGGTTGTGCCCCGAAGAAAATCCAGATTCGCTTGAAGAATGTTTATGATTTGGCCCCTTCTGGCTTTTACATGTCTGGATCTCTGAAGAACAACCTATGTAGTTTCAGATTCAATGACTTGAACGACATTAAAACAGCTTTAAAATCATGGGTCACAAAGCAAAACTCTGAATTTTTCCAAAATGGGTTGGATGCCTGGTTAAACAATGGTGCAAATGTGCACAAATTGATGGTGACTATGTTGAACGGTAGTTTTGTGTAGAGAAAAGTTGAGGCTATGATCTATAGCAACTTACAATTCGTAACATTTTTATGACACAGGAGGAAAAACCTTTTGACCCACCCTTGTGTCTCTGTGTATAGAGAGAGAGCTAGCTAGATTTGGATAGCATAGGCTCTCTCTCTCTCTCGCGCGCTCTCTCTCGCTCTCCCTCTCGCGCTCTCTCTCTCGCACTCTCTCTCGCGCGCTCTCTTGCGTGCGCTCTCTCTCACGCTCCCTCTCTCTTGCGTGCACGCTCTCTCTCTCGTGCACGACTTTGGAGCAAGTTTGCACCCGCTGCGCTCTCCCCAAGCCTCCCGACTCCCGTGGAGACCTTCAGAGCACAGTGGAGCTTTCCAGCCGGAGGGAATGGGGAGCTTGGAGGTGGCGGGAGGTTGGCTTAAAGGGGGCGTAATTCCAAACTGTGGCCTAGGGTGCAAAAAAGTGTTAATCTGGGCCTGGTTGAGTCACCCCCATTCTAAACTATGAGTCATTTGTAAGTCGGATGTTTGTAAGTTGGAGACTGCCTGTAGTGTTAAAAGTTGCTACAGATAACAATTCCTTTAACTTACCCTCGAAGGGCAGCCACTTCACCAGAATCCCTGCAAGAGAGAGAGAGATAAGAGAAAAAGAAATATCTTGGTCAGAGCAGGAGGAAGTGCACAAAAAGGACTGTTCGTGTTGCACAATACAAACATCACAAAAGGTTCAAAGCAGAAGGAAAGCAGCTGCAGTTTCAGCCCTTCTGGTGCTTTTTTAAAAAGTGTTTGGACCTACTTGTCAATGCAGACTTTGATTTTCAGTTGGTAATTGAGCTCTGGAAACTTAACCAGCAATCTGCAGAAGACAAAATACCAGTTAACATTTGAGAGAACCATGTCCACTAGGCTCTCTGCCGCACACATGTCTTTTATTAACTGAAGGAAAGCAACAGTGGTTGTTCACTAGTAGAAGCATTGAGAAGATCATAATGAGGAAGAGGCAGAAAATGGAACTTGCCAAATGAACCACGTTCCATTGTATACTGCCAGTCTTCAGGCAATAGGATTTTATCCTAAGCAATTTTTTAATATTATCTACAATCTGGCAGTTATAATCTGCAACTAGTAAATGTAAAGGGAATGCACCAGGAATGTGGTGCAGCTGGCTAAGTGTCAGCTGCATAAGATCTCTCTGACCAACAGGTCATGAGTTCGAGGCCTGCCCGGGTCGAGGTGGGTGCTCGACCTTTAAGTGTAGCCTGCTGTCGACCTTTGCAGCCTGAAAGACAGTTGCATCTGTCAAGTGGGAGATAAAGGTACCACATTAAGTGGGGAGGCAAATTTTGACTGAATTATGAGGCCATTAAAAGAACTCCAGGAAACGCTAAGGAATGTGGAAGGAACAACAAAGGACGCTGAGAGATTAGGAGTGCGTCAGCTCCCCCTGGTGGCCAGAGTTTGCCTCTGTTCGTCTATATGTGTGTATGTGGAAAACGGCAGGGATTGTCTGCTAAGTATGTGTACCTGTAATCCGCTCTGAGTCCCCTTCGGGGTGAGAAGAGCGGAATATAAATAAAGTGTATTATTATTATTATTATTATTATTGGTTTTTCCCTGACATTAAGTCCAGTTGTGTCTAACTCTGGGGGTTGGTACTCATCCCCATTTCTAAGCCGAAGAGCCGCATTGTCCGTTGACACCTTCAAGGTCGTGTGGCCGGCATGACTGCATGGAGTGCCATTACCTTCCTTCCGGAGCAGTACCTATTGCTCTACACACATTTGCAAGTTTTTGAACTGCTAGGTTGGCAGGAGCTGGGGCTAACAACAGGAGTTCATCCCGTCCCACGGATACGAACCACCGACCTCCCGGTCAGCAAGTTCAGCCATCTCAGTGCCACCGGGGGCTACATAAGCTAATATTCAGTGTCACTTCAGCATCTTGAATATCTCAAAAAGCTAATGTTTCATTATTTTTATTTTTTTTTAAAGAGGTTGCTAGTCCTCATGAATGCCTCAATAGAATTCAAAATTAATGTGCAATGCTCTTGAAACCTGCATCACAATTTGCCTCTTCTCAAAATGGAATGCAATTTGGAATTGAGGGCAAGAGACAATCCATATAATTTTCTACAAGCTGTAGAATTGAGCTGAACATTTCCGATTATTTTGATGCAGAATTTAAATAACTTCTGCAGTCTTCTGTAGTGGTCCCTCACTTATCGCGGGTGTTACGTTCCTGGACCACCCAGGATAAGTGAAATTCTGCGATGTAGGGATGCCCCCTCACCATCCCTCCTCACCTTCCTCTTGCTCCTCTTCGTCGCCACATGGGGCCTCTTACTGCCACATGGGCCCCGCAACGCCTCCTCCGTCATGGGGCCCAAGCAGTAGCAAGTGGCCCCATGCGGTGATGAGGAGGAGGAAGCGGAAGGTAAGCAGGGCAAGGGAGTGGCTCTTCTTACCCCCTCGCCCTGTTTACCTTCCTCATTCTCCTCCTCTTTGCTGCACCGGGCCTCTTGCTGCGACACCGCATGGGGCCCAAGCACCAGAAAGAGGCTGCAGGTGGCGAAGAGGAGAAGGAAGCAGAAAGTAAGCAGGGCAAAATTATTTAAGAAAAAACAAAACCGCGAAACAGCGAGTCCGCAATAAGCGGACCACAAAGGAGTGAGGGATCACTGTATATCACATCAACTCTCTTCTTTACTCTAAAAGTGTGTATGCAAGAATACAGTCAAGAACTTACCGCACTTTTGTTGTGAACTGTACCCCTGTTTTGATAACCAATGGGCGATCCGGATGCATGGGCATACAAGGTTGCCGCTCCACTACAAAAGCACTGCAAGGGACGAGAGACAGAAAACAGTGGTGGGAAATGGAGAAAAAGAGCTGTCAGTCCAAACTTCCAAGCTTGGCAAAAAGATTCAGGATGTTCATTGGGACCCTGAAGGACTTGTTTGGTTTTTTTTCTATCTGCAACCCAATCCGTCTTAGTAAAGGTAAATGTTTCCCCTTGACATTAAGTCTAGCCGTGTCCGACTCTGGGGGTTGGTGCTCATCTCTATCTGTAAACCAAAGAGCCGTTGTTGTCCATAGACCTCCAAGGTCATGTGGCCGGCTTGAATGCATGGAACGCCGTTACCTTCCCGCTGAGGCAGTACCTATTGATCTACTCACATTTTGCATGTTTTCGAACTGCTAGGTTGGCAGAAGCTGGGCCTAACAGTGGGAGTTTATCCCGTTCCCTGGATTTGAACTGCCAACATTTCAATCAGCAAGTTCAGCATCACAACAGTTTAACTTATTTATTTATTTTATTAGTTCCACTCAATATACCGCTCTCTCTGGAGCCCAGAGCGGTTGCTGCGCCACCAGGGAGCATTCTGTCTTAAACTTCCTAGAATGTCATAAGCACTGACACATAGCCGTTCTTTTGCTTTTTCATCTCCAAACTTTATTTTGTTTGGGCTAAAAATTTTACACCGTGCATTTAAAAATAGGTTAGATGAAAATGTGTAAAAACACACATGCGTTAAGTTAAAATTGGGTCAGAATGTGTTGTTTGGGTTAAAATGCACAACATAATTTGTAGTTTAAGGTAAACACGTAAACACAAAGCCTGCATGTGGCAGAATAAAGAGACTTAAAGATGAGCTCATAAAAACTGATATGAGCAGGAAATAGACTATTCCACCTACTCTATAAATTCCACTCAAGCGCTCCTCTGTGAGGATTTTGCTATACAGCCAAGAATGACAGGCCTTACCTCTTCATGAGATTACGGAACAATTCCACAATGCGTTCTTCCAGCAAAGGCCGGTGCTGTACGATGGGGTCACCCTTGTAGGAGACCTTCTGCTGGAGCTCCTCCAGCTTCTTGATTTGCTGCCGAGTCTGAAGCTGTGATTCAGCCAGTGATGTGATCCTGGGAGGAGGCAGAAGGAGAGAAGTAAATGCATACATGCAGAACTCCCCATCATGTAAACCAGACCTGATCTCAATATAACAAGACCCCTGTATCTAAGCCCTAAACGGTTCTGGCCCTGCCTATCTGTCCAAACGTATCTCTCCTTACGAACCATCTAGGACAGGGCTGCCCAGGAAGTCGATCGCGATCGACCAATCGATCCCGGGACCAAAGGAGGTCAATTCCAGGATGGGGCGCTTCTCAGAGGGGCGGAGCCAGGCCGTGCCAAGCCCCACCCCCTCCCCTGCCTTCGGCACTCCCAGCAGCTTCTCCAGGCTTGAGGATGGCAATGCCAAGCCACTGGTGGCATAGCTAGCACAAGGCTGGCTTGGCACTGCCGTCATCAAGCCTGGAGAAGCAGCTGGGAGCTCCAAAGCCAGAGGGGAGGGGCCGGGCTTGGTGCGGCCTGGCTCCGCCCCCTGGCTTCTGCTCTACAGCAGCTTCTCCAGGCATGAGGATGGCAGTGCCAAGCCAGCCTTGTGCTAGCTATGTCACCAGTGGCTTGGCATTGCAAAAGAGCGGAAGCCAGAGGGGGCGGAGCCAGGCCACGCCAAGCCACTCCCCCTCACCTCGGACTTGGAGTTCCCAGCAACTTCTCCAGGCTTGAGGACGGCAGTGCCAAGCCAGCCTTGTGCTAGCTATGCCACCACTGGCTTGGCATTGCCATCCTCAAGCCTGGAGAAGCTGCTGGTAGAGCGAAGCCAGAGGGGCGGAGCCAGGCCCCACCCCGCCCCTCTGGCTTTGGAGCTCCCAGCAGCTTCTCCAGGCTTGAGGATGGCAATGCCAAGCCAGTGGTGACATAGCTAGCACAAGGCTGGCTTGGCACTGCCATCCTCAAGCCTGGAGAAGCTGCTGGTAGAGCGGAAGTCAGAGGGGCGGAGCCAGGCCACGCCAAGCCCCACCCCTCCCCTCTCCAGCCTAGAGGAGGTAGGTAGATCTTTCTGACTTGGTTTTATTATAAGTCGCTCGCATGCTGATAAAGTGTGGGCATCCCTGATCTAGGAATTTAAGATCTTCTGGGGAGGCGCTGCTCTTGGTCCTGCCATCTTCACAGGTGCGCTGGCAGGCATGAGACAGGGCCTTCTCAGTGGTGGCCCCTCGGCTGTGGAATGCCCTCCCCAGGGACATTAGATCGGCCCCACGCTCTTAACGTTTTGTAAAAGAGTTAAAACCTGGATATGTGAACAGGCTTTCCCAAATGCAGTGTAGCCGAGAACTCTGATCTCGGGATGACTGGACAACACGATTGGACAATGATTTGGTAATTAAATGCGGAGGATTTATTGTTTATTGATGTTATTATGTAATGAATTTTATCTATGTTTAAATGTTTTAGCTATTTTTATATTGTTATGGGCATCGAATTGTGCTGCTCTGTAAACCACCATGAGTCGCCCCCCGGCTGAGAATGGCAGTATAGAAATATAGTAAGTAAGTAAGTAAGTAAATAAATAAATAAATAAATAAGAGGGGTAAGTTCCACATTTGGACAAGATTAAATAAAACTGGGATATGGCTAAACACCATTGAAAGTGAACCGTAAAGTCGGGCTGGGGGACTGAGAGAGGAATGCCCTCTAGAAATCTGCCAGCCTTTCAACACAGCTGTATGGTAACTTTTGGGGGAAGTATACCACCAAATTACCTAGAGGACCTAGCAAATTTCTAGAGAGACCATTTCCTCCCACGTGCAGGTGGGTGTGGTTACAGGGGACTTTCTGTATAGCATTTTTCTTGGAAGAGTCATTGCAACTACCATCCCTTGTTTCCTAACTGAACCTTATAGGCAGAGCCATCATAAGATCTCTCTGACCAGTAGGTCATGAGTTCGAGGTCTGCCCGGGTCTTGATGGGTGCTCGACCTTAAGTGTAGCCTGCTGTCGACCTTTGCAGCCCGAAAGACAGTTGCATCTTTCAAGTAGGAGATAAAAGTACCACATTAAGTGGGGAGGCAAATTTGGACTGAATTATGAGGCCATTAAAGAACTCCAGGAACGCTGAGGAATGCGGAAGGAACAACAAGGGACGCTGGGAACGCTGAGAGATAAGGAGTGCATCAACTCCCCCTGGTGGCCAGAGTTTGCCTCTGTTCGTCTATATGTGTGTATGTTGGAAACGGCAGGGATTGTCTGCTAAGTATGTGTACCTGTAATCAGCTCTGAGTCCCCTTCAGGGTGAGAAGAGCGGAATATAGATAAAGTGTATTATTATTATTATTATCATCTCTGTTATGTTCGCCACAATGGAAGACCACTTGCTGCTACTCTCCAAAATCTACGTCTCTGAGTGGCATTAGACACAAGATCTTCACTCATAATCAATCCTTTTTGTAACAGCATGGAAAGAAAACTGGCCAAATGGCTATAAGGCAGGCACGGGCAAACTTGGGCCCTCCAGGTGTTTTGGACTCTCACAATTCCTAACAGACTCAGGCCCTTTCCTTTTCTCCTTCAGCTATTAGGAATTCTGGGAGTTGGGAATCCAAAACACCTGCAGGGCCCAAGTTTGCCCATACCTGCTCTCAGGAAAAGAAAGCAAGAATATCTGGGGCATTCATTTCTTACCAATTCTCCAGGCGATCGAGGCAGATATTGGGTGGGCCACCAATACACGCAATCTGCTGCCTCCTTTTCCAGTCTGCCAGTTCCTCATCCACCAGTGTCTTCTGCACGTACTCCATAGCAGACAGGAGTCCAGCTAGCTCACTCACAATCCCCTAGTTGGAAAAAATAAGGAAAAATTGAGATGTCCAGATCTTTCCAATTGGCATTTCTAAATTCCTAAATTCAGATACACACCATCACTCAGGGAGAGCCGTGAAATGATGTGTGAATCAGTTACACACCTGAGACCCAGCCATTTTGCACCAACTGTTGCCTCGTTACATTTACTCAAGCTTAAGAGTCAGAACTGGAACTCTTCGTTTTGAGAAGTGGAGGTATCTCCTGGCCACCATGGCTACTAGATAAGTATTTTCCAGCCTTTGCTTGGAGTTCATGCACTTAAAACAGTGAGATTCAAATCCAGACAAGACTGATCCCTATTGATTTCAATGGGATTACTTAACACAGGATGAAATCTGGATCTGACCCAATAGTTTGAAAGCCCAGTTTCCAAGTTTAATAGTAAATCATCCTGGAATCAGGCATGGAGTCCATATTCCTGAAAGTCTGACTCAGTACTATAATAATAATAATAATAATAATAATATTAAAAATCTTTATTTGTACCCCACCACCATCTCCCCAACGGGGACTCGGGGCAGCTTACATGAGATACAACAACTATAACGTTACTGATAGTTATTCAACTAAATATACACACACAGGGATAAAGTATGTACCTCAATATCCCACAAATTTAGAGAAAGTCACAGCGCGTCCGCATGCTGACATACAGTCTACTTTGCTAAGATGTGAAAGAAAATGGATAATCCGGGCCAACAGTGAACAACGGATTAAACGAGTTGCTTAGTTTAAATGATATTCTTCTTTAAATAATCTAATCACAGATTCCAGTTGTACGTTGTAGGTGCTTGATTGCAACGCCGACTGTAATGTACTTAAGCAGCTTTTCAGTATTATTTTGCACCGGATCTTCGGTCGTTGCCATTGGGGCTATATTATTTACTATTTGCATTGCAGCATCGCCTGTGAGGCGATATATAGATATATGAACATTTGATGTTTACATTGGTAAGTAGGGATATTCTCTCCTGCCCTCGGTTACTGTTGTTATATGGGATGCTATTCTAGCGTGTATATTTTGTATTACAGATATAATTCTATTGCATTACATCCCATTGGGGACCACCCTGAGGAAGATACGATTCGAAACGGGTCGGTACTGTGGAATTTACAACCCGTAGGTGGTTTTCCCGGTGATTTCACCAACGCGGAGCATACTAGCCATTTGAGGCTTGGAGCAGCAACCCGCGTTCCTCCCGCCATTGCGGCTTTTTTCCCTAACAGGGGAGACGCTCGAGATTCAGCCAACGGGCTGTGGATTATAACATTTTGTTGATTGTTTGGATTCATCCTTATCATACCTCCACGGTTCTTGGTGGACACGAACTGGAACAGTGATATTTGCTATAGAAGCTTGGATATTGGAGCCTTTTCACTTCTGAACCGGGAGGGTTGAGTCATTGTTTATGTTGTTAATCCGCCGCTTATGAGCTACACTCTAGCTGGGGAGTGTTTGTGTTGCTGTTAGTGATTTCACAACTGAGCATTTATGTTATTATCTCCACCATTGAATATTGATATTGAATGATTCTTATTGCATTTTGCCTGACTTGATTTACCATTGTGGTTACATAAAATATTGAGGTACATACTTTATCCCTGTGTGTGTATATGCAGCTTACATGAGGCCAGTACTATAAGAAGAAAGACAGTGCCTGTAAGGCGTTTATCTACTTGCCATAAATCCCAGCACACAACATGGAGTGTGTGCACTCTGTCAAAGCTTGCTGCTTTTTTTTTGGAGTCTTACTTTCTTTAGAGTCAAAGCAGATTGTATCCTGGCTTTCCAGTGAATGGAGGCCAAGTTTCTGCAAGAACATGGCTCTTCTCTCTCTGAGCAATTCAACAATGCTAGGGCTCCACGATACGGCCAAGGGCTACGATCTCATGTAGCGGGCGCGCATCATTGCACGACCTAACTATGGATGTAACTCTATGTCCAACGATGTTTTAGTATGTATGATGTACTGTATTTTTATTGTGTTTCTAATGTGTTTTACGGTATTTTAATGATTGTAACTGTTTTAATGATTTGTAAGTCACCCCGAGCCACCCGGAAGGGGCGACTGAGAAGTCGAAATAATAAATAAATAATAAACTTTAACCCATAGGAAAAAGATCACTAAGAAAGCTAACATGGGTAAGTTAAAGCATTGGATGATGACTCTGAAGACCTGAGTTTGAATCCTCACTCATCTAACAAACCCACTGAGAGATCTTGGGAATATCATACTCTCTCAGCCTCAGAAGAAGGAAATGGCAGACGTCTTCTGAATACATTTTGCCAAGAAAACTATGTGATATGTTCACCTTAGGCTTTCGATAGGTCAAAAACAACTTGAAGGCACACAACAACAAGGACAATAACAGGCAATGGGATCTGCCTTCTTACCCTCCGCATTTGATCGAGCGCTGTCAGCATTTGCTCCAGCTGCTGCATCTTCTGTCGGGTCACCGATTGGTTATTGCCATTCAGATCCTGCATGTCTAAAGAGAAGAACACAAATCAGACATATTAAAAGATTCTGCCGTAATGTGTAATGGAAAAAAAGTTCACCTTTAGCACTTTCTGGACAGCGCAGCGTTTTGTGGGTAGTATGTAAGTATGATTTGTTTTTCCTTTTGCTTTTATTTTCAGTGTTTATTTTTATTTAAGATGTGGTAACTACCTTCAAATGTATTCATTTAATGACATTATTATTCATTTAATTGTATTATTGTTTATCGTATCAGAAGTGAGTTGAGGGTACAGTTAGCATGTATTTAAAAACACAAAGTTTTAAAACTTGGCATTATGCTAAATGTCCTTTGACCAGAAGCTGTCCACTTGGGAGTGCCTCTGGTTTCTCTGTGAGAAGGTCCTTCATTGTGCATGTGGCAGGGCTCAGGCTGCATTGTAGTAAGTGGTCTGTGGTTTGCTCTTCTCCACACTCGCATGTCGTGGATTCCACTTTGTAGCCCCATTTCTTAAGGTTGGCTCTGCATCTCTGTTAGCTCTGTTCAGCACCTTCCAGGTCTACACAGAGTGTGTGTCCAATAGGGAGTTTCAGTGTTTCTCAGCCACTGATTAAGGTGTTGGGTTTTAACCTGCTACTTTTGGATTCTGAGAGTATCTCTCTCAATCTTAGGAAGCTGTTTCTTGATTTAAGCCATTGGCTTTCTGGCTGATATCCGAACAGAGGATGAGATGGAAATGTCACTGCCTTGGTCCTTTTATTATTGGCTGCTACTTCCCAATGGATGTCAGATGGTGCAATACCATCTAAACCAGGGCTGCCCACACTTTTTCAGCACGCGAGCTACTTATAATAAAACTAAGTCAGAAAGATCTACCTACCTCCTCTAGGCTGGAGAGGGGAGGGGCGGGGTGGGGCTTGGCGTGGCCTGGCTCCGCCCCCTCTGGCTTCAGCTCTACCAGCAGTTTCTCCAGGCTTGAGGATGGCAATGCCAAGTCAGCCTTGTGCTAGCTATGCCACCACTGGCTTTGCATTGCCATTCTCAAGCCTGGAGAAGCTGCTGGTAAAGCGGAAGTCAGAGGGGGGTGGAGGACGCTGGGCGGGCCGCAATGGTTGAGCTGCAGGGCTCAATCCGTTTCGCCCCAGTGGGCTTTTTCAAGCGGTGAAAATGGGTCCGCAGGAAACACGGCGTATTTTTCCACTTCTGCCATGAATAATATTTTCCTGTGACGCGTTATATCTGGCTTTGAATTTCGCCGCTTGAAAAAGCCCACTGGGGCGAAACGGATCGAGCCCTGCAGCTCAACCATTGCGGCACGCCCAGCATCTTCCTTGGTTTTCCTCAAGGCTTTACTCCGGTTTATTTGGGTCACGCCTTACAAAGAATTTGGACTATCATCCAAGTACCTGGACTATTTGGATTTGGTTTGAGGACTTTGGACATTTGTATTCCAGTGTGCTGGGAATTGTAGTATTTGCAGACCATATGGACATAAGGTGAAGAACTCTCTACTTCCCTCCTACGATTTTCCCTATAACAGCGATCTGAACATTTTTCCTCAATATCCATTCCTAAGGTACCTGTGTTATTCTGTAAGTGCATGTGCTATACCATGAAATGTAATTGTATTGCCTTGATACACTCTATGTGCATATAGCTTGTATAATATGATGATTTAGCCTATTGAACAATATATTCACTTTGATATATTTTGAATACCTTTTGAATAACTGGTCCTACTTGTGGTTCGACAGCTGACATTTCAAATATAGGTTTTTTTCCTCCCACAAAGGACTCCGGGGGGATGGTGGGAGGTGCCTAGGGATTACAGTGTGATGGCAAATCTAATGAAGGAATGCCGAGTACAACTGAGTAACACGGATACATTTAACAGTGTGATGAAGGTAGAGAAATCATCTGTTTCATTTCAAAACTGAGTCAGACTGAGCTTTACTCTACCAAACACTTCCCTGCTTCAATGTGTTGAAGTCATAGGACTTCAAATTGAAACTATTTCTTTCCACATCTAAAATCATGCGGAACAAGGTCCCACTTACCTCCTTGACTCTTCAAAGTCTTGTAGTTGAAGTCAAAGTCATCCTGGAGATTTTCTACCACCTTCATCTTTTGCTCAAGGTCCTGCAAGAAAGCCAGGAAGATTGCATGGGAGTCACACCACTGGGGCAACCTGAAACCTGGGACCAAGGAAGCAGACCATGGCCTCTCCCTCTTACCTGCACCCTCTTCCTCACATCTTGAAGGTGTTGCTCGAGCATCTGCTGCTTCTCTGTCACAACTGAGGCTGTAGGGTGGTTTGCCTGCCCACCTTGCTGCAGTGAAAAGGCAAAGAAATGGTTTTTATTAAGACAGCATTTCTCAACCTGAGAGGTCAGGACCCTGGTGGCCAGGGGTTGTCACAAGTGGGTGTCACCAGACCATCAGAAAGCACAATATTTTCTGTTGGTCATGGGGGTTCTGTGTAGGAGGTTTGGCCCAATTCAATCGTTAGTGGTGTTCAGAATGCTCTTTGATTGTAGGTGAACTATGAATCCCAGCAAGTACAACTCCCAAATGCCAGCGTCTATTTTCCCCGAACTGCAACAGTGTTCTCATTTGGGCATATTGAGTATCTGTGCCAAGTTTGGTCCAGAGCCATCATTGTTTGAGTCCGCAGTGCTCTCCGGATGTAGGTGAACTACACCTCCAAAACTCAAGGTCAATGCCCACCAGTATTTTCTGTTGATCATGGGAGTTCTGTGTGCCAAGTTGATTCAATTTCATTGTTGGTGGAGTTCAGAATGTTTTTTGCTTGTAGGTAAACTATTAATCCCAGCAACTACAACTCCCAAATGATAAAATCAATCCCTCCCCAATCCTACCAGTATTCAAATTTGGACGTATCGGTTATTGGTGCCAAATTTGGTCCAGTGAATGAAAATCCATCCTGCATATCAGATATTTACATTCATAACAGTGCCAAAATGACAGTTATGAAGTAGCAACGAAAATAATTTTATGGATGGGGGTCACCACAACATGAGGAACTGCGCAAAGGGGTTGCAGCATTAGGAAGGTTGAGAACTACTGACATAAGAGGTTCTACTATATGTCACATTTATGTACTTAAAAAGGGGAAAAGAAGACATACATAAAATTTGCATTTACTAACTGAAAGTGCAGATTTAATAGCATTGAAACAGGAATACATCACATCTCACAATTATGTAATTATTCCAGTGATCCTCTAGGCTTGGGCTGTTCCATATTCTGGTTGAGTACTATACTAATACAGTAAGGAAAAGGGTGGAGGGGTCGAGTTTAGTTGGATTTTCATACCTATGAAGCTCATGCACCACAGTTATAGTTGCTGGCTTGGTTCACGGGGTACTTGGGGTCCGGGAGAAGGGAATGTTTCAAAGCAACATTGCAGATCTTCCCGCTTGATAGCCGACTGTCAAAATGCCACAATGGCAGCCAAAGTTATGTTCTGTTGATGTTGAACTCAAGGGGGAGCAATTCCACTTCAAAAGTGATAAGACATTGCTCACTTTAGGAAGATGCTCCATTTTAGGCAGTTGTGAGTGGTCATGCAGCTCATAGGTAGATTCAGTATTCGGCCTCTTTCTAATAACAGAATGCATGGCTGTGTCAATAAATAGATTCCTTTTGTCTGGAATAGTGGGGCCTAGGAGCAGGAGGTAGTATAAACAAAGGACTACTCAAATGCATGTTTCTACTTCACAACATATGGGTATAAGGTAATCATCACAAGCCCTCCATTAATTGGGGAGCCTTGGCCCTTGTGTGCTTTAACTGGAGGTCAGCTGTGACCAGCAGTGCTGCAGAATTTGAAGAGGCATGAATGGAGGGCAAAAGGGAAAAGCATGCCAAGATGAAGGTGTATCAAGCCAACCCTGACTGGGACTGCCTTCCACCTCGAAATGCGGGAGAGCATATGGATCAAGAATAGGGCTCCACAGCCACCTACGAACCCACCACCAAGATGCCCTACTTGGAGGGCTATCATCCTTAGGATATGAGGGACCGCCTAAGTAAGTAACAACTGTTATGTAACATTTAAAAAATGAACAGAAGAGTGTTTATTTTAGGGGTCACATTTTCAAAAAAATCTCACACTTTGCTAGATGCTACTTGACCCTCATTTTGTGAAGTCAGGCTCAGATACAGGTTTACAGCAGATTTTTTTGGCTTCTGCTTGATCAGTCATTTACCATTGGCCATGCTAGTGGGAGATTCTGGGAACTGAAATCCAAAAATCCACAGTGCCCAAAAGTTTCCCAATCCTGAATTAATGTGGGGTTCCTCAATATATTTTTATTTTAGATTGGAGTGTGTGGCAGGAAAGGGGATACTGTATGACACTGTATTCCCATACCTCTCTACTAAGATGATCGATGGGACTGACTCCCAGTTTATTACGTATATGAGCAGTGGCAGTACAAGGGTATGGAAATGTATCAAAATTGTATTACAATAAAAAGGACCAAAATATGTTGAGATGCTCCTGATACCATAAATTATATTTAAGTACAGTAACAATTTGTTGCTCCAATACAAGAGTTGCCAATCGCAGCAAATCCATGTTTTATTGTTTTCATATTGCTGTATTTTATTCTATGTAATATGTATTTTATGTTTGGCATCTTTGTGTGCTATTTCGGATGCCGCCCAAGTCCCTACAGGAGATGGCAGCAGGGTATAAATGAAGTTTATTATTATTATTTGAAACATAACATGATTAGTACAGAGCAAACAAAGCCACTATGCTGGCTGTTGTATTGGATCACACGTCGGACACTTCCCAAGTGTCTAGGGCTGTGCGATGTATCGGCGAATACTCTCAGTAGGGTGGCCTTTTGCAGCTGACAAATGGTAATTTTGTCAGTGCCGACTGTGTTTAAGTTCAGGCCAAGGTCTTTAGGCACTGCACCCAGTGTGCTGATCACCATCTTGTGCCAGAGTCTTTGCAGTTCCATCTTTAAATCCTCTTACCGTGTCAGCTTTTCCAGTTGTTTCTCTTCAATCCTGCTGTCGCCTGGGACTGCAATATCGAGAATCCATAGTTTGTTTTTTAACATGATCTTGAGGTCAGGAGTATTGTGCCCCAAAACTCTGTCAATCCGAATTTGGAAGTCCTAGAGTACTTTGTCGTATTCATTTCTGCAATTTTTTCAGGCTTGTGATCCCACCAGTTCTCTGTCACAGGCAGATGGTTTTTCTGGCACAAGTTCCAATGAATCATCATCACCATCATTATTGTTAATTTACTGATACAAAAACACAGTATGTCACAGCAAACAAGATATATATGCTGGATTTCATATCACAGAACCACAAGTCAAATACCTCCCAAGCGTCTAGGACTGTGTGATGCATTTTCGAATGATGCGCGCAGATCCAAGTAAGGCGGCCTTTTGCACTTGACACATTGTGATTTTGTCAATGTTTATTGTTTTCCAAATGCTGGCTGAGATCTTTTGGCATGGCACCCAGTGTGCCAATGACCACTGGGACCACCTGTACTGGTTTATGCCAGAGCCTTTGCAGTTCGATTTTGAGGTCCTGATAACAGCTGAGTTTTTCCTGTTGTTTTTCCTCAATGCGACTGTCACTCAGTATGGTGACATCAATAATCCAAACTTTTTTCTTTTCTATTATTATTACTAGCTTGGGGACCCGGCGGTGCCCGGGTTATTTGAGGAAGGCATTGTGTGCCCAGGTTGGTTCCTATTAGATGTTTATGTGGCTTGCAGTGGTCTCAGGAACTTAGTGAAGGTACTGCAAGTCCCATAGGCCATGGTCCATCCCCCTCCAAACAGCACCAGGATGTAGAGTGGGTCATGGGGGCTCTATGTGTCACATTTGGTCTTGATCATTCTTTGGATGAGGGTTGCAGCGGTCTCGGAAGGTGAGTGAAGGTATTTCAAGTCCCATCATCTGTGGTCCATCTTCCTTGAAACAGTACCAGGGTGTAGAGTGGGTCAATGGGGCTCTGTGTGCTAATTTTGGTCTGTATTGATCATTGGGTGAGGGTTGCGTTGTGAAGTGGGCCATTGGGACCCTGTGTGCCAAGTTTGGTCCTGATCCGTCACTGCTGTGGGCCGCAGTGTCTGACTGCCTGAGGCCTTTCCTTTTCCCTCTGCATCACCTTAGAATGTTGGAATGTGGATGGCCAATCAGAGTCCTTTATGCAAATACCATTTCAGTGGCAACCAATCCCCTCTGTCTGGGACCGTAGAATGGTGGAGTTCTGAGGCTGGCCAATCAGAGTCCTTTATGCAAATAATCCCATAGTGGCAACCTATTGAAACGCTGTCACATATTCCTTGGCACCTCCGTACCTCCCAGAAAATGAGCATTTCATTTCCAACAGAAAAAAAACTAACTCAAGCATTCAGTTGCATTCTGTTTTGCTGGCCAATCAGAGTCCTTTATGCAAATAGTCTCTCAGTGGCAGCCAATTCCCTCTGTCTGGTGCCTTAGAGTGTTGGAGTTCTGAGACTGGCCAATCAGAGTCCTTTATGCAAATAATCCCACAGTGGGAGTTCTGAGGCTGGCCATTCAGAGTCCTTTATGCACATATTCCTCAGTGGCACACCTCCCTGGCACATATTCCTCTGCACCTCCGCACCTCCCGCCTCTGCAAACACTGACTTTTATTATATAGATAGATATAGATTATTATTATATTATTATTATCCATCTGCCTCTATGACCTTATAAGAGATGAAATACTGTATCCATCTAATATTTTATCATTATTTTGGGGAACTGACCTATTGCCTGGAAACATTTTTATAAAAAGGCTGTACAGCTATCTGCTGTGGATATTTTAGCTTGGCATCCTTTTAGCTGGGCTGTTGATGGGGATTGGATGCAATAGCCTACGGGACGCCTTTGAACTGTAAGACTCAACCATCCCCAATCAGCACGGCCACTGCTATTCTGAACCATGGGAAGAAATATAGACAAAACTGTTTTGGACTCAGTTCCCTTCCATTCCACTTCCAGTGTGCAGTTTAAATCATAGTTTGGGAAAGTTGCTTCTTTGGATTACAATTCCTAGAATCCCAAATCAGCCTAGTCTACTCTAAGAGTTGTTGTCATCTTTAAAAGATGCTATCTAGGAGCTCTAATTTAAAGCCAAGCGTGAGAAAGGAAAAATGAATTGCCAGGTTAAAGGGGAATGCTAAGAGTGCAGCGGCACGCAATGACTTGTTGAGCATGATGTAGCCAGGAGGCACTATTTCCTGTAGATTTTTGGAAAGCTTTAAAGTGTGAGCCAAGAGAAAATTAGTCCTCAAACATTCTACTCCTTACACAGAGCTAAGGGGACCCAGGAAGGTGTGGTGATCCTGATGTGTTCATGCATGCACAGAACCACCCAGGTGGTCCACCATCTGTATTTTATTTTTCAGCAGCCTTACATGAACCCCTGGTGTGACACAGTAGGACAGGCAAGCAAAGGCAGCCTCTTCTCACCTGAGCTGCTGTTGCTGCTGTTTGCAGCAGACGGTTCTCTTCCCAGAGGCAACGGGCCACAATGCGGGCAATCTCCATTGGCTTTTCCAGGTACCGGCTCTGTGAAGAGAAAAAGAAACCAAATGAGCGGTCACAAAGTAGGCTCAGTCTTCCATGACTAGGCTTGCAATGCGGATGCCAACCTTCCCCCCCAAATTATCAGTATTCTCCTTGTTATTTAGTCTTTTCCTCATTTCTGGAAGTCAAACTGAAAGGGATGGCCATGATTGTACAAAGGTAAGCAGAGATGGAGCATTTACACCAGAGGTGGTGTGTGTCTGTGCAATGTAAAGACAGTGTCGTGCTGGTTTCAGATTCAGATCAGCAGGTGAAGAAAACACGCCAGGCGCCCAGCAAGAGCAGGCGAGAATTTATGTCCTACAAGATGTCCTCGTAAAAGTTAAAATAAGTCTGGTATGGGCCATCTTGTCCGCTAAAGGACTTAGCAGGTCCTTAAACCCTGTAGAAGGGCACCCAAAACCTGTATCAGCTCAGATGGTACAACAACTTTCGTGCAGATTTGGAAAAGTTATATTTTTGGACTACAGCACCCAGAAACCTATGGTTATGTTGCCTGGGTCACTCAGATTTTGTTGTACCAGAAAATACGGTAACTCTTTCCAGCTCTGGTCGCATATGTTTGGTGAGGGAAAAAAGAGAAGGGGCAAAAAAGAGATGCTTTGGTAGGAATGTTCATGGCTGTTCATGTGTAATTGAGCTCCTGCTACAGGGGCAACAGAGAAGACAAGAATGTGACGTGCTTAAAAGCACACAACTGCAGAATTAGTTAAATCCAAGTCTACTACATTGCCAGTTTTACTTTTATTAAATCTATACACTGCTCTCTCATTCATAGGTAAAAGGTAAAGGTTTCCCCCTGACATTAAGTCCAGTCGTGTCCGACTCTGGGGGTTGGTGCTCATCTCCATTTCTAAGATGAAGCTCCAGCATTGTCCATAGACACCTCCAAGGGCATGTGGCCAGCATGACTGCATGGAGCGCTGTACCTGTAATCTACTCACATTTGCATGTTTTCGAACTGCTAGGTTGGCAGAAGCTGGAGCTGACAGTGGGAACTTATGCTGCTCCCCGGATTTGAACCTGTGACCTTTCGGTCAACATATTCAGCAGCTCAGCAGTTTAACCCACTGCGCCACCGGAGGATCCTCATTCATATCACTCTATTTATATCATTATTCTTTACATATTTTTTGTAGACCTAGTGTTATATAGCATTGCAGTTGTGTGCCTTTGCGCCTTCCCCAGACTCCAGTCCACAAGAAATATGGCTGCAGTCTCAAAATGTGGAAAATTGCTAAACCAATCTTCAAAATGGGTGCTTTGATGCAACTTTTGTTTCACTTTGTTTTCTTGTGTGAAATGTTTTAAGATTGTGAAAGTTTCTCATTTTTGTCTTGAGTTTTCTATCATTCTCTTTGAGAGTATTTTTGTGCTAACCCCCCCCTCTCAGAATAATAAAATATTCCACAAAATAAACTTAATTTTAAGGAGGTTTGTCTACATGCACAATGATATTCCACATCCCATACTCTAGTTTTGCAATCTGACTATGATGACAGTCAGATTCAGTTATATATGCTCTCTTAGTTTAGCTTGCAATTTTGGGAACTTACAATATTGTCATCTCTTTTTCAGTTTGAAGTGCCAAGGGCACAATGGAAATGTTGACGAATGCATAGAGATGTGGGAAGTAGGTCCAAGGAAAGTAATGCATTGGCTGTCAAAATGGCTCTGATCTAAAGTCAAGGCATTTGATAACGTTTGAAGCCCAAAATGGTTTGGAAACTTGATATCTGACAGAATGATTTTCCCTATATCGAGTGGGATATAGAGAACCTCGGGCATTCTAGAGGCCTTCTCTTGTGATATTTCGCCCACATCTATGGCAGGCATCCTCAGAAGTTTTGAGGTCTGTTGCAAACTAGGCAAATGAGGTTATATCTATCTGTGGAATGTCAAGGGTGGGAGAAAAAACTCTTGTCTGTTGGCGGCAAGTGTGAATGTTGCAATTCACCACCTTGATTAGCATTGAATAGCCTTGCAGCTGCAAAGTCTAGCTGCTTCCTGCCTGGGGGAATCCTTTGTTAGGTGGCGTTAGCTGGCTCCAATTTTTTCCTTTATTCGACTTGTCTGTTTGTTTGACCAATATACATAAGAGAGCATAGGGAAATAATAATTTAGACCACGCCTTTGGTGGTACAAGTGGCAAAATGTTGTAACCGGTAAGGAGCTTTAGTATAAGGATTCTGGAACACCTTTGTTTGAATTATTTCTGGACATACCGAACAGATTCCATTTTGTATAAACATTTTCCTGATTGTTCCCTGTCTGGAATTACTCTGTTTTCTGAGAGTTGTTCTTTATTTACTATCCTGCTTTTATAGGTTTGTTTTTTTAAAAAAAAATACTGGTAGCAAAATTGTGTTCATTTTCATGGTTGTGGATTTCAATGGCTTCTGTGTGTAATATGATATGGTGGTTGTTAGAGTGGTCCAGCATTTCTGTGTTCTCAAATAATATGTTGTGTCTAGGTTGGAATGCTTCTGGAACATGGCCATATCAGCCTGGAACACTCACAGCAATCCAGTTTACTACTGTTTTGCGTGGTGACTGTTACTGTTTTACATTTTATATCTTTTAATTGACTGCCGTGGGTCCCAGTTGGGGAGAAAGGCAGGATACAAACAGAACAAAAATCAAACAATATACAATTAGGCTTATTCTTCCCACCTGCAGAAATTGCTTGATCCGACGCAGGTTGTGCTGATAGAGAACGTTGGATTCTTGAAGAAAGCGACTGTACTGTTGGTCAATTTCTCCCAAGAGGTTGTGAAACACTAGTGTGGCATGGGACTCCTTGCTGGCAGCATATGCCCTGCGGTAATTTTGGGGATGCAAAGAGAAAAGGAAGAAAATGAAAAAGAGATCCGACATAACAGCCTTTATGACAGAGGAGGGCAAAGTACAGCCCTGAGGACATGTTTTCTCCCCATCCTCACCACTAGTTGTTCTAACAGCCCTCAATCCCTTCAACCTGATGGTATTTTTTGGAATTTTTGGCACTGTGTCTTCTCCAGAAGACCCTGCACCAGAGTATTGACTCACTCAACCTCCCTCATGCCGTGACACCTTAATGCAGTTCCTCATGTTGTGGTGACCCCCCAACCCATAAAATTAGTTTCGTTGCTACTTCATAACTATAATTTTGCTATGGTAATGAATCGTAATGTAAATATCTGATAGGCAGAATGTATTTTCATTCACTGGACCAAATTTGGCACAAATATCCTATACACTCAAATTTGAATAATAGTGGGGTTGGGAGGAATTGATTTTGTCATTAGGAGTTGTAGTTGCTGGGATTTATAGTTACAATAGCAACACAGAAAAGTATACTACTCACTACTTGCACTGTAACAGCAAGATCCTATGCTCGATGGTGTATTTATCTGGCTTCTATCTGCTGGTGTTGGAGTTATATAGAACATTGATTTATTATTAAGGCTACATAGAGATATCCGGGTTATTTACTTTCAGCATACAATGCCCTGACTCACAAAAAGGAAGCCAAACACGGACTGTTTACTCAAGCTGAATCGGATTATCGCCAAGGAGTTCTTTTGACTCTTTAAACTGATATCAGCGTCAGACTTTCTGGATATACAAACCTTGGCAGCTGGCTTATCTTTGTTGGAATTACAGTTTACAACTGAGCCCTTTGCTAGCACATGTGTTTGAGCATCCTACCACAAACAAAGACTTGAGAGAGTACCATGAATAATACACATCTGAGATATTCTCTATGGACAATTAAGAACGCTATATCCATACTCCTCCACACTTGTGTATTGATGTGTATATAATTGTGTTGAACTATTAATGCCACAAATGTGTTGAACTATTGATATGATTGTGTTGATCTTTATCAATGAAATTGAATGATTGATATATATCATAGTATTGAATTATTGAGCCTTGTGGGATTTATAGTTAACCTACAATCAAAAAGCATTCTGAACTCCACCAATGATGGAATTGGACCAATATTGGCACACAGAACTCCCATGACCAAGAGAAAATACTGGAAGGGTTTAGTGGGCATTGACCTTGAGTTTTAGAGTTGTAGTTCACCTACATCCAGAAAGCACTGTGGACTCACACACTGATGGATCAGGGCCAAACTTGGCATGAATACTCAATATGCCCAAATGTAAACACAGATGGAGTTTGGAGAAAATAGACCTTCAGATTTGGTGGGATTTATAGTTCACCTCCGATCAATGAGCATTCTAAACCTCACAAAAGATAGAATTGGGTCAAACTTCCCACACAGAACCTCCATGACCAACAGAAAATACTGTGTTTTCTGATTGTCTTTGGTGACCCCTCTGACACTCTCTTGTGACCCCCCAAGAGTCCCGACCAAGGTGAGAAACAAGGTTTAGAGCAAAACCAACAATATCCCAAAGGCTAAGTAATGTAACCCACTGTATTGGATATACTACACTACTGTCAGGAGACAGTTTTAAGTTGTTATGATGCTGCAGGACTCTTTGGCCAGCCCTTTGGAAAATCTTCAGAGTGTGATCTTTTAAGGCCAAGAATTTCCACTGAGTCTTTTGCATGCTCTTCCCCATTAGAAGCAGGAAGTGTAATTAATGTCAGGAAGCTCCTGTGTGCTTTTTGCAAAATGAACAAAGGTTTCTGTCCATTTCCAACTGAGTTGTATAAGCACAATTCGGGGAACTCAAAAGATTAAAGATATTCAGACTTGTCAACATTTAAACTATCAGATGCATTGTATTTCTTTCTTTTCAAGCTATAAGATACCAGTTTGACAACACTGACACGACAAAGAAAAGAGTCTGATGTTTTTAAACCGCCAGACCAGGACTAGAGTCCTTCCTAATACAGTATATGAGTTTGTAACTGCTGCCATTTTCAGATAACATGTAGGAGCAACTGGGTTTTGATTCTACACATCAGGCAGACATCAGATTGAGGAATTTGGTCCTAGATTTTCAACCAGTGGCTCACAGACCAATGGCCCTTCCACACAGCCATATAACCCAGAATATGAAGGAAGACAATCCCCCAATATCTGCTTTGAACTGGGTTATCTGAGTCCACACTGCCACATATTCCAATTCAAAGCAGAAAATATGGGATTTTATTCAGTTGTGTGGAAGGGGCCCAAATCTGATCTTCAAACAGTTCTGCCTGGTCTATTTTGGCCCCCAAAAACTTGTCCAAATTCTAGGGAAAGATGAATATACAGTTGGCCCTTTATATCCACAAATGCAACCATCCACGGCTTGGGGAAAAAAAACTCCCTCCAAAAAACAGATCTTGATTTTGATATTGTATGTGGGGGGGCCTGGTTGCACAGCAGATTAAACCACTGAGCTGCTGAACCTGCTGTCTGAAAAGTTGGTGGTTTGAGTTTGGGGAGCAGGGTGAGCTCCCACTGTTAGCCCTAGCTTCTGCCAATGTAGATTGAAAACATGCAAATGTAAGTAGATCAATAGGGACTGCTCCTGCCGGAGGTAATGGTGCTCCATGCAGCCATGCTGGCCACATGACCTTGGAGATGTCTACGGACAATGCCTCTTCAGCTTAGAAACGGAGATGAGCACCACCCCCCAGAGTCGGATACGACTGGGGGAAACCTTTAACTTTACTTATGTAAGGGACATCATTTTGCAATGCCTTTATATATAATGGGACTTGAGAATCCATGGTTGTTAGTATCCACAGGTGGTTGTGGAAATCAAACCCCAACGAATACTGAGAGAAAACTGTACAAACATTTCAACTGAAAAAATAAATGAATTTTCAAGCTGTAAGAGAGAGTAAATTCTGTACTTTAATGTGACATTCCATTTAACTCGGTTTCCATGATAATTTAATATGTGCTCCTCAAATGTGAAACCTTTAGATCAGGATTGAGTGCCTTTGGCCTCCTGTCTAATTTCAAATGGTTTCTGCAAGTGATTATATATCAGACATATGTTCATAGAGTAGGTAAGATATTTTTTAGACTGCAAAGTGCTATCTGGGGATTATGGGAATTATAGTTTAACTTTTCCAAGCTCTCCTTCTAGCAACGGGGGGGGGGGGGGTTGTAAGCCTTCCCAGCTCTGACTCATTGCAGCAAGTGAATACAGATAGGAAAAACTGAGAAATTGCACTACTTATAAAGAAGCCATAAAACCCTCAACTATTGGCTGGCTGGGGTTTATAGCCGTCCATGTTATCTGGAGGAAAAAATATAGCACAATTAATGTTAGGCCTTTGGACTATTCTCTAGTCTGGGACAGGGGGCCAGTTGCAGCCCTTGTTTACATTTCCAATGGCTCGCTCTCGCTCTCGCTCTCTCTCTCACCCTCCCTTCCTTGATGTCCTTCCTTCCCTCCTTCCTTGGGATTGGGGTCCCAGAAAAGGCAGGCTCCTCAGGAGGAGGGAAAAAGAGATGGCAGCTTGTTGCATCCCTTCACCCTGATTAAGCATTACCTTCTTCTCCGGTGACTCTGACGTCGGGCATCCCGTCCCAGTGCTCTCTTCTATCTCTATCACTCCCCCCCCCCCCCCTTTGCAATTTTTCTTTATTTCTTTGCAAAGGAAGGCTCCCCTAATGGCCTTGCTTGCCCCAGACGCTCGCTGCTGCCACTGCCACATGGTCAAGGGCGGGCCTTGTAGGCCGAGTACCTGCCTGGCTTAATTCCCTCCCTCCCTTCTCTGCGCCACCTTCGTCCCATGTCACTGCCCTGCAGTGTCCAAAAAAGCTACCCTTTACTGCGCCTCCTTCCTTGGGAAGACAAGGGGAGAGGCAGGCAGCAACGATAACCCTCTCCTGCCACAACCAAAGCCCTCCCAACAGATGGGCATGCCGCCTCTGCTGAAAACCCCCCAGAGAAGGAGACAATACCAGAATCTGAGGCAGCATATGCCATTGTCTGAAACGCTTGGTCATTCAGGATGCTGCCGAACGAGACTGTCATCTCCCAAGTCAGTCTCAAGCGACCAAAGTCCTGAACCGCCTGCATGCAGGGTTGGGTCTGCGGCTTCCAGTGCATCTTTACACCTGCCGTTTCGTCCCTCGCATATCGCTACAGGGCTTTTTCGGAAGTTGGATGTGTCCTTTGAGCCAGCGTAATGGATTTTTCTGGTGGAGCGCAGCGTGCACAGAACTGGCCTCACCCTTTAAACCAAAGGTTCATCTGCCGGGGCCTAGCAAGCTTGGACGGTGGCAGCGAGGTCATCAGGTCATAGGTTTGATTAGAGTTTCCTTCTCTTAGATGGTTGACCTTACAGGGTTAAACAAGCACCATCTGCCCGGGTTTGAATTTAGAATTTTCCTTCTCTTAGGATGTTGCCAAAAGGCTAGAGAGCCCATCCTGCCCGTTGATATACTTTGTCAGACCCTTTGGTTGTGACCTTGCAGTGGGGGAGAGGCTTGCATACCCTAATGAAGTTGTGAGCTATGCTGGCGGTGGCATAATAGTCACCGGTAGGGCCTCCCATGCCAGGCACACAACAACAACACTAATTAACTTGACTCCCTCATCAGGCAAAAGCAGGGCCACACTTCCCATTGAAAGACTAGTACATTTACATTGGTTAAAATTGTCCTTTGTTTAATATATTGTACTAGCCATCCCCTGCCACGCGATGCTGTGGCCCAGTCTGTGTATATGTGTGTGTGTGTGTGTATGCACTGTGGCGTAGCTGGCTGGGTGTCAGCTGAATTAAGATGACTACTGAACGAAAGGTCATGAATTTGAAGCCAGCCCGGGTCGGAGTGAGCTTCCGGCCAATTTTGTGTAGCTTGTTGTTGACCTTTGCAACCCGAAAGACCGTTGCATCTGTCAAGTAGGAAATTTAGGTACCACCTGTGTGAGGAGGCTAACTTAATAAATTTACAAGGCCATAAAAATCTCCATTAAAAAGCATGTGGGGAATGTGGAAAGGACTTCATCAGTGTTGCAGATGGACGGTGAAGTGACAGCTCTCCTGGTGGCCAGAAAAAAGTTAAATAGCCTCTGACTGTCTATATGTGTTGTGTGTCTATGGCATTGAATGTTTGCCATGTATGTGTACATTGTAATCTGCCCTGAGTCCCCTGCGGGGTGAGAAGGGTGGAATATAAATACTGTAAATAAATAAATATATATTTGTATATATGTGTGTATGTGTGTGTTTGTGTATATTTGTGGTTTTGCGCTTGTGTTGTAATGTATTTTCGGGGGGGGGGGGTGGTTGGCTTTTAAAGTCTCTTCTGCTGTGTTTTTCAGTATTTTTATGAATGATGGTCACTCGTTGACCTGATAGGTGTATTGTGTCCAAATTTGGTGTCAATTTGTCCAGCGGTTTTTGAGTTATGTTAATCCCACAAACAAACATTACATTTTTAATTATATAGATTGTTCATGTATGTATGTATGTATGTATTTATTTATTGCACTACAAATAAGGCATCTGCATAGAAATGTCTCCATGTTTTTTCAAACTATGGTCTGGCTCCCCAAAAGGCTAAGGGACTGTGAACTGGCCCTCGGTTTTAAAAGTTTGGATACCCTGATCTAGAGAATGGAATATTTCCCTGACAAAAACAGGCAACTTATGAAAAAAAGCACCATCTTTAACCATGCACATTTCCTGAGAAGTTCAATGACTCACCAGTCTTGGCTCTCAATCCAGGGTGCAAGGAACTGCCTCAATTCCATTGGGAAGCTGTCACTGTAGAGTTGGTGGAGCTGCTCCAAATACCGTGTGTCCAGCTGCTGAAGTTGGTTCCATTGCGCCATCTTGGCAGCTGACCCTGGAAACCAGGAAACATGCAAAGATTTTTATATCAACCAGCTATTGAAGGACCCCAGAAGACAGGAGCAGAATTCAAAACGATCTTAACGGATTAGAGAGATGGGCCAAAACTACAAAATGAAGTTAAACAGGGACAAATGCAAGATACTTCACTTAGGCAGAAAAAATGAATTGCAAAGATACAGAATGGGGGAAGCATGGCTCGAGAGTAGTACGTGTGAAAAAGATCTTGGAGTCCTTGAGGACAACAAGTTAAACATGAGCCAACAATGTCATGCAGCAGCAAAAAAAAAAAGCCAGTGGGATTTTGGCCTGCATAAATAAGAGTATAGTGTCAAGATCCAGGGAAGCCATGCTACCCCTCTATTCTGCCTTGGTCAGACCATGTCTGAAATACTGTGTCCAATTCTGGGCACCCCAGGGAGTTGTTGACAAGCTGGAATGTGTCCATAGGAGGGCGACTTAGATGATCAAGGATCTGGAGAACAAGCCCTATGAGGAGCGGCTTAAAAAGCTGGGCATATTTAGTCTGAAGAAGAGAAGGCTGAGAGGAGACATGATGAGGGCCATGTATAGATATGTGAGGGGAAGTCATTGGGAGGAGGGAGCAAGCTTGTTTTCTGCTTCCCTGGAAATTAGGATATGGAACAATGGCTTCAAACTACAGGAAAGGAGATTCCATCTGAACATTAGGAAGAATGTCCTAACTGTGAGAGCTGTTATCCACACTGGATTTCTTACCCACACTTTTTTTCTCATTGTCTGTCATAAGAATTAATCCAGTTCCAATATAAAGTAATTGCTTTCTAACAATCCAAAATATTTGACTGACTCCAAATTTTATCATTCTAGGGTAAATGTATTATTATTATTATTATTTAAAACTTTTATATACTGATCTTCCCAACCTCCACAGAGGGACTCAGGCTGGTTAAGAGCAAGGATTCAATGCCAAATTACAATTTAAAACATCATAAAAACAATAAAAGATTAAAATACAAGTAGATTAAAATACATAAAAATACATATAAACCAGATCGCCAAGGTAAAAAACATGTCCAATTTCGGTCCGCATGCATAATCGATGACTTAGTCCAGTGTTTCCCAACCAGTGTGCCGTGAGCGATCATCATGTGTGCCGTGGGAAATTGGCACTCTCCCCCTCCTAGCAGCCCCCTCACAGGTTTCCAAGAAACAACTTGAACCTCTCTGCTTGGATTTTTTTTTTTACTATTTTACTGGATTTTCGAGAGTTGCCTCCCCCCCTCGAAGGAACTGTTTATAATAGCTTCATGACATCCATAGTTAACTGGAAGCAAGTTTCATTCAGGGTGAAATTTCACAAAGGTCTGGAGAAAAAGCTCTATGCGGAGCGGCTTGAAGAGCTGGGCATGTTTAGCCTGAAGAAGAGAAGGCTGAGAGAAGACATGATAGCCATGTATAAATATGTGAGAGGAAATCACAAATCGAAACAAGCCCAGGTTTCACACTGAGTGTATAAATACATTTTAAAACATATTAGCTATATGTATTACTGTGTTAGAGTTTAATTTTGTGTCATTTTGGTTGGTGGTGTGCCCCAGGATTTTGTAAATGCAAAAAATGTGCCATGGCTCAAAAAAGGTTGAAAAACACTGACTTAGTCTATTATTAAACTCAGACATTATTCCGGGAATGCTTCTTTCCAGATCCAGGATTTCAATAGCTTCCTGATTGTACTACTTATTGTATATATACAATAAGTAGTACGTGACATATTTTAAGTTCAATTTTTCCACCAAGACACCCTCCTATAATTTGCAGAATATTGCTGCCAATATCTTTGCAGTGAAGCCCCCGGTGGCGCTGCAGGTTAAACCGCTGAGCTGCTGAACTTGCTGACTGAAATCTGGGGAGCAGGGTGAGTTCCCAGTGTTAGCCCCAGCTTCTGCCAACCTAACAGTTCGAAAACCTGCAAGTGTGAGTAGATCAATAGGTACTGTTCCGGCGGGAAGGTAACAGTGCTCCATGCAGTCATGCCAGCCACGTGACCTTGGAGGAGTCTACAGACAACGCCAGCTCTTCGGCGTAGAAATGGTGATGAGCACCACCCCACGGAATCGGAAAAAACTAGACTTAATGTCAAGGGGAAACCTTTACCTTTATCTTTGCAGTACTGACACATCATTGCCATTGTAAATGAAGTCTATTCAGCTAGCATCCAGTAAGACGAGATAGGGATCTGATGTGCTAAAATGATGCTCATAGCTGGGAAGAAGTCTTATACACTTCTTAGAAATAGGAAATTATAGTACAGTATATGCTTGTGCTGCATAGTCTTATCAAGGACGAATCAGCCTACAGAGCTGGCCTGAAGGCAAAGAACAAGCCCCACCCTACTCTCTGACTCCATATACAGGAACTAACTAGACAAGCCCTATTACCCGGTACTATATAGCATTATTATTCCACTTTTACTGCAATGACATCATCATATGGAATGGTAGGATGTGCAGTTTAGGAAGGCATTTCGAATTCTCAGACAGAGCTCTTAAACCTTACTGAATTACAAATCCCAGAATTCTTTTCTTCCAGGACCTTGATGGTGTTCCTCAACTTCTAGAATCTACTGCTCAAAATTACAATGGAGATAGATGGTAAGAAGACGTAATCAACAGAGTTTTGGGTTGCTGTGAGTTTTCCAGGCTGTATGGCCATGTTCCAGAAGCATTCTCTCCTGACGTTTCGCCTACATCAATAGCAACCATCCTCAGAGGTTGTGAGGTTTGTTGGAAACTAGGCAAGTGGGATTTATATATCTGGAATGTCCAGGGTGGGAGCAAGAACTCTTGTCTGTTTGAGGCAAGTGTGAATGTTGCAATTGGCCAGCTTGATTACTATTGAATGGCCTTGCAGCTTCAAAGTCTGGTTGCTTCCTGCCTGGGGGAATCCTTTTTTTAAAAAAAAAATCACATTTGGGATAAAGGTTTTTAAAAGGGCATTCACTCCCTTTTCACAGATTGCTGAACTATAAAAGCCATCATAGCCAGCGACTGGCCAGAGGGGTGTTGGGAATTGTACTGCAACAAACTCCATTTCTCCACCCCCAGATCATTAGAAAATGACTTATTTATTTATCATATCAGGAGTGACCCAAAAACACACAAAAAGTTTGAAAACTTGGCATTCTATTAAATGTCCTTTGACCAGTAGCTGGCCACTTGGAGTGCATTTGGTGTTGCTATAAAAGGTTCTCCATTGTGCATGCGGCAGGGCTCAGACTGCATTGTAATAGGTGGTCTGTGGTTTGCTCTTCTCCACACTCGCATGTTGTGGACTGTGGGTTTCCTTTCTTCCAATGAAAATCAGAATTGCTGTGCTCATCTCCTATTTCTGTTTAATGAGGGAAAGAAGGCACATAGACAGGAAATACCGTATTTTCCGGCATATAAGACGACCGGGTGGATAAGATGACCCCCCAACTTTTCCAGTTAAAATATAGTTTGGGATATACTCGCTGTATAAGACACCCCTCTTCCAACATGCACCAAATAAAAATTTAAAAAGCATCAGGTTTGATTTCAATATGGTAATTTTCCTATTACTGTACCTCCTTCTCTGCCTCTCAGATCTTGCACCTGCACACCTGCACCGCTTCACTGCAATTTTATTTATTTATTTATTTAAAACTTTTGTACCCTGACCTTCTCACCTCGATCAAGGGACTCAGACCGGCAAAGCAGCAAAAATTCCATGCTATCTATATATATAAAAATCGAGTGGTCGTGGGATGTCGTATATGCACGGCCAAACTATACCCCCCCCCAAACACAAATCCCACGACACACATTCCCCCAGACCACGAGGTACAGACATAACACAAAAACCCACCTCCCTAACTTGCAACCCCAAAAACAGCCCCCAAAACCGCCCATTGACTTCTGCACCTGCCCGCGAACGCTGGAGAGAGGGAGAGCATCAGAGGCGCACAGCTACCCCCCAAAAAACCCCAACCCATCCTGTCAGACCACGGTCTCTCCCCACTCACCGGGACCTTCGCAGCCACACCGGCGACGCACAACCACCTCCCGCCATCTCGCCTGACCACACGTCCCCGGTCCCAGAGCAGCTCTAGGCCGCCGCACTACACTTCCCAGAAACCTCCGCATAAACCGAAGTGGCCATGCCGGGTTTCTGGGAAGTGTAGTCCAAAACGCCACACTTCAATAAAGCGGCCTGACGCCACCCAGCACACACAAAGGGGCGGGCCGCAGACGACGCTGCCCATCCGCGCCAGGGCGGGAGGCAGGCCCGAGATCGGGCGCTCCGCCCTTCGGCGTGTCCCCCGCGGTTCCAGCGGCCAAGGAGGGGAGAGAGACAAAGGGGGGAAACAGACAGAGAGAGGGGGGAAGTGTACATACACACATACATACAGAAACACACACATACATACACATACATACAGACACACAGACACATACATACTCACACACATACATACACACACACACATCCATACACATACACACACAACTACATACACACATACACATACATACACACACATATTCATACACATACACACACATCCACACACATACATACACAAACACACACACATACATACACACACACATACAAACACACATACACATATATACACACACAAAACACATTGACAAATCATTTCCAACCCTTACATACCCACACTTCCACACATCTCCTAAATAGGGCACAGCAACGCGTGCCGGGTTCAGCTAGTACAATTTAAAAACAACTACAACAACATATTAAAATACATTAAAACCCAGCAAAAAAACCCACATCACCATTAAAACAATTCCACTCAATCTGTAAACGTGGTCATACATTCAGATAATAGCCAATCTCAGCCTATTCTGGGAACGCTTGGTTCCACATCCAGGTCTTCACCAGCCTCCTAAAGGACAACAGAGAGGGGGCAGATCTAGCATCACTTGGGAGAGAGTTCCACAGCCGAGGGGCGACCACAGAGAAGGCCCTGTCTCTCATCCCCACCAGCCGCGCTTGCGAAGCCGGTGGGACCGAGAGCAGGGCCTCTCCGGAGGATCTTAATGTTTTTGATGGTTCATAGGGGAGAATCCGTTCGGACAGGTAAACTGGGCCAGAACCATATAGGGTTTTGTAGGTTGAAACCAGCACTTTGAATTGTGCCCAGAAGCTAATTGGCAGCCAGTGGAGTTGGCGCAGCAAGGGAGTTGTATGCTCCCTGTGCCCTGCTCCTGTTAGTAACCTGGCTGCCGAACGTTGGACTAATTGCAGCTTCCGAGCAGTCTTCAGGAGCGAGATCTGAGAGGCAGAGAAGGAGGTACGGTAATAGGATACAAGGGCGGGCCAGACAGGTAAAGCAGGTGTGTTTTTCTGGGCCCAGAGCCACTCTTTTTTCCATACCCCAGGTGCCCCGGACGCCTGCAGCTTTCTCTGCCCTTCACTTACACCTTCCCAGTGAGGTGCCCCTTCACCTTACCATTAGGACCGTATTAAGTCCACGAATCTTGATTAATAGATTTTCTTCTACCATACTTGTACAGCGTTGCCCTTAATGCTTTCATACAGTTGCTGCATACGGCAGGGATGCCGCCACTGCCATTTTTTAAGCTCCCCCCACCATATGCGGCAACCACAGAGTCTCCAATCCGGACTGGAAGTTTCAGCACCTGCTCTATAAGATGACTCCCGGCGTATAAGACGACTCCCTGCATATAAGACGACTCCGGCGTATAAGCCGATCCCTGATTTTTGAAAAGATTTTCTTGGGTTAAAAAGTAGTCTTATACGCCAGAAAATATAGTACCTTTTTGTTTCCAAAAAAGAGGAAGAACTACCTTGGGGCAACACCAAGTGGCCACTTTCTCAAAAGCTACAGAAAGCAGAACGTTGTGGTTCTAAATTATATTATCATGACACATAAGCGGCCAAGCTCTAACACAGACTTACTAAAGCGATGTTAAGAAAACGGCAAATTCCTCTTGATCAATTTTTGATCTGAGAGCTTCATAGACGAGTATGCTCAGGAACACCAAGTTTGGCAGGAAAAACCTAGTATGAAGTTTACAAGGAGAGGAAAAGAGCCTGATGGAAAACTGAGCAAGATAAGTAGCCATAGAAATGGTGTCACTGGGAAAAACAAACAGGAAACCTGGCGGGGAAGATTATGGGAATGGCTGTGCTTCAACATCTTAAAACTTTTTAAATCTTAAGGCTTTTCACACTACACTATGATTCCACCTTAATTGATCGTAGCCGCATCCTATGGAATCTTGGAATTTGTACCTGGAGGAATTGGGCTAAGCTCTTGCTTTTTGGCATTGTACTCAGAGAAGAGATGGTTCCCTTTTGAAGGAGTTAAGGGATACAGTGTTTTCATTGACCCCTGGATAAATCAATCAAGGTCTTTGGGGTTGATTTTTTGACTAAACTACCCAGACCTAGTATATAGTGTAATTGATCCAGCCCAGTACTACAGTATGTATTCTTATTCTCAACTGCTCTTCAGTATCTCAAATATTTTTCCCCCAATCATTGGAGTCCTGCTTTGCAAAAATGTAAACAGGCATAGACTTTTTGCAGGACTCCCACAAAAATGGAAAGACCATGTATTAAGAAATCACTTTTCTCCCCATGAGAGAACACCTCTCTAGTAATCTCTAGTTGCTCCAGAATGACTACTGTCATCTTTTATTATTTATTTACTGTACGTCATTTATATTCCGCCCTTCTCACCCCGCAGGGGACTCAGGGCATATCACAATGCACATATACAGGCAAACATTCAATGCCACTGACATACAACACATATAGACAGACATAGAAGCAATTTAACATTCCAGAAATCAGTTAAATTTAGCCTTCCCACTAAGTGGTACCTAAATTTCCTACTTGACAGATGCAACTGTCTTTCGGGTTGTAAAGGTCGACAACAAGCTACACAAATTGGTCGAGAGCTCACCCCAACCTGGGCAGGCCTCAAACTCATGACCTTCTGGTCAGTAGAGATCTTATGCAGCTGACAGCCAGTCACATTCCATCTGACACTGACCATAGAACTCCACTGGAGGATCTGCAAATGCTTAGTTTTCTCTCTAGTGATTTTTAAGGTCTTCTGACATGACTTCTGGTGGATGTGGACCATAGAGTTGTGCTAGTGGTGTTAGAGCAGTGGTTCTCAACCTTTGGTCCTCCAGAAGTTTTGGACTTCAGCTCCCACAATTTTAAACAGCTGGTAAGGTGGCTGGCATTTCTTGGAGTTGAAGTCCAAAATAACCGGAGGATCAAAAGTTGAAAACCACTATGATAGAGATTCCTAGAGAGAACATATTGATCACAATCATGAATAATCGGATCCACAAAAGGCAAAGCTACCAATGTGGAGGGCCAACTGTACGTTACAAATCTGATCAATTTAAGCCTGTGAATTGGTTCTTTTTGTGTACAGAAAAAAAAGGGGGATTACCAACAACTATGCAAAGCCCAGAGTCACTCATAGAAAATGTAGCATTACCTTCAGGAGTGCTATCGATCACTGGAAACAAGCCGATGCCTCAGATTTTGTTTTTCAGAGAAACTACCAAAAATGAAACTATGGTACATAAAAACTTGTGGGCTGCAACAGCGTGGTGTTTAAAAACACAGCCCAGGAAGTTCCTGGCTCAAATTTCCTTTGCACCAGAAACTCACTGCACAACCTCAGGCAAACAACGATATCTCAGCCACCTAGACAATATATGGTTAATAATATTAGTTTCACATACAGAACGGTTGAAAGGGCATTACTAAAACAATGTGTGTATGTATAAAGCTATGTGAATACAAGTATACCTCAGTTAACAAAGCCAATGAAAAAGAAGTTCCTTCTTACAAACAAACACACACACAAACATGCCACTTTCTCTCTCAGCATTTCTCAAGCTGAATAAATTCTTTTAGCAGCATCAGCATTAGGAGGATGGGGAAGAAGGGATGGAGAAACACAAGCTCTCAGCATCTGATGCAAGAAATGCATCAAGCCTGAGGTGGAAAAGAGCGGATTTTTGCTCTAGTAGCTATGTGTGCCTGCCTACAACAGGCAAAGTAAACAGTAGCTGCCTCCAGAATCCCTCACTGCTTATCCATGCATATCAAAATGGTGAGAATAAGGGAAAGAACTACATAAGCCTGCCTTACCTCCCACTAGCCCCAAAATGTTAAATAAATATTGATCTGGAAGTCTGATCATCACCTTTAAAGCTCTATACGGTTCTGGCCCAGCTTACTTGTCCGAATGCATCTCCTTCTACGTCCCACCTCGTAATTTAAGATCATCCAGGGAGGCCCTGCTCTCGCTCCCGCCAACTTCTCAAACACGGTTGGTGGGGATGAGAGATAGGGCCTTTTCGGTGGTGGCTCCCCGCCTGTGGAATGCGCTTCCAAGTGAGATACAATCAACCCCATCCCTCCTAGCATTCAGGAAAAGAGTAAAATCTTGGCAATGGGACCAGGCTTCTGCACATTAGCACAATGCAGCACTTTGGATTGGAATTGTTGATGGATATGGCTCAATGCTCATGTTGTGGACGGAACACTGTTTTAACTTAATGTGTATTATGTGTTAATGCTAACTGTATTTTAATGCTGAATGTTTATGGTTTTATATTGTATTTATATTGTGTATTGGCATCGAATTGCTGCCTTTTGTCAAGCCGCTCTGAGTCCCCCCTCGGGGGTTGAGAAGAATGGGGTAGAAATGATGTAAATAAAAATAAATAAATAAAATGTCAGTCAGTCACGTTTATTGATTAACCGTCAGGTCATTTCAAATAAAAGCTCCAACAGCAGTGGTAGTATACAAGATAAAGGATAAAATCAGTACCTAATGTACAAGGCAAACAATGTAACACATTAAAAACTAAACTTATTGCAATTGGAATAAATAAAATGGAAATTGTAAGAAATGTGGAGGGGGTAATAGGAAAAGTCACACCTAGATGCACTTTGGAATGGTGGTTCTCAACCTGTGGGTCCCCAGATGTTTTGGACTTCAACTCCCAGAAATCCTAATGGTTGGTAAACTAGCTGGGATTTCTAGCAGTTGTGGGCCAAAACATCTGGGAACCCACAGGTTGAGAACCACTGTTCTAGAAGATTCCAAATGCTTTTGTTTATTTCATGCAAGGCTTACCTGACCTGGCTGTTTCATTTCAGATCATACCAACTCTGGTCATGGCATTTGAATCCTGTCAAAGCCTGAATTTTATATTTGCAAGTCTGGGGTGAGAATAGACCTCTTGCATCATTTCTAGAAATGTTCCCTTCGGATATCAGCTGCAAGAGAATTGCTTGCATCTGTTTTGGGTAGATGCCACAGTTCACACATTCAGCTCACACAAACAAATTATATATCGGTTGAATGGAAAGGATAAGCCACAGTGGTTGCTAGGGGTTTTTTTTGAAGCGGCTATTAAAATAATGAGCACGTAAGAACTACTAACCGAAGTCTACCCAGTCCTACATTGTTGGCACAATGGCCAACTAGGTATCCACAGAATGTCCTACATAACTCTCCCACTCCTGCTCCCCAGTAGACAGGGTCGTAGCCGGGGGGAGGGGGGGCTTGAGCGGCTCAGCCTCCCCCCCCCCCGGAAATTCTCAGGGTGGTCCATTATTTAAACTGTTATGTGTATTCATATCATGATCTGATCACCATGTTCAATATATCCCATATGCATGTGGGTATTGAGAGAACGATACAAAAAGTTTGCTCACTCAGACTCAGCCCCCCCCAATCCAACTCACCCACCCTCACCCCCAAATCAAAATCCTGGCTACGGCCCTGCCAGCAGATGATACGTATCTCCATCATTTGGCCTGTAATTGCCCCACAATACATTAATTTGTTGTCTTCTTTTAAAAATCAGTCATCACTACAAATACTGAGCCTCCTTCATTTGAAATTCTAAAATCCAAAATCATCTGTATGGGTGGCTAAGATAGTGACAGCTTTGCTTTCTAATGCTTCCGGTTAAACTAATTTTGTTTTGTCTACAAAAATATTAGAAAATATTTTCTAAAATTATCTTAGGTGTACATGACACATATATATGAATTTTGTGTTTAGACTTGGCTCCCATCTTTTATTATGTACGCGTATGTAAATGTGGGTATTCCAAAGTCTGAGAAAAACCGAGATCTGAAACACTCTGTTTCCAGGATTTTTAAATAAGGGATGCTTGACCTGTATAAGTAACTTGAATCACTTTAGACCACAGGTTGTAAAGATATTATACAAAGTGAGGTTTAAATTTCTCCATATAACATCTACATTTCTTAATTTGCCAATTCTGGGCCGGACAACAACTTGCTACTCAGGGGCTTTGTGATGATGATGGGAAGTTGAAGTTTGGCAATACTTGGAGTGTCTCTGACATCTAGAATCACTGCAAGGACAAGTATCTAACCCTAACCTTCCAAACCCAAGCTCAGAAAGCAGGTTCTGCACTGTAGGGAGGTTGGGAAATCACCAAAATCATCCCATAAATCTTTCTAAATCCGGGAGAAAGGCAAGGAATCTCCTGAAAATTTCAAAAAATCTTAGACAGACAAGTTGTCTAAACAGGCATGTTATCAAGAAATACATTTGACAGATGGACATCAAGAAAACTACTATTGTGTTATACAGCTATCTCACATTATTGTGCAGTTTTAAAAGTTTGGCAGATTCTGGAAATGAGCACATTATACTTTCATAGGGATATATCTGGTGCAATATGAACTTGTCCATACCTTCAGAGAAATAGAGAAGGAAACAAGATGAGAGTATTTCCATACTCCAGATTATTTGCACATGGGATATTGCATTGTGTTATTGGCAAGCCTACAAATACACTTGAGCCTCATTTCCCATCAACAAACTTTTTCATGTTCGATAAACCCAACAGAAGTCAATTCCCTTCTTGGTCATGGAAACCCATTAAATGACCTTGAGCAGGAGCCCCCAGTGGTGCAATGGGTTAAACCCTTTGTGCAAGCAGGTCGAAAGGTTGGCAGTTTGAATCCAGGGAGTGGGGTGAAGCCCCCATCTGTCAGCTCCAGCTTCCTATGTGGGGACATGAGAGAAGCCTCTCACAGGATGGTAAAACATCTGGGTGTCCCCTGGACAACATCCTTGCAGATGGCCAATTCTCTCACACCAGAAACGACTTGCAGTTTCTCAAGTAGCTCCTGACACAGAAAAAAAAAACCTTGAGCAAGTCACACTTTCTCAACCTCAAAGGCAAAAGCCTCCTCTGAGAAAAGCCTGAAAAGGAAAACCCTTTATAGAACATCGCTTTAGGCTCACCGTAAGTTTGAAATTACTTGAAGGCACATGACGACGACGACGACAACAACAACAACAACAAATTGCAGGATAAGAAATTAATGTTACATCTCTATCCCAATAACAACATCCCTATTTTTTGTTGTTTTTGTTTTGGTCTAGTGACCAGACAAAGGTAAACAAGCAAAACTGGGAATAGTAATATTTTCACATCATAGCATTTGACCGCGGTAACTGCCACCTAGGTGGGTTGCAATATCCATTTTCTTTCTCCCAAGAGAAAGCAGGAAATGGAGATTGCTGGTGGTCTTATGTTGAGCAAAGGGGCAGCAAATAAGCACGGAAAGGAAGGTCAAATTGACCCCGGGGGGGGGGGGGATGAAGCAGGATAGCTTGTCAGTACTGGAATCTTGCTTCTTCTTCCCATGTGGGTCACAACTATAGAAATAAGTGGGTTAATGCTGTAATTCAGCCTTGGATTGTGCCTGCATCTGATCTCTCTAGGGATTCTGGGCCTGTTAGTCAGCATGTTGACACAAGGGATTCTGGGTCTGCAAGTCAGCAGGAAAGTCAGAAGGAGCAGCTAGAGATAGGCCCTGCTGAAAAGGAGTAGCCTTTGTCTGAAGGCCATATTCCAACATCACTGAGCTCAGAGGATGATAGTGAAAGTAAAGATAGATGGATTAATGAGCAATTAATGAGCAGCCGGCTGAAGGTAAATCCGTTGAAGACGGAGATCCTGTGGCCCGGTCGGCCTGGGCTGGGTGGGTGCCGGTTGCCTACTCTGGACGGCGAGCGGCTTAGCCCATCACCATCGGTTAAGAGCTTGGGGGGTTCAGCTGGACTCCTTGCTGACCATGGAGGCTCAGGTCTCTGTGGTCAGCAGGACGTCATTCTTTCACCTCCGACAGGCTAGGCGACTGGCACCCTACCTGTCCAGGGACGACCTGGCCACGGTAATCCAAGCAACGGTCATCTCGAGACTAGACTACTGTAATGCCCTCTATGTTGGCCTTCCCTTGTCGACAATTCGGAAACTCAAGCTAGTGCAGAATGCCGCTGCTCGCTTGCTGGCGGGATCGCCAATGAGAGAGCATATTATACCTATTCTCCGGCAACTGCACTGGCTTCCTATTGAGTACCAAATTGCCTTCAAGGTGTTGGTTTTGACCTTTAAGGCCTTACACAGCCTAGGGCCTGCATACCTGAGGGACCGCCTTACCCCGTACTCTCCCCCGAGATCACTGCGTTCAGATGAACAAAATCTGTTGTTAGTACCATCAATCCGCTCCTGCCATCTATCCACGACCAGACAGAGAACTTTTTCTGTAGCTGCACCGGTGCTCTGGAACTCCCTCCCGGACAGTACCCGAGCCATCTCGGAGTTGGCCCCCTTCCGAAGGGCATGTAAGACCGCCCTCTTTGGCCTAGCCTTTAACTAGGCACATTGAACTAAGAACTGCGTCGTATGTCATCCCATGCCCTGTGTTTGTGATGTAATGTGTTTTAATGTGTTTTTATGCTTTTATTGTAGGGCCACATGTCGACATGTTGTGACATGCTGCACACATATTTTTACTGTCACCCGCCCTGAGCCTGCTGGGAGGAGCAGAATATAAAATTGAACAATAAATAAATAAATAAATAAATAAACAAACAAACTAGATCAGTGGTTCCCAAACTTTTTTGGCCTACCGCCCCCTTTCCAGAAAAAAAATTACTCACCGCCTCCCTAGAAATTAATTTTAAAATTTTTTAATAGCAATTAAACAGAAAGATATACTGTATGTATTAATATTTCTACCTTTTTCATAAAATATAATAAAGAAAGTTGTAAATTAGAAACATTGAAGTTTGAAATTATGAAACTATTTATTGAACTTAGAATAGAAAGCTAATACAAAAAAAGTCAAAACATTCAAAATCATCTTAATGAGAAGGATGAACACGGTATGCTGCTACTAGTCTAGTAATCCTTGGCTCTATTTTCGTCAGCAGTAGTCTCAAATCATCGCGATTGACTATTTTGCAATCGGTTTCTTTTTTTGTTAATAAATTGGTTACCGCACTGAATCCACTAAAAATGTTGAATATTTATATTCAATAAATATAATTTATTTATTTATATATATATATATAAATATGTTGCAGGACATTATTATTGTTGTTGTTATAAGGCTCAACCAGTTGGAAGGGAACCCCAAATGTTTTATTATTATTATCCCTTGCTTGGCGAGAGGAGAAGGAGGGAGCAGGAGGAGGGAAGAAAGAGAGAGAGAGAGAGAGAGAGAGAGAGAGAGATGGATGGTAGCCTGTCGCCTGGCTCACGCCACCGCCCCCACCGCTCCCTTACAGGGGTTCAGCACCTCCCAAATTCTCCTGAGCCTTCCAGCGCCCCCCCTAGATCACCCCACCGCCCACCAGGAGGTGGTACTGCCCTCTTTGGGAACCACTGAACTAGATAGAAGTTGTATGTTTTGTCAAATTGGGTTTCACATGAAAAAGTCCAATGGTCGAAAAGCCTATTTGCTAAGAAATCCATATCAGTTTCCCAGGAGTAAAGGCATGATTTTCCCTCTATATTAGTTAGCCCAGCAGATGGCTCCTTTAGTCCAGGCAAAGTTGGTGATGAGTAAAGACTTATGGTCAAGTCAAGGGATTTCTAGCTTTATGTTCCAAGTTTCCTTTTGTTCAAGTTTCATGATTCCTAGTTTGAGGACTGTTACTGAATTTCATGCTTGGATTTATTCTGCTTTTGTATTCCTGGTTTTTGATGCTACTCCTGTACTTTGATTTCTGAGAAATATTCCTGATATTTGGACTTGGTTTTTAAATACTATTTTGCTGATTTATTTATTTATTTACCATATTTGTATACCGCCTTTTTCGGCCTGAAGGCGACTCAAGGCGGTTTACGCTTGGCACAATTTGATGCCCCCAGCAATATAAAATACAATTAAAAGATTAGGATATAAAATATAAAACTGTACAAACCAATAAAAACATAACTCCTCAGCGTCCCCTTACTAAAATCATTTTCCAGTTGCATCGTCCAGTCATTCCATAGAACTATCTTTGCCTGTTACACTGCATTTGCAAATGCTTGCTCGAAAACTTTTTTGCAAAATGTTAAGAGGGAGGGGGCCAATCTAATCTCTCTAGGAAGGGTGTTTCGCAGTCAAGGTGCCACCACTGAGAAGGCCCTGTCTCTTATCTCCGCCAAACGCACCTGCGACATGCCTGCCGAGTTTTTACGATGTTATCCGCCCCGAGCCTGCAGGGAGGAGCGGAATACAAGATGGAACAAAAAAAAAATGAAGAAGGTGGGACCGGGAGCAGGGCCTCCCCAGATGCTCTTAGAGTCCTATATGGTTCATAAGGAGAGATACATTCTGACAGGTAAGCTGGGCCGTAACCGTTTAGGGCTTTATAGGTTAAAGCCAGCACTTTGAATTGTGCCCAGTAGCAGACTGGCAGCTAGTGGAGCTGGCACAACAGAGGAATTATGTGTTCCCGGTAGCAGACTGGCAGCCAGTGGAGTTGGCGCAATAGAGGAGTTGTGTGAATGGCTTTTCATTTATATTCTCCAATAAACTGCTTTGCTATTTTACCTTGGACTGGAGTGTGTGTTAAATACAGAGGTGGTTCCCAGCCTTGGAGTGCAACAGCTAAAAGCAAAATCATGTTGGCTGGTAAACTACGGTACAGGTAAAACTGCACAAATATCTGATCTGGTGTCTCCAAGAGACTGCAACACCATCCACTTATGAGAACAGGCAGCCAAGTATGAATAATGGACCTCTTTAGTGGTGAGACCAAGAAAATGAGAAAACTCTTTGGGTTTGTGTCTACACCACCAAAATAATACATCTGTAATAATCCAGAGATTATTTAACCCAGCTACCTGTAACATACTGCACTGAAATTTCATGGCTGCCTACACCTCAAATTTGAATAAGCACAGTTTTTATTTGTTTCTCTCAAAAGTGATTTGCCGTCTGCTGCCTTCCCAACCACACAGCCTCTCGAAAGAATCACACTGGGGAAATCACTTGCCTGGATGTCAGAATGAGATGCCCAGATTGTGATCAACGGTGAAGAAGTCGCTCAATAAACCTTGGGCATGTTGTGTAGAGCAAAAGATTTCCCAAGCGGGGTTATGTTGGGAAGCTATTTGACTAGTTATAGTGGACTCAAGTAGAAAAGGAGAGTGAAAAATCTCCTTCCACAAGCACCACCGCCCCATCATGTCCCAGTGCAAAGAGAAAGGGATCTTTAATGTCAAAAGCAAACTCTAGTAAGTAGCAGGGTACATGTAAAAAATAGGTGTTGTTTGCAACTCAGCAAGCTGTCCCACCCTGCTCCCTCAAAGCCATTCCCATCCATATTATACATAGGTAACAAAACACAGCAAAAGACCAGATTTTCCCAGAACCTGCATAGTTGGAAGTAAGTTTTAGTATATCACATTAAAGCTTTAAAGCAGTCTTTCCCAACCAGTGTGCCATGGCACACTAGAGTGCCGTGAGCAATCATCAGGTGTGCCGTGGGAAATTGGAACCTCCAATACCCTTTCGTCCCCCTCCTGCCGAACACTTTTTCTTCTCTACTCGGGCTCCCTTCTTCCCAGCCTCGCTCTGCTCGCTTTGCTCTGGGGCGAGTCTGTGCAGTAGCGCACGCACGGGTCACGTCTTCCTCCCTCCCCCTCCCCTCCTGAACACGCTCACGTTGCCCCCTCGGATCAAAATGGCAGCAGAAGCGGCAGTGTAGAAGAAAAAGTAAGTGTTCGGCAGGAGGGGGAAGAAAGGGCGCGAAGGGGAAGGAAGACATCTGTTGAAAGCTGGCATGGGCAAACTTGGACCTTCCAGGTGTTTTGGACTCCAACTCCCACCATTCCTAGCAGCCTCAGGCTTTTTGCCTTTTTCCTCTTCAGCCACTTAAGCAGGAAAGGGTCTCAGGCTGTTAGGAATGGTGGGAATTGAAGTCCAAAGCACCCAGAGGGCTGAAGTTTTCCCATGTCTGTTTTAGAGGAACCGTAAAGTGGTGAGCCTTCTTCCAACATTGTGATTCTGGATAGAAAACAAACAACAACATAACAAAACATTGTTTGAGTCCACAGTGTTCTCTGGGTGTAAGTGAACTACAACTTCCAAACTCAAGGTCAATTACCAACCAAACCCTTTCAGTACTTTATGTTGGTAATGAGAGTTCAATATGCCAAGTTTGGTCCAATTCCATTGTTGCAAGAGTTCAGGATGCTCTTTGATTGTGTGTTAACTATAAATCCCAGAAACTGTAACTCCCAAATGTCAAGGTCTATTTTCCCCAAACTCCATCTGTGTTCACATTTGGGCATATTGAGTATTCATGCCAAGTTTGGTCCTGATCCAACATTATTTGAGTCCACAGTCTCATTGGATATACTGTAGGTGAACTACAACTCCAAAACTCAAGGTCAATGCCCACCAAACTCTTATAGTATTTTCTCTTGGTTATGGGAGTTCTGTGTGGGAAGTTTGTGTCTTTCTGCCATTCCTGCCAGGATATCTATGTTGTGTTCATCTAAACAGGCCCAGGTTTCACACTGAGTGTATAAATACATTTAAAAACATATTAACTATATGTATTACTGTGTTAGAGTGTCATTTTGTGTCATTTTGGTTGGTGGTGTGCCCCAGGATTTTGTAAATGTAAAAAATGTGCCGCGGCTCAAAAAAGGTTGGGAAACACTGCCTTAAAGGAACACCTCACAGATAAAGGTAATGTACATCATGTATTAGGATCAAGGCGGCTACAAGGTAAGTATGATATTTTGTCTGTGTAGACAGGTCCTACCACACTCCCTTTCTAAATACTTCGAGATGATCATGAAATTTTTAGTGCTAGCCAACTTTTAATGCTTCATGCAAGCTTTACAGAACTGTTGTTGGCTTGCAAACATTTGATCACTATCAGCTTATGTCAGTAATTGATTAAATTGATGGACTGTTTACCAACTCAATAATCTCTGGACAGTTCAGAAATAAAAATGAAAACCATAAACTATTAAAATAGACATAAAATCTTTAAACAGTTAAAGTAGCAAAAGATTAAAATACGCAACAGAAAACAATTGCTCAACTGGTTTTTAAAATAATTAAGGATGAACTTTTGCCTTGGAGGAAGCTGAACTGAACACTGCACATTGCATTTCCAAACCAAGTGCATAGGATTGTGTTGCACAACTAAGCCATCCAGGAAAAAAATAAGTGCTCCTCACCTGGCATCCCAAAGGCACATTGCACCTCTTCAAGGTGGGTCCTGTACAATACATCATTTGGCAAAGACACACAGATAATGTTCTCTGACAAAAATATTTTTGAAGGAAATAACTAACCCTGTTAAAGCTTTTAAGTTGCATCTCACTAGTTATTGATCCAGGTGCTTTGCCAATCTGAATATTTTTAATTGCTTCAAAAAACTTGCATACTGTTTCAGAAACATTTATGTTCAGTATTTATACCCTGCCCTTCCCACCCCGAACAGGACTCAGAGATGCTTACAGAACACACACATACGACAAACATTTGATGCCGATTATATACTTAGCAAGGAAATACAACACAAACAGGGGTAAAGTTGTTATTTCCGCCATCCTGGAGGCTGTGCTCGACTCTGGCCATGGGGGATGCCGTCGCTACATCTTCCATGCTGAGGAGCTTTCCTCTGATTGATCGATGACCTTAAGGGCACCTTTATTACCTCCCTGCTAAAAGAGGTACCTATTTATCTACTTGCATTTCTGCTTTTGACCTGCTAGGTGGGCAGGTGAGCTGTGGCTAACGGCGGGTGCTCATCCCGACCCGGGATTGAACTGTTGACATTTCAATCAGCAGGATTTTTCTGCAACACAGCGGTTTAGCCTGCTGTGCTAAGCCTAGCTCCATTTAACATTTGCTTTTGGTATTCTGAGATCTCTAGTAGATTTTGTTCACTTAAGTGAAGAGAGAAGAAATATTATCTCAATGCCTTGTGTCTAAAGCCATGGTATGTGAATGCAGAATCAAGCATATTTCACCTAAACACCCATAAGAGGCAAAATACATTACAAATGGATAGACTCAATCAAGGACGAATTGGGCTTGAGCTTGTAAGTCCTAAGCAGAGGTGTTAATGATAGGATGAGTTGTAGGTCTCCCTTTCATAGAGTCACCATAAGTCGAAGTCACCTTGATGGCAGTTAACAATAAGTAGATACAGTCACCCAAAGTTTGCCAATGGAATCCCTTGAAGAAATGTCACACTCTTGCAATTATAATAGTTATTTTTTAAAAAATCGTAGGCTGCATTGTTGAGTGCTAAGTCTATATTCCAAACTATTCATTCCCAGAGCATGGACAAGTTACTAATTCCAGCCAGCATGTATAATAGCTGACCCTTTCCAAGAGTGAAGACATCTGTGGTTACGTTCAGAAACTAGTTACCCCTCTGATTAAAAAAAATACCAGGTTTCGGTACTTGCTTCTCTTTTTAAACACAGAAGTACAGAATGAAAGAATTTTTAAAAAAGTTTGTGCTGAAAATCAGTAAATGCTTTCTCAACAGAAAATAATAGACTATAAAGAGTAAACATACTCAACATCTAAAAGACAGGGAACTGGTTTGTCCTGAAAGCAAAAGCATGACAAAGAACAGCTGATCTGAGTTTTGTGGACATAAAGACATAAGGGAAGTAGGACCTGTAATATTTTAAAAGAAAAACCTAAAATGGTTGAAAGTTCTGAAAGTGACCACATGGGGAATTCTTAATCAGGTGTCCCAACAAGGAAGTCCTCCCCCAAATACACAAGCGCACGAAAGAAATGTGAACTATATACAATGAGGCTTTCATCACCAGAAACTGTTCCTCCAGTCTGACAAAGAAAGGGTCATCTAACAGAAAGAAAGATGGGCCGTCTTGTCAAAGTAACCAGCCAAAAGCCTCCTCACAATAAAACATCGATCAAGTTGAATAGAACATACATTGCCTTGATTTTGCAAAGAGAGTGAGAATGGAAGAAAAGTTGAGACCATGTCTACACAATTGACTTATCTGTTTTGGACACACTTATTCTATCAAGGGCTTGGGGTTTATCAAAATCTACTTTTTAGAATTAACTAGGCCTAGTTGTACCCTGCCACGTGTTGTTGTGACCTATAGTAAGAATTTTCGAAGTAGAGGTAGATATCTGAACTATTATGAAAGAGAGGTACCTACCTATTCCTTCTCCCTTTTTCTTTTCGTTCCCCTTTCTCTCCTTTCTTCCTTCTTTACCTCTTTCTTTTATTCCTTCTTTCACTCTTTGGTTTCTTCCTTCTCCCCCCCCCTTTCTCTACTTTTTCATCTCATTTCTTCCCTCCCTGTTTCCTTCCTTCTTTCACTTTTTATTTCCTTTTCTCCTCCCTTCCTTCTTTACCTCTTTCGCCCCTTTCCTTTTCTTTCTACTTTCTCTTCTTCTTTCCTTTGGTACATCTTTCTTTCCTTCCTGCCTTCTCTCTTTCCTTCCTTCCCCCTTTCCCTTTTTCGTTCCTTCCCTTTTTCCCTCCCTCCTTTCTTCTCTCCTTACTTCCTGTCTGTTCTCCCCTAATACCATGGTAGAGTCCCTTCTAACTCTGAAGTGGCTGAGAGGGGAAAGGCAAGGGCCTGAGGCAGTCAGAAATGGTGATTGGTTGCCCCTGTGGTGTTATTTGCAGATAGGTTCTGATTGGTCCACCTCAACATTCTAACATTCTGAAGTGGCTGAGAGTAGAAAGGCAAGGGCCTTAGCAGCATCTTCTCCTTTTTTAGGATTTAGGATTTGTAAGTTATTTTTAGTTATTTTTAGGTTTTTTTAATTTTTGTTGGTCACACCTTGCATTGTGAGACGTTTTGCCGCCAAATTTGGTGTGATTCCGTTCAGTGGTTCTTTTGTTTACTTCAGCCTTATTATGGACAGGGCATATATATATATATATATATATATACACACACACACACACACACACACACAAAGAGAGAGAGAGAGAGATTGCAGATTAGGCAAAGGATTTGGACTCCCAAAAAATCCTAAGAATCCCCCATGCGGCAGCTGATAAATACGTCTTGTGGGGAAAGCATGAATAGATTTTTAAAAGCTTGTGCTCTTGCTTTTGATGCAGATCATAAATTTCTGGGTGGAACAGGTGTTCCATAATTTGTCGCATACAAATGCCTGCCAGAATCGTAATTTTGAATCTGGCGCAGGATATATACATGCACGCGTATATTCCTTCAAGTCTGCACATCTTTGATTTGCCATGAAACATAAGCAAAGAGGAACATCTCAATTATTTTCAACTGTTTTGCAAGTGGTGGTAGAAAACAAGAAGCAATAGACTTAAAATGTAAAATAAAAAGGAAAGAGGACCAACAAGAAGCCATTGGAAACACTATACAACATATATACGGACTAAAATAATAAAATTGTAGAATCGTAGAGGTGGAAGGGACCACAAGGGCTAACTGGTTTAACTCAGTGCCTCACATACACAATTCTGTACTGTGGTAATGTACCACCCAACATTTCACAGATGAAAATTGGAGCACACAACCGAGCAACATCAGAATGTGGCCAAGATGGCAAAAGTTATAAGAGGCTACAGCAGTTTGCTTTCGTTTTTGTCTATCGGGAAAGGTAAAAGTTATTCTGAGTTAACTAAGTAAAAACTATTTTTGCACTTTGAGCTCATCAAGTGACATAAGCTGAAGACAAAGGGGAAAGTGGCAGAGCAGAAAGAAACCGGGATATTTTAAAAGAAGGCAAAAAGTGTGATGACAGATTACCCTATATACTTGAGTATAAACCAACCCGAATGTAAGCCAAGGTACCTAAATTTACCACAAAAAACTGGGAAAACGTGTTGACTCGCGTATAAGCCGAGGGTGGGAAATGCAGCAGCTATTGGTAAATTTCAAAATAAAAATAGATACCAATAAAATTACATTAATTGAGGCATCAGTAGGTTAAATGTTTTTGAATATTTACATAAAACCGTAATGTAGGATAAAACAGTCCAACTCATTATTCTAACTGTTTTCAATGTAAATATGTTTACATATCCTTCCAATAACAATAAAAGGAGTAAAATAATAAATGTAATAATAAAAGTAGAACAAAATAATATAAATGTAATAATAATAAAGTAAAATAATGTAAATGTAAAAATAAGAGTAAAATAATAAATGTAATAATACTATTACTACTAATAACAATAATGAAGCAAAATAATAAATAACCTTGACTAGAGTATAAGCCGAGGGGGGCTTTTTCAGCCTAAAAAAGGGGCTGGCAAACTCAGTTTATATATGGTAATTAAGGTTTTCCTGCCCAATTGGGATAACTGGACTATGCACTATGCCATGATGGGGAACTGGAATACAGTATGTTTATGTAGTTGTGTGTCTTCAAGTTGTTTCCAATGTATGGCAACTCCAAAATGAAGTCATCACAGGGTTGTCCTGGCAAGATTGTTTCGAGTGTGTGTGTGACTTTTTCTGAGGCTTAGAGCAGTGTTTCCCAACCTTTTTTGAGCCGCGGCACACTTTTAACAATAAAAAATTCCGAGGGCATACTACCAACCAAAATGACTCGAAAAGACACTCTAACACAGTAAAGAACAGCTGGGGGATGGTGGCCTGCTGGGAGTAGCTGCTGGGAGTGCCAAAGCCGGCGGAGGGGGAGGAGCCAGGCCATGCCATGCCCCACCCCTCCCCCCAGCTTCAGCTCTCCCACAGCTTCGCCAGCCTTGAGGGGGCAGTGCCAAGCCAGCATTGTGCTGGCTCTGCCACCGCTGGCTTGGCACTGCCCCCTCAAGGCTGGCAAAGCTGTGGGAGAGCTGAAGCCGGGGGGAAGGGGGCGGAGCCAGGTCACGCCATGCCCCACCCCCTCCCCCCGGCTTCAGCTTCCCCACAGCTTCGCCAGTCTTAAGGGGGCAGTGCGAGCGAGCGGCGGGAGTCATGGCGGATTGGAGGCTGGCTGGGAAATGGCCGAAGGAGGCGGCGCCTGCCCCTTCTTTTTTTCTCGCTGCCCGGCCCTTCCTCCTCCTCCCCAAGCAACAGTAGTTCGGCAGGAGGAGGAGGGGGAAGGAGGGGGAGAGAACTTTTCTCACGGCACAGCAGGAGGTCCGTCACGGCACACTACTGTGCCGCGTCACTGCGGTTGGGAAACACTGGCTTAAAGAACGTGACTTGCCCAATGTGGGTTTCCATGAATGAGGGATTCAAGACCTGGTCCCCAGAGTTGTAGTCCACTACTCTTCAGATACATTCAACACGTCTCACATTTCCTGTGCATAAGACCAAGAAGTCTTTTTTCAGCACAGAAAGCTAATAAGCTTCAAAATCTTGAGGAACATGCAAGGGATGGAATGGGGAAACTAAAACAGTACTGGCATATTTTGCAGAGCAAAGTGAGTAATATTAGGACTCACAGTAAAGAAATGAAAAATGAAACCCTGCCTTTCTGAGCCTGTAGATGTTTCCTCTCCAGGAAGGGCATTCAATAGGTTAAGGGATCTCTCACGCAACAAGACTTCACCAAGCAATCCTCTGAAAATGTCAACATACTGCTCTGAACTCCTTGGAGGAAGCAAAGTACACAGACGAAAACTAATTCTCAAGGGAAACCTCAGTTATAGTTTTAGCTATATTCCCCAAAGCAAGGAAATTAGGTCCATAAATTCCATCTGTTTACTCTGAAAGGACATATCAAGAACCCTTCTGGAATCTTAATGCCCACTTCAAGTAAACAGTACAGCACAATTTCACTCGCAACTTCACTCTCTACATCAGTGGTTCCCAACCGTTGATCTTCCCAGGTGTTTTGGACTTCAGCTTCCACAGGTAGTAAAATGTCTGGGATTTCTGGCAGTTGAAGTCCAAAACACTTGGAAGACCAAAGGTTGGGAACCACTGCTCTACATAATGCACCATTCATGATGAATTGGTAAAATGAAGCATAGGTTTTGATGCCGGCAAAAACTACGAATTATAGATTGCTCTGCCGTTTCACCTATCCACATGTCTAGGGATATTCTAGAAGCTCCAAGGCAACTCTATAGTACAGTGGTTCTCAACCTTCCTAATGCAGCGACCCCTTAATATAGTTCCTCATGTTGTGGTGATCCCCAACCATAAAATTATTTTCATTGCTACTTCATGACTGTCATTTTGCTACTGTTATGAATCGTAATGCAAATATCTGATATGCAGAATGTCTTTTCACTCACTGGACCAAATTTGGCACAAATACCTGATACACCCAAATCTGAATACTACTGGGGTGGGGTGGGGGGTTGATTTTGTCATTTGGGAGTTGTGGTTGCTGGGACTTATAGTTCAAAGAGCATTCTGAACTCCACCAATGATGGAATGGCACCAAACTTGGCAACATGACCAAGAGAAAATACTGGAAGGATTTGATGGGCATTGACCTTGAGTTTTGGACTTGTAGTTCACCTACATCCAGAGAGAGCTGTTAACTCAAACAATGATGGATCTGGACTAAACTAGAGAGGAATACTCAATATGCCCAAATGTGAACACTGGTGGAGTTTGGGGAAAATAGACCTTGACATTTGAGAGTTGTAGTTGCTGGGATTTATAGTTCACCTTCAATTAAAGAGCATTCTGAATTCTACTAACGATAGAATTGGGCCAAACTTCCCACACAGAACCCCCATGACCAATAAAAAATACTATGTTTTCCGATGGTCTTTGGCGACCCCTCTGATACCCCCTCACGATACCCCCAGGGGTCCCAACCCCCGGTTGAGAAATGCTGCTATAGTAGCTTCTGGAAGAAGTCTTTCATTTCAATACAGTTCACTGTTACCCAGGATTTCCTGTTTCCAGATACGTTCAGAAAAGTATCCCCTGTGGGTACAGGGGTCAGATACTGCTAATATTGACTTTGCATTCACAAAAGGACAACTCCTTGCAGCTGGAGAGAACAAAGATTTCTGCGTAATATTCTCCCAGTATTTGTGGATGTGAATACTAGGGAATATGGAAGATTCTTCTGGAGAGCTGTTCTCTGCAGAAATTATTCTGTGCTAAAATATACAGTTCATTCTCTGGAACAGGGCTCCCTTTCTCTACAGCAGTGTTTCCCAACCTTTCTTGAGCCGCAGCACACTTTTAACATTAAAAAAATCCGGGGGGAACACCACCAACCAAAATGACACAAAATGACACTCTAACACAATAAAGAACGGCTGGGGGAAGCTGGCCTGCTGGGAGCAGCCGCTGGGAGTGCCAAAGCCAGGGGAGGGGTGGAGCCAGGCTGCGCCATGCCCCGCCCCCTCCCCCCAGCCTCAACTCTCCTAGCAGCTTCTGTAGTCTTGAGGGGGCAATGCCAAGCCAGCGGTGGCAGAGCCAGCACAATGCTGGCTTGGCACTGCCCCCTCAAGGCTGGAGCAGCTTCTGGGTGTGCTGAAGCCAGGGGGAGGGGCGGAGCCAGGCCGTGCCATGCCCCGCCCCCTCCCCCAGCTTCAGCTCTCCCACAGCTTCTCCAGCCTGGAGGGGCAGTGCTGGCTGGGGAAACGGCCGAAGGAGACGGCGCCCCGTTCCCTTCTTCTTTTTCTTCGCCGCAGGAGTTCAGCAGGGGGAGGGGGGAAGGAAGGGGGGCAGAGAGCTTTTCTCGCGGCACAGCAGGAGGTCCGTCACGGCACACTACTGTGCCGCGTCACAGTGGTTGGGAAACACTGCTCTACAGCACTAGTTTCCAACCTTTTTTTGACCAGGGCCCACTCTCCAACATTAGTACTGAAAGGGGAAGGGCTGGTCAGCTCTGCAGAAAGGAACAGAAGTAAAATAAATCAAATTAAGTAAATAAATAAAGAGGAAGGACGTTCATGGACCGGATTTTCGTTCTCGCGGCCCACAGGCTGGGAACCACTGCTCTACAGGAAAACAAAAATAAAATGTATTCCCATCCCTAGGATTTGCATGAGGTGCACAGTTAGATCAGCTTTACTAGTTCAGACCAACAGATCTGTATTTGAAAGAAGTCTTTTCTGTTACATTTCCAACAAGTGGTACTGTATACAGGATTGCCTTGTAATATGTGCAGCTTTCAGACAGGATTGTACCCTTAGATGTTAAAGTTCCTTCTTACTTTGTTTCACTTTTTCTAACAAAAAATATTTATTTTCTTGCACAAATCTCTCAAAAGGGAATTCGGTGACATGTTCAGCAAGGCTCATGAATTTCTTTGTCATATATTATGCTAACCCATTTTGAAACACAAAGAATCACAAGTTTTTTCCACTTCAAGAACAACAATAGTTGTTTGCCATTGGGTTATAATTACCCACCAAATTGTGGCTAACCTCTTCTATTTACTTGGCATAGAGAAGACAGAAGCTACAATGTTTAGAATTTGCTTGAAGAAGAAGAGGTTGATAAGTGTTTCAAATTTTCTGCACCACTTCACAACTTTAATCATGGCTTTAAATCAATCAGTTTTAATTTGTGTATGTGTGTGCCTTCAAGCTGCCTGTAGATTTATGGTGACCACATTAATTTCATGGGGTTTTCGGAGGTGGTTTTGATAGATCCTCTGAAATGCAGCAGCACCCACACCTGTTTTTCATTTATGGTCTCCCATCCAAGCACTTTAACCAGAGCTGACTTTGCTTAACTTCCAAGATCAGGTGGGATCTGGTGCCTTCAGTGTAGTCAGACTTAGGGAATAAAATATAGAACACTGATCTCATGCTTCCTTGAAAAGGAGATCAAGATTCAAGAAGGGTCATTTCATATGGCCATGTTTTCTGAAGGCATGAGAGTGGGGTTGATTTGGGGTCCAAATTTCCTTCTGTTGCAATTGCAGTTACAATCATAACTTTTTGTTTTGTATCAAAGCTGAGGGTTTTTTTTAAAAAAACTTATATTTCTCTTTTTTTCAAAACACAAAGAGACATGAGGAGGCAAAATAATAAAGACATGGCTATCAACAGGACTGTTCAAAGTAGAGCAGCGTGTCCCAAGTAAAAAGCTGAGTTTTTCACCCCCTTTTTTCAGGCTGAAAAAGTCCCTTTTGGCGTATACTTGAGTCAAAGTTATTTATTATTTTACTTTTTTATTATTATTATTACATTTATTATTTACTCTATTATTTTTATTACATTTACATTATTTTACTCTATTATTCTTATTACATTTATTATTTTACTCTATTATTGTTATTATTACATTCATTATTGTACTATTTATTATTATTACATTTATTATTGTACTTATTATTATTGAATTTATTATTTTTACATTATTATTACCTTTATTATTATACTCTATTATTGTTATGGTTACATTTATTATTTTACTCTATTATTACTGTTATTATTACATTTCCATTATTTTGCTCTATTTTTTATTACATTTATTACCGTATTTTAATTTCTTTATTATTATTGGAAGGATACATAAGCACATTTACAATGAAGGTTAGAATAATGGTTTAATCAGAGTTGGACAGTCTTATCTTAAATTACAGTTTTATGTAAATATTCAAAAACATTTAACCTACTGATGCATCCATTAATGTAATTTTATTGGTATCTATTTTTATTTTGAAATTTACCAGTAGCTGGTGCATTTCCCATCCTCAGCTTATACTCGAGTCAATACCTTTTCCTAGTTTTTTGTGATAAAATTATGTGCCTCGGCTTATATTTGGGTCGCTTATACTTGAGTATATACGGGTAGTTCTATCTGACTCATTAAGGAAACAACACTTACAAAGGAAATTGAGCTATTATTGCACTTTAAGTCTTTGCTTTAAGGTTATGGATAATATCAAGTGTTTCCCATCAAATTATTCCTTTACAGGCCCTTACTGTGATGTTCAACTGATTTCCTCAGAGAACACAAACTAGGGTCAGAAATGTTCCACCAAGAATTAGTCCAACTAAAGAGGATGGGGTTGGAAAAAGTTTCACCCCATAATTGGCACTCTTTGTTGCCCAATTAGGCAATAGACACAAACAGAGAACAGCAGTCCCAAGTTAATAACAGCAGGGAATAAAAAGATGGCCAAAAGGAAAATAATTACAAGGTTCATCATTACTTTCTCCTTCTGTGTATGTACCATAGCTTTATGTTGTCTGTTGAGTCCATGATTTCATAGAATTTTCTTAAGCACAGAATACTCTGGTAGTTTGTCATTGCTTCCTCTGAAATTTAGCCTACAACACCTGGTATTTGTTGGCAGTCTTCCATCCAAGCACTAACCTGGGATGACTAGGTTTAGCTTCCAAGATCAGATAAGATCTGGTGCCTTTAGGGTATTAGGCAGGTTCATTCTCTTCTAGGACAGACAAAACATGAAAACCTGTCATCAGGCAACTGTTTGGTGGCTAGAGCCACCTAGATATGTGGAATAGCCACGTGCAACAGAGATTGAGATGAATTTTTGCCTGCACAACTGAGTGTGGCCTTTTCAGCCCAAATCAGATTGAAAAACACTTGCAAGTTATTGAAAATCTTCCATTTCAACCCTTTTATTTCCAGCTAATTATTGTCTAGCTTCAGTTGGTGAATCATAGAGAATTTAAGAAAATGGCCATTCTATCAGACGTTGCCAGCCATTTTGGAGGTCGGACTTGGCCACGGTAGTCCACGCTCTGGTTACATCCCGAATAGATTACTGCAATGCACTCTACGTAGGGTTGCCTCTGAAGACTGTTTGGAAGCTCCAGCTAGTCTAATGCTCGGCAGCCAGGTCTTTCACAGGAGCGGGTTATCGAGCGCGCACAACGCCCTTGCTACGCCAGCTCCACTGGATGCCTATTAGCTTCCGAGCACAATTCAAAGTGTTGCCATTGGCCTATAAAGCCCTTAATGGTTCTGGCCCAGTTTACTTGTCCAAACGTGTCTCCCACTATGAAACACCTAAGACATTAGGATCATCCAGGGAGGCCCTGCTCGCTGTCCCCCCACCATCGCAATTGCAGTTGGTGTGGACAAGAGACAGGGCCTTCTATGTGGTGCCATCTAGACCTCTGTAAAAGTGAAATTGCCTCTTTGCTCAGCTTTTGCTCATGGCAGGAGATTCATATGATTAGTCATTCAATCACGCGCATTGCAACTATAACTGAATTACTCATCCTTAGAGGAGACTGTCTATTGTGTCCCTGTTTGTATCACAATTCTTTGTGCCACACAACATAAGACCCAATACCAGTAAATCATGTGTAAACAAAGAGGGTGAGCTTAGGAACCTCCATTATACTAGGATTATAGCAGTCTCCAGTATTCACAGGGGATTTGTTACCTGAAACCATAGATACAGCAAAGCATCATTAAGTTAGCTTACTTGTGGTCCCAGCATATCACAGAGTTGCACTAGATGAACTCTTTAGTTATCCTCTATAGGAATTTCCTAAATCCTCCAATGCAATTCTATGGTAGTTTCCAGGGGTGCTCAAGTGTTGGCAGTGGTTGGGGGGTGGGGGTGGGCTTTGCGCAATTAAAGTTTGTGTACCAGCTGCGACCATACCTCAAGAAGTCTGACTTGACCATAGTGGTCCATGCCTTAGTAGTTCCTCCAGATTGGACTACTGTAATAAACTCTATGTGGAGCTGCCTTTGAAGACGGCCTGGAAACTGCAGTTAGTGCAACAGTCGGCAGCCAGGTTATTAACAAGAACGATTTACAGTGAGCAGTCAATCCCCCATTTAAACAGCTCCACTGGATGCCAATAAGTTTCTGGTTTTAATTCAAGGTGCAGATTATCCCCTACAAAGCCCTAATCAGTTCAGGATTTGGCTATCTTCATGACCACATCTTCCCCTATGAACCTGTGCAATCTCTAAGATCTTCTGGGGAGGTTCTCCTCTCGCTCCCACTCCCATCACAAGCACAGTTGGTGGGGACGAGAGAGAGAGCCTTCTCGGTGGTTGCACCTCTGCTCTGGATCTCTCTTCCCAGGTAGACTGGACTGGCACCTACCCTGTCCACTTTTCATAAAGTCTTAAAAACGTGGATATTCCACTGTGCTTTTGATTATGCAGTTCCCCAGATAATTTTGGCCCACCAACTATAACCCAAGATCTAGCCCTTGCACTTTACTACTGTCCCTTGTTCCTTGCCCATAGTTATAATGTTCTATTTCATATTGCCCTTCTACTCTTAATTTGTAATCCGGCTTCTGCACTTCATCCATCAGCCCAGTCCTTGCAACTGATTTGCACCAGCCCACTTGTCTGAGCTCAGTAATTGTTTACTATGTCAGGCTATTGGTTGTTTGTTCGATAGTTGTTTTATACTGTTTTTATTATGTTGTTTTATGAATCTTACTGTGTTATATTTTAACTGTTGATCGGGGAGATGGTGGTGGGTTACAAAAATAAAGTTGTTATTATTATATGAAACACAACAAGAGGAGTCCACAGCAGACAAGATCATTCTGCTGGCTGTTGTATTGGATCACACTTTGGACACTTCCCAAGTGTCTAAGACTGTGTGATGTATCTGTGAATAATGTGTGCAGATCCCAGTAAGGTGGCCTTCTGCAACTAGCAGATGGTAACTTTGTCAGCGCTAATTGTGTTTAAGTGCAGGCCAAGGTCTTTAGGCACTGTACCCGGTGTGCCGATCACCACTGGGACCACCTTGACTGGCTTGTGCCAGAGTCTTTGCAGTTCAATCTTTAAATCCTCATATCGTGTCAGCTTTTCCAGTTGTTTCTCTTCAATCCTGCTGTCACCTGGGATTGCAACATCGATTATCCATACTTTTTTTTAACACGATCGTGAGGTCTGGTGTATTATGCTCCAAAACTCTGTCTGAATTCGGAAGTCCCAGAGGAGTTTGACGTGTTCATTTTCTGTAACTTTTTCTGGCTTGTGGTCCCACCAGTTCTTTGTGGCAGGCAGATGGTATTTGTGGCACAAGTTCCAATAAATCATCTGAGCTGCTGTGTTATGCCTCTGCTTATAGTCTATCTGCGTGATCTTCTTGCAGCAGCTGAGGATGTGATCTATTGTTTCATCTGCTTCCTTGCAGAGTCTACATTATTATTATTATTAGCATATTATAGAATAGTGTTTCTCAAATAGTGCTCCTCCAGTGTTTTGGACTTCAACTCCCAGAAATCCCAGCCAGATAAGCAGCTGTTAGGAATTGTGGAAGCTGAAGTCCAAAACATTTGGAAGAGCAAAGTTTGAGAAATCTTTTGTTGAGAGTCCATTCTCCCATCCGTCACAGGAAAGTGAAACTGTGGATATGGGCTCTGTAGCTATGGGAGCCTTATAGTGTATCTGCGGAGTACAATTCACACATTGACACTAATTTTAACTTCCAGGGTTCAATGCTATGGAATCCTGGGAGCTGTAGTTAGTGAGGGTCCAGCTCTCTTTGGCAGAGAAAGCTATAAAACTATATCTCCCATGACTCTATAACACTGAGCTATGGGAGTTAAATTTGTGTCAAACTGCATAAATTCTACAGTGCAGATGTAGCATGACGCTATTTTGAAAAGTAAGACAGCGTGGACATTTACTAACTACTTCCAATCATGACAACAACTTTCACTGTCAACAATATTGTTATATAAGTGATGATACTTGCTACTATAAATATTTCTAATTTAAATACCAATTTAAATGGATTATTTAGCAATATTTAATAACCCAAACAGTTGCACTAGTCATATCAGAAGTAAGTATCGCAACACACCTGGGATTAGAGGCCCATCCCTCCTGCCTTCAATACAGGTTCTCTTCCCACAACAACCATCAAAGGGACCAAAAAGGAGAGTGATGGATGGTGAAAAGGACTATAGATCGAAGGTCTTGAGGGTCCCAATGCTACACTGTGATAACGTTAAATTCACAAGTTATAATCTGGATATTCTCTATATGGTGCTCTGTTTTCATAGAATCACAGAATCATAGAGTTGGAAGAGACCTCATGGGACATCCAGTCCAAACTTTTGTCAAGAAGCAGGAAAAGTGCATTCAAAGCACCCCAACGGATGGCCATCCAGCCTCTGCTTAAAAGCCTCCATAAAAGGAGCCTCCACCACACTCCGAGGCAGAGAGTTCCACTGCTAAACGGCTCTCACAGTCAGGAAGTTCTTCCTAATGTTCAGATGGAATCTCCTTTCTTGTAGTTTGAAGCCACTGTTCCACGTCCTAGTCTCCAGGACGGCAGAAAACAAGTTTGCTCCCTCCTCTCTAGGACTTCCTCTCACATATTTATACATGGCCTTCATCATGTCTCCTTTCAACCTTCTCTTCTGTAGGCTAAACATGGCCGGCTCTTTTAGCCGCTCCTCATAGGGCTTGTTCTCCAAATCATTGATAATTTTAGATGCCCTCCTCTGGACATATTCCATCTTATCAACATCTCCCTTCAATTGCGGTGCCAGAATAGGACACAGTATTTCAGATGAGGTCTATCCAAGGCAGAATAGAGGGGCTGAATGACTTCCCTGAATCTAGAGACACTATACTCCCATACATTCTCAGTGCACTTTGAAAGGTTATTTGTTTCTTGGTTTCAGCAGGGTAGGTGGAGGAAGGAGACCTTGTAATAATGTCTTGACATTTTAAAATTATTCTCAGACAGAAATTTTAGCTCTAAAAAAGACGATGTACAGTGACCCTACATTATACTGAGTCAGAATATTGCTCTATCTGGTATTTTGTTTCCTGCACTGATGATAGTAGCTTTGCTTCACCGTGAATAAAGCATAGATGACGTAGATTAGAATCTAGTCATAACATTTAGTCTACCACTATGTACAAGCAGAACACAGTAAATGATAGAGATGTATTTTTAAGTATTACTTTAGTAGACACTTTGGGAGCAGAGCCAGAAATAACATGGAAAGAATAGGTTCCTGCACCAGAAGAATAGTTTTAACATGTTTTAGCAAACATTTTCTTAAAAACTAACAATATATGCACATATGAAATGGCAGTCAGTCAGGGCTAGCATAAGTTAGTAAAAACATTTTGATATTTCTAGAGGCCACTTGAAAGCTTTTGCCAAAATGCATCCAAGAATAAACTGGCATATACATACATATATTCTAGCCCCCAATTTATGTGACTTTTATTTTGGTGGTCAAATTTATCTATTTTCGCATGGGTTTTTTTCCGTGTCAGGAGCGACTTGAGAAACTGCAAGTTGCTTGTGGTGTGAGAGAATTGGCTGTCTGCAAGGATGTTGCCCGGGGGATGCCCGGATTTTTAAAAATGTTTTACCATCCTTGCGGGAGGCTTCTCTCATGTCCCCACATGGGGAGCTGGAGCTGACAGAGGGAGCTCAACCTGCTCTCCCCAGATTTGAACCGCTGGCCTATTGGTCAGCGGTCCTGCCGGCACAAGGGTTTAACAAATTGCACCACCAGGGCCACCTCTATCATGCTGGAGAGAGCTAATCTCTTTTCTTCTTTTCTCTATATGATGTTGTTCACACATACTTAATAAGAGATTCTGGATGCAGCTGCTATTTATTTATTATTTATTATTATTTATTATCTTCATTTGTACCCCATCCTTCTCCCACAAGGGGACTCAGGGCGGCTACACATATGCATCAATGATGCAATCCACATATACATACAATTAAAACAATTGGCACAGTTAAAAACATTATGAAATCATCAATAAAATTCTTTAACATTCAAATTATCATGCCGTTAAGCCACTTGATTGTGGGGTTCCCCAGGGGGCCATCCTCTCCCCCTTGTTATTCAATGTTTACATGCGCCCCCTGGCCCAGCTGGCCCGTGACTTTGGTCTGGAGTGTCATCAGTACGCTGATGACACCCAGCTTCTGCTGAGAATGGATGGCAAGCCGGACTCCGTACCCGATTGTTTCCACCTATGCCTTGAAGCCGTGACTGGCTGGCTGCGTGCTAGCTGGCTGAAGGTGAATCCATCGAAGACGGAGATACTGTGGCCCGGTCGGCCTGGGCTGGGTGGGTGCCTTTTGCCTACCCTTGACGGCTAGCTAATTAATCCATCGCCGTCAGTTAAGAGCTTGGGGTTGTGCTGGACTCCTCGCTGACCATGGAGGCCCAGGTCTCCGTGGTCAGCAGGACGCCATTTTTCACCTCCGTCAGGCTAGGCGACTGGCACCCTACTTGTCCAGGAAGGACCTGGCCACGGTGATCCAAGCGACGGTCATCTCGAGATTGACTACTGTAATGCCCTCACGTTGGCCTTCCCCTGTCGACACTCCGGAAACTCAAGCTAGTGCAGAATGCCGGCCCGCTTGCTGGCAGGAGTGCCAGCGAGGGGAGCACATTACACCTATACTCCGGCAACTACACTGGCTCCCTATTGAGTACCGGATTGCCTTCAAGGTGTTGGTTTTGACCTTTAAGGCCTTGCACGGCCTAGGGCCTGCGTACCTGAAGGACCGCCTTACCCCGACAAACGTTTCCCGAGATCACTGGGCGTTCAGATGAGCAAAATCTGTTGTTAATTCCATCAGTCCGCTCCTGCCACCTATCAACGACGAGACAAAGGGCCTTTCAGCGGCAGCACCAGTGCTCTGGAACCCTTCCGGACAGTGCCCGTGCCATTACGGAACTGGGCCTGCCCGGAGGGCGTGTAAGACGGCCCTCTTGGACTGGCCTTCACTAGGGCGCACCGACAATTACCATGCTGCATACCTCCTCACCGATGTATGACTATGTAACTGGTTTTAAATGTGGCTTTTATGTTTTTATGTTTTATCGACTGTAGGGCCGCTTGTTGATATGTTTTTCAACCGCCGCCCATGTATTTGTGTTGTGATCCGCCCCGAGCCTGCTGGGAGGAGCGGAATATAAGAGCGAACATAAAAAATAAAAAAAAAATAGATCCCGTATCTTCACATCATAAAATTCAAGTCCAACTGCCATTACCCACTAATCAATACCTTTAGTCGAACACCTGGGCCAATAGCCAGGTCTTTAGTTGTTTCCTAAAGGACAGGAGGGAGGTGGCCAACCTGATGTCCTTAGGGAGGGAGTTGCACAGACGGGGAGCCACTGCTGGGAAGGCCCTGTCTCTCATCCCCACCAACCACATTTGTGAGAGTGGCGGGATCGAGAGTAGGGCCTCTCCTGAAGATCTTAAGTTACGTGATGGTTCATAGCAGGAGATACATTCAAAAAGATAAACTGGGCCAGAGCCGTTTAGAGCTTTAAAGGTTAACACCAGGACTTTGAACTGTGCCTTCTATTTACCTTGCCTTCTGTAAGCAAACACATATGGGTCTACTCAAGGATCAGAATCAGTTATAAAAATGTAAACACCAAATGTTGGAAATGTGGAGAAGTCGAGGGTACATTTTACCACATGTGGTGGTCATGCAAAAAAGCCAAAAGCTATTGGAAAAACAAACAAGAAAGACTACAAAAATATTGAAGATTAATATACCACTTAAACCAGAAATATTCTTATTGGGAATTACAGAACAAAAATTCGAAAGTAATATAAACTCCTCTTTTACTCCACCACTGCTGCCAGACTCTGTTATGCTAGAATATGGAGGAAAGTGAAATACCTACAATTGAAGAATGGAATAAAATAAATAAATAAATAAATAAATAATGGACATAAGAAATATGGATAAACTACTTGTTACAAAAATATAAAGGAAAGATGGAGAAAGAGACAGACTGGACTTTGATAAGTGAATATTTAAAATAAGATCTAAGAGAAAGGACATATACTGTATAGGCATAGAAATCTCCCATAGAATAAAAGGAGAAGATAAAGAAGAAAAGGGAGAGGGAAGATATAAAGAATCAAATATCGGAAAAGAAAGAATCTCTCTTCAAAGTACCCTGGAAGTGGGACCGAAGACAGTAGTATTTTATTTTTCACTACCATTCTACCCCTCTTTACCCCTTCTCTCTCTCTCTCTCTCTCATATTATTTTCATTCTGTTTTTCCACTCCTCTTTTTTTCCTGCCCCTCTTTGTTTCCCTTTTCACTTCTGATATTAAACTTGTATTATGTAAATATTCAATAAAGATTTTTTTAAAGGATCAGATACAGAGCTGCTTCTTAAACTGTGGGTCCTGACCCCAAACAGGGTCCCTTTAAGCTCAAAGTTGGCGTCACGACCTTTACATGAATCTGTTGTGCAGGATTTACAGTGGACTCTGCAGAATAGTGTTTCCCAACCTTTTTTGAGCTGCGGCACACTTTTAACATTAAAAAAATCCGGGGGCACACCACCAACCAAAATAACACAAAATGACACTCTAACACAGTAAAGAACGGCTGGGGGATGGTGGCCTGCTGGGAGCAGCTGCTGGAAGTGCCGAAGCCGAGGCAGGGGGAGGAGCCAGGCCGTGCCATGCCCGCGCCGCCCCCGGTTTCAGCTCTCCCACAGCCGCCAGCCTTGAGGGGCAGTGCCAAGCCAGCATTGTGCTGGCTCTGCCACTGCTGGCTTGGCACTGCCCCTCAAGGCTGGCAAGCTGTGTGAGCGCTGAAGCCGGGGGGGGGGGGCATGCCCTGCCCCCTCCCCCGGCTTCAGCTCTCCCACAGAAGAGGAGCATGAGTGGTGAACGGGCTTCAGTGGGCGGGGCTCCTCCTCCATGCGGCTTCAGCGAGCGAGGGGCGAGAGTCATGGTGGGAGTCATGGCAGATTGAGGCAGGCTGGGGAACGGCCGAAGGAGGCGGCGCCCGGCCCTTCTTTTTCTTCGCCGCCCAGCCCTTCCTCCTCCTCCCCCAAGCAGCAGGAGGAGAGGGGAAGGAAGGGGGGCAGAGAGCTTTTCTCGCGGCACACCTGATGATTGCTCACGGCACACTAGTGTGCCACGGCACACTGGTTGAGAAACACTGCTGCAGAAGATGCTTCAGCTATACTTCATAAAAAGAAAAATCACCTTGTTTAGCAAGCCTTACACATGCAGATTTGTTATCAGTTCATGTTTGATTTTACACCTATTTTATATACCTACTGTATATACCTGGAGTCACGTAAAAATTTCTTGGGCCAAAAGAGCTTGCTTATGGAAAAGTTTAAGAAGCTCTGGTCTAAAGTAGAAATCAGTCTTTCCATTGTTTCCTGCAGAAGTGTTGTTTCTACCCAGTACTAAATCTGTGTTTCCACAGTCATTCATCACCATTTTCTTTATGCCAGCAGTGCTAAAACAACCTCCAGCCAGGCAAAGAACAAGGAGGAAAATGTAGGCCTGGATTTTGTTTAAAATGGGCTTATTTGCTGAAGGATTTGTAAACTAGAGTAAGCCTGTATGCCCTTGACCAAAGTAAACCTAGTGCTTCTTGAACATGATCACACAGCTCAAAAAACCTACAAACTATTAAGAATTAAGAATCAAGATGTTAAGTTAAAATCTTTAGAAGAAATCCAATTAATAGAGCCAAATACATCGTGGTTTCAATTCTATTAATCTGGTAAATCACAGAAAACTATAAGATAGACAAAAACAAAGGATCTGAATTAAAAGAAACATTTTGGGACAGAATCATAAAGACAGTCGTCAAGCTGATCAAAAAAAATTACCAACAATTAATAACTTGGGCTACAGAAAAAGAGGTAATAAAAGAAGTGATGATAAAACGGGCAAAAGCAATAGGACATACAATTGATTTAGCAAAGTGGGAAGAAATATGGACAATAAAACTCAAATACGCCTATGCCACAGAAATAAAAGAAAACTGGTTTAAAGTATTTTACATGTGTTACCTTACACCAGAAAAGCTCACGAAATACAGCAAGGGAAAGATAAGTAGTAAGTGCTGGAAATGTGGGGAGTACATGGGTACATTCCTTCACATGTGGTGGGAATGCAAAATAGTAAAAAAGTTTTGGTGGGAAATATATAAAAAGATTTTTAAAAATTCTTCATTTGAATTTTGATTTCAAACCAGAATACTTTTTATTGGGGATTCTGGATTTTCAAATAGACAAAAATGATGACAAAAAAAATTTCTATCTCGCCACGGCCACAAGAATCAGCATAGCACGCTTGTGGAAGGCAAAGGAAACGGCAACAGTACACGAATGGATAAAGAAAGCACTAGACGTTATGAACATGGACTTACTGACACAAACTATTGCCCAAAATTGGTCTCTTTCCAAAAAAAACCCAAATTGGAATAAGTTTATTGATTTCATAAGAAGTAACAAATATAAGTATTTGTAAAGTATTTGTAAAGGAATAAAAAAAATGGAATAAGAATCCAAAGGACTAAATAGAGGAACTAACATCCAAGATTTGTCTAAAGAACATCCAATACTATCACAAAGCGATCTGGAAGTGGAGTGAAATATAATGTTTTGCGTGGTGTGGTGACGGTATTTTATCTATATGTGTGCTATGTGTTTCACTAGTATTGCCTGGTGAGTAAGTTCATAGCACGTCAACTTCTTGTGATTGGAGGGGGGATGATGCATTAGTTTTGTATTCGTATTTGTACATGTATGTGTGATTGTATTTTTTCTTTCATGAATAAAAAACGTTTTAAAAAACCTACAACCCAGTCATTCCGGCCATCAAAGCCTTCAACAATACACTAAACCTAGTGAATTGAATGGAACTTAATTCTAAGATACGCCTAGATCTGATTACAATGTAACTAAATAACCTTTCTATAATTACATAACTGCCAATATTAAGTTAACATTCTCAAACACTTCGTTTAGTTTTGTTTCCAACCTGTTTCTCCCCACACTATTCTTTTCGCATTTTCTTAATATTGACACAAATGTCTTGTCCTAATATTCATTGGTTATAGCTTATATTTAACTGAATTTTTTTAAAAAAGAAATGAAACCACTAGAACAAAAGAAACGAAACCACTAAATACAGTACACATGCCCATAAAGCTGTGTAAATGTCCTGAGAATCAGGTGCTGCTATGCGACTTAAAATAGCTCTACTGGGTCTCACAATAGCCAGGATATAGGTGAGAATAGGTACTGTGAAATGCTGTTTAGGAGACAGGCAGAAGAACAGAATGGAAAAAAACCCCATGATGTAGAATTGTACTGCCTACAGAAATCTTGGTGAAACAATGTCACCAGAAAAGTTAGAGTAGCCTGCCCCAAACCCATTACAATTTTTAAAGCAATTTGCTATTAATACATATTAATAAAAAATGCTTATTATGTTGAGAAAAAAACTAAAGTAGTAAGGAAAGGACTGGAAATTTAAATAAATTCATCCCAAAGCAAACTGCTCTCATAACACAAATAAATATGATTTCAGGTAAAGTTACAGGTCCTTATGTTTCTTTTTAAAAGGTCATGGCCCTCTAACTAACCTAAAGGGCAACATGTTACAGGAAATGACACATTATTTCAAGTTATGTCTGTGCTGTATTTGATTTGGCCCCAATTGAATAGATCCTCATGAATAACTGGCTAATGAGGGCATACAATAATAATAATAATAATCTTTATACTCCGCCACCATCTCCCCAAAGGGGACTCGGGGCAGCTAACATGGGGCCAAGCCCTTCTAAAATACAACACAATAAAATAGCACCGGGAATGTGGCGCAGCTGGCTGGGTGTCAGCTGCATAAGATCTCTACTGACCAAAAGGTCATGAGTTCGAGGCCTGCCTGGGTCGAGGTGGGCTCTTGACCTATTGTGTAGCCTGTTGTTGACCTTTGCAACCCAAAAGACAGTTGCATCTGTCAAGTAGGAAATTAAGGTACCACTTAGTGGGGAGGCTTAATTTAACTGATTTACGAGGCCATAAAAAGATCTCCAGGAAACACGCTGAGGAATGAAGGAGTGCGACAGCTCCCCCTGGTGGCCAGATGTTAAATTGCCTCTATGTCTGTCTTGTGTGTTTGTGTGTTTAAATGTAATGTGTACATTGTAATCCGCCCTGAGTCCCCTGCGGGGTGAGAAGGGTGGAAAAAGAAATGAAGTAAGTAAATAAATAAATAAATAAAATACAAAACAAAATACATCAGAAATAATAATAATTAAAAAGAAAAAAATACACTTACAATAACAAATGAAATGATACAGGAAATTCACACACAACTGAACAGGATGGGCAGATCAAGTGGGCACGATAAAATGATAAAAACCCTGGGTGAGATAAAAGTAGGAGATAGGAAATAAGGGGCCTGAGACAATAAAAAGTGGGGACAGACTTTCAGTGTCGGATGGGGGGGATGGGGGGGGGAAGTGTGTCATAGGGGAACACTATAGATGGAGCAACTTAAGAAACACATAGTTTTGCATACAAGAATGCAAGTCCCACCAAGCTATAACAGGTAGGTTGAAGGAATACTGATTAATAGCGCTACAGAGCTAAAAACTGGGCAAATAATTTCAATCTTAACTGGTGAGTAAGAAAGGGCCTTTTAATATATCAATATTCTACACTTCCTCATATAACTCTGTCACTCCATTCAGAAGCACAAGCAAAAGCTAAGCAAACAGATAGAAAGATCAGACAATAGCCAGCTAAATACAAAAATGCATATAATTCAAATACCATACATAGGTTATAATATCACAAATTCATAGTACATACGCGCACCCGGGAGAATGGACCAGATAAGCAGGAAAATCCTGATACAGACAGGAACCAGGGGTATCCCCACTAATACTGTGGGGTGGGTCTCTGATTTCCAGAATTAGTAGCCTTGCAGCGCCTTCCGAGGTGAATTTCAATGGTAACTAAAGGTCCGAAGACGGGAGTTCAGAAAGCCGTCCGGGCTATGAGGGAAACAGAGTGGGGAGGGAAAAATGATGAAAGTCTCCCATAGATAGAGATACGAGTCGACGATATTCGCAGGCGCCGTCGCTTAAGATCACTTGGCTTTGGCAAGGCGCACGTAATATAGGGTCCCCGTTTACTGAAAAATAAACATACATTCATTACAATCAGTTGTTCCTAACATAGCATAGAAGAGTTGAAGTCACAATCAAGGGGATACATACCCATTTTACCGGGAACTTCAACTCTTCTATGCTATGTTAGACACTAACTGATTGTAATGAATGTATGTTTATGTATATTTTCAGTAAATATGGGACTTATATTAGCATTAACGCCTTGAAAGCCAAGTGGCTTAAACGGACTCTTAGCGGCCGAAAAACACTGCGAATATCCATTCCGTCGCGACTTTTCATCTATATCTACTATAGGAGACTTTCATCATTTGTCTCCTGCGCCCTGGAATTTTTCCTCTATACCTCCTATTTACCTTACCTTTGACAGCTTTCCTGAACTCCCATCTTCGAATTTACCTTTGATTTACCATTGAATTTCACCTCGGAACTTGGTCCTTGCGAACTACAAGAACTCTTTTCTGGCCGCTCAGGCTGGAATTGTGGGACTCACAATTGTGAAATAGACCCACCGAACGGTAGTCCTGGGGATACACCCTGGTTCCTGTAGTATCGGGATTTTTCCCTGCTTATCTGGTCCATTCTCCCGGGTGCACGTATGTACTATGAATTTGTGATATTATAACCTATGTATGGTATTTGAATTATATGCATTTTTGTATTTAGCTGTGGCTATTGTCTGATCTTTCTATCTACTCCATTCAGAAGATCAAGTTGGCCAACAAAAATAAAATATAGTAAAGCAACACTGAGAACAGCAGATACTTTCTTGTAGGCCATTTACAAGCTTCGAGTTGTGTCCAAAGTTAAACTTCTATTTGAAGATCAGGGTAATCCAACATAGTGGAAACCAACGATTCCTTGTGCCCAAGATTCCTGGTTCTAAGGAATGAAGAACTGTCTTCATGTAGTGATGGAGAATCATCCAAGACAGTGTTTCCCAACCAGTGTGCCAGGGCACACTAGTATGCCGTGAGCAATCATCAGGTGTGCCGTGGGAAATTGGAACCTCCAATACCCTTACTTATTAAAGGAGCGTCGCTACGTCACAGTACAAAATGCACAATTAATCATCCATAATCATACGCAAAAAACACAAAGTACCCAATCCTGCTGGAGAAAATCAAAAGTCTTACATAAGGTAGTTTGGTGTGGTCGCCACACAGAGCGGAGGAGTTGCGAATCAGGGAGTAGCGAGTTCATGGAGGGCTCCTCTATGGAAAACTCACGATATTTCATGAAATCACAGAAGTGAGTGCAAAAAGCAAAGTGTATCCTCACGATGTTATCCAATGTCAGTTCTGGGATCCGCACAATAACACAGTCAGTTTGCGGACAATTTAAAGAAGCAGCATCATAATCATAGCGACAAGGTAGAAAATCACGTAGATAATCACATATATTCAAACCGCCAGAGGCTGAAGATAGATGTGTCGATGGAATTGAAAGCTGGCATGGGCAAACTTGGACCTTCCAGGTGTTTTGGACTCCAACTCCCACCCTTCCTAGCAGCCTAAGGCACTTTTCCTTTTTCCCCCTCAGCCACTTAAGCAGGAAAGGGCCTCAGGCTGTTAGGAATGGTGGGAGTTGAAGTCCAAAGCACCCAGAGGGCTGAAGTTTTCCCATGACTGACTGCTGTTGAGCAAGACCTTCATGTGTGTCTTTCTGCCATTCCTGCCAGGATATCTATGTTGTGTTCATCGAAACAGGCCCAGGTTTCACACTGAGTGTATAAATACATTTAAAAACATATTAACTATATGTATTTCTGTGTTAGAGTGTCATTTTGTGTCATTTTGGTTGGTGGTGTGCCCCAGGATTTTGTAAATGCAAAAAATGTGCCATGGCTCAAAAAAGGTTGAAAAACACTGGCTTAGAGCAGTGGTTCTTAACCTATGGGCAGTGGACCACCAGTGGGCCGCGAGGATGAAAATCAGGTCCGCAAGTCTCATTTCTCTTTGTTTATTTTATTTCTCCTCTTCTTGCACTGCCTGCAACTCCTTCCCTGTTGCTGATGATGGCATATGTTCTGTATCAGAAACTAGAGCTGATGTGGTCTATCCAATGCAATTTTCTGAATCAGCACCCCAAATAACCAAACCAAATCTAAAGTTCACCAAAAACTGATTTGTATCACTTTTGGTACTAATGTTGGAGAGGGGTCCCTGGTCAAAAGGGTCCCTGGTTAAAAAAAGGTTGGGAACCACTGCCTCAGAGTCATTTAGAAATTCTGAAATCATGTAGCACTGATTCATTTTTTCTTTCACTTTAGAAAGTGTAGGTTGTATAGGAGACATGAAATCAGGGGAGCATATATAAAATTATGAGCTGTACAATGTATCTGAAATTTCATTATTCCATAGAACTGTCATGTAACTAGCAGTTGGGCAGACAAATAAACCCTTTCGTTTTAACTCAATAAATAGTACTGACAAATTCATCAGAAGCTAGGCACAACAACAACAACAATAATAATAACTTTATTATACCCCACCACCATCTTCCCGAAGGGACTTGGGGCGGCTTACATTCAGGACAAAATGCCCACAAGACAGAAAGACAAAACAACCCATTAAGGCAAAAACACAATTAAAATAGGAGCATAGTAAAATATAACAATCCAGATCAAAACACAATTTAATAAAACATAAGAATATAAAACACAGTGTGGAAACTCAATCAAAGCCATGCTCAACAAAAAACAAAAAACAATGGGCGTGTGATGTTCTGGAGCAGTGTTTTTTAACCTTTTTTGAGCCGCAGCACATTTTTTACATTTACAAAATCCTGGGGCACACCACCAACCAAAATGACACAAAATGACACTCTAACACAGTAATACATATAGTTAATATGTTTTTTAATGTATTTATACACTCAGTGTGACACCTGGGCCTGTTTCGATGAACACAACATAGATATCCTGGCAGGAATGGCAGAAAGACACACACGAAGGTCTTGCTCAATTTATAGTTAAGACACAATCAAAGAGCATTCTGAATTCTTGCAACAATGGAATTGAACGAAACTTAGCAACAGAAAGTACTGAAAGGGTTTGCTTGGGAATTGACAGGTGTTTTGGACTCCAACTCCCACCATTCCTAACAGCCTGGGGCCCTTTCCTGCTTGTGGCTGAGGGGGGGGGAGGAAAGGGGCCTGAGGCTGCTAGGAATGGTGGGAGTTGGAGTCCAAAACACCTGGAAGGTCCAAGTTTGCCCATGCCAGCTTTCGACAAAGACCTCTTCCTCCCCCTTCCCTTCGCGCCCTTTCTTCCCCTCCTGCCAAACACTTTCTTTTTCTTCTCCACGGGCTCCCTTCTTCCCAGCCTCGCTCTGCTTGCTTTGCTCACACTGCTGCTTCTGCCGCCATTTTGATCTGAGGGGCAGCGTGAGCATGTCCAGGAGGGAGGGGGAGGGAGGAGACATGACCTTTGCGGGCGCTACTGCACAGACTCGCCCCATGTCTTCCTCCCTCCCACCTCCCCTCCTGAACACGCTCACGGCAGCGTGAGCAAAGCGAGGGAAAGCGAGCAGAGCAAGGCTGGAAAGAAGGGAGCCCGAGTGGAGAAGAAAAAGTGTTTGGCAGGAGGGGGAAGAAAGGGTATTGGAGGTTCCAATTTCCCATGGCACACCTGATGATCGCTCATGGCACACTAGTGTGCCGCGGCACACCGGTTGGAAAACACTGTTCTGGAGGAAAAAATGGGAAATAATTTTTTTTTCTCCATGCCCCTGTAATGGGAATTTTCACATTTCTTCTGCAAATTTCCCAAGTTTTCATATCTTTCCTTGCAGGCAAGCCCAGATCTTAGTAATTGGTAGACAATGTGATATTTCAAATCTGTTCCTAATAAAAGCCAGATTTGATGTCTCTCGTTTCCTCCGAGTGAAACAATTAGTCTGCCCACATTTTTGCGGGGCGGGTTGTTTTGCATGAATGACCTTTTAATGGGTTTAAATTGCTTCCCAGCAGCCGGCCTTCCTTTGGATCATGATGGATTACCTTTACAGAATAGCTGTCCTGATCTATATGGCTAACCTCCTAAGTAAGATGTCACCCTTTTCACAGCTTGCCTCAATAAATCCCCAACCAGATGCAACACACAACACTGTGGTTTGGAGACCCTTCTGAGACCAGCCGGGAGAACAGCAGCTACAGCCAACCGGGAATCATAAATGTGACTTACTGCAAACAGTAATGGGGGTGGAGATGGTTGAGGTTGATGTTCATAGCTAAGAGCTTACTGGGTTTATATCCTGGATCACTTTAGTGTACAGTCACCATCTCATATTTGGGAACTATATTATTATTTTACAATATTTCCCAAATCAGCTGGCAACGAACAGTGGAACAATTTTGTTTCCCTGCATGATCTCAGTCTGGGCTGTTGGTTGGCCATTGCCATTTCCGCTTATAGCTGGGTAGCAGGATGGGATTAGAAATGCACCTCTGTTTAGACACAATTCTTCAGCTGTTTATAACTGCAACTCCCATCACAGCAAGAGTGTGGGATGATAGGAGCTGAAGCAGCACCCAGTGTGCCAGCTATAAATCACAGATAAGGTAGGATTTCTATAGAGTTAAGGTAAAGGTTTCCCTGACATTACGTTTAGTTGTGTCCGACTCTGAGGGGTGATGCTCATCTCTATTTCTAAGCCAAAGAGCTGGCGTTGTTTGTAGACACCTCCAAGGTCATGTGGCCAGCAAGACTGCACGGAGTGCTTATTATTTATTTAAAAATTTTATACCCCGGCCTTCTCACCTCCGAAGAGGGACTCAGACTGGCAAACAGCAAGTATTCAATGCTAACATTTAAAATCGAAAAACAGCATAAATTTACAATAAAATTTACAATACAATACAATACAATCAATATATTTTAAAAGCCTTTCGCCAAAGTAAAATCAAGTCCAACTTAATCCATATATTCGGTCCGTATCAAGTGGTTAGCGACTTTAGTCAATTCGCAATCTCCTCCTTCATTCTGCGAAGGCCTCATTGTACAGCCATGTTTTCACCCGCTTCCTAAAAGTCAGGAGGGAGGGGGCGGATCTAATTTCATTTGGGAGGGAATTCCACAGCCATGGGGCCACCACAGAAAAGGCCCTATCCCTAGTCCCCACCAGACGCTCCTGCGAAGGTGGTGCGACCGAGAGCAGGGCCTCTCCAGACGATTTTAGCACTCTTGACGGTTCATAGGGGAGAATACGTTCGGACAGGTAAACTGGGCCGGAACCGTATAGGGTTTTGTAGGTCAACACCAGCACTTTGAATTGTGCTCGGAAGCTAATTGGCAGCCAGTGGAGCTGGCACAACAGGGGAGTTGTGCGCTCCCTGTACCCCGCTCCCGTTAGTAGTCTGGCTGCTGCGCGCTGGACTAATTGCAGCTTCCGGGCAGTCTTCATAGGCAACCCCACATAGAGAGCGTTGCAGTAGTCTAAACGGGATGTAACCAGAGTGTGGACCACCGTGGCCAAGTCTGACTTCCCAAGATACGGCCACAGCTGATGCACAAGCCTAAGCTGTGCAAAAGCTCCCCTGGCCACCGCTGAGACCTGGGGTTCCAGGCTCAGCGATGAGTCCAGGATCACTCCCAGACTGCAAACCAGCGCCTTCAGTGCTTTTATCGTCCCGTATCTATTGATCTACTCACATTTACATGTTTTTGAATTGCTAGGTTGACAGGAGCTGGGGTGAACAGCAGGAGCTCACCCCGCACCCCGATTCAAACTGCCAACCTTTCTGTCAGCTAATTCAGCAGCTCAGTGGACCCACAAATTAAATAAAATGATAAATAATGTATACAACCTGCTGTCCAAAATGCTAGCTCCTTCTATCAAATCTGTAAGTCACAGTGCCACCTGCAAGGGCTGAGCGTCCAGTGAAAGGCTATGTACTCGGTGTAACTATTCTTAGAAAGTTCCTAAGGCAATTTGGGGTTTTGCAAGTTCCACCAGGCATAGATGCACACTTCCTACCACCATCTTTTCCTCCTCCCTCCGATGCAGTCTAAAGCTGGGAGAGCCAATATAAGCTTACCTACCCCAAGGAAAGCATGGCACCAAAGAGCTATCATTAAAAGCAGAAAGGTAAATATTTGGATGAGTCTCAAGGCTTTTCCAGACTGTTGCCTTTGGACTGTCCAGTTTGACAAGCAGTGCTTTCACAACACAAATGCCTCCCCCGCACCTCACCCCCTCCGGGGTTGTGCAAACAGCAGCTTCCTGTCATTTCACTGATGGCTGGGCACCAGCCCCAAATTTAGCCAGCAGTGTCACAAACTATGGAAAAAAGAGTCAACCTTTTTTCTGACAGCAAGAGGGAGCAAGGACGGAATATGCACAGTCCTTCCTTAACATGACTACTTTTCAGACACAAATAAAAGCACAATATCTCCATATAAAACAGGCACGTGCGAACTTTCTAACTTGGGCATGCTAGCACTCCCTGCTCAGAGGACTGGCTGCCCGCTGATGGAAGGAAGGAAGTGAAGGAAGAAGGAAAGAGAGAGAGGAAGGAAGGACAAAAGGGAAGGAAGGAACAGTGGAAGCAAAGAATGGAAGGGAAGGAGGAAGGAAAGGCAAAAAGGAAGGAAGGAAGAAGGAAGGAAGGAAGGATGGAAGGGAAGGATGGAAGGAAGGAAGGAAAGATAGAAAGAAAGGAAGGACAAAAGGGAAGGAAGGAACAGTGTAAGGGAAGGATGGAAGGGAAGGAGGAAGGAAAAAGAGTAGGACGAAAGGAAGGATGAAGGAGAAAGAGGGTGAGAGGGAAGGAGAGAGAAAGGAAAGACAAAAGGGAAGGTTGGAAGGAAGAAACGGTGGAAGAGAAGAAAGGAAGGAAGGGAAGGAAAAAGAGAAGGAAGAAAGGGATGAAGAGAAGGAGGGAAGGAAGGGAAAGATAAAGGAAAGAGAGAAGGAAAGAAAGACAAAAGGGAAGGAAAGAAGGAAGGAAGGAGAGGAAGAGCTGGAGGAAAGAAGGAAGGAGAGGAAGAGCTGGAGGAAAGAAGGAAGGAAGGAAGGACGAAAGGGTGGAAGGGAAGGATGGAAGGATGGAAGGAAAAAGAGGGAGGGATATGAGGGAGGTAAGGAGGAAGGAAAGAGAAGGAAAGACAAAAGGGTGCAAGGGAAGGATGGATGGATGAAACGAGAGAGTGAAGGAAGGAAGGAAGGAAGGAAAGAAGGAAGGAAGGAAGGAAGGAAGGAAGGAAGGAAGGAAGGAAGGAAGGAAGGAAGACTGAAAGGGAAGGAGAAAGAGGGAGGGAAGGAGGAAGGAAAGAAAGAGAGAAGGAAGGAAGGAAGGCTAGAATAGTGAGAGAGAGGAGGGCCTGAGAAAAGAGCCCAAGGGGCCACATCGGGGGCCCAAGCCTGGGTTTACCCATACCTGATATAAAACATGTAGAGAGATACTATGATGATGGCACAAGTTGTGCCAAAGTCTAGCGCAGAGCTTTCCAAAACACTTTCATGTTGGTGACACACTTTTTAAACCTGCATCATTTCGCAACACAGTAATTCAGTTTTACTAGTAAACTGGAGGTTAAACCAACCTCTTATAAGAAATATACACTCCTACATACACTGTAATAATGAAATGTGTGGGGGCACAACATATATCAGGAAAACATTTCATTTACATTTTTTTAGAATATGATTTGTAAGATAGTAACATGTCTCCTAGATTTCTGTCATTTCATTTCTATTCATGCAACACACTGCTGCCAACACACTAAGTGACAGGACACTGTTGGAAAAGCCCTGGTCTTGAGAAAAACCAAAAGAAAAGCTTCTCATTGGTTTTGCTTTTAGAGCTTGGGAACATTTCTGTTTGGACTACAACTCACTGGCTGGGAACTAGGGCACTTCAACTGCCATGGCTCAAACCTATGGAATCTTGGGAGTTGTCATTTCACAAAGTATTGGTGCCTTTGCAAACTACAACTCCCATGGTTCCACAGCACTGAGCAAAAACAAAAGAAATGAGCCATGGCAGTTAAAATGGTGTCAAACTACATTAAGTCCACAATGTATTGTAGATGAACTTTAGAGGGCCTGTCAAGTTTCTAGCACTTCAAACCAACAACTCATGGGATACTGACACACAAGGGAAGCCTCTGGAAAAACCCACAGGACAATCCTGCCCTTCCACGCAAGCAGATTAACGAGATTTTAGTCTGCTTTCAAGGTTTCCCTAACAGGAGGTTGAGCATCCTGCATATCCATTATCTGGAATTCCAAATGCCAAAATACTCCCAAACCCAAAATTTCCTGCATGGATGACTGAGAGAGTGATACTTTTGCATTCTGATGGTTCGATGCACACAAGCTTAGTTTCATGCGCAAAATTATTGAAAATATTGTATACATTTACTTTCAGAGTAGGTGTGTAAAGGTTAAGGTAAAGGCTTTCCCTTGACATTGAGTCTAGTCGTATCTCCATTTCTAAGCCGAAGAGCCAGTGTTGACCATAAACACCTCCTAGGTCATGTGGCCAGCATGATTGCACGGAGCGCCATTACCTTCCCGCAGAAGTGGTACCTATTGATCTGCTCACATTTGCATGTTTTCAAATTGCTAGGTTGGCAGAAACCAACGGGAGCGCACCCTGTCTGCAGATTCGGACTGCTGACCTTCCGGTCAGGAAGTTCAGCAGCTCAACAGTTTGATGCATTCTGCCACTGTGGCCCCCAGTATTGCAGAAGAAAAAAGAAATGGAAACTATAATGTCATTGTCCTCATCGACTATGCCCTGGCATTCCATGTTATCAAACTGCTAGGTTGACAGGAGCTAGAGCTAACAACGGGAGCTCACCCTGCCCATGGATTCAAACTGCCAACCTTCTGATCAGCAAGTTCTGCAGTTTAGCGGTTTATCTCACTGTGCCACTACAGCCCCTTAAAGTGTATACAGTATGAAGTATATATGAAACAGAAATACATTTCATGTTCAGATGTGGGTCCCATCACCAAGTATATGTCAACATTGTAGAATGAATGCAGTTTGCAATCACTTTCACCGCCATGGCTCAATACTATGGAATCATGGGAGTTGTGGGATGCCATAACTCTTTGGAGGAGACAGCTGGCTAAACTGTATAGCACTTGTAGGTATGGTAATAGGTTTTAACTGTTGACTTAAGTAGTTGTGATGTTTAATCGTATTTTAGTGTTTGCCCCTGGTGGCACAGTGGGTTAAACCACTGAGCTGCTGAACTTGCTGACCAAAAGGTTGCAGGTTCAAATCTGGGGGGTGGTGTGAGCTGCCGCTGTTAGCTCCAGCTTCTGCCAACCTAGCAGTTTGAAAACATGCACATGTGAGTAGAACGATAGGTACCACTCTGACGAAAAGGAAATGGCGTTCCATGCAGTCATGCCAGCCACATGACCTTGGAGGTGTCTATGGATAATGCCGGCTCTTCGGCTTAGAAATGGAGATAAGTACCAACCCCCAGAGTCGGACACGACTGGACTTAACATCAGGGGAAAACCTTTCCCTATATTTTTTAGCTGCTTTGAACCCCCTTAGGGAGAGAAACAGCGAGGTATAAATAATAATAATAATAATAATAATGATGATGATGATGATGTCTGGCATGTGATCCAATACAAAAGCCAGCATAGTGATCTTGTTTGCTGTGTACTAACCTTGTTGTGTACCTAATAATAATAGTAATAATCATATATTGTATTGTTTTACCAGGCATGGGCAAACTTCGCCCCTCCAGGTGTTTTGGACTCCAACTCCCATAATTCCTAACAGCCTATTGTTAGGAATTATGGGAGTTGAAGTCCAAAACATCTGGAGGGCCAAAGTTTGTCCATGTCTGTGTTAACGCTTTGGGTCTCTTTTCAGGGTTTAATAAATAAATACTATAATATATTATAACATATGATATATAATATAATATAATGTGTTGTCAAAGGCTTTCATGGACTGGAATGACTTGTAGTTGTGAGTTTTCCGCGCTGTATGGCTACGTTCCAGAAGCATTCTCTCCTGACGTTTCCTGAGAATATAAACCCCACTCGCCTCGTTTCCAACAGACCTCTGAGAATGCCTGCCATAGATGTGGGTGAAACGTCAGGAGAAAATGCTTCTGGAACATGCCCAAACACCCTGGAAAACTCACAGCAACCTATAATAATAATAATGACAACAACAGCTCCCATGATTCTATAGAAGGCATAATAAGCATAATAACAATAATACTAATGCCTGATGTGTGATCCAAGCATAGTGATCTTGTTTGCTGTGAACTAAGCTTGTTGTGTATGAAATAATAGTAATAATAATAATAATAGTATATTGTATTGTTTTACCAGCCATGGGCAAACTTGGCCCAGGTGTTTTGTTTTCCTAACAGCCTACTGGCTGTTAGAATTCCTAAGTCCAAAGCCTGGAGGGCCCAAGTTTGCCCATGGCTGTTCTATAGCATTGGGCCTTATTATAATAATAATAAATTGGGCCTTATAATAATAATAAATTGGGCCTAATAATAATAATACATTGGGCCTAATAATAATAATAAATTGGGCCTAATAATAATAATAATAAATTGAGCCTAATAATAATAATAAATTGAGCCTAATAATAATAAATTGGGCCTTATAATAATAATAGTAAATTGGGCCTTATAATAATAATAAATTGGGCCTAATAATAATAGTAAATTGGGCCTTATAATAATAATAATAAATTGGGCCTAATAATAATAATAAATTGAGCCTAATAATAATAATAAATTGGACCTTAAAATAATGAATTGAGCCTAATAATAATAAATTGGGCCTTATAATAATAATAGTAAATTGGGCCTTATAATAATAATAAATTGGGCCTAATAATAATAGTAAATTGGGCCTTATAACAATAATAATAAATTGGGCCTAATAATAATAATAAATTGAGCCTAATAATAATAATAAATTAATAATAAATTGAGCCTAATAATAATAATAGTAATAATAGTAAATTGGGCCTAATAATAATAATAAATTGGGCCTATAATAATAAATTGGGCCTAATAATAAAATGGGCCTTATAATAATAATATAAATTGGGCCTAATAATAATAAATTGGGCCTAATAATAATAATAAATTGGGCCTAATAATAATAATAAATTGGGCCTAATAATAATAATAAATTGGGCCTTATAATAATAATAAATTGGGCCTAATAATAATAAATTGGGCCTAATAATAATAATAATAAATTGGGCCTTATAATAATAGTAAATTGGGCCTTATAACAATAATAATAAATTGGGCCTAATAATAATAATAAATTGAGCCTAATAATAATAATAAATTGAGCCTAATATAATAATAAATTAATAATAATAAATTGGGCCTAATAATAATAAATTGGGCCTTATAATAATAATAGTAAATTGGGCCTTATAACAATAATAATAATAAATTGGGCCTAATAATAATAATAAATTGAGCCTAATAATAATAATAAATTGGGCCTTATAATAATAAATTGAGCCTAATAATAATAAATTGGGCCTTATAATAATAATAGTAAATTGGGCCTAATAATAAAATGGGCCTAATAATAATAATAAATTGGGCCTAATAATAATAAAATTGGGCCTTATAATAATAATAATAATAATAATAATAAATTGGGCCTTATAATAATAATAATAAATTGGGCCTAATAATAATAATAAATTGAGCCTAATAATAATAATAAATTGGGCCTTATAATAATAATAATAATAGTAAATTGGGCCTTATAATAATAATAATAATAAATTGGGCCTAATAATAATAATAAATTGGGCCTAATAATAATAAATTGGGCCTAATAATAATAAATTGGGCCTTATAATAATAATAGTAAATTGGGCCTTATAATAATAATAAATTGGGCCTAATAATAATAAATTGAGCCTAATAATAATAAATTGGGCCTTATAATAATAATAGTAGTAAATTGGGCCTTATAATAATAATAAATTGGGCCTAATAATAATAAATTGGGTCTTATAATAATAATAATAAATTGGGCCTAATAATAATAAATTGGGCCTAATAATAATAAATTGGGCCTTATATAATAATAATAATAATAAATTGGGCCTAATAATAATAATAAATTGGGTCTTATAATAATAATAATAAATTGGGCCTAATAATAATAAATTGGGCCTAATAATAATAATAAATTGGGTCTTATAATAATAATAGTAATAATAAATTGGGCCTAATAATAATAAATTGGGCCTAATAATAATAATAAATTGGGTCTTATAATAATAATAATAATAAATTGGGCCTAATAATAATAATAAATCAGGCCTTATAATAATAATAATAAATTGGGCCTAATAATAATCATAATTGGGCCTTATAATAATATTAATAATAAATGGGGCCTAATAATAATAATATCAAGTGATGTCAAACTGCATTCATTCTACAGAGCAGATCAGGCACGCCATAGTTAAGTTTGGCCGTACTTCAGAAACTCCAGATCCCTCCCTCCCTCCCTCCCTCCCTGCAAACGGGCTTCTTCCTGTGTTCCCGTTCCCAGCCCTCAAACTGACGGGAAAGTCCCTCCAAGCTTCCCTGGAAGCCGTGCCACTCGTCGCAGAGGAGCAGCCGCCTCAGAGGCTGGCACTCTGCGCATGCTTCTCCTCCTCCTCCTCTCGAGCCTACCTTTGCAATGCCCTCCGCCGGGAAGGAGCGAACTGGCCCTCGGCTGGCTCTCCTTCCCCAGCGCCTGGCTCCCCGCCAAGCCCTGCCGCCCCAGCTGATGGCTCCCGGGGAGTCCCGCCCCCTCGGCCGCAACGCGAATCGCGCCTCCGCCGGCCAATCGCCGCCGCGCTCTGAGGGCTCTTCGGCAGGGGGCGCTCTCCGGCGGCCAATCAGCGCGCGCCTCCGCTTTCACTCTTCGTCGGGCTGTTCCGGGCTCGGTTTCCTCCTCCCTCCGCTCTTCTGGAAAGCCAGCTGAGTTCCGGGCAGTGCGTGACGTCGGCAGCGCTGCTGTTGTCTTCGCCTCCGGAGGGCGGGGGCGTGTGTGTCTGGCTGCTTGGAATCCTGAGGCTGCTCCTGATTGGCTGAGAGGAGCACATAGGGGTGGGGAGAGGAGGCTAGGAAGTGGGAGAAGGACTTCCATGTGCACATTGTCATCTCCTCTTGTGGATCCTATTAATAATAATAATATAGTAATAATAATATAAATTAATAATAATATGTAATAATATAGTTATAATAATATTAATTTAATAAATAATAATAATATAATTTAATATATATATATTATAATAACTATAATAATATAGTAATAATAATATTAATTTAATAATAATTTATAATATATAATAATATAATTTAATAATATATAATAATAACTATAACAATATAGTAATAATAATATAATTTACTAATAATATATAATAACAATAATAATATAGTAATAAAAATATTAATTTAACAAATAATAATATAATTTAATAATAATATATCATAATAACAATAATAATATATAAATATATTAATTTAATAAATAATAATAATATAATTTAATAATATATAATATATATATAATAATAACTATAATAATATAGTAATAATAATATTAATTTAATAATTTATAATATATAATAATATAATTTAATAATATATAATAATAACTATAATAATATAGTAATAATAATATAATTTACTAATAATATATAATAACAATAATATATAGTAATACAAATATTAATTTAATAAATAATAATATAATTTAATAATAATATATCATAATAACAATAATAATATATAAATATATTAATTTAATAAATAATAATAATATAATTTAATAATAATATATAATAATATAGTAATAATAATATTAATTTAATAATAATTTATAATATATAATAATATAATAATATAATATATAATAATAACAATAATAATATAGTAATAATAATATAATTTACTAATAATATATAATAACGATAATAATATAGTAATAATATTAATTTAATAAATAATAATATAATTTAATAATAATATAGCATAACAACAATAATATATCATAATATTAATTTAATAAATAATAATAATATAATTTAATTATAATATATAATAATATAATTTAATAAAATATATAATAACAATAATAATATAGTAATAATAATATAATTTAATAATATATAATAATATATAATAATAATATAATTTAATAATAATATATAATAAAGTAATAATAATAAAGTAATAATAATATATAATAAAATAATAATAATATAGTAATAATATAATTTGATAATGATATATAATAATAACAATAATAATATAATATGTATAATAATGTATTATTTGCTGTTATGTTGTTATGTGTCATTGGGCTTGGCCTCATGTAAGCCGCCTGAGTCCCCTTGGGGACATGGTGGCGGGGTATAAATAAAGTTTTATTATTATTATATTATATTATAATACTGTTTTAATTGAAGTCAGTAATCGGAAACTTCTCAAAGCACAGCAGACAAAGAATCAGTACAAGAAAACTGCACTCCAAACCAGAGCTGACAGCTGGCACAACAAAGCATTGCATGGGCAGTTCCTTGACAAAATTGAAGGAAAAGTTGATAAGGAGAAGACTTATGGCTCAGAAGAAGACTTATGGCTCATGAATGGGACACTGAAGAAGGAGAACCTGTATTGTGTTTTATATGTGACTTTTATATGTATTATATTTTTCTGTATCTGCCTAAGGTTTGTTAACTGAAATAAAGGCGATAGATTGATTGGCAAATGCCATTAAGGCCAGGATCGAAAAATCAGCTGATGACCCAAAATGCAGACTGTGCAAGGAAGCTGATGAAACTATGGACCATATCCTCAGCTGTTGCAAGAAAATTGCACAGACGGACTACAAAGACACAACTCTGTGGCCCAAATGATTCACTGGAACAGTAAAGAATTGGTGGGATATAAACAAACCAGACTGACAAAGTTTTGGAACACAATACACCAGACATCACGATTGTGGAAAAGAAAAAAAAATGGATTATTGATGTCACCATACCAGGTGACATTCGCATTGAGGAAAAACAACAGGAAAAGCTCAGCCGTTATCAGGACCTCAAAATCCAACTGCAAAGGCTCTGGCATAAACCAGTAAAGGTGGTCCCAGTGGTCATTGGCACATTGGGTGCCGTCCAAAAGATCTCAGCCGGCATTTAGAAACAATAAACATTGACAAAATCACAATCTGTACACTGCAAAAGGCCACCTTACTTGGATCTGCGTGCATCATTTGAAAATACAGCTGAAAACGTGAGATGACAGATTATTTGGTACTGTCTCTGCCAAATCAGGCCAGTTGGAGGACATGGTGCCTTAGTGGGAATTGAGACCAAGAGGACATTCTGGGCCATTGGCTCTTGCTGAATGGGGTCTTCTCAGAATTGTATCCTAAAGTAATCCTCCAAGATCTACCCAAGTTCTCGGCACTGTGACCCAAGACAGAGAGAATACAAGAGGAAGGAGGAAGTTGTCACTTTAGTCTCCTCAGGGCAGAGGTGAATGAGAGATGGCTTGCAAGATTAGGTGGTAATTTCTTACTCCCCTTGCTCTAGAAGACTGCCCATTTTATTTCCTTCTTGACTGGAGAGGACGGGGTTTGCTGCTTGGGCCAATCCCTGTTGACATGTCACCCAGAAGAAATGTCACTGCATAAAAGAGAAGTTGCTCTTGGCAAAAAGAACTGCCTCTGACATTTCACTGCCCCTCCAATGGATAGCAGAGCTGAAATTAAGATGACCCACAGCAGCGATTCCTAATTTTTTTTTTTGGTCATGGAACCATTCAGAAGATGTTTCCCCAGACGGAACGCTGATTTTCCTGCAGAGCCATAAATCTGCGCCTAAGCACTGTAAACCCACAAAGTGCTTCTTTGTTTCATGTACTCCTGTTATCTTGGGTTTTTTTATATAATGTAGGTTTGGAAACTAAGAGAGTCAAATTTCACTTTTACAGCGGAGGTATATTGAATTGAAATAAGATCTTCATACCCTGGCAAATTTTTTTTTTAAGATTCCCCATCTCTGAGTGCTTTTGCTCGACTCAGTCCTTAATGTGCATTACTATGTATGTGTAGAGGGAGGGCCCTATCACACTATATACCAGGGCTGTCCAACAGGCGGCCCACAGGCGGCACACGGCACCCCAGCCTGTTGGACATGGCCCCCGCGACCCTCTCAAAAGAATTTTTTTTTAAAAAATGGCGGCGGGGGAGGAGGAGGTGGGGCAGGGAGGAGGAAGGGAGCCAGCTCCTCCTCCCTGCACCGCCCCTCCGTCCTCTCTCGCGCCGCCGCTGCGAGATCGCAGCGGGGGGAGGGAAGGAGGAGGCGGGGGAGGGAGAAGGAAGGGAGCCAGCTCCTCCTCCTTGCCTCGCCCCCTCCGTCCCTCTCTCCACCCCGCCGCTGCGATCCAGTTCGCAGCGGGGGGGGGGAGGAATCCTCCCTCCCTCCTCCTCCTCCTCTTTCCCCCCGGCGCCACGGCGATCGGGACACCGGCTGCGCCGGGACGGGAGCGAGGGGGCGGGCCTCCTCCTTCCCAGCGCAGCCAGTGTCCCGATCGCCGCAGCGGGGGGGAAGGAGGAGGAGGAGGAATCTTTAGCAGGAAGGGCGAAGCCATGGAGGGCTCCCCTTGGCTTCGCCTTCCTGCTAAAGTGTCATGCCAGCCTCAGAAACGGGCGAAATCGCCCGCTTCTGCCGCCCGGCATGACACTTTAGGAGGAGGGGGCGGACCAAGGGCCGGGCCGTGGGCAGCCCCCCAGGTCATCAGTGACCTGAATTCCAGCCCTTGGCCGGTTAGAAGTTGGACAGCCCTGCTATATACAGTATTTAGAACACTTTGATTCCACTTTAACTGCCTTGACAACATGCTATGGAATCTGGGATTTGTAGTTCAGAGAGCAGTATTCAATAATGCTTCAACAAAACTACGGATCCCAGAATTCGATACCACACGGTCAAGGTGGACTTTTGTTGTTCATTTGTTCAGTCACTTCCGACTCTTCGTGACCTCATGAACCAGCCCACGCCAGAGCTCCCTGTCAGCCATCACAACCCCCAACTCCTTCAAGGTCAAGCCAGTCACTTCAAGAATGCCATCCATCCATCCATCTTGCTTCCATTTGCACAATTGCCCCATCGTTTCAGTTCCAAAAAGCTTTCTATCTTCCTTCACTCACCCTACCCTATGGTCCAGAACTTTCTTCCAACACCACAGTTCAAAAGCACCTCTCATCCATAGGTGACTAGGTGGGGGATACCATTGCTTTTTACTATGCGGATCTTAGTTGCCAGTGTGATGTCTCTACTCTTCACTATTTTATCGAGATTGGTCATTGCTCTCCTCCCAAGAAGTAAGTGTCTTCTGATTTCCTGGTTGCAGTAATCTTTGCACCTAGAAATATAAAGTCTATCACTGCCTCCACGTTTTCTCCCTCTATTTGCCAGTTATCAATCATTCTTGTTGCCATAATCTTGGGTTTTTTAATGTTTAACTGCAACCCAGCTTTTGCACTTTCTTCTTTCACCTTGGTTAGAAGGCTCCTCAGCTCCTCCTCACTTTTGGCCATCTGCATATCTAAGGTTGTTAATTTTAACCCCAGCCTTGCATTCATCAAGCCCCACACATCGCGTGATGTGTTCTGCATACAAGTTGAATAGGTTGGGTAAGAGTATACAACCCTGCCATATGCGTTTCTGAATCTTGAACCAGTCTGTTGTTCCGTGGTCAGTTCTTACTGTTGCTACTTGGTCATTATACATATTCCCCAGGAGAGAGACAAGGTGATTAGGTATGCCCATACCACCAATAACTTGCCACAGTTTATTATGATCCACACAGTCAAAGGCTTTAAAATAGTCAATAAAACAGAAATAGATGTTTTTTTCTGAAACTCTCTGCCTTTCTCCATTATCCAGCAGATATTGGCAATTTGGTCTCTCGTTCCTCTGCCTTTTCTAAACCCAGCTTGTACATCTGCCAACTCTCCTTCCAAGTATTACTGGAGTCTTCCTTGCAGGATCTTGAGCATCACCTTAAGGCAGACTTATTAAGGTAAACACATGTGGACTATCTGCTGTTCCGTGATTGGACCAGACAGGCACCACATGACTAGCCATCTGCTGTTCCGTGATTGGACCAGACAGGCACCACATGACTAGCCATCTGGTGCTCCGTGATTGACCAGGAGAATGCCACATGATCAGCCATCTGCTGTTCCATGATTGGGCAAAAGGGGCACTACATGATCAGCCATGCATGGGCTGTAAAGGTCAGCCGCTCCATGATTGGGCTAGAAGGCTATCACATGACTTCCCTGAAATCATGTGCTTTCAAAGAAACAAAACTGAAGGGAATCAGACTGGGCATGTGCAAGAATGCAAGAGATAAGAAACACTGTGTCTTCAAGGATGATGCGTGGACAGTTCGTGTTACATGATGATTGGCTGCAATTTTAGCTGGGACACAACTTTTAACCAATAATGAGATATTGGGCGACCAGAGGTTGGACCCTGCTGTTTGTATAAATATGTGCCTCGCCGAGAGGAGGGGGTCCCTCCCTGAAAGCATCATGTTATGCAAGGTTGCGACCTCTACGGCTGTGGATCAATAAAAACTGCTTTCAAAAGTAACTTGGTTGCCTGTCTCCTGTGTTCCTGCTGCCTGCACGAAGCAGCCTGCTACATTTCCTGGTGACCCCGATGTGATTGATAAAGACAGGCCGAGACATCGGAGACACGGTTCTGTTGGCAGAACGGACCTCATTCAGTGGTGGACTCTGGAGGCGATGATCGTGAGTCGAGAAGGGGGGCCCCCAACGTGATCCGACTGCGCGCCTCGCCTCTGTGAGGACACCGATTTGACCAGAGGGGCTGCAACCGCGATTCAGGTTACCAGTGAAACCAGTTCAGGAGGATCGTGCACCAGGAGTCCGGGGGTGAGGTTGTTCCGAGTCTATAGAAATCCGGCAAGTATAAGTGGTTCAGTCAGACACTAGGTATAACACACCGGTACCGGGAGGGGGAGGAATACATTTAAGTACCCCAAAATGGGAGGAGGAGGCTCAAAGAGGACGCCCTTACAGTGCCTGTTAGACAATTCTGACAAGTTTTCTCAGTTGGTAGGGAGGAGACCCACAAGACATAAAGGGTTTCAGATTGAGGAACTTGTGCAGAAATGAATGGCCAACATTTAACATAGGATGGGATCTGAAAAAGTATAAACAACTTGAAAACTATTGTGCAGACGTACATCCAGACCAGTGGGTGTACGCTGCCACATTGGAAAGGGTAGTAGAGGAGGAGGCATGGTGGGTGAAAAGGTGCCAGCAGGGCAAGTGCATGGTAGCCATACGGAGGTTTCAAGGGTATCTGATGGATGCTGCAAGAAAGGGGCTCCCGAGGCCAGCCAGCATTCAGAAAATACAAAGTATAAAGCAGGAGAAGACGGAATCTCCCAGTGCTTTTTGGAAAGATTAGAGGAAGCTTACAGAAAGTATAGCCCCTACAATCTTGAGGATGATAATGGGAAACGGGCTCTGGCAGAGTCCTTTATCTCACAGGCAGCTGATGATATCAGGAGGAAAATTCAGAAGCAGCCAGGATTTTTGGGAAAGACTATGAATGAGCTGTTGGCATTGGCGTATCAGGTTTATATGACACGGGAGCAGGTGGAAGAGGAGAAAAAGGAT